>JANHMN010000011.1:18621864-18741719 GCA_030674055.1 Rhabdomys pumilio
TCTCTCTCTCTCTCTCTCTCTCTCTCTCTCTCTCTCTCTCTCTCTCTTCCTCCCCCTCTCTCTCCCCCCTCTCTCTCTTTCTCTGAGGCTATTGAAAAAATGTATTATTTTCCTCATTTTTTTTGTTTGCTTATCATTTGTGTATAGGAAGGCTACTATTTTTTTATGTGAAAATCTTTATTGAATATCTTATTTACATTTCAGATACCATCCCCTTTCCCCATTTCTCCTCCCTAGAAAACCCCTATCCCACCCCCACTTCTCTTGAGAAGTATTGGCGTTTGCATTCACTCTTCATTAAAAGTCTGATAGAATTCGGTGCTAAAACTCTCTGGCACTGGGTTTTGTTTGTTTGTTTGTTCTGGCTTTGTTGTTGTTGTTGTGATATTTTAGTAACTGTTTCTCTGTGACTAGGGTTATAGGTCTATTTAAATTGCTTGCATGTTCCTGATTTAACTTTTGTGAGTGGTACATATTGAGAAGAATATCAATTTCTTTTAGAGTTTCCAGTTTGGTAGAGTACAAGTTTTTAAAGCAATGTCCTTATGAGTCTATGGATTTCTCCAATGTCTGTTGCTATGTTCCCCTATGTTTCATTTCTAATTTTGTTAATTTGAATAAGGGTTTGTCAATCTTACTGATTTTCTTAAAGAGCTGACTTTGTCTCATCGAT
This sequence comes from Rhabdomys pumilio, assembly GCA_030674055.1. Taxonomy (NCBI): domain Eukaryota; kingdom Metazoa; phylum Chordata; class Mammalia; order Rodentia; family Muridae; genus Rhabdomys; species Rhabdomys pumilio. The sequence goes on from JANHMN010000011.1 coordinate 18,622,538, forward strand.
TTGTTTTTGCTTATCTGTTTCTGTTTTACTGATTTCAGCCCTAAGTTTGATTATTTCTCGCTGTCTACTTTTGGTTGTTGTTCCTTCTCTTTGTTCCATAGCCTTCAGGTGTATGCCAAGGCTTTCATTAAAGCACCTGCTTATCGGTCATAGAACTAACATACACTTGGCCTTTTCTACATCAGGACATTTAATCAAATTCAGATTAAAATTATTTGGGGAAAGAAGTGAAATTGCCACTGTCCTGTCTTGTTATTTAGTCCTGTGATTATTTCATCTATAGTGAACTCAAACATTCTTCTTCTTTTTAAAAATTTTCAATGGTACAGTTTAATAAGTAGTTACATAGCATTATATGTTTTAGGCACCATAAGTAATGTAAACATAATTTACCGTGTGAAAGAATATGTAAGTTCTATGAAATATTGCATTTTATGTGAATATGAATTTTGGTATCTATGGGATCCTGAAACAAATTATCTGTGGATGACAATGGACAGATGACTAGACTGAGAGCCATCTAGAAGACCCGGATACAACAAGACTCATTGTTTGGGGCACCGTACTGTAGAATGGCTGGGAATAAGCTGGCCTCTTTGCTGGCCCAAATGTGAACAGTTGAAGGCTTTCCCTGGCCTCTTTTTACTCGTTCTGGTTCTAATATGTTGGGTAGGGGAGACACAGATGGCAGCTCATATTCTGGAAATAGGATGAAACAAAGGAGTTGGCAAGTCTCACTGTGTAGGACACAGACCCTTTCTGCTGTTCCTCTGGGTAGGTTTGTTCAGAGAAAGAACACCTTGGACAGGGGGTTACAAACAAGAAGTTTACCCTTAGCTTGTTGGGCAGAGGAGAGGGTCTTAGCATACAGAGCATACAGAGATGGACCTGTCATCAGCCCCCTGGCCCTGGTCAGCCTGTAGGACATGGAGCCATTCCTGGCCTGAGTTCTACTGAGGTCCTCCAGGTGGAATGGCTGGTTCCCATCAGTACCATCTGTGGGGTCAAAAGGTTACCTTTTCTGCTCCACATAGGCAGTCTTCACTGTTACTTGGGTTTATTTTCATCTCTACTCTCTGTTCTCTGTTTCTGGAGTTGCACTTGTTTCAATGCCTTTTTGTCTTCTGTGGTGACATGACAGACATGTGGTGAGTTTGCAAGTTAGGTTTTTTTTTTTTTTTTACATTTATTTATTATCTTTCTTTTACATGTGTGCATTCATCAGTATGTTGTCACTATGCACACACTGGTGCAGAAGCCAAAGGACAACCAGCAAGAGCTGGTTCTCCCCTTCTACTACATGGGTCCTGGGGATTGAACTCAGGTCATCAGGTTGGCAGAAGGCGCCCTTACCTGCTGAGCCATCTCACTGGGCCAGACTGTGATTTTTAATGAACGAAGTGGGCACAATCCAGCTGTCCAGTCTTAGCAGTGCCAGGGCTTTGGTTGGCTGTTCCCTATGTCTCCCTCCTTGCTACCTTTTCCTTGGCTTGGCCACTTCTCATCTCACTGTTGGACTTTTGCCAAGTCTCCAGCCTAGTGTCCTCCTCCAGTCTCCCCCATCCTCCTCCTTGCTCTGCCCATAGAATGACCTTTCTCTCTTGCTTAGAAGCCTCTGTGGGCTCCCATCCTCCTGTCAGAAGTGCAGAGCTGTGCCATGTGCTCAGCTCTCCAGCCCTGCTCTCGTCTTCTGGGCCACATACTCCTGAGCCCCCAAGCTCGGAGCATCGCAGTTGAGCCTGAGCTAGGGCCCCAAATCCATCAATTCTTCTTCATATCCTGTGCTTCTTCTTCCTCCTCCTCCTCTCCTTCCTCTTCTTCCTCCTCCTCCTTTCTCTATTTGGAGAACTCTGACATTTCAAATCCATCTGGCTTTTAAAGATGTTCACTGTTTTGAGAACTTAAGAGAATTCTTCCAGTATGCAACCAAAATATTTGATTCTTGGGAGGCGCCTAAGCTCTTATGGGGTGACAGACATGTATATCAGGTTTGCTTACACAGTCAGGTTCAGGCCCATTCATCTGCATGTCTTAAGGAAGATAAACATCCATTTTCTTCCTCTGCTATGGCCTTGATGCTTCTCTGGATCACACACTGGTCCTTTTCACCTCCATATCCATCACGATGTCTCCTCCTGGTCTGGGGGTTGCAGCAGGCATTTGGTAAGGTTTAGTTAAATGGATGAGCAGTTGAACAAATGTTGCCCCAAAACTTGAAATACTGATCAGTAAAATAGGCAAAAAGAGTTAAACTGTTGAACAAATGTAGTCTTTAATAAGTTAAATGTTGTCAAATGGTATAAACCAGAAGCAAATATTCTTGACAGCATGGGTCAAAAATAACTTGGGCTGTATTTTATACCTTACATACACATGGAGCCTTTATTTATACCAGCTGGGTAAGAGAGATATTTCTGACTATCATCATCAAAGCAAAAAAGGAGCTGATTAACTAGAAATAAAAAACGTTTGTACAATAGAAAACCACAGAAGGGAACAATTACCCTGCCAAACACAACTGATAAAAGCGTACCTTCTAAAGCACATTACTTTTAAAAACAGGAAGGTCAGACTCCAGATTCTTCTGAGAGGTCAGAAGACACAGTTTACATTGGAAAAATTCAGCGCCCAGATTCATTCATGTCCATTCAGCAGAGTTTTATTCTGAAGTATATATTGCCAGGACCTAAAATTAGCAATCCTGTTGAGTGTGTCCTATGAGACTTCACAGAGGTTAAGTCTTTAATATGAATCATTCCATCTCTAAAGACTGAGACAGGTATTTGTTATTAGTCTTTTATGGATGATAAAGCCGGAGCCTGGAGAAATTGAACACTTCAAGATGTCAGACAATCTGAATTTGAGCACAGGTTTGTCTGCCTTTAAAAGCACAATGCAAAGTACCAGAGAGATGGCTCAGTGGTTAAGAGCACTTACTGCTCTTGCAGAGGACCTGGGTTCCCAGCACCCACATGGCAGCTCACAACCACCTGCAGCTCTTGTTCTAAGGGATCCATTGTGTCTTCAGGCACTTGCATGCTCGTGGTACACATAAATGCATGCAAACATGCACATACGTTTAAAAAATAAATTAAAATGCACAGTATAAAAGTGTGTGCTACTTTCTCATGGTGCCTGTTGTGACCTAGACTCTGGTACTAATTAAATGAACACAACCTAAACCACTTTTTAGATGTCATTACAGCTGTGTGTGGTGGCCCACAACTGTGACCCTAGTAAGTGGGAGTCTGAGTCAGGAAGATTTTTAGGAGTTTGAAGCCAGCCTGGGCTACATAGTGAGTTTCAGACTAGCCTGGGCTGCATAGTTAGTGTCTTAAACAAACAAAAACATGTTTATTAAGTCATTAATAATTTAAATAAAAGGTACAGGCCTGATGATCAGATACAATTTACTGTAAGTAATATCAGGTAATCCATTCTTGGATTTTGTTTTTTCTTTTGCCTCTGGCTTTTTAGGACAGAGTCTCTCTGTATAGCCTTGGCTGTTCTGGAACTCACTCTATAGATCAGGCTGGCCTCAAATTCAGAGATCTACCTGCCTCTGCCTCCCAAGTGCTGGGATTAAAGGCGTGTGCCACTGCCACCCAACTTCTTGGACCTTGTGGTTTAAGTTCATCAAATCCAAGAACCCGTTAGCCATGATTTTAATTGTTGTCTCCAGCACCGTGTTCCTCCCTAGAGTCCCTCCCTGCTCCATATCTTTGGTCCCTGTCATCATCCCACAGATCACTGGGACTATTCCTTTCTTTGTATAAGTTCTGCTCATCTGTCTTTGAGGTCATGGGTTTTTAGTTCTTAGTTTGCTGGTAAGTCCATCTGGTAAGCTTTCATCCCATCACTGTCTTCTTAGCTGGAAGTCTCACTCTCTCCTCCGTTATACTTCCCTAGTGATGGCTCCTGTTTTAAGGCCATTGACATCATGGTCCCTAAGCCACTGACGCTCTATTTCCCTTTAGTGCCCTGCATATATTTAGAAGGAGTGCTCTAAAGTCTGTGTTACATCTGACGTGTAGGCTCACTCCTAGTTTCTTTCCCTTGATTATTGTTTTCTGTAAGAATGGGTTATAGTTTTGTGTTTCTTTGCATGTCTTATAATCTCTGAAAACCAGACAATGTATATGCTATTTTGTAGAAGTTCTCAGTTCTGATAAACTCTTACAAGTTTTTTGTATGTTTATGTATCTTATATGTTTTTGTTTGTCTAAGTAAAATATCTGGACTTGAACTGTGAGATGAGTCTCCCCTGCAGTGTGTGTGTCTGACATCTTTAGTTGGCTTTATATTTTAGTCTTAATTTTTGCCTTTTGAAGCCTGTCCCCACCCCCAGAAGATAGCCCCTGTGTCTACAAGGTCATAGACTTTGGCTGTCTGCAGATGGCCTTATGGGGTCATTGAGAAACATAGTCAGTTTGGGACAGGTCTCCAGTCTCCCTTGGCCTTTACATTTTTCTAGTCACTCAGGACTTCCTGAGTTGCCTATAGTGTCTTTTGTTCCCAGGCTCTACCAATGAATTTCTAGGCTACTGTCAGCCTGGCCAAGCCTACATCCACACACTGGTGAAGTGAAGAAGTGACAGATTGCTCCATTCATTTCTATTCTGCTCACCATATTTAGCTTGCAAAGCTAGCTTTTCTCCCTCATCCATGTCCTTTGTCCCCTCTGCAAGCTTGCAGCTGGCAGGAAGGTCACAGGATCACTGTCCTCACCCTAAGCTCCAGCAATTGTTTTTGTTTGCTTTTAAATGTACTCTTTGATAATTTTATATGTGCACATACTCTGTCTTGATCATATCTGAAGTTTTCTGGGTTTGTTTTTTGTTTGTTTGTTTGTTTGTTTGTTTGTTTGTACTTGGGATTGAACTCAGGGCCCTGTGTATCCCACCGAGCATTCTGCCACTGAACAACAACCTCAGCATTACTTTTACCGTTATTTCATGTATGTGACTACACAGACACCAGAAGAGGACATCAGATTCCATTACAGATGGTTGTGAGCCACCATGTGGTTGCTGGGAATTGAACTCAGGACCTCTGGAAGAGCAGTCAGTGCTCTTAACTGCTGAGTCATCCCTCCAGTCCTGCTTTTACCTTTCATTTTGAGACAGGGTCTCACTAAATTGCTCATGTTGCCTTTGATCTTGCAATCCTCCTGCCTTGGTCTCCTGAGAATATGAGACAACATTCCTGCTATACTTCTGGGTCCTACTCTTCAGCTGCTTTTGAAAAATAAATGCTTTTCAATTACTTTCCCTATTTGGTAAGTTTCTGAAGCCCCGGGGTAGTTGTTTTTAACACACACACACACACACACACACACACACACACACACACACACACTAACTTACTCTGGGGAGGAAGACTCATGGTCTCCTCCTCTCACCATAGCTGAAAGTCCCTCTGGCTCTCTGATCATGGAGAGGAACCTTTGAAGATTTAACAAGAATTAGAAAATTGTATAACTGACCTGATTTAGAGACTCTGTTTGGGGAATTGTGTATCAGGAAGATGACCCAACCCAAACAGCAAACCAAAAACTGTGTTCCTCCATTGTTATGGTGACATTGCTTGTATTGATGACAAATTAGAAAGAAATGTTCAGCATTTGGGAAGTGGTTAAGCAAATTGTAATATCAATATGATTGGAATAGCATGTGGATTTTAAACAATTCTGTACAATGTAAATCTTTGGTTTCTATATGCCGCTTAGTGAAGGGACTCCAGCCAACCTGAGCATGGCAGACAGCTCTGGCAGGCCTTGCTCCTCCTCCTGATCCTTTTGCTTAAAACCATTAGATCACATTCCTAAAGCCAGCCACCAAGGTCCATTTTCTTATTTGGCCACTTCCTCCTCCTGAGGCTGACTACCAAGGTCCAGTTATCCAAGTATTGAAGTCCAGCAATCAGAAGCCCCCTTTGTCTCTATTTAATTAGCATGATCAATTAAAATTAAACATGTCATCCTAACACAGGGTTTCTCTTTTTACCTTCATAAACTGCCATTTTCCTATGGGCCACGTCTGTCTCCTCTCTATCCAGATTCTGTTTATATATTCCAATAAAGATACAGGGGTGGAGTGTGGAGGTGTATTCTTACTAGTAGAATGCTTGCTTGTCCTAACAAGGCCCTGGATTTGATCTCCAGCATCACAAAAAGGAGTATGGAAGGGGGAAAAGAAATGAATGTTCAGAGACAGTTTAGTAGAGATTTTAAGTAATTTCTATAAAAGTTCTTAAATTTTTAACTTAAAAATGGACACAGTTGTGTTGGTTTCCCCATGCTTAGAATGTGTGTGTGTGTGTGTGTGTGTGTGTGTGTGTGTGTGTGTGTGTGAATTTGATGAACATGAAAGATTTTAGACATGCCACTAGGTTTTACGTCAATAATGTGTGATGCTTATTGGTTTGCTATTATTTATCTGAACAATGCACAACTTTGCTCACTTCTTGCTTTCCAACTGTAGGCTTGATAAAACATAGCTGACTTCATCTTGCTGCCACAGGGAACTCTCCTCCTGCTCATGTATTTGGTGCCCTCCCCCAACATATACATCTATACATACTTCCTTTACAAACAACACAGATGCTTCTTTTGGGCTTGTTATAGAGTGTCCTGATAATTCCTTAGCCAGCTGAAGTGGTAGAAAATACATGGAACCCACCCAAACCTACTGAACACTGCCTTAGCACCGCAGGCCTGTTAAATGTCTGTTGTTTCCCTTTATGATCGTGGGGCTGTATGGATAGTCTGGGGTACTGTACTATGAAAAGAGTGGTGATGATCAAAAAGACCCAAAACAAAGTGCAGTTTCTCCTGAATGCATATCCCTCCTGCACCTTGGACAAGTAGCTAAATCTAAGTTGCACCATCCAGAGTCAGGCACTAATTATGTAATTGAGGTTGTACAAGATCAAGTGTTGGGAAAGAAAGAGCCTAACATCTGACAAATCTCAGAGAGACAGAAAGATACATCCTTGGCCAGTAGTGTCCCCTCTAAACCAAAAAGGCAGCTGTATTCCATTAAGCCTGTGATTGAAAAGAATGACTCATGCAACGACATGTTAAAATTACACATCATAAGTCACAGCACTCATAACAGAATTCCTTCTGCAGTAATTCTGCCAGGCATGGTGGTTCATACCCGAATCCCAGCACTCTGGGGGCTGAGGCAAGAGGATTCTGAGTTCCAGGTCAGCCTGGCCTTCACAGCTAGAGTCTATCTCAAAAGAAAAAAGATAGTAGAACCATCATCCATTCAAACAAGTGGCAAATCTTGACAAATTTTGTTTAAATCCAGTTAGGAGACTTATTAAGTGTTTCTTACTCACAAACTCTTAAATGCCTAGAGGTTTAAAAAGGGCTAGTTACCATTCAAATATAGATGTGCAGTACTTTGAGTGCCATAACTTGCAAGCACATGATGAAATCAAATGGGTTTTGAGACTATGAAGATGTCTTTGGGGTGGGGGTGAATGGCTCATTTGTTCCACCACATGTATAGGGTATCTGCATTCTGTGGAATGTTCTCAGTGCTGGAAGAACACGCCTGGCAGATTCAGGAAGAGTTTTGGTGTCATGGAGCTTTTATTCCTGGGGGGTAGGGTGCATTATTAGTTAACATGCATCACATTGTAAGTGGTAAATATGATAAAGAGTAAAAAAAAAAACCAGATAGTGGGATGTAGACTGGAGTCTATATCAGATACTTTACAAATTGCTGAGGAAAGAAGACCTCAGAAGAACAACTTAGGGGAGAAAGGGTTCGTTCTGGCCTACAGTTCAGGGGTAGAGTCCACCATGGAGCAGGAGCTTGAAGAGGCAGCTAGTCACATCCATCCAGAGTCAGGAAGCAGAGAGTGGTGGGTGATGGTTCTCAGCTTTTGCATTTTTATGTTATCTGGTATTGAAACTCAAAGAATGTCGCCATCCACTTTTAGGGTGGGTCTCCCTATGTCAACTAACCTAACCTTGATAATCCCTGACAGGCATGTCTAGAGGCTTGTGTACTAGAGAGTCTAGATTCTGTCAAGTTGATAATGAACACTAATCATCCCTGGCAGGGAAGAAGATGTGACGTTTCACACACATTCATCAGAAAAGATCTTGTTGGGAGGCTAATAGGCTTAACTGCTCTAATGAAATAAAAACAGTGGTTTGCCCACAACAGAAGGTTATTTCTTATTTGCATTAATAATCTATGAAGGGTATTCCAAGTCTGTGGGAGGTTTTCTTCAGGAGACCAAACTCCTTCAAAGATCTGAAGACACACAGTCCCTTTGGACCTTGCCATGCCAATGTCACAACTGAGCTACACATTCAGACCTCACACAAAGACAAAACAGAAAAGACACACAGACTCCCAAAGGCATTGGCTCAGAAGTGACACTCTCCATGGTTGCTCTCAATTGGTGACATCTTAGTCATATGGCCACATAACCGCAAGAACCCCTTAGCGATAGAGTCGTTATGATATATACCACAGGACTCACTGCAGTAAGCAGATGAAAGATGGAATGGTCTTAGACAAGAAAGGGAGCCACAGAGGTAGCGGGGAGTGACCATATTCAGGGTTAACTTGTTGTACAGATGGAACAGAGGTAGAAGTGAGACAGAAGTCAGCAGGAATATTAGCTGCTTACGGAAAGCATATCATTCACTCAGTCTTCAAAGAAGATTTGGGAAAGCCATGTTAAGTTTGGGGTGCTTAGCAGCCTACCCAGGGGAAGTGTTGGCAAGGAAATTAGATATTGAAACTTAAGTTCAAAGATGACCCAAACTTAGAGTTCTTAGCATATGGCTATATATAGCATATAAAGCACTGGACAAGATGACCGCTCTTAGAAGTGGGTGCATAGAGAAAAAGAAGGGTGCTGAGGATTGGACATGGAGGTGCTCCAGTAGTTTTGAAGGAGAAGAGGAAAGAACAAAGGAGATCACAAAAGGATGAAGAGGAAAACAGGAAGGTGGGGTACACTGGAGAGGAAGACATTTCAAGGAGATCTAATCAAACAGAGATCAAACGGGATGAGTGGGGCTTGAATTAGATTCAGATCATTGGCAAGCTTGGTAAAGGTACTTAGTGGCATCAGGTATCTCCAGAGTGGATTAGTGAAGCCAGGTATGATGATACATGCCTCTAATCTTGGCACTTGGAGGCTGAGGCAGGAGGATTGAAAGTTTGAGGGCACCCTGGCTACCTTGTCTCAAAAACAAAGAGTAGATTGAAAAATATTGAAAAGCTAATGGGCTGGAAATACTTAGTTTGGATTTTATTGCTGTGAAGAGACACCGTGACCAAGCCAACTCTTATAAAGAACAACATTTAATTGAGGCTGCCTTACAGGTTCAGAGGTTCAGTCCATTATTATAATAGCAGGAAGCATGGCAGCATCTGGGGAAGATATGGTGCTAGACAAGCTGAGAGTTCTTCATGTTGATCCACAGGCAACAAGAAGAGATTTGAAAAAAAAAAAAATATATATATATATATACATATATACATATATATATAATGTTATATACATATATATAATATGTTATATACATATATACACATATACACGTATACACGTATACACGTATACACATACACACACACACACACACACACACACACACACACACACACATATATATATATATATATATAATGTCAAGTTGCAAGCTGACATCTTTACTCAGAAAAAGGCAAGAGATAGATAACCAGGAAGACGGTAAAAGCTACAATTATAAAGGGCAAAGTGTTAGACTTTCTGTTGCTGTTAACAAATCCCCAATGGAAGCTAGTTAAAGAGAAGGGTCGATTGCTTTATCTTTTAGTGGCATCACTAAAGTGGTTTTTGTTATCATTGTTGGATGTGCTCCTTCTGGGCCTACAGGGTTGCAGACATCACAGGGTTAGGCACATATAGATCAGGCTATTCACTCATAAAGATAGTAAGCAGTGAGAGAAAGACAAGAAGTGACAGGGAACAACGTACATCCTCAGAGGCACACCCCCACCTGAGTTACCTCCTTCCTCCAACCAAAACTCCATTCTAATGGTTCTCTCCTAATAATGTTTTCAAGTTATGAAACCATCAGTGGGTAATCCACGTATGACATCATGGCTCTCATGATCCAATTGCTTCCCATGAAAATACATCAGCAGACAAGTAAGCCCCCAGTACATGAACTTGTAGGGAACCTTTCATGGTCAACCATACTAGTCTGGGTATAAAGTAATGTGATTTATTTAATATTCTTCAGAGGGGCTACCTCTGCTTCCATTTAGTTTGGTTTGGGTTTTTATTTTAAGACATAGTGTCTTTGGGTAGCCCAGGCTGGCCTAGAATTTGTGATCCTTGTGCCTTAGCTTCTTGAGCGCTGCGATTACAGATTCTACTAGAAAAACTATATGGAGGGACTAGTTTTAAAAGGCACAGGGCCTAGAGAAAAATAGCAGACTTGAACCGTGGATGCATGTGATTGCCAGCTATAAGCCCAAGCCTCGAAATCAATAAGGATCCTGCAGATGCATGAACACCAGGGGGTATAGAAACGTATGAATAAGCATATACAAATGCAGATGCATGTGATAGTAAATTCTGTGGGGGAAAAAAAAAGAGATGGGACAAAGGAAACATGACCAGTGTGAGGACTTAGGTTTGTGTGGTAGGGATGAACTTTTGTGAGGCAGTGATATCGTCTATGACCCGAAGGGTGGATGACAGGCAAACAGAGGGATACGGGATCTCTGAGAAGTGAATCCCAGCAGGATTCCAGAGACCTCCTACCCATCAGAAGCAGCCCAAGGAAAGGAGAAAACAGGTGAATGAGACAGGACCAGGACATGGATGAGGAAGGTCAGAGAGAGGAGCTGGTGCATTCAAGGTACTTTGGCTGAAGAAGGAATTTGATACTGGAAAGTAAAGGGTTGAAGGAGCTGATACATGTCCTGAGCTATGGAAGCTCAAAATAAGGCACAAACACAGAGCAGAGTCCAGCATTCTCAGGTGTTTGACTCACCATGCATGATGCTCTTGAGCAGACCACATTGTTAAACAAGCTATATGTGTTTTCATGGTTACATTGAGTGTGTCTGGAATCATGTAAATTGAGAAGGCAGAGCTAAATAAAACATGCAACTCTGAGAAGCCCCAGTGTCCCTGAAACCCATGATGAAGGGAGTGGAATGTGTATGCATTAGTGCTCAGATCCCTTTGTCAGCTTCTGGTCTATATCGGAGACCAGCCTAAGCTAACTTAAATTACCAGAAGTTAGATGGCAGTAAAAGCTATTGTGTTGTAGACAAAAGCCAGTCTGGCCCATCAGTTTCAGTGGTCACACTAGGACCCAAACACCAGGTGTCCAACTCCCCACTTCTGACCCCCTCTATCTGAAAGAAAGGAAAGATTCAGACTTGGGGTTCCTCCAAATGACAGATACAGACAAATGTGCAGTAGACTGAGGAGGCTCCCACTTCTATTCTGGCCTTTCTTCCTATTCTTTTCAGGTCTGTGCTGGTGTGAGACCCTAAGTCCTTCATCCTTTCTTCTCTGTGAGCAAGTAACAGGAGCTAGCTCTAGGCTGATTCACAAAATCAGGGGACATGAGTATGTAGGAATTTACTTATAAAAATAGAGGAGGGTTGGTAGTAAGTTACTGATGAAGGATGTGGCTAACTCGTTTGTTTAGATTTCCTTCTGAAATGCAGACTTCAGGAACAAGAGATCCAGAGGAGACCAAGTGCTTTCTATGCTTGGATGTGTAACCCCTGGGTCTCCCTGGTAGGGGTGAGTAATTTCATCTTGATCACAGTGTCTCTAAGAACGCAGATGAAGGGGTGTGCATGTGTGATTTGGGGGAAGGAAAAGTATTAATTAGCATCGACATAATTAAATTGCTTGATTTATTGAAATTGAGGTGAGACTGCCATGACAAGATTTACATTTAATGAACCACTCATTTTAATCAATTATATACTATTTAAGTAATCATATCGGATAAGTTCTGGGTTACTAATTTCATGATAATTTGTTGATTGTAGGGAAGAATGGGGCACTAAAATAATGTGATAGTTAATCTCAAATGTCAAGATGTCTCCTAGAATGGACTGGGAGACAGGCTTTTTGTCATATCTTCGGGGTTTATCTTGATCAACTGAGGTGGGAAGAATTGCCCACTGTGGGTAGCACCATTCCTTAGGCTGGGATCCTGGACTGGATAAAAAGGAGAAAATGAGCTGTACAGCATTCTTCACTCTCTGCTCTGGACTGTGGGTGCATTGTAACTGGCTGCCTCAGGTTCCCAGTGTTGTGACTCCTCACCACGATGGACTATGACCATGAGCCTCTGTGAGGCAAAATAAACTCTTTCTTCTTTAAGTTGCTTTTGTCAGAATAGCTTATCAAAGCAACAGGAAAAAGTAACTAAGACAGAGTGTCTGCTTTTGGTGGTTTTGATTAAGGGGTGACTTTTAAAAGGTATTTCCCCCCAAACTTGCTTGAGAAAATGTATAGTTACTTTTTCACTCCAAAATCCAGAATCATAGTTCTAGATCCTGATTGTAAAATTGACAATTGACATTAACCATCACAGTTCCGCCCCTTGTCAGTTTAACAGCCAAACCACTAACTTCAAAGCCATAACTTTCCCCCCTTTATCATCTCATGCTTATGACCATTTCATAATGTAGGATGTGTTTACTTCACCTCAAAAGGCCCTGTATTCTTTCACAGTTTCAACAGTGTTTAAAGTCCAATGTCAAAGTTTTAACCCTGAACTCCTGCAAAATTAAAACAAATTACATACTTCCAATATGCAGTGGCACAGAATAAGTATTCTCATTACAAAAGGAGGGAAGTGGGTCATAGGAAAGAATGATCAGAACAAAGCAATATCAAAACCCAGCAAAGCAAACACCAAATCCTACAGCTTCATGTCAGCCATGTTGGAGTTATGGAATCATATGGGCTCCAAAAGGTTTGGATAGCTCTACCCAGATAGCTCCTCTGCCAATGGAAACTTAATCTTTTTCTTCTAAGGCCCACTGTACTCTATGCCTATAGCTTTCCCCAGCAGACAGCTCATGGTTCTGGCATCTACAATATCCTGGGCCCTTCCTTGTAGCTTAGGCCTCTCCACAGTTTCACACTATGGCCTGGCAAGGCCTCTGTATAGAAGCTCCAACCTTGCAACACACACACTTACAGGTCCCAACGTCTCTCTGGAACTGTGGTTCAACACCACAACCCCACCCCCAGTCTTGCATCTTTCATGCATTTGGAACCAGTACCACATGAATGATGCTGCCAAATTCTGCTGCCAGCTTGGGAGGCAGCCCGGCCTCCTTGAACCACAGTTGTATCAGCTTTTGTGTGCTAATCCTGGGAAACCAAGTCTCTAGGCATGTGCTTTTGAGAATGGGGAACCTGCTTCAGTGGCAGTCTTTATTTTAATTTACTCTCTCTTCTTTCAAGTAAATGTATGTTTTCACAAAATGGAGCCTTTGATGGGTAGAGTCTTGTCCTGAGGAGGTATTTCCTCTTATCCCATTACAAAGCAAAATGCTTCTCTTTAATAAGTTATAGCCTCTTTTCAGCATGTGCCTTGGGCTTGTGGTTCAACCTGTTCAAACTCTTATTCTTGAAAAACACACTTTATTTCTACCTTTATTCTCAACTTTTTGTACTTTTTCACTGTACACCTGAATAAATGCACAGGAAGCCATCATACTATAGCCTGAATGCTTTGCTGTCTTAAAATTCCTCCACCAGACAAATTAATTTATCATCTTTAAATTTAACTTCACTTACGTCCTTAGGGCATGGGCAAAATGAAGCCACAGTATTGGTTAAAATGTCACATGAATGCCCTCTACCCCATTTCTGACAGAGTCCTCATTGCCTTCAGAAACATCAGAAGCTAGGTCTCCACTGTCTGCATTTTTTTTTTTTTTTTTGGCATTCTAATCTCCCAAGCTCCTACAAGAACAGCCCACTACTATTTACTTGCTGTATTCAAAGGCTTTACAATCACAAAGTTTCAAATACTTCTACATTCTACCTGTAGAACTACTTCTAAAATGCTAAGAACCATGTAATCAGGTTCATTACAGCAACAACCCCACTTCTGGTACCAATTTTCTGTAATAGTTAGGTGTCTTGTTACTCTCACAAAAGCAACTTAAGAGGAAAGAGCCTTATTTGGGCTCATTGAGGGTAGACTCCATCATGACGGGGAATCGTTGCAGCAGGAGCTTGAAGTCACATTGTATCTATAATCTAAAAGCAGAAGATCTGTGCTCAACTGGCTTCCTCCTTTTTATACAGTCTAGGACTCAAGCCCAATGATGGTGTCACCTTCCTTTACACTGAATCTTAACACCTCAGTAAACCTAATCACAATAATCTCTCAGTCATGCCCAAGGGCTACCCTAATCGAAATAAATTCCTCACAGACATGACTACAGGCTTGGTTTCCAGGCAATTCCAGATCCTGTCAAGTTAATATCCAATACAAGCCACCTTAGTTTGCTTTCTTTGGCTGCAATAAACACTATGACCAAATGCAATTTGGGGAGGAAGGCTTTATTTCATCTTACAGTTTATAGTCCACCATGAAAAGAAGTCAGGGCAGAAACTCAAGGCAAAAACCTGGATACAGTAATTGATGTAGAAGGCATAGAGGGATGCTGCTTACTAGTTTGCTTCCCATGGCTTGCCCAGCTTGCTTTCTTATACAACCCAGAAGCACCAGCCTAGTGATGGGTTCACATCAATCAACAATAATTTAAAAAAAAATGCCTAGAGGCCAATTGGATGGGGGAATTTGCTTACTTGGGTTCTCTATTCTCAGATGGCCCTGGTACAAGTTGACAACAAACAACTCAACCAGTCCACTACCACAGTAAGATTGTATTATAAGTAAGCTTCAATTATTCAGACTTTCACAGAGCCCAGAAGCTGATAAGAGACCACTGTCTCCTGAGGTTCTAGTCTTCTGTTTTTATCACTACTGTTAGGTGACTTACTCTTCCTATCCGTGTCTATAGGCTCTTGCATCACTGCTCATCATGTTTGTGATCCAGTGGCTCTATACCCTAGCTAGCATGGGTGTTGCTGCCCTTGTGTATTTCTACATTGGTCAGACCAGTCCAGGCCTTTACCTCGGTAAGTGACTAAGTCATTGTGCTACCATTTCCATTATTTTTTCTAGCTTTCACAGAAGAACTTTGAAATATGACATAGACACAACTTATAAATAAAATACACTAGCAATTAGTTGATATTTATAAGACCTATAGAACTAAAATGGATGGCATCAGTAGCAAAAGAACCAGGAAGGATAAAATATGTTGAAATAAAGTATACTGATGTATCATAATATTATATATTTTCAGTGCTATGAGTGAATGCTATCATATCATTTGAAGATAGATGGGTTAAGTTTAAGGTGTATAATATAAACCCAGAGCCAACTACTAAATAATATAGTGAAGAATTATGCCTAATAAGTCAAAAGAGGTTTTAAAAATAAATGAATAAGAAAAGAAAAACCAAAGACTTGGAGAGATGGCCTAGTGGGTAAAGGGATTTGCTGAGAAGCCTGAAATCCTGAGTTTGATCCTCATGTCTTAACATGGTAGAAAGATGAAACTTTGTTATCCTTTGACCTCCACACAGGTACTGTAGCAAGTGTATGTGTGTGTGCAAGTGTGTATGTGTACATGAAATAAATAAAATAAGTAAATATGATTTAAAATTTAAAGCATATCAAAGGCAGAAAAGAGTAAAAATAAATATAATAATATTTGGTGATAAAAATAAAACAAAGACATGACATGAGGTTAAGGGCAACAAAAATAGAAAGACAGCAGGTTCCAGGCCAGCCTGAGCTACACAAAGAACAACAGCGATCTATATAAGCCTATCTATATTGATCATCACAGTCTTAACACCCCTAATTAAGTGGCAGCTGAGTAAGAAAGTGGCCCAAGTGTATGCTGTCTACAAGAAACTTCTTTTAATTGATGAATTTATTTTTGCAGTGCTGGAGATCAAACCCAGGGCCTGTGTATACTATGAAAGTGCTTTGCCCTTGAACTACATTCACAGCTAAAGAAATGTGTTTTATATTTTTAAAAACACACAAATAGGTTAAAAATAAAAGGATGTAAAAATATATACCAGGCTAACTCCAATCAAAATGTAGCCACTAGAGTGGCTACATTAATATCAAGGTCGGTTTCAGAGGAAAGGCTGTTGCCAGTGATCAAGTGGGTCACTTGATAAAGATGAGGGGGAAAACTCATGAAGAAAACATAATAAACCTTAACTTTCATGCCCTGGTTAGAGCTTTAACCAGGTGGTGGTGGTATAAGATTTTAATCTCAGGAGGCAGAGGCAGGCAGATCTCTGTGAGTTTGAGGACAGCCTGGTCTATAGAGTGATTTCCCCGGGCAGCCAGGGCTACATAGAGAAACCCTGTTTCAGAAAGTCAACCAAACAAACAAACAAAAACAAACAGAACAAAAAACAACCAACCAAACAAAAACAAACAGAACAAAACAGAACAAAGCAACAATAAAACAGCTTTGAAGTACATGGAAACAGAATCTGATAGAATGAAGAAAAAAACATAGAAAAGTTCATACCACATAGATTTCAGCATCTGCCTCCCAGTAATTGACACATGTAGAAATAAGGCCGTAGAAGACGTGAGCAGTACTGTCAACAAGCTTGCCCTAATCTTTATAGAATTCACATTCTTTTCATTATCAGGAAACACGAGGATATTATAGGATACAAACGTTTCAGTAAATTTAAAAGCATTCAGCTCAGCTGAACAAAATACTTCTCCAAAGGGAGAAGTGATCAGAAATAAATAACAGGAAGATAATAGGAAAATCTGCAAATATTTAGATGCTAAAGAATGTTAAATAAGTAAGAACAGTGAGTAAACTATAGAAACCAGCTTCAAAGAGGAAAACAACTAAAATTATAAAATATTTTGAACTGAATGAAACCAAAAAATGGAGAATATCAAAATTGTAAGGTATAGCTAATGTCATCAAAGAATAAAGTTTTCAAAATACTGACCCCAGACCTCAGCTTTAAACTTAAGAAATAAGAAAAGAAAAAAAAGAAAAGAAGAGGAAAAGGAGGAAGAAGAAGAGGAAAAGAAGGAAGAGGAGGAGGAGAGAAAATTAAATCCAAAGTGGCAGTGGGAGTGGGGGTGGGACAAGGATTTAATAAATATCATAGTAAAAATCAAATAGATATAAAAAAATGAGAACACCAACCATGTTAGTTACTTTCCTGTTGCTGTGAAAAACGCATGAGGAAGACAAGTTACAGAAGGAAGGGCTATTTGTGCTTATGGTTCTATGGAGGTAAAAGTCCATCACGGCAACAAGCAGTAGACATGGAGGCAGGCACCTTGAACAACAAGCACAAAGCAGAGAGTACCAAGAACAGAGGGAGATTCCCAAACCTCAAAGCTCACCCTTAGTGATGTATCCCCTCCAGCACAGCCACGTTTCCTAAACTCCCACAAACAGCACCACCAGCTAGGGACCAAGTGTCCAAACCCTTGTGCATATGTAGGGCATTCTCATAAAAACTGTCGCACCAGGGAAACAAATCATTGTGTCAGAAGAGCGGTAGAATCAGTAGACTTCTGGCCAGACAGCAGAATAAGGTAAAATACAAATGACCAAAATTAGGAATAAACACATCGTTGGAGAGTCTATACATATCAAGGGGAAAATAGCTGAATGTGGCCCTGCACACCTTTAATCCCAGCACTGGAACCCACTCTCTAGATAACTAACTCACTCCCAGTTTAGAGCATTGTGGGTCCATGTTTTCCCCACTGCTGGGGAGGTGAAACGGGAATACTAGACTGCATATACACCGTGCTGTCACTGGTGCTGGGCTTTAGGAAGCTCTGAGACACTGCTCAGGGGGGTGGGAAAGCACAGCCTAGGATGTGGGAGGCCGAAGCTGGCATTCCCAAGCTGCTGGGCATCCAGTTGCTACTGGAAAACGTCACAGAGGAATTGGGAACAAAGTGTTAAGAGTCCACAGACCAGCAATGAGGCAGGTTCTAGGTCTCCAAACTCCTGGATATACAGGTGTCGCTGGGTCACGTGGAGTTGGGAATGGAGTTGGGGGAGGGGGCTGCTGGCTGATGATAAGCCCAGGCTGGAGGAACAGGAACTTCTGCTTAGCTCATTAGCTCATTGGTGATTGTCCTTAGCTTGGTGGTGGTTGTCTGAGAGTGCAGAGGGGCCTTCTTCGGGAGGCTTAAACAGTGCCCTTCGGTAGTCCAAAGGCCTTCTCCATGCCCCCTACCCATGGCAGTTCTTGATGAAAGAGACAGTCCTTGATTCCAAACTGTTTATTGGTTGTTCATCATGGAAAATGTGTGCACACCACCTTCCTAGGGTGGAGCAAAGATTAAATACCTTTTGCAGGAAGAAATGTCCAGGAAGGGAAGCTTATTGGCTAAACCCTCAGGGCCTCTAGATACCTCATTAGCATGGAGAACTCTGTTCTAGGTTATGTGACAGACATGGGAAGTGTGATCCAGGACTCTAGTAGGAAGCAGGGAAACACCTACTGTCTCAGGTGGGTACCTGGGACCCATTCATCCTTACCAAGTTTCCTGGCATGGTCCACTGTCTCACAAAATATCACTCTGGTTATGAGAACAGAATCGCCATGGCTGAACCACCTAAGAATCCTCCTGCCTTACACTAGAGATTAAGTTCCCACATATAAACACTGGGGGAGACATCAAGGCAGAGCACATAATTTATATTTTTTTCTTTATAATAAAGCAGTTTTAAAGATATATTAACAAAGAGTAATACTCCATTGTGTAAATGTACCATTTTCATTACTCGTTCGCCTGTTGATGGACATCTAGGCTGTTGTACATTCACACAATGGAATATTAGTCAGTCATTAAAGATAAAATTATGCAATGCACATGTAAATGAATGGAACTGGACTCTTCATGAGGTAACCCAGATTAAGAAAGACAAAGGTTGCATGTTTTCTCTTATACATAGATGCTAGCTTGAATTCTTTAGATTCCTGTGATTCATTTGAGATATCCATGGAGACTTGGAAAGTAGTAAGGGGCCATTGGGGGTGTGCTTTTAAGAGAGGGGATATAGAACAGAGTGATACAAAGGAGGAAGAGAGAATAAGAGAACAGGAAGGATTAAAGGAAGTAGGAAATGGGGGGGCAGGGCAGATGAGAAATTATGGGGAAGGATAACTAACGCTTTTGAAAAAGGCATTCTTACTATTGTAGAAGTTTCGTAAAATATACATATGGACATATAAAATAGTTTAAAATAGAATTGCCCTTGACAGGATAATACTCCAACAAGATACCACAAGCCACCAGATAATAACCCCGGTACCAGAATGGGATACCTCTTTTTAAACCATTGGCCAGTGGGGTCCCATAGAAACTCAAACATTATAGGTGATTTCTGCTGTTCTTTGTTACCCCCTTGAATCTGGCTAGCTTTTGTGGTGCTGGAAGGTGTTATGCGGGCTACTGGAAGAGAAAGGTAACCATCAGTTCCACCCAGCTGCAAACTCTCTGAGCTACAGTAATAACTGACCCCTCTGGATATGCCCAGTAGGGCAATAATGGCACAAACGTCATGGGAGTAACCAATCACTTTCTAATTGACCTAAAGTCCACTCCGTGAGATGGAACCCGCTTGTGGAACTGTAATGGGGTCAAGAACTTGTGGATAGATAGGGAGAGGCCCCAGGGAAGAAGCTAACACTGCTAACTAGACATAGCACTAAAACAACTCCTAATGGCCTACTACTACACCCAAGATCCTATCAGCCCTCATCAGAGAAACTTTTTCTTGAACGAGTTGGCAATTAACAGAGACCCTCAACTAGTCAACATATAGAGAATAAGAGACCGTAGAGTAATTATCCCTAAATGGGACATGCTTACCCTACTTCTTACTTCAAGGCTCAGAATCTTTTCTAGACAGAGGCTGGAAGACTGTAAGAGAGAGGTGGCTGATAATATAGTCTCTTCCGGACACAACAGGGCAGTTATGTTTATATCCGCACAATGCTTGTGACTCTATGCACAAGATTGTATGCAAGCCCAAGCTAGCCAAAATTCCAGTGAGGACAGACAGGGGTAGGAACAAAATCCCACCAGTAGATAAGGTGCCAATGGCATGTGAAAGCTACTGGGATAGGGAAAATAAACTTTGTTTTTTATTTGTGTCTTTTTCTTTTGGAAAAAGCCCTGGCTGACCTGGAATTTACAATACATAGACAGGACTGGCCTTGAATTTCCTGAGATCCACCTACCTCTGCCTGCCAAGTTTGGGGATTAAAGGTATACACCAACATACCCAGCCTGAGAGCCAGTTTTCTTTAATCGTGTGACCTCTAGTAGGTTGACCACACTCCAGGGTCACCCGTACTCCCATTAACAGTGGGCAACACAAGTTAATGGGTTTGAAGAAGAAGAAAACTCGAAGTGTGGGTGGATCTGGAAGGAGCTGAGAACAATGAATATATCAAAATTCATTATATGAATTCTTAAATATTTAATAAAATATTGTTTTTTAAAAGATCTGTTGAAGAGGGACTGGAACAATGGCTTGGCAGTTAAAAGCACCTTCTATGTACTTGCAGAAGGCCCAAGTTCATCTTCTGGCACCCATATGGGGCCGTTCTCAATCTCCTGCAACTACAGGTCTGAGGGGTTCAATATCCTTGTCTGTCCTGAACTCGTGTGAGCACACCCACATACATAGACATTGTTAAAAAGAAAAAGAAAAAATTTTTAAAAGATGTGTTATACTGCCGGACAGTGGTGGCACACGCTTTTAATCCCAGCACTTGGGAGGCAAAGGCAGGTGGATTTCTGAGTTCAAAACAGCCTGGTCTACAGAGTGAATTTCAGGACAGCCAGGGCTACACAGAGAAACCCTATCTCGAAAAACAACAACAATACAAAATTTTTAAAAAAAAAAATAAAATTAAAAGATGTGTTAGAGAACTAGAGTGCTTGCATAGTCTGCCCAATGTCCTGTCCTGGGTTCAGTCCCTTAGCAACACACATGCGTGCACACACATACATATACACCCACAAATGCACACACACAGACAAACACAAGGGACCTTTTCCAGAAAACTCTATGATGCTACAATTTACAATAAAGCAATTAATATCACCAGATGTGGTGGTACATATCTTCAATCCCAACACCCAGGAGACAGACACAGGTAGGTTGCTATGCGTTCAGGGTCAGCCTAGTCTACATAGTGAGTTCTAGGCCAGCTAGAGGTACATAGTAAGACCCTATCTCAAAAGGAAAAAAAAGTAATTAATATCAAGTCCTAACTAAAAAGGTCTCCAGATTTATGGTATATGTATTTTTACAGGAATGCTCTTTAGATATCTAAAGTGAAAGCATGTACTAAAAATAATGTCTTAAAAAATAAGTAATGCTAGGAAGAGGCCCTATATAATTTAATTTTATAGATAGAATATTTTAATTAACATAATGATTATATCAATGATTGCTTCATCTTAAGAAATTTAAATATTTTCCCAGAAATCCAGTCACACTAAAGAATAAAATAAAATTCCAGGCCAATGTCTATAATTTAGATAATTTAGAATTTAAGTAATCATATAAATAAGATCAGTTAATAGGTGTCTTATTTTGATTTTGTAACTTCTTATAGAACATATATTATCTGAATATATTAGGAGTCACCTCTCTGAGATTACATACAGTAAGATAAATCAGTAATATTTGTTCTGTCTTATATCAGGAGCCCTACAGGATACCAAGAGAAGATTTTAGCATAGGCATCTTAAAATACTGCTGATTTCCTGATCATACATTAAACAGGATCTGACCAGTCAGTTTCAACTATATCTGTTCATGCAATTGAGAGATTTTTTTTTCTGGTTCTTTGAGACAGGGTTTCTCTGTATTAGCCTTAGTTGTCCTAGAGCTCACTCTGTAGACCAGGCTGGCCTTGAACTCATAGAAATCCACCTGCCTCTGCCTCCCAAGTACTGGGATTAAAGGTGTATACTACCATGCCTGGCTGAGGAATGAATTTTCTAAAAATAAGTTTGATTAATTTTTCCAAAGTTATACAAAATTTGAGCTAAGCGCTTGGAATGCAGAGAAAGGAAGGCCATTAAATTCAAGGCCAGCGTGGGCTAGAGTGAAAACCGGTCTTGGTGGGATGGGTAGATTATAGATACCTTACTATGCCAAGATTGTGGTGGTTTGAATGAAGTGCCCCTCATAGTCTTGGGCATTTGAATACTCGGACCCAGTTGGTGGTTCTGTTTGGGTTAGGTTTAGAAGGTGTAGCCTGATATATTTACCAGAGCCTGACAAATACAGAGGCGGATGCTCACAGCCAACTGTTGGATTGAGCACAGGATCCCCAATGGAGGAGTTAGAGAAAGGAGTGAAGGAGCTGAAGGGGTTTGCAACCCCATAGGAAGAACAACAATGTCAACCAACCAGACCCCCCAGAGCTCCCAGGGACTAAACCACCAATTGAAGAGTACACATGGAACAACCCATGACCCTACCTGCATATGTAGCAGAGGATGGCCTTGTGGGGCATCAATGGGAGGAGAGGCCCTTGGTCCTGTGAAGGCTTGATGCCCCAGTGTAGGGCAGGAAGGCAGGAGTAGGTGGGTAGAAGGAAGTGGGGAGCATGGGATAGGGAATTTCCCAAGGGAAAACCAGGAAAGGGGATAACATTTGTAATGTAAATAAATAAAATATCCAATAAAAAAATCCTAAAAATAAATAAGCCCTAAGAAAAAGAAAGGAAGGAAGGAAGGAAGGAAGGAAGGAAGAAAGAAAGGTGTAGCCTTGCTGGGGAAGTGTGTCACTAGGTGTGGACTTTGAGGTTTCTAAAGCCACACAAGATTTTAAAGCCACATGCTGGTCCCAGTTTGATTTCTCAGCTTCCTGATTGTGGTTTAAGATGTGAGCTCTCAGCTTGCTGCCCCAGATGCCCCTGCCTTCCTGCTACCATGCTTCCATGTGGTGATAATATATATTATTATATAATATACAATATAACAATATAATAACCACAAATATACATTATCACATAAATACTATACCATATAATTATTATTACGTAAATACATCTATCTCACTATATATGCATATTTGAGGTTGACTTTTACTCAGATCAGTGTGCCCTATGCAAAGATTATTTGGCCAGTAATAGAACAGACAAAACCCCTCCCTTCAGACGTTTCTGCATGCTGAACTCTAAAACTGCCTGAGTGCTAAGTCCTGGGGTTGTAGGGATGAGAAGCCATGCTCCCTGTTCTCAGTGTGTGGTCCCAGTGGAGGATTTCCCAGCATGCCTTCAGCACACACAGATGTGGATGGAGGACTGAATGCCATGAAATGTATTTCCATTCTTGAGACAAAAGTCAGCCTGTCGTCTTCTCTTGTCTTGACAGTAGGCTCCACCCAGTCTCCTCCTAAGATGTTTGTAGTTTAGATATGAGTGTTTAGAAACTGGATGTGAGCACAAGTCAGGCTGTTGCCAGGCTGTAAGACACAGTGTTGTTTGGTTTGAGTGGGAAAGTATGTGTGTTCGGTGTAAGTGCACACATGTGAAAGCCATCTGTGAGTGTGTTTAGGGGTGTGCAAGCCCCTGGTGAAGCTGAGGTTCAAGATGTCTAATTTTTGTGAAATCCTCAAAACTTATGCCCATACCTTATTTGCAGGATCAGCATCAAACTTCAGCTTTTTCCAGTGGATGAAGTCCTTCTTGGTCCCCTCCTGCAGGTCTGTGCCCACTGGGGCTGGTACAAGGAGGAATGAGTGTCCCAGAGGCTTGGGAGGTACTGAGTGGTCTTGTTCCTGGTTGTGCTTTGGACTGTGGTGTGGGACCTGACAATGGAGAAGCGCCAGGAGGTTGGCATTTGCTCCTCACTGTCCCCTGCACTCAATGCCTCACCACACTTTGTACCGGCACTTGTCCATCATGGTTGTCCATATTCAGTGCCGGGCACTTGGCTCTCTTGCTCTGCCACACCTCTTTCCCAGCTTCAGCTCATCAGAACCTCCTACAGGCTCATGTCCTCTTTCCTTTGTGTCCTCCCTCATTCCTCATGAGCCAAGCCTTCATCTAGAATCTGATTACAGAGTGACAGGTCACCCAAGTCGATCTCAGTGAGTTTGCAGTCAAAGACACGGTCCCACCAATACTTAATCGTGCTCAAGATCAAAGCCCAAGAGAATGTGAAACTGGATCTCCTGCTTCTCATCTCAGGCCAAAGGTAGTTGGTGTCACCGCACTGATGACAGACATTCTAGCCAAGCATGACCACAAATGAAAGGCCGTGGGGGGCTGCCGTGTGGCTGCCATGCTCACACACACAGAAGGCAACATTCCCTGTGGCCTCTTTCCTGTGACTCTTTCCCACTCTAGTAGAAAGTCAGGACTCCCTCATCCTTTAAGGCTTCAGGGTTCTGGGAACTTCTGCCTTCTGTCCCCTTTCAATAGTATCATGAAGCCAAAGCTGGGCACCAGGGTTCATTTGGTTGCATTTTGATGGTTTGATTTTGAAACTCTAGATGTCTAGTTTGTGCTTGCCAGTACCTGCACTTTACACACCCAGACGTTACTAATGAAGTTTAGAACCTGTTCCCATCCATCCCAGTTGTAAGTTTAGAATCCTTTTTCTCTCTTTGTGTCTCCCCCTCTTAATTATCTGTGAGGGTTTTCATGGTACTAAATACCATATTGTCATATGGCCTTTATCATCGCTCATCTCCAGAACTGAAACTCCATGTCCACCCAACTGTACGTAGCTCTGCATTTCCTAGCATGCTTTGTTTGTTTTTTATTTTTTTTTAAATTATATGAATTGGAGAGGGAAGTGTATGCATGCGAGTGTAGGTGCCCTAGGAGACCAAAGTTGTTAGATCTTTCTAGAGCTGGAGTTACAGGCTGCCCAACTTGGGTGCTGGGAAGAGAACTCAGGTCCTCTACAAAAGCAGTCAGTACTTTCTCTTAACCGCTGAGCCGTGTCTCCGGCCCACACCCCAGCATCCTTTTTTGAGATAGCTCTTTTTGAATACTGGCAATCTGTTCAAGTTGGCACAAGAAGTGAGAATTTGGTACTAGAGCTTGGGTTGACAAAGAAGAGGGTGTAGGGGCGTGGAAACAAAGGGAGGAATCAGGAGAGCTGAGGGCCCAGGGATGGAGGAGGGAAATAGCCTGAAAATGCTTTCAACTGCATTACTGGCTGGTATGTGTTCTTGAAACTGTGGTAAATATGGGGTAACCTCTGCCTCCCATCTTGTCTGAGGCATGAGGCTGGGTGGCTCAGATCATAGCATATTTACATAGATTTTTTTTTTCCCCTCCACAACCTAGTACTGACAGAAAGTAGATTAAGTGGAATTAGGTTTCGCATAGAAGCTGCCTACAAAATTTTGAGCTTCAAATGTGTGGGTGGGGATATTTGGCATAATCTGATTTACGAGAATATATTTAGTCATTTCTGGCTTGAAAGCCTAAAAAATGGCCACAGGGTTCACCAGGGTTCCTTCAGCTGTACTCTGAATTCCTGGAATGCCACCTCCAAGGTCACTGCAGGGCACTGTTTTAGGAGGGTATTCCTAGGAAAAGGCAGCCCTTTGGTTGCACAGAAGTTAGTCCACACAACTCCTTGCTCAGTGCGTGGCTCTGGACTAGTGAAGTGGATTGTGGAGCCTTGGCCAAGTCAGCATCAAACTTGCTGGCCACGCCTGCTGGCCACGCCTGCTGGCCACGCCCCAGCCCTGGGAGTGTTTTGTGATGATTTAGATCAGGGAAGGGCCAAGTAGTGGCTTAAAAATAGAAACTGGTAGCCGAGCTTTCTGTTCTGTAATTTTGACTTTTTCAAAAACGTCCTCCAAACCAAAGGCGAGTCACAGTTAAGTGTGTTTGGGTTGAAGGATTTGGCTACGTTCTGTTCTCTATTACACCTGTATGTCACAGTTGATCTGTGAGGTTAACCTGGAGTCCTAGCAACGTCCAGAGGAGGGTTCTGTAGCACTTCTAGGAAGCTGATTTCCCTAAGTCCAGAACAATGTGGGTTTTCCTGGTTTTTGTTGCTGTTGGTTTTTTGTTTTTTTGTTGGGAGCCGATTTTAAGCAAAAAGCGGCTAGAAAGCAGCTATCAGCTTTGCAGCCATCTTGAGCCATATACCCTGACATGAGACTTGGTTTTCAACAGCCTACAACAGCTGAAGCACACTCTGATATCCCATATAGCTTGTTTTGCTGTTTAGTGCCTCCAGATGCAAGGAGCACATGGTATCCACGCCTACAAGGCATGCGGTGCACGTGTTGTCCACGTGCTATCTACGCCATATATGCCTGTAAGGCGCACGTGCTGTCCACGCCTGTAAGGCTTACGTCATATCCACACCTGCAAGGCACGTGGTATCCACGCACCTACAAGGCACGTGGCAAAAGCCTATAAATACCCAGGATTTCCTTGTTGTAGGTGTGTGGTGTAGTAGTAGTAGGTGTAGTGGTGTGTGTATGGTGGAGACAGTAAAGAAGACTTTACTACAGATCCTCTGGCTTGTCTCTATTCTTCACGACTCTTCCCCTTCTTCCCCCCACTCTCTCTCTTGCTAGACCCTGACTTGCGGAACAGAGCGGGCCGCTACAGTTTGGCCCCCAAACGTGGGCAAGAGTGGTCCTTTACAGTTAGCTCGGGGCTTTTACAGTTTGGCGCCTGACGTGAGGCTCCAGTAAGCGAGTCTTTTACAGTTTGACGCCAAGCGTAGGGCAGCTCAGGGCTTCAACAGTTTTTGTTTTCTTAGCCACCTCTGTTTTGCAGGTCCCACCCTTATAGAGGCAAATTCAGTTTTCAGGAACTTTGAACCCAACTAATTTAGACACATGTGACCTGATGCTTGCCAGGGTTGGCTGAGGCTGCTGCTGCTGCTTCAGTTCTACAGACTTATGGCCCAGCCTCTCTCTTTTTACATCACTCTTGTTATCTTGTTTTACATTCCTGAGTTTGAGCACGTGAACATTATTCTGAGTAAAGTAGCTGACTCTTTTGGGGCTTAGGAGGTTGCAGGCCCAGCAAGGACCTCACTACTGCTGTTTTGCTAAAGAACATGTCAAATGTTCAGTGGGGGAAGATGATCAGTGGAAATCTATGCCTCTGTGGGAACTCAAGGACCTCACAGGCTGTGGACCTGCCATGGAGGGGCGAGACAACAGAGGCCTTTGGAGACAGAGGCATCCTGAGGCCAGGAAATGATAAGGGACAGAGCTAAGAACAGCTCTGCCCTCTTCAGCATCTAAGACCTTCCTGTGGCACAGTGTCAAACATGCTCTTCACGAGTGTCTTGTACAGAGGCTGAGGCTGGTGCCAGTGGACTCTGAGTCTGGACTTCTCTTGGTCTTTACTACTTTGGTACCCAAAGCATGGGCACTTTACCTCTTAGCTGCTTTCTGAGTAATCTTGGTGCCCTAAAAACAACTGCTCCCTCGACTTCCTTCCTTCCTTCCTTCCTTCCTTCCTTCCTTCCTTCTTTCCTTTCTTTCTTCCTTCCTTTTCTTTTTATAGAATATATTTTATTTATTTATCTCTTGATAGCATCATACACATAAGCAATGTATCTTGATCATGTGTGCCGTGTTCCTCAGGCACCTGCAACACCTCCTTCCGTTTTGCATCTTTCCCTTTTTGTGTAATAATACTGAGTCCAGTTAGTGCCACCAGCTGGAATCTTGATTGCTCCTGCTGACTTGATTGTGTGTGAATATCATAGACTCGATGAGCCATGAGCAGTGGCCATTCTGTGTCCAAAGGGCAGCAGTTCACAGTCCCCCCTGTTCTCTGCTCCTCCTTTCTGCCCCTCTTCCTTGAGTTCCTTCAGCCTCGGTGACAGGGATGGATGCGGATGTCTTATGTGGGGTTGAATGTTCAGTAGACACTCATTCTCAGCACTTTGACCAGTTTTGTGTCTACAAAGCTACTACAGAGAGAAGCTTCTCTGGCTAAGGTTGAGGGCAGCGCTAATCTGTGTATAAGCAATAATTGTTTGGAAGGCAGTTTGATAACATGTTCTTCAGCAAAACAACAGTAGTGAGTTCCTCACTGGGCCTATAACCTCCTAAGCCATCACTTTTGATCAGGTTTATGGAACCAAGTCTTAATTCTTTTCTGCGGAGCAGGCCTGAAATCCAATCCAAAAGCAGCTGGTTGCCCCCATAACTTTCCTGCCACTACTGCAACCACAGGCACATTTTGCCTAGAAGGGTGGTTTTGTAGTATGCAGGGTTGGTGTAGGGGTACCTCTGATACCTGTTCTCCCTGCAGCAGCCTGTGTAACACCTCAACTTTCTTTGTAATGAACCCAAGCAGTTTCTCTTTACACTCCTCTCCAGTCTGTAGGTTTGTCCTGCCATTGCCTCATTTGACAAGAGAACAAGGAAAAGTTACAGAACCCTCACAAAGCTGTCCTTAGTGTGGGCATCCCTTATTAGAAGGTATTGTTTCATAGTGTTCCGCTTAAGAATGGTCAGTATTACCCTCTTCACCTGATACTGTATCTCCAGCTTTGAGTTCACAGACTGCTGTAGTTCTCAACAATTATATTTTAAACATTTAAAGACACACTAAGTGTTAGTGCAGCTGACATTTGCACAGTATCTCTATCGGGGTGGACTGGCTTCCACAATTCATCTCCACCTCTTCTTCCCTTCTCCCCATCCTATGTCTCTCCCTGAAGGAGCCTGAGGTCCACCCGGGAGCAAATCATCTTGGCACCATCCCCAGCCAAGGTCGACATGGCGATGACTCAGCTTACCCAGGACAATGCCGACTTCGCCACCCGAGATCGTTTCCACCGCTCCTCCTTCCTGAGTCAGGAGCAGCTGATGCCTCCCTACTAGGATCTTGCTGGACCCCTCCTTTCAGTTGCTGTGGAGATGGGGGGGCCCAACCCTCAGAACCTTCGGAAGTTGCTTCTACCAATAAGAAACCCCAAGACTGGTCTTCCCACCACAGCCTTGTACACCAAAAATCACATTCTGGTTTGAAGTGGCATGTCTAACCAGACACCAAGTATGGCCGTGGCTTCCACATGTGCCCAACTTGAAGAGCACACAGGCCACCAGGAGGGTCAGGTGACACCAAGACAACCTGATGTGGAGAACCAAGATGAAATTTCTTATTCTAAGAGCCACAATAAACACTTCTTTTTAATTTTATTGTTTTATTTTTATTATCCATTTGAAGAATTATTTGTTTATGTATATGAATACATTGTAGCTATTTTCAGACATGCCAGAAGAGGGCATCAGATTCCATTACAGCGGGTTGTCAGCCACCATGTGGTTGCTGGGAATTGAACTCAGGACCTCTGGAAGAGCAGTCAGTGCTCTTAACCACTGAGTCATGTCTCCAGCCCCCTCCCCTGTTTTATTTATTTTTTAAAAGTATACTACACTCACATGGTTTCAAGTCACAAAGTATAATCATCTGCTGGGTAAAAACCTCCTTCTCCTCCCTGGTTCTCATCTGCTTGGTGCCCATCCCCCATCACAGGGGCAACCACTTCTCACGTATACAGCAGCCAACTCATTACAGATGAGAAATGGGGTTCTTATTGTACCCCTTCCATCTGCAAATGCAGCTCTGTATACACATACTCTGCAGCCTGCCTTTCTCCCTTCATCTGCCATGGAAGCGTTTCCATGATGACGCTAACACAGTTTCCTCACTACGTCTTGATGTCTGAGTGTGCCTTAATTTATATACTCATCCTCATGGTGACTGCATTTTGATTCATTCTGATATTTTGCTATTACAGCCGCTTCTGCAATGAGTCATTATGTTTGTGTACACAGTCCTGAAGGATACCTGCAGATAAATTCTCAGAAGGAGAATACAGGATGAGTGGGGATGTGCGTTTGTAAGCTGTTACTGTTTGGGGAAATGCTTTTTAGTTAAAAAGTCAAACCCCATGACCAGGCGTGGTAGTCACCTGGAATCCCAGGACTTGAGAGATGGAGACAGGAGGGTCAAAAGCTTGAAGCCAATCTGGGTTGTACAGTAGGATCTTCATCATGGGGTAAAGGGAGAAATTATTATGAATTGCCTAACAGTATATCAGAAATATGCGTAGTCTGACTCACTGACACCTTTGCAGTTGTCTTGTGCCCTGAATGGCAGGAGATAACAGGATTGTTGGTTCTCCTGTGAGCTAGACCTGGCACTTATCCAGGCCTCCTAGTAAGCTCAGCCCCTAACCCAGGCTCCAGTTCCATGGCTGAGCATAAAGGGATGGGCTGCTGGCTTACTTTAGACTCTTCCATATGTTCTCTTGAGATGCTGTGCTAACTTTTCCTGCCATACATGTTCAAAGTGACTCATCCAGGTTTTAAAAGAGTCGGGCTCTACATCTTTAACAATGCCACACACAAGTCAGTGCTGGGTGTACTGTGAACACACTTTATGAACCACCTGTGTGCTGAATAGGACAGGTTACAATAGGTGAGGGCTGAGAAGGGCATGAGGGGTCGGCTAGGTCTTATAACCTTCTACAAACCAAGCTCGTGATGGCAGGAAACGACCTAGCTTTGCTTAAGGAATAAACATCTAAGCACCTTTAGATACATACATTGAAAGAATGCAGACTTTGAGTTGAAAGCAACACCAACCACAAAAGGGACCAGCAAGATGGCCCACTGGGGCACGTGCTGCCATGCCTGACCACCTGAGCGCTAGCCCCAGAAGCCACATGGTAGAAGGGAAGAGCCAACTCTGACAAGTTGTGCTCTGACCTCCACAGGTGTGCTGTGATTTTTTTTAACACACACACACACACACACACACACACACACACACACACACACCTTTTAGAAGGAAACATAAAAAGACAGTCTGAGGGGATGGAGAAATGGCTTAGTGGTTAAGAACACTTACTACTCTTGCGGAGGACCCAGGTTCAGTTCCCAACACTCACACTGGAGAGATAGCTCAGTGGTCAGGAACACTTCTTTCTCTTCCAGAATACCCAGGCTCAATTCTCAGTGCCCATGTGATATCCTACAACTGTCTGTAACTCCATTTCTAGAGGATCGGAGACTCTCTACTGGCCTCTACAGGCACCAGAGAATGTAGTATATGGCCATACATACAAGCAAAAAATCAACACACATAAAATGAAATAATATAACATAAAATAAACAAAAGAAGACTGAGCCGGGCATGGTTTAATAACATCACTTAGGAGGTCGAGGCAGGAGGATGGTCAAATAAAGCCAACTATTTATTAAGGGCTCAGGGTGGCAATCCCTGAGGACCTGTTTTGTTTTTTGTTTTGTTGTCAGGGCTTCAATGTGGTTCAGGCTAGCCTGGAACTCACTATATAGCCCAGGCTAGCTTTAAACTAGTCTTCTGGCCTCAGCCTCCAGATCTGAAGGCCCTTATAAAGAAGAACATTCAATCATGAAGTTTCCTATGGCTGCTGTAATTAGTCACACAGACCAGGTGCCTTTAAAAAAGCAGAAACACATTTTTTTCATGGCTCTGGAGTACAGAAGTCTCAAATCAGTCTTACTGAGTCAAACGCAATGGTCAATCATCGAAGCTGACTCTGAGAATCCACAAGGGTGGGGGAGTTTGTTTTGTGCCTTCTCTAGCTTTGGTGGCTGCCAGCCACCTGGGTTTGTGACCACATCTCTGCAATTCAAAGCCAACGTCACAGGCCACAGCTGCCATGGCATTGCCTTCTGGAAACATGTGAAGTCCATCTCCTCCTGTTCCTGAGGAGGCATGGGATTATACAGAGGCCCAAGACAACCCAGAGCAGTAGAGCTCACCTTTTTGCCCAGCACAGAAGACTTTGACTGCATCTGCTTTTGCTGTTTTGAAATCTGCACACCAGGCTAAAAGAGCAACCTCTTTGAAGAAGGTAGTGAGCTAGGATAGCCACAGTGCTTGAATAGGATGCTACCAAGGCCAAGAATAGTACACGGAAGATTCCAGACGAGCATCATCCAATGTGATTTATCTTACAGAGAAGAATCTGAGAGGACCAGGTCATGACAAAAATCAGAAACCGTACTGTGTCAGGGATTCCAAAATGTCCAGTGTTGTGGAGCAGGGAGCAGGTGCTAAGCAGGTTGATGCTTACAAGCTACCACGTCTGTAAGGAGAGGCAGAAATGAGAGAGCAAGAAGACGGAGACAAGGAGGAATGATTTGTAGCCCCACAGGAGCACATGCCTCCTCCTGAAGAGACCACAGAACACCTTTCTCAAGACCCTCTTCCAGAGGGGGAAGGAAACAAAAGTTATCTCCTGGATCCTGTTTCTCAAACTAAAGGGGGAGCCTAGGAGGACTCCACTTGTAATGTGCACACTTAGGAGTGCCTAGTAGTTCTGCATGGAGACAGCCTAACTGGAGTCCACCTGGAAGGGGTCATCACAGCTGAGATGGAACCAAGTAGACTGACCATGCACAGTACTCATAGAACCTGAGGTGACACATTAACCACTGTCATGTAAAGCCCATAGACTGCAGGTCACTATGATGAGTAAACATGCTTGTCACTGGCTCATTCAGACAAGGTTTATGCATGTATTGGTCAGGGTTCTCTGGAGAGCAGTACTGATGAAATACATATTTCCTAGCCACAGACTAGATACCTTTAAAACAGAAGGAAATAGATTTTTCTTGGTTCTGGAGTACAGAAGTATAGAAATGATATTTCATTAGCACCTTACAGCCTGTGGTCCGGCTAGTCCAACATCGACTGTCTCCTGATAAAAGGGCCAAGAATCTGGCAGTTGTTCCATCCATGAGGCTGGATATCTCAGCTGCTTTTCTATCTCTATTGGAGTCCCCAGGAAGTAAGTTACAATACCAGGGAAGGAATGCCTCATCAGCAGCATAGATGAACTTGCCAATGAAAGTGGGGGCAAGCAAGCAAAACGCAAAAGCTGCCTTCTTCTGCATTGTTTTATGTAGGCTGCTGCCAGAAGGTGTGGGTCTAGATTTAGGGTGGATCTTCTCACCTCAAATGATCCAGTTCCCACCCATCCCCCCAAAACGTCCCCAACTGTTTGGGTTTTTGTTGATTCCAGATGTGGTTGAGCTGACAACAAAGAGTAGGCATCATGTCATCCTAAAAGATGTTCTTAAATGTCAGCCCAATTAGTGTATGCGGCACCATATGCCAGAAATTTTTCCTAAACTAGGGACAGATTTCTGGCCTAAAAGTTTCGCCAACAAATCCACAGCTGTAGTAGACGATGTCTGAATGAACATAATTCCATCCGACCCTCTGGGACCATGAATGAGTCCCTTCCCTCAAGCCATTCACAGATTGATCCACCTAGTAATTCATCTGCCTACCTACCCCACCATCCATTGATCTGAGCATAACTTACCTGCTCATTCCTCAGGCAACCCATCTACCAGTCAGTTCTTCCATCTATTCAAGGCTAGAGAAACTCTGCTCAGCGCTTCACATACAGATGCGTGCCTGACACCCACCTCAGCTGATCTAGGTAACTCACCAATTGTAGAACTCTCAGGTGAAGATTCAATCACAGGTCACTCAAAGAACACCTCAGTCACCATCTTTGGCTGTTCTGTGTGTGTGCAGCCCAACCACAAAGCATTCTTTTTTTTAAAATGTTTTACATTATTTTATGTATATGAGTATTTTACTTGCATGTATGTCTGTGTAGTACGAAGCTGCTTGGAGCCTATTGGAAGCCAGAATAAGGGCTTCTGATCCCCTGAGATTAGGGTTACAGATAATTGTGAGTTGTCATGTGGGTGCTGGGAATTGAACCCAGGTTGTCTGGAAGAGCAGCCAGTGATCTTGACTTTTCAGCCATCCTTCCAGCCCTACCTCCCAAGAGCATTGTTGAACTTAAGGTTAGGAACCAGAGCAAGGGTCGTTTTCTCAGATATCTCTGAAAAATCATGCTAATCTGCCATCTAATTTACATAACCAGATGCAGCATGCAGAAATAATTTAGGTTAGTATGGAGTCTGAGATTCAGGATTCAACCAGTCTCTTCAGGTTTCTGACTCAGTGTTTAAAGATGGGGCACAACCAGGCAGTGGTAGTGCATACCTTTAATTGAAGCACGCAGGGGCAGGGGCAGGGGCAGGGGCAGGGGCAGGGGCAGGGGCAGGGGTAGGAGAACTTTTGAGTTTAAGGCCAGCCTGGTCTGCCTGGTCTATAGAGCTAGTCCCAGGTTAGCCAGGTCTACCCAGAGGAACTCAAATGTCCCTACCAAATAAAGATAGGCCAAAGGGTGCCAGTTTATGTATTCAATATCATTATTTATTTGTATGTGAATGTCTGCATGTACTCAAGGAGGACACAGATATTAAAGTGTCAACTGGAGTTAGAGACAACCATGAGCTGCATGATATGGGTGCTGAGACTTGAACTCAGGTCCTCGACAACCATGAGCTGCATGATATGGGTGCTGGGACTTGAACTCAGGTCCTCTGCAAGAGTAGTATGGCTGGCTTATCCACTGAGCCATTGCTCCACCCTCAGTTTATATATTAATTCTCTGAAAGGCCACAAAACTTCTGTCTACAACAGTGGTGGATAAATGCCACTGGTATCAGCAGTTTGAGTCAAGGCTCCTGTATCTAACGTTTTTTCTTTTCTAGTCTAAGAAGCTGTAACCCCAAAGTTACTTCAATAAGGAGCTAGAACCAAGGCCCAGCCTGCCTTGTCAGCAGTATTATATGAAAAATAGAGGCAACAACTTCACATTCCTTACCTTTCAACTGGGGGTTCTGCCCACTGATGACTGCAGCCCAACTTCTGACTAATCAGATAGGCTCCTGTCTTAAAACATTAAACCCATGATCCAGGTTCAAGGGAAACATAGCTTTAGATGCGTGTGTTGTTATTTCCTCTTGCCATGTCAGTGCAGAAAGAAAAGGGGAGCGGGAGGCTAGTGGAGAGTTCTCTACTGCTAAAACAAGTTATCTAAGAGGGAGGAGCCAAGGAGCTAGCCTAGACCTCTGAAGAGGTAAGGGCCAGTTATTTGCAGTTCTAAGGGTCCTATTGTCTGCTGTGTATCAACTGTAGCAATATCTTGTACAAGTGAGTTGTGAAGATTATTTATTTAGTCATTCATTTACTTTTGAGACAGGATCTCATGTAGCCCAGACTGGCCTCAAATTCATTTTCTTACTATGTGGCTGAAGATGATCTTGAACTTCCAAGCCTCCTACCTCCATCCCCCAAGCGCCAGGTGACATGTTCTACCATGCCTGGTTTAGGTGGCAGGATTTAGCCCACAGTCTCATGTATGATAGACAAGCAGTCTTCCCACTGAGCTACATCCCCAGCCTGACTTCCTATGGCTGCTGCAACACATTCAGTGGCTTGAAACAGACAAGGTATGTTCTCTTACAGCCGTAGATATCAGAAGCCCAAGATGGGTCTTGATGAAATGAGATGATGGTGCAGGCAGAGCCCTGGTCGCTCTAGAACAGCGGTTCTCAACCTGTGGGTCATGACCTATTTGTCAACCATCTATCACCCAAACTATTTAAATTATGATTCATAGCCATAGCAAAATCACAGTTATGGAGTAACAATGAAATAATTTTGTGATTGGGGGTCACAACATGAGGAACTGTATTAAAGGGGTCCCAGCATTAGGAAGGTTGAGAACCTGCTCTGCAATCTCTAGGAGAGTTGATTGGTTTGATTCCTTTGGACTTTTATTTTATTTTACTTTGCCTTTATTCCGTGGTGTTGTGCCTTCCACTTTTACCACAGCCGTCAGCAAGCACACTCTCTCCAGCCTCCGCTTCTCTATTACACTCTTTTTCTGCCTCTCCTGCCTCCCTCTTCCACTTTTTAGAGACCCTTGTGATTCACACAGGGCCTACCTAGTAACCCAGCATAATCTCCCCCACCGCAGAATTTGTAATTATATATACCCAGGTCCTTTTGCTATGTCAGTCCCATATCTAGAGTTCATAGGCATGAGGATAAAGCTATCTTGGAGGAGCATCCTCTGCCTGGCACATCCAATGTTGAAGAAGAGAATGAAGCTTCACTTGGGAAATGGTCGAGTGTGTGTCCAAGATACTCAGCAGACAGCCAAGCCACTTGCTGCCAGAGAGCCTCAAGAATACTGAGGAGACAAGGGAGGCAGAGACCCAGATTCTGAAGTGAATCTGTAACCATGTTGCCTAGAAGGTATAGAAAGGGAGGCTGAGAAGGTGGCTTAGTGTGTAAGAGGATATGTTGTATGCAGGCATGAGCACCTGAGTTCATGTCCCCCCACACTCACATTAAAAAACCAGATGAAGCCTCACACACACATAGAAGTCTGTACACATACATGTATCACACATGTAGATATACTACACACACACACACACACACACACACACACATTTAAATTTTTAATTAATAACAAAAGAATGCATAAACCTTAAAACAGAAAAAGAAGATATGAAAAGACTTTGAACCAAGAAACAAGGTGAACAGGAACAAATGAGACAGTAGGCAGAGAAAGCAGGCTCACTTCAGTCCACCAACTAGTCTACCTCTTTCTTTTAGGTGGGCTTTCTGGTCTACCTCTTTCTTTTAAGTGAGTTTACTAATTTGAACTTTGTGTTACCCTGCCTCTAATATATTCACTAGCCTTGTGACCTTGAACATGCTTTTTTTTCACATCTGTCTCTGTGAAATGGGAATGGAAATTCCTACCAACTAGTGCATGGAGTTCTGAGTACTAAATGAAATAAGACTTTTATATAAACTATTTTTTTTTGAGATAATAAAGATGGAGGAGTGGGTAGCAGTGTTAGGAGCCACCCCCACTAATTCTGTGTCAGTTACTGTGGGCAGCACAGGGAGAATAAAAACCTCACAAGAAGTGCAATGCTTCTTGGCTGTAGCTAGCCTGAAATTCCCGAGCCAAGTGGAGCCCTGCTGCTTCAAGAGGCCATGTGGCATTTTGTGAGCCACAGACCTAGCAGGACACCTTCTTTAGCCAACAGCAGATCTGGGCATGTCCAAATCAGAGCAGGGAGAACCACAGAGCTCTCTGCCCTTGCTCAGCCTGTCAGATTCTTCTGCTCCCTTTCTATCCCCTACAGTCCGCTCTCAGCCTTCTTTCTGCTCTGCCTATAGCTTTGAGAATTTTTCTTTCTTGTTCTTCTGAACCAGGGTGGAGTTCCAGAGCAAGCATCCTTCTCCTGAACTGCCTTAACCCCTCCTAGCCTTGTCTCCTGGGGGTCCATGAGACAAGCCTGAGACAAGAGGCTTTGTGTGGTCTCTCTGTGATGTTCACTCTCCCAGAAGCAGAGGAACTAAAGAAATCTCACTAAAGCTTCCTAGCACTCTCATAATGGAAACATACTAGGGCTCCTTTAGGGATTCTTGCTAGCA
This sequence comes from Rhabdomys pumilio, assembly GCA_030674055.1. Classification (NCBI taxonomy): domain Eukaryota; kingdom Metazoa; phylum Chordata; class Mammalia; order Rodentia; family Muridae; genus Rhabdomys; species Rhabdomys pumilio. The sequence continues at coordinate 18,660,035 of JANHMN010000011.1, forward strand.
GAAATAGTTGCCAGCTCATCAGTGGAGGCATGGAAGGCCTAATCCCCTAACTCTTGCTGAGGTCTTCTTTTTAGGAGGTCATATCCAGGTAAAAGGGCAGATAGCAAGGAAGACACTTCCCAGGGTCAGGGGTCCCCAGCTGACTGTGCTTCTGTCTCACAACATTGCGTTTGGTGGCATCTCTCTATGTTCTGGATCTGATTGGCTAAACTGAGTGGATGACAGTGAATATTTCCATCATTCATAAAGTTCAGGGGCTGCAGCCTCCTAAGAGGGAGAAGGAGAATGGCTCCCTAAGTGGGGCCTGAAATAATGGGCAGCTGAGTCTTCGTCCTTCTCTAAGATGCTTTATTTTGGGGTTAAAGAGATGGCTCAGTGGTTAAAAGCTTTTCTGCTCTTGCAGAGGAACAAAGTTTGGTTCCCAAGACCCATATGACACTCAGAACCTTCTGAGGCTCCAGCTCAAGATGATCCAACACCCTCTTTTGGTTCCTTTGGTTGCCTTCATACATGTGTACACACACACACACACACACACACACACACACACACACCCCTAAACAAAAATAAATTTAAATTTTAGGTAGGTGGCAGTGATGGTCAACTTTAAAGCCAGCACTCAGGAGGTAGACCAGGAGGAGCTTTGTGAGTTTGAGGTCAGCCTGATCTACAGAGTGAGTTCCAAAACAGCCAGGGCTATACAGAGAAACCCTATATCAGAAAAAAAATTTTAATTTTAATTTTAGTTGGGGGCAGTATATATATGTGATGGCATACAATTTAACCTATGTCTAGGCTGGGAGACAACTTTGAGTAGTGAGTTCCATGGATTAAACTCTGATCATCAGGCTTGGCTGCAAACACCTTTACCTGCTGAGCCATAGAGCTATGTCCAAGGCTTGTTCTTTCTCTTTTATCTTGGTAAGACAATAACAACTCTCTCTGTCTCTCTGTCTCTGTCTCTGTCTCTGTTTCTCTGTTTCTCTCTCTCTCTCTCTCTCTCTCTCTCTCTCTCTCTCTGTGTGTGTGTGTGTGTGTGTGTGTGTGTGTACACCTGTGTGCCTGTATTCCTTGCTGTTATTGTTAAAGACGGCACCATATTAAAAGCTAGACTCACCAGATGTGGAAACTACCTTAGAGCATGGGCCATGTGGCATACATCAGATTCACTTGGGGAAGTCCTATGAGCAGGTGACATCTCGAAGGATTAGCAGTTGTTCTGCAGCAACCAGAGAGCCTGATGAGTGATGGTTAGTAAGACGTGACACAGAGCGTGTTAAAAGACAAGGTGGCTTGTACAGCACTGGTTTCAAGTGCAGCCCTTAATCTGAATGTCACAGGGCTGGTACTCCAAATGGCAGCATCAATCTGTAGTTGAACATTTGGGACATGGGCAGCTCTGTGGTTCTATATCAGTCAGGACCCACTTGCTGCTATAATAAAGATCTCCAGGCCTCAGTGACTTGGCAGTATATATGTATTTCAGCCCATGTTACAGTCTGATACAAGCCAGAGGGAGAAAGAGGCTCTGCATTAGGACCATAGACATAGGCTTCTTCAGGGTTCTGGCTGAACCATCTCTGCCATCTTTGTCTTAGTTAGGGTTTCTATTGCTGTGACAAAACCACCATGGCCCCCAAAAAAAGTTGGGGAGGAAAGGGTTTATTCGCTTACACTTCCACAGCACTGTCCATCACTGAAGGAAGTCAGGGCAGGAACTCAGACAAGGCAGGATCCTAGAGGCAGGAGCTGATGCAGAAGCCATGGAGGGATGCTGCTTACTGGCTTGCTTCATATGGCTTACTCAGCCTGCCTTCTTATAGAACCCAGGGTCACCAACCCAGGGATAGCACCACCCACTATGGGCTGTCCCTACCCCCACTGTTCACTAAATCAAAATGTCTTACAGCTGGATCTCATGGAGGCATTTCCTCAACTGAGGCTCCTTCCTCTCCGATGACTTTAGTTTATGTCAAGTTAACATAAAACCAGTCAGTACAGTTTTCCTCAGAGTTCTCAGCATCTAGCTGACAGGAAAGACAAGACAGCAGCATCAGAAGAGTACTAGGTAGGTGAGGGAATTAGGACTGAAAGGCTGTGTGACTTCCTCCTGTGTGCATTGGTCAGACTAGACAAGTCATCTATATGACTGAAAGACAGGCTGGGAAATGCAAGCCAGCTGGCTGCTGAGAATGGGGAGGAGCTACTTTAGAGGACATCTGGCCTGTGCTGTCACTGTACTTCAGAACAAAAACAGATGGACCAAGGTCTTTACTGATGCTAATCTCCCAATCTGCCCTGAGAGATGTGCGCCTTCACTCACTCATCTAGTGACACATCTGTCTTCATGTCAGACTTGAAACTCCATTTTCAGGACACCCAAGAACCCTTAAAGCAGACTGGAGAGATGGCTTAGTGGTTAAGAGCACCGACTGCTCTTCCAGAGGTCCTGAGTTCAATTCCTAGCAACCATGGTGGCTCTCAACCATCTGTAATGGGATCTGGTGTGTCTGAAGACAGCTACAGTGTACTCACATACATAAAATAAACAAATCTGCTGGGCAGTGGTGGCACACGGCTTAAAAAAAAAAAAAAAAGAAAGAAAGAAAGAAGAATCCTTAAAGCCCAGTGTGATGATCTGCTCTGATAATCCCAGCTCACTCACTTGAGCCCAGGAGCTCGAGACCAGCCTGGGATAGTAGAATTTTATCTCAAAACTAAAACAAAGCCTGTGAACATTCTAATTGATAACACATTTTTATTTGGTTTCTGAGAGAACTAGAAATTATTTGGAGCCAAACCTGGGCATAAAGGAATTGACCAAGCTAAATTGTCTTCTTTGAGGATGGGTGGGTGGGTGGGTGGGTGGGAAAGAAGCTGACTCAGCACATTTTGATGATTGCCAGTGTTGGTGGAATGATTGCAGGAGCCTCCCAGTACATTGATTTTGAAGGAAGGCCATTTATTTAGACAGGGGCATTGCAGTAAACTGAGTATGTGGTTGACTTTGTAATTTCAGTTTACATGCTGTTGTCTATGTACATAAGTGGCCTCCTTTTGCCTTGTTGAAAATTATCACAATGTTCAATTTTTAAGTTGTATTTTTTTTTGTCATGTGTATGTGGTGGTGTTTGTTATATTACAAAACTTTTCCTGGGAAGACGTAACACATACATCTACTCACAGATCCTACCACAGACCAAAGTATGGATGCCACCAAAGTCCAACTTGGTGAACCAATGAATTTTTTGGAGTTACTTACAGGAAAATGGATGAGGGGTTACTTACAGGAGCAGAAATGACTCAAAGATGCTGTATCACCAAAGCCCACCTCAACATGGATGACAGTTTACAAAGCTGGGAACCTGGAGCACACTACAGGAAACTCAACAGGTTGGAAAGTATTCTTTCCAAGTGGCTCAGTTGGTCTAAACCTCTTCCAGGCAGCTCTGCTGGTTTCTGCTTCTTCCAGGCTGGTTTGGTTTCAGAGTCTCCTGGAACTCACTCAGTAGACCAGGCTGGCCTCGAACTCAGAAATCTGCCTGCCTCTGCCTCCCAAGTGCTGGGATTAAAGGCGTGCGCCACCACCGCCCGGCATCAGTAGTCTTTATTGCTTACTCTTTCAGGGAGGGGCCTAATGAATCCTGTCAGTTTCAGGGACTTCATGAAGCTGCCTTGACTTGTTTACCTTTCTGCTTAAGAAATTCCCCTGAGCTCCTTCACTCTCTGAGGAAACTGTTACACAATGGGTATGCAGGCATGTGTGATTATATATTCACATGTGAATATTACATGTATGTTATGTGTTTGTATACATGTGGCAATCTGAGGATGATGTAAGAAACCCTCCTGGTTTTCTACCTTATTTATTACACAGAGCTTGTCAATCAAACCCAGAGCTCCCTGGTATGAATAGAGTCCATTTGCTCTGAAGCTGGGATTATAGGCAAGCTGCCATGCCTGTGTTCTGAGGAACCCAAATCCATCCATCTAGCTTGTACAGCCATTTAACCATGGAGCCACATGCCCAACACAATTGTAACTATTCTTGACATGCCCGGTCAACCTATTCAGCCCTGCTACCAAAACCTTCTGAGGACAGTCACTGTAGTGGCTCCTGACTGGTCTCCCTACCCAGGCCCTGTTTTCTGATCTGTCTTCCTTGCCTTAGCTTTTAAACACTGAGAGACTGATCAGTGGGGTCCAAGCCCTTTGTGTTGTCCTTACCATTTTTCTACAATGTTGCCCTCCCTTCTGAGTAGATCCTTTCTCTGTCCAAATTCTGTGCTAAAAACAACACCTTTCCCTCACTCCTCGCCCCTGTCCTTAATTAACCCGACTTGATGTCTGCCAAACGCAACCCTCTTGAGACATCCTCTCAGCCAGCTAGCTGGGCTTCACTTCCCACCCCTCTCCTCTCCACACGTTATATCTCCCCGGTAGGATGCGGGCCCTCTATATTGGTCCTCTATTAGAATGTTCTGTTGTGGCTGGCTGTGATAGCTCATGCCTATAATCACAGAACTCAGGAGGCAGAAGCAGGAGGATTGCCTGCTTTTGATTTTAAGGCTAGCCTTGGGTCATAAGTACCAGGCCAATAAGAGTCTCATAGTAAGACCTTGTCTTAAAAGTAAAGAAAAAAAATACCATTCTCTGTTTCCTTTGCTTGAGAAACCCCATAGCATTCTCCAGGAAAGCAGTATAATGTCTAGAGATAAATCTCAGAATTTAGAGCACTTGGCATTTATGTCAAATAACTTACAGTAAACAGACTGGATTTATTCTTTCTCCTAATCTGCTAACTTGTCGAGGCTAAGGATTGTTTTGTTTTGTTTTGTTTTGTTTTGTTTTGTTTTGTTGAGACAGAGTTTCTCTGTGTAGCCCTGGCTGTCCAGGAACTCACTCTGTAGACCAGGCTGGCCTCAAACTCAGAAATCCTCCTGCCTCTGCCTCCCAAGTGCTGGGATTAAAGGCATGCGCCACCACTACCAGGCGGGATTATTTCTTTTTATTTTATATTTCTTTTATTTTTTATTTATGGGTGTTTTGCCTGTATGTATGTCTATGTACATCATGTGTGTAGTGTCCATAGAGGCCAGAAGAGCACATCAAATCCTTGACACTGGAGTATATGTAGTGTAAACTGCCCTGTGGGTACTGGGGACCAAACATAGTACTTTTGCAAGAGAAGGACATGCTCTTAACCACTGATCCATCTCTCTGCCCTCTATATTTATATGTCTTGTTCATCTTTAACTAGCCATAGCCTAACATAGTGCCTGCTGGCACAAGCTAGACACATATCAGCGGCTTCTTCAGAGACCATATTGACTGTGACTCTGCATTGATGGAGGTTGTGCACAGTCTCTGTTTCCTTATGCACTGGGTAGGAGTGGCTTCAGCTGCGGCTTCCTGTTAGAATTGCTGGGGGAGCTTTGTAGGGAATGTTGATGTCTAAGCCCGATGGCTGGGGAGTCTGGTTTAGTAGAAAAATTATACAATATAATTTTGTAAAAGCCAATGCCCTGCCCACAGGTCTACTGTCCAGACCCTAGTCTAATGCCTAGGTTTCAGGCTCTACCTGGTTCCTCCAGTCTCCTGAGGTTCTTGGGGTTTTTTCCTAGAACACTCCTACACATGTGGCTTACCCTTGGAACCTTCTCAAATGGCTCTCTGTCATCAGGCCACATCACTAGAGGCCTTGGAAGTATATTCCAGAGACCTAAGAGAAACAAATTTAGTTCTTTGTCAAACAGCAGTTACGGAGAAGGACTAGGAAAAGGAAGGTGTGAAATATGAGGAGAACATAAGTCGACTAGAAAGAAGGCGTAAACAGAGGAAAAGGGTCTGAGGAGGAGGTGTCAGGGAGGACAATACAGAGGCACAGGAACACAAAGCGAAGCTGGGATGCCCATAACAGACCCTCAGACAAAACACCTATGAACCGACAACACTTGGCTAGAGTCCAGTAGACTTCAAGGAGGATGGAAACTTCCAGGCTCATGTTGAGTGGGGAGAAGCGTGGCCAGGGGAGTGGCAAGTCTGGGCGGCAGGAAGATGAGTGTGTAACACTAATGTGAGCCTGGAGAAGAGGAAGGAACCTTTGTAAAAGCAATTTATATCTATATCTATCTGCCTGTCTATCTATCTATCTATCTATCTACCCATCCATCCATCCCTCTGGGCTTTCTGATCCTTCCCTGGGACCCTGGCCACTTTGCCTAGTGTCCCGGCATCCCAGGAATTTCCCTACTGCTCCAGGGAGGATGTTTCTTGCTGCAAGGTTTTGCAAAATAAGAAAAGGTTTATCAAATCCTATTGCACTACAGGAGAATGTTCCAGGCCCCTTGACGTTTACAGTGTGTAACTGATTTTATCGGGAGGAATGTTGTTTGGAGTGGAGTGGCCTTCTCCAATGGGTAGACAAGAAACGGAAGGTCATTTGAGGTTCCACCCTAAGCTGTGTGAGTCGGTGCTCAGCATTGCTGTACATAAGGCTTGGGACCCTGGCCAAGCCATGAGCAACCCTTCCTCCCTGGAGGAGGTCCCAGCCAGTTTCCAGAGGGACTGGGTGTTTACATTCTCACCTTGGCCCTGAAGGGCAAAAGCCCTAAGCCTAGCACTGGTCTGCAGAAAATGGCAAGGAAGGGCTCTCTAGCCCTCGACCTAGCATTACTTAACTCTGCCTGGACAAAAGCAGACCATTCCTGACATTCCAGAAAGGGGACAATAAGGCTTCTCCTGGAGGGGGATTAAAAATACAGAAGGGGATTTATTCCTTTAGCTCTTTGGTCAGAATCCCAAAGGCCCTCTGCTTCCTGAAACTCAGAACAAAACAGCATAGACGCAGCATGTATTCCACAAGAGGCTGGGGTTCTGCCTCTTCTAGTTCAACTCCTGAGAGGTTGGGTCAGCTCTGTAGCTGGCCTGCACAGTTCTACTGAGCAGTAGATCTTGGGGCCGAGGAAGGTGGCAAAAGTCAGGCAGAGACCCAGCCTGGAGTGGGAATGGAGGACAAGAGAGGCCAGAAATCTTCATCCCTAGTGGAAGGGATACGGTTGAGCTGCCTCAAGACCAGCTGCTCAACAGCTGAAGAACAAGTTAGGTAACCACTAAGAAGCAGGATGCTCTTCCAGCCCCTCCCCTGAGTCTGGGTGTGTCCATGACAAGGTCTAAGTCATGTCACTACAACTATTTTTAGATTGGATAGAATTATATCCCTCGTGTTCTAACTCCTTGAATGTGTGAATATGATCTTATTTGAAAATAGTCTTCACTGATGTAATCAAGTTAAAATGAGATCATACCAGATTCCAGTGGGCTCTAAACCCATTTACCAGGTCCTCAGAAGAAGACCAGGATGCACAGAGAGGGAAGGTGCCCATGTCATGACAAAGGGACAGACTGCAAGCTGAGGGTGACTGGCTACCACTAGGTGCTAGGAAGAGGTGAGAATGGTTTCTGCTTTAGACCCCTCAGTCAGGATTCTGTTAGAGGACAGATTCTTTTCTTACATCCTGGAACTGATGGTACCGTGGTAGGAAACTAGCTCCATGTTCCTCTCAGTCTCACATCCCTCCAGCCCACCTCTTTAGTTCATCTCACAGACAGCCTTGTCTCCTGCCTTACTCAGGAAACTAAGGTCCTGAGACAGATTCAGACCCTTGGCTGGACTGTGCTCTCCCTCACCCATCCTCCCTTCCAGGCCTTGCATCTGGCTGCAGCCTGCACCCTCCTGCCTCTGCCCTACCATCAGTGCCTTTATTCCCTGCACCTTTGTCCTTCTCCCTTCCGAGTAGATCCTTTCTCTGTCCAAATTCTGCACTAAAAGCATAGCTTCCTCCCTCCTCACCCCTGCAGTCACTGGCCAACTCACTCTGTCCACCAAACACAACCCTCTTGAGACGTCCTCTCAGCCAGCTGGGCTTCACCTCCCACTCCTCTCTCTGTGTGCCTCTCATGTGGCTTCTGTTCCAGTCACCAATATTGTTATGATCCCTGGTCACAAATGTTGCCAAAGCAATGGATTCTTTCAGCCTTTGCCTTATGTGACCTTCTTTGGGTTATACGCTATTGACCGCACCCTCCTTTCCTTGGCCCTGGTGACACTACCACCACCCACTCGCCAACCCCGCCCCCAGCTCGCCTCCACCCTCCCCATGCATGGCTCCTTTCCAGTCTCCTTTCTCTCTAAGGCAGGTCACATTGGGCTCTTAGCTTGTGCTTAGATCTCTTTGACTTTTGTTCTCCTAGGTGACCTCATCCCCTTCTGTTCAGATGGAGACCGCAGACTTGGACTTGTCTCAGCTCCAGGTCTACAGGCTCAAAGGCATACTTGACACTGCCATATGGATGTCTCAGAGTCACTTGGGACCAACACGCCAACCCCAATTCAATTGATCTTGACTTGAAAGACTTGCTACTTATATGTTGTCCTCTCTTCCTTGTGAAGGGTACTAATGTCTATCCAAGCACACAAGCCCAGAACTAAGGAAACCTTGACTTTTCTCCAACTTTCTTTCCCAGCAACATTGCTTGTGGGGTTTACTTTCTGCTCTTAGTTTCAAACCCAGGGCAAACAGCTGAGATACCTACTTAACACATCAAAGCAGACCTGGCCACCAGGTTCTCCCTGCATCCCTCAGTCCCTACCTATCACAGGGCCCTCCTGGCTGGCATACCCTGCCACCTGCTCTAAACTTCTCCAGTCCAGAGGCTGGGCTGCCCTTCTCCTGGATGCCCTTCCCTATATAATCTAGCCATTTTGTCTACTTGTCCCCTTTGGGCCTCCTGACTGTTACATCTGGTTTCTCTCTATCCTCCATGGCTCAGGTCATGTTCACTCGGGCTCTCTGAGAGGATCCTGCCTCTGGCTATGCTCTCCCACATGTCTATAATAAACCTTCTCCACCATACCTGGGACCAGCCATGTCCTGTCTTGTCCTTTCCTTTCTTTCCCTTCCTTCCTTTCTCCCTTCCTTTCTTTTTCTTTTCTTTTTTTTTTAATTTACCTATAATCTTTCAAACCCACAGCATCTTTGGAACTCACCGCTGTCGCTTGTCGAGAACTCATTCTCTCGAGTTCTAAGAGTCTACACACCAGCCCTTGTTTCTGGGCTGTTTGTCTCATCACAGAACGATGATGTCCCATTGTACATCATATGCCCTTGCCTCTCCACCCCACTGTACCCCATCCCTCCGAGCTAAAACCTTACAGTGATTCCCTAAACTCTTAAAGCACAGATTCTTAAAATGTGCTGCTGGGCATCCCTGGTCTAAATGTTCTCCCAGTCTTTGGGCTTGGTCACCTCCCTCCCTGATCTTCCTTGTTCTCTAGCTCGAGCCATATTCCCTCCCGTTTCTTTAAATTTAAGTTTTAAGTTTTTGTGTATGGGTATTTCACATGCATATATGTCTATGCACTATATTCAGGTTGTGCCTACGAGGCCCAAAGAGTGCATCAGAGCCTCTGGAACTAGAGTTATAGACAGATGTGAGCTGCCATGCAGATGCTGGGAATTGAATCCAGGTCCTCTGGAAGAGCAGGCAGTGTTGTCAATCTCTGAGCCATTTCTCCAGCTCCTAATTTTCCTTTATTCTTTACATCTATCTTATTCCAAGTCTTCCTGCCTTCTGGCTTGTACATATTCTTCTAACTCCCTTTGACCTGGCTAACAACCTCGACTGCTATCAGATCCTGGCTCGACCTTGCTTTAGAGGGAAATTACATGCTCTCCTGAATGCTCTTCTTCAGGGCCTTTCCACAGGCACCGGCTCACAATGATGCTCTTTTGATGACTGTTCCTTCAAACCTTTAAGCTCTGAGGTCAGAGTCTCATCCCACCCCCAACACAGAGCCAGGCACAGGGTAGTCACAGAAGAAATATTTATTAAAGGACTAAATGAAAGGAGGCATTGTGTTGAGATCTGTTGATGAAAGACAGGGAAAGTGCAGAAGTTCCAAGAAAGCAGCTCATCTATGGAGTGGGAGGAGACAAGCAAGGAGAGGATGAGTAAACAAGACCCTGGATGGGCTAGCATGAGGAGAGAGCCAGGCCTCCCACAGGGATGCCTAAAGCCCACTCTCTGCACCCCCAAGCTAAGCTCAGTGTGGGTGTCTGTTGACTAACTTTGCATCCTCTGGAAGTCCTAGTCACCAGAATCTTGAGCATCCAAGGGATGGTTTGCTGTCCTATGCTGTTACATATGCTCAGGGGTAAAGTGGGCACACTTGACAGGCCCTGGTGATCACAGCATTGTGTAGAGGCTGTGGGGCTCGGAAGAGCTCTTCTTGCCTTCACACAGTGACATCGCCGTCTCCTCAGAATCCTCAGACTGACCTGGTGAAGCATCAAAAGGTAACAGGGTTTCTTCTCAATGGACAGCTGGGGACACTGAAGTCAATAGCGATCACTTGACTTGGCTGAGGACTGGGAACAGCTTCGGGAGAGAACTTGGAGACAACCCAAGGTCCTCTCTACTGCCCAATGGGCAGAGGGCATGATGCACTGGATCCTGTTCTGCTTATTCACTATGAGGCATAGAATATCTTATGCAAATTATGGAATATTCAAGTAGCTGGGCCTCGAGAGATCAGCTGATTAGCTACCCTTTTTGTGCAAGGAAAGAAACGTTAATGCTTCCCCTTCTTTCCATAACCCTGATGCCAGCTGGTGAAGATTGTTAGCAATCTACCCAAACCTCGCTGGCTCCTCTTGGCCTATGTGTCTAGGCCACATTCTCCAGCTTCCTTCCCAGTTGGGTGAAACCTATTGTCATGTTCTCCGTAGCGGAATGTAAGAGGAAGTAAGGCACGCCCCTCCCAGGCCTGGCTCAGCAACGTTTCTCCTGCTTACCTCTCCATGTTCTTACCTCTGGCTGATTGGAATGCCGAATCCCAAAGCAAAATTGGAAGCCATATATTATAGCACGGTAGAACCAGCGAATGCGTGTCCCTAAAAGACTGTGAGGAAAAAAGCTACCTCACAGACCTCGACTTCTGTGTGGAAGGTTGTAAACAAGGAGGAAATACCATGGGGGTTAAGCTGCTGAATATTGGAGTCTTGTTTGCTACTGCAAACCAAGGCATGAAAGCCTCTGAACATGCTTTGACTCCACGTGGCATGAGGAGGCAGAGATGCTGGATTCCTGTCAGCCCTATAGCCCGTCCTCACTTCTGCTTCTGTAGCCCAAGCGCACACATCCCTCCAACTTGGCCTGAGCCATTTTCAGTCTCGATCATCAGACTCCCAAGGCCAGAATAGATCTATGAGGGCATCTTGTACATCCTCCTGGCTCTAAGAGAAGTTCTTCTAAGTCATCTGAGGTGATCAAGACTCTTGCCTGTATTTCCACACTCCTGAGGAAGTAACCCTACTGTTAAGTACCAAACCCCAAAAGGCAGTAACTATAGAAGGATTGCTGGTAGCCTTCCTCACACACCTATCTGCCAGAAAGGTCCATTTCCCTTCACATAAAACTATGTCAGTCCCAAATAACAGTGAGGTTCTGTTATGAGCATCAAAGCCCTCCACATTAGCTGTGGTGATTTGTGTATGCTTGGCCCAGGGACTGTGGCACTATTAGGAGGTGTGGCATTGTTGGAGGAAGTGGGCGTTGTGGGGGTGGGCAATGAGAGCTTTCTCCTAGCCGCTTAGGATCCAGTCTTCTCCTGGTGGCTCTCAGATGAAGATGTAGAACTCGCAGTTCCTGCAGCATGGCTGCCTAGATGCTGCCACAGCCCCGTCTTGAACCTGTAACCCAGCCCCAGTTAAATGTTGTCCTTATAAGAGCTGCCTTGGTCATGGTGTCTGTTCACAGCAGTAAACCCTAACTGAGACTCTAGCCTTCTGGCACTTCTCACTCCTCCCTTCACTGCACTATCTCCCACGCTGTTCTGCCGTCTGCCCCCCCCCACCCCCTGCAACTACCTGTTTTTTATAAAGGATGGGTTTTCCCACTTTTGCTTCACTCCCTCATCTTCTTTCCCCACTTTTCCCCCCTCTGTTCTCAAGAGATGTCCCTGCCCAGGGCTGATTCTCTTGCACTCTCTGTCCCTGAGAGGCAGCCATGGCTACTTTGGACTTCCTGAGTGCCTCTGGTTATTCTCTCTTTCACATTTACAACAAACCTTTTTCTCAGATGCACCCATAGAGTGCTCCAGTCTGGTAGTTTCACTGGGCCCTGGCTTATGTGTCCTTAAGACACCTGTTTTAACAGCCTTGTCCCTGAATCTTAAAATACCAGGGATAGAACACTTCTTATTGACCATCTAGGACAAACTATTTTATAGATGAAGTAATTAAGGCCCAGATCACAGTTAAGGAGTGGAAAAATCAGGAAAATACAGATTCTAGGACCAAGCTGACAGCTGTTTGCAAGTTTCTGTCCCGAGTGTAGCATCCTTGCTGATCCTTCTTGCTTTGTCCTAGGAGATGGAAAGGTATTTGGACCCAGCAACATCTTTGCAGCCACTGGTTAGGCTGGCAGTTCCTCTGAAAGTTCAGTTGACTTATAAGACAGATCTGTGATGCTTAAAAGGAGAGGCAGGAGGCAGGTGCAATGCCCTTGGGCATTGGCAGCAAAGGTAAGATTCCCAAGTGAGCTTTCTGTATGCACAGGAGAAGTCCCAACAGGCCTTTAAACACTTACACCTTCCTGTTTTCCTGAAATTGTGTCCTAGTCACTAACTAGTCCTCCTTTCTGCTGAAGGGAGGAAGCTGTAGTGACCAGAATCTCTGAGCACAGTGTACTGGCCTGCTAGAGCTTGACGAGCTGGGTCTGGGCTGCCATGTAGTCCTGCTTGTTAACAGGGAAGCTGTGTCAGGAAGTACTGAGCTGGGGCCATGCTTGGATTTTTGTTGTTGTTGTTTTAGAGAGAGAGAGAGAACAAGAGAAAGAGGACTGAACATTTCATGTGAGACCTGAAAAGTTAGGTTTCGTTTGTGGTTCTATAAACCCTAACCCAAGCCAATGCCCAGCAATTGCTCGGCTGTGTAAGGTAAGTTTGTTTACATGGAGCATCCTTTGTTTCCTGCCAAGTGACTCACTTGTACTGAGTCACCAGAAAATGGGTCTAGGCCCATCTGCCGCTGCCCTGGACATTATGATCTGATTGCTCCCCTGGAGGTGGGTCATGGAGGCTTTGAGACAGAGAGAGGCAGAAACATGGGGAAAGAGACAAGCCTGTTTCCTGAACATTTGGTAAACAGACAAAGGACCCTAGCACATCTGAGAGCATCCCAAGGGATCTGTGGTTTTCATTTTGGATGAGACATTGTCTGAATTATTGACAACTCTAAAGTATGAGGTAAGCATGAAGCCACATGGTCATTCAATAAGAAATGCCTTTATTGTTGGTTCTCTTAGCAACTCTTAAGCAAGTTATTCGCCCCGCCCCCCCATTTGAGCTGCTCTTTCTTTACTTACAAATAAAAGAGATTTGGGTCCTAAAATCTGGACATTGTATCATTTGTCTCCTGGGAGGGGAGGGAATAGGGACACACACAGAATTTTACTTACCAAGCAAATTTATTAACACTCTGTCTTGGAACATCTCCCTTCAAGTTTTCATTTCAACTTCAGTATGGGCTGCATTTTTTTTTAATGTTTAATTTGCAAATTGCTGTCCTTTTCCTGGCTATGGGTTTTCCCTGGCCCCAGCCTGGGTTCAGTTTTCTCTTCCCTGTGGCCTCTTTGGGTGTCTCAACAGCGACATCTCTGAAGAACTATGGTGTAAGCCAAAGACAGCGTGGGAAGGAAATCAGGCTTGTGAGCCTTAAAGAAGACGAGGGTTCCTGCCCTGGCTGAAGCAAGTTCCTCACTAGCTCTGGGGACCCAAGAGGGCAGCGGTGGGTTAGGGCCTCTTCAGATCTTTAAGGGCAATGCTGGTCCAGGGTCTGGAACGGGTTCAGGCTTCATTTCTCTGTCTTTTGAAAGCACTCTGAATACTCACTCACCTGATGTCAATTACATTGCCAGGATCTACTTTTCACAGACCTACTGTGTGGCTAAAGAACGGGGAAAGTGTTCCCCACCCCCTAATTCCATGTCTCTAAAAGCCAAAGTGATGCTCCAGGGTGTGGGCCCTGAGATAAAAGTTGCAGGGGGCTCCATGAGTTCACCCGGGGGTTTCGTGAGCTCACCCGGGAGACCCAGACCGCCCCCGCCCTCTTCCTGCCCTCTCCCCGCCCCCGGGCCCCCGCGCGGGGCGGGTGATGTCAACCAAGGAGGAGCCGTCCGCCTCGCGACCCGCCCGGGCTGATTGGCGTGTGGCAGCACCGGGGCCGCCTCCGCCCTCCCGCGGCTCGCACAACTTTTGCGGCTGAGAGCGCGCTCGCACCCCGCTCCGCTCGCCGCCGCCCTCGGCCCGGTGCCCGGCATGTGAGCGCTGGCGGCCGCCGCCACCATGGCCACGCCGCGCGCCCCGCGGTGGCCGCCACCGTCGCTGCTGCTACCGCTGCTGCTGCTGCTGCTGCCGCCCGCCGCCCCCGGGGCGCGGGGCCCCATTCCCTCCCCGGCCCACCGTACACTCCTCCCGGCCGCGGAGCTGCTTTCGCAGCCTGGCGCTGGACACACGGCCCCCGGGCCCGGCGTCGCGACCCGGCGGGGACGTTCCGGCCGTGTCCCCAGAGGCGTGAGCGCGGGTGAGTGAGAGCCTCCAGCGTGGGGCAGGGGGCGTGGGCGCTCTGGGGCTGCCCCATCCCGGCGGCCGCTTCGTGGACCCTCGAGGGTGGAACCCTGAGGGTGGCCCAGGACGAAGAAACGTTGTCCCTGGCCACTGGAATATAGTGTTCACATGCGTTCCCAGCCTGAGCTTTGGTAGAAAACTCTCTCCTGGGGTAGCCCACACCCTTCTTCCTTTTACAAAAAGAAGACCCCAAAGAGCCTCTCCCACCTCGTGGGGGGTGGTAATAACTTCTGGCTGCTGTCCTTCGGTTTCAGCCCCCCACCCACCAGTCCCCAGATGGAGAACTGGTCTCTCCTGGTCTAGAGCCTGACTTTCCAGTATAAGTAAATAACGGATTTCAGAGTTTGAAAGGCTTCTAGTACTTAGGACATCGGAAAGGACAAAGAGTGCGATTTAAAACAAAATGAGCTACCTAGTCAACCTTAGGAGCAGGAGTACTTGGGATGTGGGGGCGGGGGGCTGCAAAGTCAAACCCCGCAAGATACTGGCTGACTCTGGACTGGGGTGGGGGGGCTTTTCTCCCCAGCCAGCTGCTTGCTGTGCAGACAGGCACTCACTGCCTGTCCTGGTCACAGAATGGGAACTCAGCTCCTGTGCCTGCCGCCTTTGTTTGTAATTCCGTTTTCTGCTGGAAGAAAATACCCCGGCCTGGGTGGGATTTTAATGTAACACCCATGCGACCTTGGCTGTGTCTCGTCTTTGGCTCTCAGTTTCCCCATCTGTGGAATGGAAGGGCCCCATTCCTCCTAGCCTCCGAGTGACAAGAGGTGACAAAATGAAAGTAAAAATAATAGAAAATGCTGTGAACCAAACTGACCTAGGTGATGTCGGCCATTGTCCTCCTGTGAGAGGTAAAGGGCACAAACTTTCCGCCAACTTGCTCATCCTTAGAACTGAGTAAGAGAAACTTTTCTACCCTCATAAAGCCTCAACTGAACAGTAATCCCTCCACAGACTGCCTTGATCTTGTGAACTTCTGAGTTACTGGTCCAAGACAGAGAGGGAAACTTAGGAAGGGTGAGCAAAGGGAAAGGAAAGACGCTCTGAAGATCCATACAGATACATGCTGTACAGCCCTGACTTCCATCATCTTGATGATTGATTTTCAGAGAAAGGAATTAAGAACTTAGAAGACATTTACTGACTCTCCTAGTATAGGAGAGTAACTGAGAGACACGGGAGGGCATTTGGGGGCTGTTCTAGATACAGTGTTGTGTAAGGAACTGATAACTCGGCCACCCGGGAACCCAAGGCAGGTGTCACTAAGTGGTACCCAGGCTGAGGGCTCTGTCTTGTGAGGGGCTATGACGGAGGTGGGGATGTTGAGCTCCAGCTTGAGGCTGGCACAGGGCTCTCCTTCCTATGGCAGGAAATCGCCCAGGCTCACACAGGGTTGAGTGTAGCATAGGGCTATAGTAGCACCTGAGTTAGGGGGAAATGAGGTAAGAACTGGGGCCTTAAGAGTGCTGGGACTTCAGGCTTTCTTCATGGCCATGGTGCTGGAACCTCTCTGTCCCGTTCATTTGGGGGAAAGCAGGGTAGAGGCTTCAGGCAGAGGAAGAACCCAAGAAGGATCGAGAATAATCCAGACTTTCTTTTAAGAAGGTTTCCTGATCTCTCTTGGTCCAAGGCCCCGTCTGGGGCAGGGGTGTTTGGAAGGTAGAGTTAGAAGAGGCCTGCTTCAAGTCACCAGTGTGGCTGAAGATCCAGGCACTGCCTCTTGGGTTTCTGTTAGTGCCTCAAATGCTGTCGCTTAGAAAAAGGAAACAGCAAACAAACAACTACAACACGACAGTAATCAGCAGCCTCGGGGAGCCGGAGTTTTGTAGCAACCTCTTAAGATTTTCCTGGCCCACTTTGATTGGCCGTCACACACCACTAGCGCCTCACGTCTGCAGAAGCCCTTTGTGGTCCTTTGCAGACATCCATACTCCCAGAATATGGTCACCCATACTCTGCAGCCACATCTTTGTGTTTAGGGAGGTGGGTGTTCCTGATGGTAATGAATCCAAGTCTCACAAAGAATACCCTTAAGCTGACAGTTAAGGAAACTGCCTTGAGCCGCTTCTACTGGGGGGTTTGGTGGCCAGTGCCTGGTCATCATGGTCTGGGCTTCCAAATATTTCCCCATGAGTAACAGAGACTTAATTCTTCCCAGAGGGTCCTTCTAGCTCCTCTCTTCCCAGAGAGTTCAAGGTTCTCACTGCTGGGTGGCTGTGTTTGCATTCCATTTGTGGACTGTTTGCCTATGTCACACTGTCCTCCGAGGAGAGCTGCCCCCTGTTTGTATAGCCATTGTTTGGCTTTTGTGACCCACCTGTCACCCTGTTCCGCCGTGTTTGCTGCTTCCGCCATCAATGGAAAGAGTCTAAGAGCTGGAGATTTGCTCTCTCTATTGGCTTTCCTATGACCAAGGGTCTCCCAAAGCCATAGCTCCAAGCTGAGAACTAAGTTTAAGTTTTCAGTCCATGGGCCATGCTTTCATTGTGAGAGCTGCAGAGGGGAGAGAGGGCAGGAAGGTGGGGAAAAAGGCTAGACTCAGAAAGAATCCTCACACGAACTTCCCCACCCGAAGGGGAAATGGTGCTGCCTGGTTAAATTAAGCAGCCAGTCCAAGGAATAATAATCTTACAAAAATGTGGTTCCCTAAAGGAAGAGAGCTGTGAGCCCGGCCCCTTCTGAGCTGTTAAATGGCCGTCCCTAATTGCTCTAACTTTGTAACCCGACTTCATCATTTAGCCTGGCTGCCACGGTACCACTGCGAGGTGCTGGGAAGGCTGACAGGGGAGCAGAGTGTGACCCTACTGGCTGAGGCTGAGAGGCAGTTCTGGGCATCTAGAAGCCTGCTTCTCTGACAGAGGTTGTTACAAGCGGAGAGAGGGACTTGGTGTGTGGCGTGCTGAAAGCCACACCCTTTAACCTTGCTGCTCTCCTGGTGCGTGCAGATGCTGAGTTCATGGTTTCTGCCCACCTGCCGACTTATGTGGACAAGGGGAGACTTCACTGTGCCTATGGCAGCTGGGCAGCTGCCGCCTCCTACACCCAGGAGCAAGGACAGGAACCTCTGCCTTCCAGTGATCTGTTTCCACTGGCACTGACCAGGTGTCTGAGAGCATCCTTATTCAGGGTCAGAAGGAAGGAAGGAGGCAGCAGATGGCAGTTGCTGTGTTCTTAGCTACTCCTTATCTCCTTCAGCATCTTTCCTCTGCCCCAGAATCTTCTCTGTATGAGCAGGACACTTGAGCTGTAATCGATACCTTTCTTTGAAGAATCCTGAGGAGGCGGCAACAGGGAAAGCAACTAACTGAGATCCCTCTTAGACCTCCTAGCCTTTGAGCATACAGTGCCTGTCTGATTTTTACCCCATTACACCCTCAAAGTCCTGCCGGGGGTATTACTTCTCATTTAATCTCCCTTTATGGGAGATGAAGCCTAGCAAGGTAAGGTCACAGGGAAAGGAGGGAAACTGGATATAAGCCGATTTCAATCAAATCCATTAACCCATTCCACCTTGTTACAAGGTCTCGGTTTCTCATCTGTAGGACAGGAAAACCTTGCTATAGATCCTTAGGGTCCTCTCCAGCTCACCATCCTTCCATGAAGTCGGAGACCATGGTTAGAATGAGGTGACAACCAAGATGCTGACGGGAGAGGGTTTTTTTCCAGAAATAATTTCTAAGGGTGGAGAGATGGCTCAGTGGTTAAGATCACTGGCTACTCTTCCAGAGGACCTGGGTTCAATTCCCAGCACCCACATGGTGGCTCACAACTGTCTATAACTCTGGTTCCCAAGGGATTTGATACCCTCAAAAGACATACATGCAAGACAAACATCAATTCACATAAAACAAAAACACACAAAAAATAATTTTAAAATTATTTTTATTTTGTGCGTGCGTGCGTGCGTGCGTGCGTGCGTGCGTGTGTGTGTGTGTGCATGTGCCTGTGGAGGCCAGAGGCATCAGATCCTCTGAACTGGAGTTATAGGTGGTTGTAGGCTGACCAATGTGGCTTCTGGGAACAGAAATCAGGGCCTCTGAAAGACAATGGTACACTTTGAACCTCTGAGCCATCTCTCCAGCCTCAAAAGGGAAGATGGTAAGATTATTTTTAGGAGCAGGGGGATTGCCCATGAAAGTACTTAAGTCTATAGATGTATAGAATGATGTTTTATATTGTTATTATAATGTATATATACCTGTAGATACGCCAGTCCATAGGTTACGGGTGCCTGGGGAAGCTCATTCATTTTTGCTGATAGGAAGTGTTGACTTTCTGCGGGCTCTGGGCTGGGATCATGGGACAGTGACTAACGTTGGCAGTTGTCAGTTGCTCTCAGCACCTGCTCTGTAGAATGAAAACGCATTCAGAAGTCCTCCTGTCACTTCCATTTTAACATCTGTGCAATTCAATATTCATTTTCCCATAGACATAAACAAAGAGACTCCTGTCCTGTCTCTCTTCTCCCCTTCTTTTGTCAGAGTATGACATATGTCTCCCTGCTTCTAAAAATAATCCTAAAAATTCTACTGTCTCTGGACTGAGATATGGCTTAGTGGCTCCAAGGGCATATGGCTCCTTCAGAGGACCTGGGTTTAGTTACCAGGATCTCACTAGAGAAGTCACAACTATTGTCAGCTCCACAGGACTATCCATGATAATGCTTCTAGGCTCCACAATCACCCACACTCACCTGAAGACAGACAGACAGACAGACAGACAGACAGACAGACAGACAGACACACACACACACACACACACACACAGGCACACCTAATTTTAAAATCATTTTATTTTTTTTAAAAAAATCTCTCCTCTGAAGGTTGTCAGCATCTTGGTTTCCATCTCTTCTAATCATGATCCCAGAGCAAACAACCCATGTCTTATTTGATAGGTTTATAAATCAGAAAATATTTACTAAAGCCTGACCCTGTCTGGATAGCTCTGTCAGGTGACATGGAGGTTGTAGGCACATCTATGCTGTCCTCTTCCTTCCCAGGTAGATCTTGCTGGAGCCCAACTGTTAAGGATGGAAAACGTGGGACAACAATACAGTAGTGACGCATAAACTAAGAAAGATCCAAGTTGGTACCATCCGAAGGAATGGTATGACAGGGCAGACTGAGGTGTGGAAGTGGAGACTGTAGGGGGTGCAGGCGAGGGGCCTCATGAGGACGATGGGGGTGCAGTGAGTTTTGGAAGGTTGACTGGGATCTGGATACTCAGAGATGTGGAGAGGCCTTTGGCTTCAGCAGAATCTCACACGTTGAAAAGCTCAAGGCTGGTTTCTTCCTTTGTTTATGTTTTTGGGGGTTTATTTTTAGTTATTGTCCAGAATGATGGGTTTCCCTGTGATGTTTTCTGACACGTGTGTTATATGTTGCTCATGTTTCTTTCCTCTCCCCCCCACCCCCCGCACTGGTCCCCTTTCTACCCTCCCCCAGTCCTCATTCTGTTTCCATGCCTCCCACTGCGTGCATGTGTACATATGAACATAGGTACACGCAACGCTCGTCTTTGTCTTTCTGCATCTGGCTCATTTCGCTCGATATGATCTCCAGTTCCGTGCATTCCTCTGGCATAGCTTCATTCTCCGTGGCTGAATACATAGGTGCATGGATTGACAGCACGTTTTCTTTATCTGTTCACATACTGATAGCTGTCTAGGCTGGTTCCATATTAGCTCAAGACTCTTTGCATAGAGGTTATCATCAGTCAAGGCCAAAGGAGAAAAGATGTGGAGACATGAATTGGGATTTCGAAATTATCATAGAACACAGCCTGGGAAGGGAACTAAGGGCCATTACAGAGGACCTTGAGTCCTGCCCTGTCCATGTAATGGAGCCAAAGCCCTTCATGGCCTTAGAGAAGAGAACAGTGTCTTTTGTGTGTTCGTGTTTGTTTAAGCCTGGAGCTGGGCCTTGCTGATGAACCCCTGGCAGGTCCCTGCTTCACTCCAGCCCAAAAGGTACTCTGGAGCTTGTGGAAGGCTAAGAATCCTTGAGTTTGGGGGACTAGACTAAAATCAGGGCAGGGCTGGAATAGTGGCTGTGGGAATTGGAGGGTGAGAAAGACAAAGACCTGTTAGGGGGGAAGGAGATGCTGGAAGGGGAGGGAAGGGTATAAAGAGGACTTGTCCTTCAGTTTAAGGAGGTGTCTCTTGCTGCAGCTTTTCATTGTAAAGACCCACAGGCAGCAGGTCCCAGTAGAAGAATTCTGCCGTCCTTTGCTAGTGGAGACCTGACCTAGAGATAAGCAAGGTCAGGTTCAGCCTGGAAGGGCAGTGATTGAAGCCACATAGGAAAAGGAAACTAGCTCTGCCTGGGTGGAGAGCATCCAGCCTAGATGACAAGAGGAACAGACAGTGGTCCAGGCACCAGCCAGGGCGGGGAGGCACAGTGGGAGATAGGGTGGTTTAGAAGCTGACTTAGATCAGAAGAACACGTGAATACAGAACCCAGGTTAGCCATGAAACCTGGGAGCTGTTTGTCTACCTGTGAGAGTAAGTTAGCATGTTTCTGCTAACACATCCTTTTCTCTTGTTAGATCCAGGTTAGCGGAACCAGGAAGATTGGGGAGGAAGAGGCTGGGCAACTACCATTCTACTTTATTTGAGCTGTTTAGTGGGGACACGGTAGGGTGTAAAGTGAAGCCTGTGTGCAGAATGGTGGGTGTGGGTGGCATCCGATGTGGCATCCCTATGGCAGGTTGGTCATTGAAATGGAGAAAGGCTATCAGAGAGATCTAGCACCCACTGATTCTCCCATCCAAGCTGGCCACCCATGTCAGGAGCAAATCCCAGTACCCACCTACTTAACCCAGAAGCCCTGCTGTCACCGTCTACTTGTCTCCTTCCTTGGCCTTCTACATTCTTTGGGGGAGAGTAATTCAGGCTGTTTCTGCTTCCAAAATACACCAGAACCCTGCCCTCTGTCTTCCTTGCCCTTTCCGTTCACCCCCCTAACAGATGCTCAGGAAAGCCACAGTGATCTTCTTAAAGAGTGAATCAGGTCACCTGATTCTTACCTTAAAACCACTAATAGCTCTGCAGGGCAACACTACCACCTTTCTAGACTCTGACTCTAAGCCGGCTTGCTACTCAGAGCAGACAGGGTTTTCTTTTGCTTTGTTGTTTTTGAGGCGGGGTTCCACTATGTAGCCCAGACTGGCCTCGAACTTGGGCTGCTTCCTTACCCCGTTACCTTCCCAAGTACTGGGATTACACCACCACAACCAGTAGTCAGCGTGCGTGCGTGCGTGCGTGCGTGCATGTGTAAATGCTAAATTTACTCCTGTCTTGGAGGCTTGACACAGGTGTCCCTTCCTGTAGCCTCCCATCATAAATGCATTAATGTGTCAGTGTTGAAGGGAAGGCAGGTTGGGTGTGGGGACTGGATCTCAAAGGGCCAGGAAAACTGGAAGAAGGTCACATTTCCTTTGAGTGCCCTAGAGGGGCTGTAGCAGGGCTGTAACCCATGCTGTAGGGCTATGGCTACCAGATCCCTTAGGGAGCTAAAAAACCATCTGCTAAATCCTCAGAGGCTGCTAAAAACTAGAGGAGTTCTTTCTGCTTTGTATTTTAGCTCTGGGATACTTGAACTTAGTGGCATTATGTTACCTTTTTATCCCGTGGAGTTCTTGAGGAAAGCATACAGGTGAGATAGCACACTGGGCAAGACCCCATGTTTCTCCTTCCTGGGACTGTTGTTGGGGTTAGGGGGCAAGACACAAAAGGGGCTCAGATCTTGCTTAGAAATCCTGGGTCATCTCTGTGTGAGGAAGGAGCTGGGCTCCTGGAGGTGAAGAAGTGGTTTTGTTAAACTGATGTATGTCTCCTCAGTGTTTCTGGTAGACTGGGAGGTAAAAGCCAAGGAGGAATGGGTAGCGTGATTCAGTGCTCTGGGGTATCCTGCTACCGCCAATCTTAGAAGCATCCACAGTTCAGGAAGGAGTAGAAAGTACACAATAGAGAGAGCTAGGCTGTTGCCCAGAGGAATGAGCCTAGGGCAGTGCTAAAGCCACTGTTTTCTCTCCCTGGGAAGTGGGAGGGGGTGGAATAACTTCATTTAGGGAATGGGTTTCATTCCTAGAGCCTCTGGGGCCACCATGGTGTTTACTGCTGCTATAGAGTAAGACTTTTGGGAGGATGTGTCTTGCCAGTGTGTGACTAGAGTCCTGCTGCCTTTACTGGCATAGACCCCAACTGGGGCCCAAGCTCAGTCCCTGCCACTTGCCACCTATGGGACTTTGAAGGTTTAGCCTCTTTGTACCATTGTTTTCTCATCTCTTAAGTGGGCAATTAAAGAGCCCTTCTCAGGGAGTATATGAGCCATCTACCCTGTCAAGCCCACAGCTCTGGGCCCAGCAGGAAAGCACTATAAATACTAGAAATTCTTCTACTGCTGAAACTCCAGGCTTGTTTGCATTGGGCACTGACTTACTTTGGTTTCTGCTGTTTTGGGTCAAAACCAAATTGGGGAGAAAAGAGTCTATTTTATCTTACATCTTACGGTCCATCACTGAGGGAAGTCAGGGCAGGAACTGTAACAGACTGTGGAAGAGTGCTGTTCACTGGTTTGCTGCCCTGGGCTTGCTCAGCCTGCTTTCTTATGTGACTTGGAAACACTCCTTATGAGCAGCACTGCCCACAGGTAACCTGGGTCCTCCCACCTCAAACAGTAATCAAGAAAATGCCCCCGCACACTTGCCCACAGCCCAGTCTGATGGAGGCAGTTCTTTTAAAAGTCCTCTTTCCAGGTATGTCTAGGTTTGTGTCAGGTTGATAAAAATACAGCCAGAGCCGACATGTTGCTAGCACCCTGCCCCACACACAGTTGTCCTCTGGGTGTTTTATCGGACAGGGTACCAGTTCTAAAAGCAAGAGGCTCAAGTCGGAATCCTAGAGACCTCTGGCCTTCCTCTGTTCCAGAGCTCTGACATCCTCATCCATCCCTAGAACTCTCCATCCTCAGCCTTAAACAGAGAGAAAGGAGCCAGACTCAAAAAGTCGACAAAGCTTAGTCCAGCCACCCTTGCCTGGGACTATCTGAGATGGGATGATCCCATATGAATCGAATGGGATGGAAACAGTCATGTGAGGTATGATTACACAATAATAAGCTTCTGAGGAGCAGATTTGCCCCTCTGTGCGCAGTGAGCATTCTCCTAGGTGAGAACCTCAGGGTGGGTCTTTTAAAAAAAAAAAGTGTATTTTATTTTTAGCCGTGTGCCTGTGTATGTCTGTGTGGGAATGTGCACAAATTAAACATGGTCAGACTTTGGGAAGTGGCTGGAGCAAGAACAGCACTGCTGGAGTAAGTGTTTTCCCGATGACTTCTTTGAAGAGGTTCGTTCATACTCTCATAGGTGAGGTTTGTGGTTTGTAAGGAGTTATTCATAGTCTAGGCTTGCCTTGTGGTCATAGAGTGCTGCTCTCTGTGGTGGCTGGTAGAGAGATAGCAGTGGTGGCTCTGGGACTCTGACATGGGTCAGAGGACCTTTGGTCTTAGTCTCTTCTCTGTCTAGCCATGTGGGGAGCTGCTTCTTAGTGTCTCAGGGTTGTGTTTAAAAAAAAATGGGGCCATTAGGAGCTGGAGAAATGGCTCAGTGCTTAAGGGCATTGACTGTCCTTCCAGGGGGCCTGGGTTCAAATCCCAGCACCCACATGGCAGCTTACAACTGTCTGTAACTCTGAGATCTGACACTCTTGTGTAGACATACATGTAGGCAAAACACTATTGCACATTTAAAAGAGGTAAATGTATTTTTAAAAAAATTTTTAACTAGGCCATTAATGTCTCTCCCACTTCTTGACAACTGTGACTATGAAGGCACCAGTAAACATAGTGAGTGACTTTAGTCATATCACTGTGAATGAAGACCTTGGGCATGCCATTTGCTCTGGACCTGCCCTGACATTTGTAAAACGGAGATAACAGAACCAGTCCTCTTGATTTCTTGGTTATAAGCGTGGAATAAAGCCACATGGACAAGCTTTGTAAACATGTACACAGTGTTTATTATTAATTCTGTATCAGACTGTCAGTCTAAGGCAGGGCTTCATGGAGGTTGACATGGCAGGATGGGTAGACAGTTGGAAGGAAGAGAAAAGGATCATTTGTGCTCAGTGTCCGTGGCCTTTTTACACTCTCTCCCTTTGTCCCCTCACTTGTCTCTGGTTGCTGCGACCAATCCTCCCTGTCTGTCTCTCCCTCTGAGAGAGACTTCCTTCACAGGTCCCTTGGCCTTCAGCCCCCAGCTCAGCTCGGGGAATGTTTGGGTAGTGCCTCCTGTGAGCTACAGTCTCTGGAAAGAGACATAGGAATGTGACCAGATAGTAAGAATGTGATCAAGTAGATAAAATGGCCTCACAAAGCAAATGTGGGATCCTAAGGGAGAGCTTTATTTCTGACACCGATAGTGTTGTCTCTCGAGGGGCATGAGGCCATGGAGAGGTGGTTAGTTTCTGAACTGGTTCTGAGAAACAATCAGGTTTTGCTAGAAGACAAGAGGAAAGCAGATAGGGCATGCTAGGCAGGGAGAACTCTACAGGTCTACAGTCCTATAGACTCTGTAGGGCAAAGGTGGAGGGGGCAGCTTGCCTTCACCTGCCTTCTCTGAGTTCAGGCCTGTTTCTTCAGCTAGCTGCCAAATGGTCAGCAGCTTAGACCCACAGGTAACAGTTCCAGATGTGATGTGACATCACTTCTACCCAGCTTCCCCTTTGCTCTTGATGGCCCTTCATCTCCCATCCATGCTGAGCCACCGTCACTTCTGTACATGACTTCTCTCACCTGCCAGTAGTTACCCACTAACTCCTCCTCCCTCCTTGCTGGGATCCTCCCTTCCTCCCAAGTCCCAGCAGAACACAGGCTCCTCTCAGCTGTGGGCTACATAGAGCAGCAAGAGGTTAGCATCCTCCTTTGGGTTATAAAACCTGTCTGGATTCCTTTGTCCTTTAGTAACCCACCCTTGGAGCCCACCTAAGAGAAGCCTATTGGTCTTATTTGAGGGGAATGTGACCCCCCTTTAAAGAAACTTCTTAGCAAACTGTGTGTGGCAGCACATGCCTTCGGTCCCAGCTCTTGGCAAGTAGAAGCAAGAAGATCTCTGTGATCAGCCTGGTCTACAGAGCTCGTTCCAGAACAGCCAGTGCTATTTAGAGAGACCTTGTCTCAAAATAAATAAATAAATAAATAAATAAATAAATAAATAAATAAATAAATAAATATTCTTAGCAACCTTTTTTCTTTTTAAAGGGTCTCACTCCTGCCTGGCTGAGGCCCACAGTGGGACCCCACCCAGGAAGAACTAATAACCCTACTTCCCCGATTTTACCTGAGCCCTGTGCCCACCAGGGTCTGCTCCATTCAATTTCCAACAGGCATAAACAAATTATATTTCTATGATTCCCTTGAGGCCAGGGCCACTTCACAGAGGTCGAGGAATAAATTAGATGCAGAACTTATAAAAGTCACCCACAGGGCTGTGTAAATGTTCAAAGCCCTAGCCCCAGCTCCCACTCACACCCCGGCAGTTTCTTCCTGCCCCTTCTCAGCCCTCCTCTCTCTCCCCCTCTTCCTCCTCGGAACCAGGATGTTTTTCCTTGCCTCTTCATTGTTTCACTAACCTGGCAGGTCTCCTTTGGTGGAGCCCTGCCACAGCTTCCTCTCTGGGTGTGAGCTAACACAGTGAGCACACAAGAGCAGAGGCCTGCTCTCGTCCTGTGCCTTTCCCAGCTCTTGGCCAGGCATGGCACAGGCTGCCAGCCTTGGCTTCCTTCCAGAGGTCCCCCTTGGCTGAGGAGCCTCCGCTGCAGCCTTTATTTGTTTTTCAAAGGATGAGAGAGGCAAAAAAAAAAATACAAGCTGTAAGGTTAGGTGCCCTCCCAAGACAAGGTAGACCACCCATTGCAGAAAGCTTTTGTGTGCTCTTATTTAACAGAGTGAGACTCTTCTGACCCTTGACCCCAAGACTTTCTCTTGAGAACACACACACACACACACACACAGAGAGAAAGAGAGAGAGAGAGAGAGAGAGAGAGAGAGCCCATAAGTTACTTTCCTCCTGCCTGAATAGGCTACCTCCCTTCATCGTGATCCTCAAGGTCCCCTCTGGCCAGCTCTGTTTCTGAGAGGATGACCCTAGTCTTACAACTCCAGGCTAGCCCCTGTCCTAGCCTGATTGAGTTCAGATCTCTAGATCTGTCTCTTCCTGAGAGGAAAGGACACTGTAGTGAACAGCTGACAAAGGCTGGCTCTCATGGGCAGAGAGGGTGGTGTGACTTGTCAACTTGACACTCTTCGTCAATAGAGCCTGTCCCAAGGGACTTCTAAAAAATAAAAATAAAAAAAAAATAATCATCCTCAGACCTACGTCCAGGCTTTGTGATGTGTGTGAATTTTCTTAGGGCTTCTTTTAGATTAAGAGCAAGGAATAAAACAAAGGTCCTGAGAGTCCTGCACTGTCCACATTGACGGCTGAATCTTTTGTTCACATAAACTCATTTGGCTCCCAAATGTCCTCCACCCAAAATCATTACATCCGTCGCAGCAGTTCAAAACACAGCCTGGTGTGGCCAAGCAAGGTAGGCGGCCGTCTTTCTGGGGCGATTACTACCATTTTCCCACAAACACACACACACACACACACACACACACAGAGAGAGAGAGAGAGAGAGAGAGAGAGAGAGAGAGAGAGAGAGAGAGAGACAAACAGAGATACAGAGACAGACAGAGACAGACAGAGAGAGAGACGGGGGGGGGGGCGTTTCCTGCCTGCCCCCAGAATACCCCACCCCTGGTCATCCTGTCTGAAATTCCCCTCATTTGAAGGGTTCCTGGGAAGGCCAGGAAGCTCCTCCTGGGGAGAGCCTCAGCAGCTCTGGGAGCGAGGAGGGTTTTCCAGCTCCAGGTTTTGCCTTGCAAACTCCCAGGGGTACAAGCTCTGCTTGGCTGGGCTTCCCACACCCCAGAGGGACTCAGCTGACTGATTTACACAGCTCAGCGCTTAGGGCAGCTCTCTCTCTCTCTCTCTCTCTCTCTCTTTCTCTCTCTCTCTCTCTCTCTGACTCATTCTTGCAGCCTATGGCTGGTGCTCAGTAAAACTATACGTTCTGGTTTTCAGTACGGCTAAGTATACCCAACATAAAAGTTACCGCTTTAACCATTTCCAAGTTCCATCAACAATCACAATGTTATTGTGCCCATCACATTCATCTCAAGAAACCTTTCATCCTAAAGAGAAACTCTTAAGTAATAATCCCTGGCCTCAAGCCCCAAGTAACCTCTGGCCTGCTTTCCAGCTCAATGAATTTTAATTCCAAGTACTTCACAAGTAGAATCGTAGTGTTTGTCCCCTTGTGTCTGGCTTGGTTTGCTTACGCATATTGGTAGCTGTGTGATATCCATTGTCGGCATATGCCACATCCTGTTAACCCTCTTGTCCACTGCCTGCCTTCACCTTTGGCTTGCTGTAGATACTGCTGCTGTGAGCGTGTGTCAGTTCAGGTCTCCGCTCTCCATCAGATGAGCTAGAGACCCAGAAGTGGGATTGTTGAACCATGTGCCAACTCTGTGTTTAAGGTTTGCAGGGACTGCCATACTGTTTCCATGATGGCTGAACTGTGTTTATATTCCTGCTGGCAGCACATATACTAAACTCCAGTCCCTCTACACCCTCCCCAGCCCCTGCTGTACGCCCCCCTTAATAGTAGCCATTCCATGGGTATTAGAGCGAATATTTTGAATCCATACATGCCACTCACTGGCTAGACAGTGGATTTAGAACTCTAATTCTCCCTTTTGCAACTCTGTCCTGTCATCCAAGGCTAAGACTTAATTCGTTATCATAATCCCTAGAGGACCTGGTCACCTTTTGAGAGGAGCAGGGAGATACCATTGATAAGCTAGCCACTGGCCAGAATGACTGGTCTAAAGCAATGTTGTAGCAAGTGACTTGGCCACACACTGTAAATTAATTTGAGAGGCACTGTCTGGGCTTTTCTTCTGGCACCTATTGGTTTTATCTGCCATTAATTAGAAAAGACACCAGACATAAAGATGTGAGCTTACAGTCTCTGCTCTGCCACCATTTTCAGGGTTAACCTGCCTGGTGACTTCAGGACTGTGCCTCAGTTTTCTCTTCCAATAAAGAGGGAAGAATTACCCTCATGTCTGCCTACTCAGAATGTAAGGATCTAGAAGGGTCATTTAGGCCCCTTAAATTCTCCTGTAAAAAGTGCTTTGTGGGTAGGGAAATATATGGGATTCTTAATTGGCTCTCTCGGGATAAAAGCATAATTTCATTCTTGTGGGGAGGACCTGTGAGCTCTCTCTTCAGTAGGTGGCAATGTACACACTAAAGGAACCAAAAAAAGGGGAGGTAAAGGTCTCTCTCCTCCTTAAGACTTGTCTCTCCTCCCTATGTGAGCATTCCAATTTTAGGGAAAATATTACAGTTTCAGAGAAACTCAGTCATAAGCATGAGACCCCGTTGCTGTGATCTAACAATTAGGTGCAAGTGCCAGATGCACGGCTCAAAGGGGGCTTTTCAAGTTCAGGATCTTGGGGTAGTGGTGCTCCAAGGAAAAGAGGGATTGGGGAGTTCCAAGGCTGGGATAAGGGTGGCCAGGCTGCAGACCTTAGCCCTTCATCCTCCACCAATAGACTACTAAGTGGCCATTCTGCAGGACTGGTGCTGGTGTCTCCCTGGGACCCTTCAGCTTATACCACCTTCCTCCTCCGAGGCCCTGAAATTACACCTTTGTGCTCTGTGTCCCCGCCACTGGCACACTGAAGTCCTTTATTTATAGACCTGATCCTCAATTCTGCCTTCATCCCCCATCTGCCAACCGTCTTCCTTGTAAGCCATCCCAGGCATTAGCCAGATGTTTGCTGCTGGAAGTCAGAACATCACCTCAACTTCCCGTGTTCGAAGCAGACTTTTCTTGTTCCCCTGAAACTCGTTCTCCTGGCCCATGCCACTCTCTCGATTGCAATTCCTTTCAGCCATCTGTTGACATCATCTCTGCTGGAAGCTGGCTTAGAACATCCTCTTGCTCAGTCTTTTTCTAATATGCAGCTGTTGGCACAGCAAGTCTGGTTTCAAAGCCCATGCAATAGGCACCATTTCCCTCCTCTGAGGGAGAAACAGGGTCGGCAAAGTTGCATTAAAGCCAGAAGTTTGAAAGCCAGTAGGATTTTTTTTGGGGGGGGGGGGGGGTTTGGTGTTGTTCCCTTCAGCTCTACTAGCCTGTAGCCTCATGGAATACACTGGAGAAATAAAGGGCTTATTCTTCAACTCTGTCCCCCAAACACAAGCTGGTACCAGGCTGCACTTATGTTTGGCCTTCTGTAGGGCTGGATGGTGAGGGTAGGGGTGAGACCTCCAGGGGAAAATGGCTTGTTCTGATAACACAGGCCCATCACTGCTTAGGAGCAAGGCTAGCTTCTCGTGCACGCACGCACGCACTGAGATGGGGATGTGGATTGAAGGACTTGCTGCTTGAAGCAGATGCTAATTAGTAAATCCGATTCCAGGCTGTGCCGGCTTTCTCATGAACACCAGTTCCCAAACAGATGTTTTAGAGCAGTAAGATGCTACAGAAGTGGAAGTTGTCAGCTTGCGGGGATTGGGGGGGGGGGTAAACATCCACGCAAAGCAGTGTAACTCTCTTGTTAAGTTAGTCTCCGTTCGCAGTACAGGGTGGAGTTCTGGTCTGACACAGGTGGCTGGGTACAGAAGGATAGCATTCTTGTTCAAGGATGGCTTCAAGTGCAGACACGCCAGCCTCAGTGGTTGGTGTGGCCCCGTGTCATGGGTTTGAATGATTGCCTCTGACAGAGAAAGCTGGGCTGGAAAGGTGAGTGGGGTGGCTTTTGACCCAGTGGCTTTTTCCCAGAGGCCACCTCTGATCCTAAAGCGGGAAAAGCTAGAACTCTACTAAGGCACAAAGAGACACTTAATGACTTCTTACTGATCTAGGCAGCTACTAGATACCTACTAACCACAGCCAGCAGGTCTCAGTCCTGCTGAGAATAGCAATTATGACCCCAAGTGTATCTTGTCTCCGGATGCTCTGGAGAGATGCCCATTGGACTCTTGGCTATGTTCACTAGTTATGTCCACAGCTGACATCAGTGGAGGCTGGGCATTGGGAACTAAGTGGCTCATGCTCAAGTTATGTCATGAGGCCTTTGGCTGTGAAGCCACAAGCCACGCACACGCTTATGCTTTATAAATGTCACTGGGACCCCAGCTCAAACTACTACTTCTGAGTCTCATAAACCAACTTTGTATTTAACGGCTACAGACCACCCACCAAGGGGGCAGTTTGGGGTTCAGCTGAAGTCATTACAAAATGGCTTTTCCAGATCTCCAGTCTCTGTGTCTTTATATCAAGATAACCAGACGTGTTCGTTGCTTTTCTGTTGCTCTGAGAAGACACCGTGACTGAGACAACTTAAAGAAGAAAGAGTTTGTTTCTGCTTGCGTTCCGGAAGGTTAGAGTCTGGAATGCTGCAGTCAGCATGGCGGCAGGTAGCAGACATGGCAGCAGGAACAAGGAGCTGGGAACTCACATCCTTTGCTATAAGCACAAAGCAGAGAACAAGCTGGAAATGGCAAGAGAATCTGAGCTTCGAAAGCCCACCCACACGGATGTACCTCCCCCAACAAGGCTGTGCCTCCTAAGCCTCCCCAGACAGCACCATTCACTGGGAACCAAGGGCAAAAACTGGGGAGCCTGTGAGGCTACGTAGTGAGTTCTAGACCGGACTAGGCTACCAGTCTTTATCCTCCTTCATTAGCTTTTATTTTTAATAAACCTACATATAGTTTAAAAATTGAGTGGATTTTTACAAGGCTGTAGTGAAACTCCTGGCCACTTTCAACACTGTTAGTTGATCTCGTTCATCATTTTGTCCATATCAGTTTTATTTTGGTTTCAAGTGATGCCCACTAATTTCTCTCTATGGGAATTTTATGTCCTTCCAAGGTCTGCCAGGGTGAATGTGTCACATCCTAATTATGCTTAGGGTTAGCGTGAGGTCTTGTCAGTAGTTACCCTTCGGCACCCGTGAGTCTGATTCTGCCCTGTATGCTCTGGCTTGCTAGGGTTTATTCTACTTTAATAATCGCATTAATTAAAAAATGACATTTAAAAAAAATAATTCACTGTTTCTTTAGATGCACATTTCCCTTGCATGTTGAATCCCCTTCCTTCTGTTGTCTAAGATTGCTTTCTTGTTTGAGATCAAACCTCTGACATTTCTCTTAGTGTTAAGTCTTAAACCTATGACAGTTGGCTGACATGCCTATTAACATATGGAAGCTGAAGGTGGCCACCAGGTTCTCCCAGCATCCCTCAGTCCCTACTTATAACAGGCAATGGCTGGCATGCCCCACCCTGTACCTGAACTCTCCAGGGGCTGGGCTGCCCTTCCCCCAGATGCTTTTCTCTATATAATCTAGCCATTTTGGTTATCCTGTTCTTTTGGCCCTTTTACCTCTTGGCCAGTCTCTTGGCTTAGGCCACGCCTCTTGATGGGCAGCTCCTCCCACTCTCTCCTCACATGACTCAGCTCAGTCTGGCTATGCTCACTCTGTACTCTCCCAGCTGGCTCTGCCTCTGCCTGTGCTCTCCCGTGTGTCTATAATAAAAAACTTCAACCCCTTGGGAGCAGTCAGGTCCTTTTCTTCCTTTTTTTTTTTTTTTTTCCCTGTTCAGGGTGGAGGGCAGTTAGCTCACCTTTGAGTGAGAATCATTTTACTTGATGCTTTCTGGACACTTCTGAAAGATAGTTTTGCTGCCAATATGAGTCCAGCCGCTCTCTTAGCACATTGCAGATGATGCTCTGTTGTCTTTTCTTTGGTTTCCTTGGTAGCTGACTTATCTCTATTTGCTGTTTTCCTTCTGGTTAAGACTTCTATGAGTTTCTACAGGTTCACTATGATATTAACATATATACATACATACATATATACACACATATATACATTTTTGTGTATACACACACATACACATATACACACATATGCACATATGCATATATACATACATATGTGCACACACACACATATATATGTGTATACACACACACACACACACACATACACACACACACACACACACACACACACACCCTAGGATTTTGTTAGAATTCCTTAGCTTAAAGATTTGTGCTTTTCATTGGTTCTGGAAAGTTCTCCATCATTTTCTTTGTGAATATTGGCCTTTGGCCTTCTGTTCTCTCCCCATTTTACTCTAGTTAGGGACTGGAGATGTGGCTCACAAGTTAAGAAAAATTGGTGCTCTTTCAGAGGACCTGACTTTGGTTCCCGGCACCTATGATAGGCAGCTTACAGCTCCCTGTAACTCCAGCTCCAGGGGAGCCTATGTACTCTGCCAGCTTCCTGGGATACCCACCCACCCACACATCCCCACATAAGTAAAAAAAAAAAAATTAAATATAATTCCAGTTTAATATGTGTTCAGCTTCTTTTTCCTAATTTGCTAAACTTTTGTTTATAGTTTCTGTATTTTTACCCAGTTCTTAGCATATTCTCTCTCTCTCTCTTTCTTTTTAAATTATGAGTGTGTGCCTGTGTGTCTGGCAGGGGTATGTGCCTGTAAGTTCAGGTACCCGTTAACATACACATCTCCTTCAATGATTCTAGTATCGAAATTCTTATTCGTTCATGAATATTTTGTTTTTGGCTCATCTATGATTTTGTTGTTGTTTTACTGCAATGTGTTATTAGAGGTTTTTGTTTGTTTTTAATCAGTAAATGACAGGAATTGCTCTGAAATGTTTATATAGAGAGTATGTTTATATAGAGAGTGTTTGCATGGCTTTGCCAGGTTCCCTACGACATTATCAGGGTCACTCCTTGTCTCCCCATCATTCACTGGTGTGTGGATACCAGCGATCTTTAGGTCACCTTTTAAAAGATTCAGTCTTTTTTTAGTGAATCCACAAGGCTCCTGAATCTCCAGGGCACCTGAATCATACAGGGAATGTGAGTCTGTGCTGCTTTGGTTTTGTGGTTACAGACTTTACGGTGAGGTTGTTTTTAGCTTTCGTCTTAAACCAAGATTGGCTGGCCAAGCTTCCTCGCCGACCTCTGTGGGTTAGTTTCTATTTGTCTTTTGTCCAGGGTCGAGCCTTCTGATTCCAACTTTGTACAGTGGTTCCCCTGGAACCTCCTTGAGAGCTCACACCGTTTACCTCTTGCACCCCTCCCTGCTTTCGTCAGAAGGTTGAGATGTTGAATGGATGTTGGCTTCAGACTTTGCTCACCTGCCTCTGTTCTAGGCTTGGCTGAGTTTAGGCCTCAAAGGATTTGATCCTTTCCCGTTGCACCAGCTTAGAAGCGCATTTAGGATATTTTTTTACACCTATTTTATTCAGGATTTTTAGCTGTTGATCATGGCAGGATTATTGAGGACACCGCAGGAGACTATTGTCAACCTTGTAGTTTTATTTATAGCGTGCATTTTTCCATTCTTACGTCTTTAGTCTGCCCTGGGGAGATGGCATGGTTGGGTGTGAGCAGTGCTCCCTGCCTGTGGCCTCTCTTTCTCCAGTGGAGTTCCTTCAGCTGACAGGGGTCTGGGATTTTCATTCCTGTCCTATGAAGAAGGGGCCATCACTGCCTTCTCCCAGGCCAGCCACACTTCCCAGTGGCTGGGCCTCCTCTGCCTTTTTTTTTTATATATATAAGGCTCTAATGGAGCTAAGTTTATTATCTTCCGTTTGTTCCTGGCTTCCTAGCCTTGGGGCATCCCTCTGCTTTTCTGCAACTCCTCCCCTCCCCCCATTTCCTTTGAGAGTAATTTTTCTTACTGTGTCCAATTAGCCAAAAGGGTAGAGACAGGAAGAATAAGGCAAGCATCCCCTTGGGTTTCTGCATTCAGAACCTTAGAGACTTTGTGGTCACCTCTGGCAGCACCCCTCCCACATCCAGCCCGTAGTAAGTCATGCAGGCTGCGCCCTGAGAGGAGCCCAGATGCCCTAGCAATTCCCTTGCCTCTCCAGGAAGGCTCTGCAAATTATCACCTCCAGGAAAGAGAATCAAGACATGAAAACAGTAATTCTCATGGGACCAGGAGAGGAAATAACTCCCTTAGGAAGTTCTCAGAACCTCAGAGGGCAGTTTGTGTAATCACCACCCAACCCACTTCAAATAACCCAGTTGCTGGCCAATGCAGTGTAGTGAGGTAACTGCAGCCACACCCACCCGTGGTTATTGAACCCTTAAAACATGGCCAGTAAGGGGCTGGAGGGATGGCTTAGTGGTTAAGAGCACTGGCTACTTTTCCAGATGACCTAGGTTTGATTCCCAGTACCCACCAGTGCCTTCTTCTGGCCCCACTCTAACATGAAAGTGATTCAGACATACACTCAGGCAAAACACACACATACATAAAGGGATGGGACACAGTAAAATATTAACCGGACTTAAGGTTCAAAACAAAACTATAATTACTATCATGATGCTTCTTATATCAAGTTTATATTGAAATGATATTTTGAATATGTTGAATAAAATAACATTTCGTTTTTATTATATATTTAAAGTGGCTACAAAGTTGGTTTTATGGATTGTGGGTTTTGCTCACTGTATCTTCTGGGCAATAGTAATCTAAAAGATAACTTGTTCCTTTTTTGTGTGTGT
This sequence comes from Rhabdomys pumilio, assembly GCA_030674055.1. NCBI lineage: Eukaryota > Metazoa > Chordata > Mammalia > Rodentia > Muridae > Rhabdomys > Rhabdomys pumilio. Next base: position 18,695,403 of record JANHMN010000011.1, read on the forward strand.
TTGTTATATTTAGATGCAAATGATAGTTCTGCCTGCCTGCAGTCTCTGCTTATCAGATGGCTTGACATTTTTTTGCCCAGGCATATAAAGATAGAAATGACTTCATTCACTCCCCACTGAGAATTTTCCATGGTGCCACAGTCTCCAAACCCAAGTAAAGAGAAATATTCTCAAATCAGGAAAATAAAATCAGGGTGTGGGTCATTTATTTAATTTTTCAATTTGTGTGTGTATGTGTGTGTGTGTGTGTGTGTGTGTGTGTGTGTGTGTGCATATATGCAATGCATGTGTGTGCAGGTGCCCTCAGAGACCAGAAGAGGGCTCTGAATTCCTGGAGCTAGAGACGAAGGTGTTGTGAGCCACTCAATGTGGGTGCTGGGCCGGACTCTAGTACTCTGTAGAAGCAAGGAGTGCTCTTTACTGAGGCGCCATCACCCTAACTCCTAAATGGGATTTTTAAGCAGTCAGTCAGCTATAAGCTCTGAGGGTCATTTCCAGGTGCTGAAGGTTTCTTTTCGGTTTACTTTTCAAAAGCCATTGAGTTTTCAGTGATGCATTTGTTATTTCAGCCGATGCAAGGCTGGAAGGTAACAACACCGAACCCCACATAGGATACACCACCTTTTATCAGAGTCAAGAGGACCATTCAGGTTCCAGAAAGGAAGTGAGAGCTCACACTGACAGAATGAACCACAGTTCCTCAGAAACCTCAGAAAACCCCTCTCTCCTCCCTGAGACAAGCGCGGATTGGAAGAACGTGTCTTCTGTCAGAGCAGACATCGCTGCTCTGCACCGTGAGCCCTCACCTGAGATCACCACAGCATGGACCGCCCACCGCAGCTTGTCATGTGAGTGTATGTTCTGATGCTCATTCATGTGTGTCCAGTCCTAGAAAACCAATTCTCTGCCCCATTCCCACTCTACCTGGAATCCAGAGAAACTGTGCCCATTTAGAGGTTCTGCACTGGGGTGCATTAGGTAAGTCCTCCTCAGAGCCCCTCTTGTAAAGGGAGGAGGATACAGATTTGTGGAACATACTGGTTGGTCCTTTGGCATCATCTATGCTCCATGGCAGTCTAAATCCACACCCCCTCTCTCCAGGATCCTGCCACACAGTCATGTGTCCCAGGGAAGGGGAAAGAAGGCTTTGTGTTAATGGAGTCTGAGCTGTTGGTTCTTACTGCTCCCGTCTGCACAGTTGCTAGCTTAGGACTTCAGTGAAGGACTTGCAATTATTTTTCTTTTAAAGATTTATTTATTTATTTATATGAATACACTGTAGCTATATTCAGACATACCAGAAGAGGGCATCTGATTCCATTACAGATGGTTGTGAGCCACCATATGGTTGCTGGGAATTGAACTCAGGACCTCTGAAAAAACAGTCAGTGCCCTTAACCACTGAGCCATCTCTCTAGTCCAGGACTTGCAGTTCTATGAGTACAGCTCAACCTAAAAAGGAAGACAAAAAGTGTAGTGCTAACCAGGCACACCCCTGCATAGCAGCAAGCCTGCTCTCCCAGTCCTTCCAGCAGTCCGCTGAGGTCCGTGTCATTTCTTGCTTTGAGGTTTTGGAAACCGAAGCTCCTCACCGAGAATTTCCCCCACTGAGAATAGTGGGCAGACTAGTCAAGCCAGTGTATGGAGAGCAGGCAGCAGGTTTCCAAGTGCAGAAAGCATAAATCTGTATGTTGGGTGAGCGGGCACTGCAGCTGAGGAATGGCGTACCTAGAGTGAGCAAAGACATAAGCACATAAAAACATGTGGCTTCCTGTAAGTATCAGTGCCAGCATCCTCACTGGGAGAGTACAGAGCAGTGGGCGGACAGCACTGTGCGGGGTAGGCACAGGATGTTTGCAAGCCAGGCAATTTCTACCTGACGCACTGAAGGGTTTTTGCACAGTGGAGTGATAGTCTGAGGGAGAAGCCATCTGGCAGCCAGCCTGTAAGGTAAAAGGGAGTAAAAGGGAACTGAAGTGAGTTGAACCATCAGGTAGACATCTAGACAGCGGGTGCTGGCTGATCAGGTGACTAGGTAATGAAGAATTGCTCAGCAAAGAGTCTTAACAAAGGAAGGGCTGGAGAGCTCACCTAACAGACACAAAACCCTGGACTCAGTCCCCTGCATCATATAAAACACCTGTGCATTCCCAGAATTCAGCAGGTGGAGGCAGGAGAATTAGAAGTTCAAGACTGAGGCTGGGCGGTGGTGGAGCACGCCTTTAATCCCAGCACTTGGGAGGCAGAGGCAGAGGCAGAAGCAGGTGGATTTCTGAGTTCGAGGCCAGCCTGGTCTACAGAGAGTTCCAGGACAGCCGGGGCTATACAGAGAAATCCTGTCTTGAAAAACCAAAAAAAAAAAAAAAAAAAGAAGAAGAAGAAGAAGAAGAAGTTCAAGACTGGGCAGGAGAGATGGCTCAATGGCTAAAATCCCTTTTCCAGAGGAGTCGTCTTCAATTCCCAGCACCCATGCTGGGTCTCTCACTTTAGCTCCAGGGTAGTCAATGTCTCTTCCAGCTTCCAATAGGCATGTACACACATACACGAGTATACACACACACACACACACACACATAAACACACACACACACATACACACCTAAAAATAAATCTTTTTTTAAAAAGGTCTTTAAAGTCATCCTTGAACTGAACCACCAACAAAAAAGCAGGCTGGACCTAGGCTCTGGCACATATGTAGCAGATATACAGCTCGGTCTTCATGTGGGTCCCAAACATCTGGAGTGGAGACTATCCCAAAAGCTGATGCCTGTACATGGGATATGTTCTAGCTGGCTGCCTTGTCTGTCCTCAGTGGGAGAGGAAGCCCCTAGCTTCCCAGGGACTTGAAGTGCCAGGGTGGACAGTATACCCAGGGGGCACACACCTACTCAGAGAGGAAAGAGAGGGGGCATGGGGGAAGGATTGTAGGAGGGGTGACCAGGAGGGGATCAGTGAGTGGGATGTAAAGTAAATACATTAAAAAAATTTTTTTTTAGTTATCCTTGAGTTTGAGGCCAGCCTACGCTACATGAGACCCCCACCTCAAAAAATAAGATTAAAATAAGATTAAAAGACCCTTAAGCCAGGCACACTAGCACATGCCTTTAATCCCAGCCCCTGAGAGGCAGGCAGATCTCTCTAAGTTCGAGGCCAGCCTGGTCTACGGAGTGAGTTCTGGGACAGCCAGGGCTACAAAATGAGATCCTATCTTAAAAACCAAAAGCAAAGCAAAACAGAAAAAGATTCATATCAAAAGAAGGAAAGTTGATAGCTGGTGAAAACCTCTGATAGAGGCTGAAGCCATCGAAGGTGATTCCCTGCTTTCGTACCCTTGTGACGGTCTGAGGGGGGCACTCCGATCTGTAAGGGTAAGGTATGAAGGCATTTTGTGTTCAAGCTATTCATGAAGGCAGTAGAGCTCAGAAGTCCTGCGGGTGATACTGCCTTATTTGACTGACTGTCCAGTGTTGGGAATTCTGCATGTATTGAATTCTGGTACATTCTGCGGCCCTTTGTGGAAGGTGAAGAATAAGACCTCATGGTCCAAGACTGATCTCTGTATTGTAAATCAATGGTTCTCACCCTTCCTGATGCTGCAGCCCCCTAATCCAGTTCCTCATGCTGTGGTGACCACCAACCATAACATTATTTTTCTTTGCTACCTCATAACTGTAATTTTGCTACTGTTATCAATTGTAATGTAAATATCTGTTATCTGATGGTCTTAGGTGACCCCTGTGAAAGGGTTGTTCAACACCCAGCCACCTCAAATATTTTAACCACTACTAAAACCACTATTTTAACTACCTCAGAATAGTCTGAGGCTTAGTAGCAGCTGGCTCTATTACTGATAATCTGTCCCCGAGGGCCAATCATTGGTGAAGTCAAAAGACAATCTTTGGTTGGTGGTCTCTCTTGCAGTTCGTTTTTCCTAGAATGAGTAGGTTCTTCCTGCCTGAAATCTGTGTGTCTCATAGAATCTGAGGCTGAGCCCACTAAAGAGAATGAGACATTTGGAAGTCTGCTGCTGGGATTTTAACTGCTGTCGTCTGATTTCAGCCTTGAAGAGCCTTCCCCAGCCACCCAGCAGTTCCAGATCACAGAGAAGAATCACTTCTTCTCAAACAGAGAGTGGAACATCCCCAGGCTTCCTGGAGAGGACAAGGGAGCTCCCAGAAGAAGGGACTGTGCACACACTAGTTGCTGGCACCTGGGTTTCCCGCCAAGCCTCCCTTCCTGCTCTGGAACCTGGGGAGCCAACTGTGCTCTCCCAGAAGAGAAATTCATCTGACCAGGAGGACTCCAAGCCACTATTCTCCTGGACCCGGAGTCTCCCTCCTCCCTCAGACCACCCCTCATGTGAGTACTCCTGTCCCCAGATGAACCTTCCAATCTCAAAATAACCCCAAGTGACATGATGTGTGTAGCCAGGTGGCCAAGTGCTGTGTCAGGATAAGAGAGCAACAATAAGCAAAGGATGATTTAAAAACCATTCCTTCAGTGCCAAGGGCTTTACGTACAATAAGTGCAGCTTATCTCTGTATTGAGCTCCACACTTCAAATATGCTTTAACTGTATTCGGAGGAAAATGTCAGCTGGTCTGCTGGCTGCTGTGTCCCCTCCTGCCTTCTCTACACACACACACACACACACACACACACACACACACACACACACACGAGAAGGATTACGTGTGACTGAGGTGTGTGCTTATGAGAGAGGCCTGTGCCAGAGTACTTGAATAAAATATGAGCCAGGCACGTTACAACGTCTGATTGGCGGTTTGAGTCTTATTTGTTTGTTTGTTTTGCAAAAGCAGTTTCTTTGATGGCTGAGAAAATAGGTGTGTATGTTTTCCCAGCTTTGTTTCCAAAGTTTACACAGTACAGGTATTTGTATGGCTTTTGTTAGGCCCTGTGGTTGTAGAGAACTGTCTTGTCCCATGCTGTGATGTCACTTCCGACCCACTAGCCCCTGCTAAACTACTCTAACCACTGGTGTTTCTTCTGAGCCACTAAGTCACTTGTTAGACCAGGTCAACTGATGCCTACCTGCCCAGCGACTGTAGCTCTCTTGAGAACATTTCTAGAACAGTGTTCAGTAGTTAAGAATTGGGGTGGGATGTGGGGGGGGGGATGCTCACATGTGCTCACAGATCCCCCCAGAGGGCAAAGCCAAAAAGATGCTGTAAACGGCCCCTCTGCCTGCAGTTCAGGTTGTGTTTTTATTTAGCCTTGGGCTATGGGAGGCCAGCCGGAGAAGCAGGATTAGCCCTTTTCAAAAGTCTTTTGAGGGCTGGAGAAATGGCTCAGAGGTTAAGAGCACTGACTGCTCTTCCAAAGGTCCCGAGTTCAATTCCCAGCAACCACATGGTGGCTCACAACCATCTGTAATGGGATCTGATGTCCTCTTCTGGTGTGTCTGAAGATGGTATATAAATAAATAAATAAATAAATCTTAGAAGAAAAAAGAAAGAAAGAAAAGCCTTTTGAGTTGGGGGTGGTTTGTTTTTAGTTTCTTAAATACATATAGCTGTCTATTCTTGGCGAATTCTATGCATGCATACAATGTATTTCAATCTTTCTCACCCTCCCCATAACCACTGTCTGGCTCCTCCAGACTCCTCCCAGATTTCCATCACGTTATGTCTTCATGGCCTCCCTCCCTCCCTCCCTCCCTCCCTCCCTCCCTCCCTCCCTTCCTCCCTCCTTCCCTCCCTCCCTCTCTCCCTCCCTATGCATCTAGTCCTTGCTGCTCAGAAATCCATGGGTATAAGGCCTTCCATTGGCACATGGTCAACCTACCAGGGACCACATCTCCTGAAAGAAACCAGCTCTTCCTCTCGTAGCTACCATCAACTATAAATAGCTCCTCAGCTTGAGGTGGGGGACGTCATGGGTTTTTTTTTTTTTTAAGTACTTTGCAAAACTGGAAGTTTGTGTTTATGTCATCAAAGCAAAGACTGAGCCCAGAGGTCTCCTCTGGAACCAGTCTTCTTGCCTAGGCTTAGTGTGCACTTCCCTGCTGCTGGGGTGTGGGCAGAATTCATGGTTCATGTTTGTAGGAGACTGATTTTTAAGATTATTCGTAAGTGGCCTGAAGAGATGCTCAGTGGTTAAGAGTCCTTCCTGCTCTTCCAGTGGACTGGAGTTCAGTTCCCAGCATCCATATCAAGTGGCACTAAAGTCGCAGTGTCTGTAACTTGAGGTCCAGAGGGTCAGATGTTTTCTTCTGTACATTCACACAAAAACATACGTACATCCGCATAAATAAAACTAAATAAACCTTTTTTTTAAAAAAAAAAAAGATTATTCATAAGCATTGGTTGAATTAGACAAAAACTGTGATGCTGTGTGGCTGGGTTCTGTGGCTTGGTGATTGCAACCAGCTCTGCATTTCCAGGGAATGGCTACTGTGATTCTGGTCAGAGTCATTTGATGTTAATTGTATACATGACACCTGGTACTGTGGTATATTTGAAATGAATCCATGTTTCTAACTTTACTGGACTGGATTCTCTTCTTCTGTATGTTTCAGGCTAAAAGGCGACAGACCCTCATCTGCCTCTCAAGTGCTGACCCTCATTCTTTGGGTACTTGTCCTAAATCAGTGGTTCTCAGCCTTCCTAATGCTGCAACCCTCTAATACAGTTCTTCATGCTGTGGTGACCTCCAACCATAAAATTATTTCATTGTACTTCATAACTAATTCTTCTACTGTTATGAATTATAAAGTAAACATTTCTGTTCTCTGATGGTCTTAGGTGACCCTTGTGAAAGAATCATTTGACCCCGCCCCCAAAGAGGTTGAGACCCACAGGTTGAGAACTGCTGTTCTAGAACCTTCCATTTCTAATGTTTGCAGTTTTGCTGACTTTCATAGTCCTTGAATCTTACTAAGGATCTCTCTTCCTTAGTGACTTAGGTATTCAGCTGTAGGTGATGTCAGACTGCCCTCTCAAGTGCTTATTAAAGAGAACTTTAGTACAGAGGGCATACCCCAGCAAGTGCCTGAGGTCAATGATGAAACAAACCTCTGCTCTGTTTTTAAAGTTAGCGTGGCAGCTTCTAGCCTACCCAGCAAGCTCTATATACCTCTCCTTCTACTGAATGGACATCATGAGCTTCTACTAACCCTTTCTGACTCTGTGACTGACACAGGAGTTTCAAGCATGTAGGCAAGAATGCCTAAGGAGCACTAGCAGGACCCGCCAAGGCAGAATTGGAGTCAGCCTACCTCACCAGCCTGCTCAGTGAGCAAGGACAAGCAACGGAGCCCTGGCTCAGGGGAAGAGTTTGTGGTTTTTCTAGCAGTGTGGCCTGGGGAAAAGCCTAACACTTAAACCATCAGGTCTGTAATGTCCCTCAGGGGGTGTGCCTACAGATGACAAACTAAGGGCATGGTGGAAGGTTCTTTCCCACTGAAAGGTGGCAGCATTTGATGGTCTATACATATTCAACTGTGTCATCTGCGCTTCCTTTACTGCCACCTGGGTACACAAGTGTGTGGTGCTGGTTGTGTTTTTGCCAACTTGACACAAACTAGGGTTCTCTGAGAAGAGGCACCCTTAATTGAGAAAATAGTTCTGTCTGATTGTCCTGTGGGGCAAATCTGTGGGCTTTTTTTGTGGGTCCTTGTTCCGTAAGAAAGCAGGCTGAGGGACTGGAGAGATGGCTCAGTGGTTAAAAGCTCTGACTGCAATTCCAGATGTCCTGAGTTCAGTTCCCAGCAACCACACAGTGGCTCACAACCATCTTTAAGGAGATCCGTGCCCTTTTCTGATGTGTCTGAAGACAGCTACAGTGTACTCATATACATAAAGTAAATACATCTTTAAAAAAAAATACAGGGAGGGAGGGAGGGAGGGAGGAAGGAAGGAACGAAGGAAGGTTGAGCAAGCCAGTAAGTAGCATCCCTCCATGGGTCTACTTCAAAGATGGGCTTTTACCTAGAACTTTACAATAAAATAAACTAAACTTTCTTTCTTTCCCGAGTTGCTCTTGGTCAGTATTTTTTACCGCAATAGAACACAGACCAGAGCACACTGTTCAGCCTCTTCCACATCCTGGACAGCCAGGAGTTAATCTGCGTCTGAATAGAATCTGTATCTTACAGCACCAAAGCAGGCTCAGGAAGATGAACCAGGGGACTGAAAATTAGAAGGCTTTGCTGCCCACCTTCTGCTCTCTCTTCTCTAGACTTTCCATTGGTCTCTTTGACTGTTTGTCCTGGTGTGGGGGCAGGGCTACAAACAAAGCAACAAGAGGCCCTGCCCCGTGAGGAGGGCGGGGAGGAAGCTCTCTTCTAAAGGCACGAATGTGTACGTTGAATTGTATGAGAGTGACTACAATTCAGGACTAAATTTAGTATGAGCTTCCTGGAAATGGGGGCACAAAGGAAGCTGGGTGGAGCATGAGACTGTTGTCGGGCAGTCAGCATATGGTTTAGCCCATAGGCAGTGGGCAGTGATTCCAAGAGGAATATGTATATGAGGGACGCTGAAGATCATAGTAGAAACTGCTTTTGATTGCTGGTTTGTGACACTTGGGCTAATGTTCTTTGAAGGTGACATTTTGTAGACTCGGGGAGAGCTGAGGTGTAATGATGGGTTTTGGCTTATGGGAGTCTTTCCTGTGGGCAGCTGAGCTGATGCAGTCCAGGTAAAGTGCTTTGTGGTGATGTCACTTTGTGAAGGGAGAGAACAGAAACGACTTGAAGGATTTTGGATTTAGTCTCCTTGTTGTAATATCAGCCACCTCAGCTTTAATTCTGGGAAATTCTGGATAGCTGTCAAGGTTGAGCAATGTGACCCCAACGATGCTTTAGGCTCTAGGGTTTTGTCCTGTGACAGAAAGTGACACGTGCTCACACCAGGTGAGCAGCTGTTCCCCCTGTGGCCTGTTACAAAGACTAGGAACTTAGCTCAGGCCTTGTCCCAGTGGGTGGTATTCCAAGTTTTTAAAATTTTTATTGAAAAATGTTTATTAGTGTAGGGGAGTGCATATGTGTCACAGTGTGTGGGAGCCAGAGGACAACTTGAAGAACTCAGTTCTTCTCCTTCCAACCTTGGGACACAGGATTGAACTCTTGTCAGGTTTGGTGGCAAGGGCCTTTACAGCTGAGTCATCTTACCAGATAGTCATCTTATCAGATCCATCCATCCATCCATCCATCCATCCATCCATCCATCCATTTATTCATCCATCTACCCATCTTTCCTTCCTTCCTTTTTAATTTTCTATTTATTTTTGCCTTTTCTGGGGTTCAAAGTCAGAAGGTTTCCCATTTTTCTAACGCCAGCCTGCTGGTTAGGAATGTAGCTGGTTTCCTCCTAGCTAGTGCCTCAGGGTCCGTGTAGGATCATAAGCAGTGCCAATGGACAAATTAAGCAAGCGTCCCCTGATCCCTTTTTCAAGACAAGATTTCTCCGTGTAGCCTTGTCTATCCTAGAACTCGCTCTGTAGACCAGACTGGCCTTGAACTCGCAGAGATCCTCCTGCTTCTGCCTCCTGAGTGCTAGGATAAAAGGTGTGTGCCACCACTACCCGGCTCAAGCATTCTCTTTTTATTAGAGCCTTTGCAGAAGTGTTTACACACATTCAGTTGCTTTGCTGTGAGGATTAAATGAAACTCAAAATAGCACAATGCCTGGGGGCGTTGCAATTACTTACTTGAGGATCATTGTTTTGTTTTGTTGGGACAGGGTTTTACTCTGTAGTTGAGGTGGGCCTGGAACTTGTTGTGTAGACCAAACTGGCTGCCAGCTCATGATCTTCCTGCCTCAGCCTCCTAAGATTACAGCATGTGCTGGCATGCCCAACCAGGGTATGATGAGGTGGGATGGCCATGGGCTGCACAGTCCTTAGGCCAGGGGAATGGAGCTGCGTTCCTTTGCGACTCAGCATTTGTGAATTTTGTGATTGTATCTCTGTGGTCATTTCTTTGCTAACACTACCAAAATGGCAGATCTGAGTTTTTCAAAGTGAATCCAATATAGTCATCATAGTGGGTTTTGTCTTTAAGGTTTTATTTGTAATTGTGTGTGTGCGCGCGCATGCGCTATGCACCCCTGTCTGTAGGTTTTGAACATGAATAAAGGTGCCCTCAGGGGCAGGAAAAGGGTGTTGGGATCTCTGGAGCCAGAGCCGCAGGCAGCTGTGAGCCGCCCAGTGTGAATGCTGCAAACCAAGTGCAGGTCCTCTGAAGGAGCAACGTGCACTCCTAATTATCAAATCCTGTCTACCTGACACCTCTGTGCCTTGATGGGAATATTGAACAAATGACATAATGTAGTTGATTAGAAATAAAAATAAATGTAGACCATTTATGGAACATATCCATATCTCTATCACTCCTTTCTTAGACAAAAGTGGTTCTTTTAGCACATGACAACTTTTCTTTTTATTGTTTACAAATTTCATATATGCATATAATGTATTTTGACCAAATTCAATTCCCCCATTCTCCGCTTCCCAAAGTGCTTTATGTTTTTTGGTTTTTTTTAACTTTTATTTTATGTGCATTGGTGTTTTGCCTGTATGTATGTCTGTGTGAGGGTGTCAGACCTTGGAGTTACAGATGGCTGTGAGCTGCCATGTTGGTGCTGGGAATTGAACTGGGCTCCCTCTGGGACAGCAGTTAGTGCTTTTAACCACTGAGCCATTTCTCCAGTCCTGTGGTTTTGTTTTTTGTTTGTGTTCCAGCAGGGATGGATGCCTTTGCACCCACTGTCTCTGTGGATAGCCTGCACCTGCGTCTGCTCTCGTTAAGCTCCAGTAATCAGAGCAGCAGGCTGTATTCCCACTGTCAGGAGTTCATGGATTTGCACAAAAGAAACCTTTTCTTTCTATACTCTAGCCATCTATCTATCTATCTGTCTGTCTGTCTATCTATCTATCTATCTATCTATCTATCTATCTATCTATCTAATGTTTAATGACTTTTTTATTTTTATGTGCACTGGTGTTTTGCCTGTATGTGTCCTTAACTGCTGAGCCATCTCTCCAGCCCCCACTTCCCCATACTTTCTCTCAGTGTCTAAAATCTGTTTGTGCTTTTGGCCACGACTGCACATGAGACGGGTCTTCAAAGAACTATTTATAATAGCAGCTTCTTTTTGTCCCTTTTCAGAGCCGTGATTAACAGCTGAAGCCTTTCATGGTAGGAGCATAGACGGTTCTCTGTTGCTGTTAGCTTCATGTGGGAAAAAGAAAGAACTCACCTTCTTTCCTTGCCTGCCATCATTTTGTTCTCCAGCTTTCCTGAACCTTATTCTTGGCTGTATTGAGAATATCTTGTGTTGCTGGGTTTGAACACGGCCTGGTCCATGCTGAGTAAGCTCCATGCCACTGAGTTATAGCCTCGGCCCTTTGGTGTTAAGGCTTTAAGGCTTTAAGGTGCCTTGTCGAAGGCAGTTTGGTTTTATTTCTGTGTTTTTACTTTTGTTTGTTTGGTTTTGTTTGGGTTTTGTTTGTTTCAACAAACAAACAGGGTTTCACTGTGTAGCCCTTGCTGTCCTGGAACTCACTGTGAGGAGCAGGCTGGCCTCGAACTCTAAGATCCTCCTGCCTCTGCCTCCTGAGTGCTGGGATTAAATGCTTGTGCCACTACTGCCTGGCTAGTGGTCAGTTCTCAAGTACCCTTGGAAAGTCTCCCTGTGGAAGGACACTCTCAACTGTGCTACAGTGATGAGGAGCAAACAGTGCAGACCTGTGGTATATTATGTGTGTGTGTGTGTGTGTGTGTGTGTGTGTGTGTGTGTGTGTGTATCCTGAGGCTCTTGACCATTATCCAAGGACTTCCATCCATTTTACTGATCAGAAAAACAAAAAACAAAAAACTGTCCCTAGCCTAGAATTTTTCATTTCTAGAGTGCTCCCTAGAGTACTATGCTGGTTTGAAGATGGCTCTCTCTAGGTAGTGAGACTTAGTAACTAACTACAGTAATGGAATTTGTCTGCTTTTAGGTGAAATTAAATAAAATTCCTGGAACAATAATACCTTCTTCTGTGGGTTAGTAGTTCAGCTGATGTATGTTGTTTGAATGGTCTTTCAAAGCATAAGCTTTATGCTGACCATGATTTAGGGAATAACCAAGACCCTTTGGGATTGGGAACCTCTGTTCTAAGCCAGTAGTGCCTTGGCTGTGTTCTGCAGAGCCCCGGGGCTGACTGAGGGGTTCACACTCTGCACTGGCTCAACCCTGATTCATGGTGTGGACTGGATTTTAGTCTATGATAGCATTTGAACAAAAGGGTTACATAGCTAAAAACAAACTGGCAGCAACAGCCTGTACTATCACAGTGGCCTGTACCGTGGGTTTCCTACGCTGTGGAATGCAGTTCCTCTATACAAAACAAGCTGATGTCTTATCTTCATCTGGGTTTCTCCTCTCCGCCTTTTAGCTCGCATAGAAAACATAATTTGTGCATGGTGTGGGATCTGACTGTAACCAGCCCTGTGAGGCTCAGAACTGCTGAGGAGAGAGAAAAGGGGGGTCATTTGTATCAATGTGATACAAATGTCTACTGTTACGTCAATCATGTTAAAATACTCATATCAAATGGAATAAGCATTATTTATACCTAAATAGAATCCTGATTTTCTTCACCATTCAAGTGGTTTTGAAACATGTTCTTCTTCTGTCTTAGCTTCTGGAAGTATGAAGAATGGTAATAACTTCACTGCACTCCAAAACCCATCAGTCACTCAGACAAAGAGCATGCTTGTCACCGACACGTTCACGAATGGCGTCCCGAGAACGCTGCGGTCTCTGCCTGTCGATGTGGAACCTGCAAATGAGACAGAAGGTTTCCCTGAGCACTCCAGACTAGCTATAACTTCAATGTCAGTCCACTCTTCGCCCTCTGTGAAGGACTCAAGGACAAACATCGGACTCACTGAGCGTCTGGGAGATGGTGAAGGCACTGAGCTGTCTACAGAAAATGGATACGGACTTCCGTCTATACACTGGCAAAGTGATGCCCCCCGTGAGTAATCTACCTTTATTTGACCATAGACATTTTATATAGTTGGTTGTCCTGAGGGAGCCTCTTTAAGACCATTTGCAGTTTCTGAAGGGATAGGTGACTTTGGTGACACCAGATCCTCTACCAGTTTTTTTGTCTTTGGGTGTGGACAAGCACCCTCCTAGCATGAGAACACCAAGACTTGGAGGATCTAAGTAAAGCAAGCACAACTTCTTAAATCACTCAGCAGAATAGAGACCTCAGCCTTGGGGCTCTCACATGGCTGGTCCATATTCTTTTCATTGTATAATATCATCTCCAAAGGGAGACCTGGCCTGCTCTTTGTATCTGTGTTCAGTGATTTTGTGTATAGACCATCTTTTAAAATAAGTTGTCAGACATAAAGATATTTCCCAAATTCATAGTTTGGCTTACTTTTATAGTTTATTTTACTATACATTAGAAGTAGATGTTTCTTAATATTCCAGCTGTTTTTAGGGGGGGGGGGGAATGCCCTACCTATGATATTTATGCCATCGAACTTGCTAGATGTAATGACTCCTCCCTTGAGCTACTTTCTCAAGGGACAGAGAAAAACTCCCAAGCTATAAATTGCTGTTTGCGCATGCTGCTCACAAGTCTCCTGTTCATTACCAGCCTTTATTTTTAAGATTACAGTGTTGCTGACATCCAATAATTTTAGAAAAATTTGCAACATGACGGTTAGATGCATGTAGGGCGACCCATATAAACGCTGTTCAAGGCTCCCTGGCAAAGGAAGCTTGCCCGAGAGAGGACATCTTAGCTGTTAAGCATCTTTTCCAGGTCCACTAATGGTCTTTCCCTGTGATGTCTTACAGCCTTCGGAGGACATCAGCTTACCAGCAGCTCAGAAGCAGGAAATGGAAGTGCCATGCCTCTGACTGAGACTGTGTTTAGGTCAGACCCCTCCATTGGTGGTGGAGAGAGCACAGGACAATGGTTTCCTGCCAAAAATAAAACATCTACAGACGCAGCAGAAAGCTCAGCTTTGCATACAGAAGCTGTGGACACTTGGGGTTTGACTCAGTCCTCACACGCTGCACAACAGCCCCGAGGCAGTGACTCGGGGATGGGTGGGAGGAATTACGCAGAGTCTTCATCTTCTTCATCTACATCTTCTTCCGAAAGTCTGGATTCCTCAGCACCTCACAGAGGGCATTCAAGTGAGTTCTTAGTGTATGGAAACACAGCACAGGGTCTTAGGATGTGTCTGATCCTTCCATCTACCAAAGCATGCTTTAGAAAAAGAATTTTACTATTTCCGGGCCATTCTCCTAGCTGGTTAATGCAAACAGGCATACATGCTCCATCATTTTTGTCTGGTACATCTCAATTGTTCTTCTGTGGTGTGTGTGTGTGTGTGTGTGTGTGTGTGTGTGTGTGTGTGTGTGTGTCTGTGTGTGTGTGTGTGTGTCTGTGTGTATGTGTGTGTGTCTGTGTGTGTGTGCGTGCATGTGCGTGCAGGTTCACAAGTGCACAGATACAAACGGAGGCCAGTCAACCTCCTGTATTGTTCCTCAGAAGCTATCTACTTTATTTTGGAGATGAATCTCTCACTTGGGATTGGAACTCACTAACTAAGAAGGCTGTCTACTTGTTTCTAGCGTGAAGCTCTGCTTCCGACGTCAGCTCCTTGTACCTACACAGCAAGAGCTTTCCCAACTGAGCCACCTCCCCAGCCCCACATGTGAGGAGCCTCTGGTGCCACTTCCTCTTCTCTCAAATAGAACTCAGGCTCTTCTGTGTCTGCACCCACCATAGTATAGCCTGTCTCAAACCCAATACCTTCCCATGACAGAACTTCGGGATATTTCCTGTAGAAACCATCATACCATATATGGCCTTTTGTGTATTTAATTCACATGACTCATCAAGCATGTATCTGTACTTCTGAGTAGTAGTACTCTGTCGGGGATTCATTACTATTTACAGTGTCCCTGTGATTGTTCAGAGACACATTTTGTGTAGATACATATTGTCTTGGAATTACCAAGTTATAGACTAGTATCCTGCCAAACTATTTTCCAAAGTGAATGTGTGTGTGTGTGTGTGTGTGTGTGTGTGTACATAGAGTGGTACAATTCTCAGTTTGTTATACTAGTGACAATGAATATCTATTCATATAGTAATTGCCGAGGTGTGTGACTTCTTTGAAGATGCCTATTTGGATATTTTGACTTTTTTAAAGTTAAGCTTTCACTTTTCTCATTGAGTATAAGGTGGGTTTTTTGTTTGTTTGTTTGTTTTAATATTCTGGACACTAGTCCCTTCTGATATGCATAACTCAGTGCACTTTCTCCTGTTCTGTGCTTTGTTGTTTTTACTTTTTTTTTATTTATTTTAATTTTTCTGAGACAGGTTTCTCTGTGTAGCCCTGGCTATCCTGGAACTCACTCTGTAGACCAGGCTGGCCTCAAACTCAGAAATCTGCCTGCCTCTGCCTCCCAAGTGCTGGAATTAAAGGCATGTGCCACCACTGCCTGGCATTTTTACTTTTTTAAAAATTTATTTATTTTTATTTTATGTGCATTAATTAGTGTTTCACCTGCATGTGTGTCTAGGTGCATGTGTCAGATCCCTTGGTACTGGAGTTATAGACAGCTGTGTGCTGCCATGTGGGTTCCAGGAATTGAACCCAGTTCCTCTGGAAGAACAGCCAGTGCTTTTAACCACTGAGTCATCTCTGTAGCCCATTATCATTTTTGCTTTTTGTTGGTATTATTGGAGCATGAAAGTTTTTAATTTTGGTAAAGTCTAATGAGAACTTTTTAGAACATTTGTTTTGTTGTTTGTTTTACTTTGTTTTGTTCTGTAAACTATCTAAATACGCTTTTGAGTAATTTTTGAAAATAATTCCCAGTAGTTTTCTCATCATAGTGTAGGTGCTGGTTAAAGTGAACATGCTTGTCATTACATTTCTTTTTTAAAAAAAAAGATTTATTTATTTTATGTATATGAACACTATAGCTGTTTTCAGACACATCAGAAGAAGGTATCAGATCCCATTACAGATGGTTGTGAGCCACCATGTGGTTGCTGGGAATTGAACTCAGGACCTCTGGAAGAGCAGTCAGTGCTCTTAACCACTGAGCCACCTCTCCAGCCCCTTATTACACTTCTAACAGATTTAAATTCTGACACCTCTATCACTGAGGAGGTCACTGCTTATTATTATGTGTGTAACACACAAAAGCATCTGATTATGAAAGAATCAATCGCATGTGTGAGCTTGGTGTGGTTGTGCAAGCCTTACAATCTAGCATTCAGGAGGCAGAAGCAGGTGGATTTCTGAGTTCAAGACCAGCCTGGTCTACATAGCAATAGCACAGCCAGAGCTACATAGTGAGACCCTGTCTCAAAAAAGGACAGAAAAGACTAAAGAGCAAACATGTAGGGAGAAGATGTTTATAGTCTTTTATTTCTTTGCCTGGGAAATATCATTTTCCACTCTCACCTCTTTGGGGCCTAGGAGGTTTACCTTCTCAACCTGAGATCCTAGGTTCCTCCCCCAGTCCCACTCTGAGTAGTGAGGATTGAATATGAGGCCCAGTGCACACTAAACTACAAGCATGTTGACACTGTGATATGCCCCCAGCACAGTCTTTGGTTCCATAGTTTTACATTTTCCTGACTCTTGTCTCTGCAGGTAATGCTCAGTTGGTTCATGTGGAAAACATGGTTTCATTTCAATCAGACCTTTGTGTGATGAAAACACTCAATGGGGCTGTAGGGAGTGGGGTGAGGGTGGGGGATGGCTCAGCCATTAAGAACACTTGCTGCTTTTATAGAGGACCTGAATTTGGTTCCTAGCACCCACATCAGGCAGCTCCCAACTCTGGAATATCTATCTGATGCCCTCTTCTGGCCTCCATGGGGAACTGCACCCATATGCACATAAATACACACGCACATACGCATAATTTTTAAATCCTTTTTTAAAAACTAGTTAAGCAGTAGCCTCATTCCTGAAATGATCTCACTATGGATTTGTATAATACTTTCTCTCTTTGACTCTGAATCAGCCAAAGCTGACTAATTATAACACCTGCCTTGGCTAGTTCTCAGTCTGCCCCCTTGCTAGGTTCAAACTCAGCTGCTTCAGGCTATGATGCGTCTATCAGCCTCTAGCCCTGATGTGACTGTTTGCCTGCCTAAATTTCACCTGCAGAGGATACATGATCTCTCAGTCAATATCTTCTCCTCTTTGCCCACAAAATTCCAATTTTGTGGCCCACAAATTTAAGAGTTGGGCCTCTTGCACCCATACTGGGTGGCTCAGCACCCAGGTATCTCCCAAGTCCTTCAGCATGCCTTAAGTCACCTTCATGGTTCCTGCTTACTGTTGCTCTGGGTCACTGATGTCCTGTCTGCATACTCATCTCCTGTTGAAGGTTCTTTTCTGTGCCCAAATAGAGAGAGAGTGTGTGGAGAAGCACTCATTAACACTAATAGTGACTTTAGGGATGATTAATGGGGCTACAGAGATGGCACTCAGCAGTTGAATGCATACCACTATTGCAGAAGACCTGAGTTCTTTCTCCATCACCCTAATCAAATGGCTCCTCAAAACCAACTATCAGTCCTGGGAATCTCACGCCCTCTCTGACCACTGTGGGTACTGCACTCATGTTTCCAAATCCACATTCAAATGCACATAATTTAAATATAAAAATAAAGGGTCTGGAGAGATGGCTCAGTGGCTAAGGGCACCTGTAGACCAGTCTGGCCTCAAACTCAGAGATCTACCTGCCTCTGTCTCCTGAGTGCACCATCACTGTCCATAAGTATCCATGCTATTTTTTGATCCATAATGACTGACATTCCACAGGCCCCGCCCTTAACTTGCCACCAACTTCACTGATACAACTCCGACTGTTATCTTTCATCACCGAGCAGAAATCCAGTATTCTGGATCCTTTGCCTGGAGTAATATCCTTATGGGGACTTCATGACACCTGAACAGAGGTATCAACCCTCTGGCCACTGAGAATGAGCCTCGGGGAAGCCTCTGGGATCCAATGTGAGGCTAAAGTCCTGTCCCTGCGTTTACCTGCGCTTTCTTGCCTGCAGCTCCGGAAGATGGTGCAGTGCAAAGGGACAGCTCAGATCTGGCGGACAGCACTTCCGGGGCGCGTGCACCTCACACATCTGCAATGTTCACCCGGAGCGGGGAGCGCACACTAAGGTCCCTTGACCTCTCCCATGCAGCGACCCACCCTGCGCGCCCCACTCCACGCGAGAACGGGAACGTGACAGAGCATGCTGGCCTGCTGTCCCGGGCACCAACCCTCGGAGGTGTGTCTTCCCGCGGCTGTCTGTAGACTGACCCGCAGTCCTGGGATGTTAAGTTGGCTGGCAACTCAAAAAGTAGCTTACTGCTTATTAGGAAAAGAACTTTCTGGGTTCTCCCATCCCTCTCGCCTCATGCTTGCTTGAGATATATGGGATGACATCAGCTTGAGGGGTTTAAAATAAAGGATAGCAGTAACTGTGCTGAAGGCCATCTCCCGGGAAGAAATACCTCATTATACAGAGTGGAAAGTTGGGAGCGGATTTCTTTTTCCATTTGATAATGGCAATTACTGTTTGGGATCTGGGGAGGTTTTCAACGGCAATTTGTTTTTATTAGACAGGGGCATGAGGAAGGGCTTTGGAAACATTTCCTATTTTTAGGCTCCTTGTCCCCACTTCTCGATGCTCTTCACAGGGGGAGGGAGGACCTTCTCTGAGTGGCCCTGACTGTTGTAGCCTCCCTCTGTCATCTTCACTCAGAGTGCTGGCCACGAGAAATGGCCTCTCACAGACAGTATCTTCCTCACTTAAGTTCACAGATAAGACACAAAGAGTATTTTCCAGTGCTTGTTTCAAAGATTCCTTGACTCAACCTTGTTTCTGTTTGCAGTCACTGGACTTAGCTCCACTCAAGAGCATGGCTCAGATGCAAGACAAAGGACTTCCAGCGACCACACAGACCACGCCTATGTTCCATCTACCTTCACCAAAGGAGAACGGACGCTACTGTCCATTACAGATAACACTTCCTACTCGGAGGCCAGCGAGAGTTCAACCTCTTCCACTAAGATCTCGGACTCTCTACACTCGGACTCTCCTCATCAGGCTCAGCCGAAACAAAGTAGCATATCCTCCTATGACAGCGATCCTGCTCAGTCTTCCACTGAGTCACTGGTTCTGCATACATCCAAACTTCCAACCTACACGTCCACCGTTAATATACCAAACACCTTGGTTCTTGATACCAGTACCAAATCTGTTGAGGACCCATCTGATTCAGGAGTGCCTTCAGCTCCGCCCTCACCGTCACAACCCCAGCCGTTCTCATCAGCCTTACCATCAACCGGGTCTCCCATACATCAGCTAAAGTCTACCTCTGAAACAGCCACATCCTCACTGTCACCTTCACCGGTCTCCTTAATGGTGTCCACTCTTGCCCCATATTCTGTCTCACAAACAACCTTCCCACCTCCATCTTCTACCCTAGTTCCTCACAGGGCAAGGGAGCCCCGTGTGACCTCAGTCCAAATGTCAACAACGGTATCAGCTATAGCATTGGTCCCCAGCAACCAAACAGCAGATCCCAAGAACACCCAGAGCACCCCTCAGCAAGAGAAACCCATCACAGAAGCTAAGTCACCAAGCTTGGTGTCTCCACCCACAGACTCGACCAAAGCAGTAACAGCGAGCCTTCCTCCAGGAGCCCCTTGGTCCCCAGCCTTTGTAGGGTTCTCCACAAAGCCAGCCCTCCCAGCCACAAGCACCAGCTTAGCCCAGATGTCTCCAGCTTTGACACCTGCCATGCCCCAGACAACTAACTCTCCTGTGACCAGTCCCAGCACCCTGTCACATGTAGAATCTTTGACTCCAGACGTTGTTGTACACACTACCCCGGAGAAACACCTCCCAACCAATCCTGAAATTCTAGTGCCACAAATCTCAACTGAAGGGGCCGTCACCACAGAAGGAAACCGGGAGCACATGGAGCCTACCACTCAGCCAATCCCTCTGACCACTTCAGTCACGCCAGTAGAAGAAATGACCACAGAGCTTGGCCGTGTGGAAGAGTCCAGCACGGTTTCACATTTTCTTAGACTATCTTCACCTCAAACTATAGAAGTTTCTACAGCTGAAATGTTGACGTCCAGATATACCACCTTTGCTGCCCAGAGCACCCCACAGTCACCAACAGCACTGTCACCTCTAACCCCAGGTAAAGTGCATCTTACAAACACACTGACCACTAGGCCCTGTCCAGTATTAGAGCGACAAGGGGCTTGTGGCTTGTGTGAATGTGTAGACATGGCTAGTATCTGGGACTGTTTTATGGCTCAGAATGACTCCCACTGAAGTACAAAGCATGAAATATGGGCAGTGTGGGCCTAATTTTCTC
Source organism: Rhabdomys pumilio (assembly GCA_030674055.1). Classification (NCBI taxonomy): domain Eukaryota; kingdom Metazoa; phylum Chordata; class Mammalia; order Rodentia; family Muridae; genus Rhabdomys; species Rhabdomys pumilio. The sequence goes on from JANHMN010000011.1 coordinate 18,715,818, forward strand.
CTCATAGCCCCCAAGTTACATGATTCTTTCTGAAGAACGAGGAGAGAGGACACTTTGGCCCTGTGTGACATGCATAGAAGATATAACTGTAGCCTGTAATTGTCTAAGCATTTCAAGTGTACCTTTAACTCATCTAAGGTCAATGAGAAGCATAGATGTGGGTCTGGACAGTGGAGAAGCCAACTTTCACAGGGCTAAGATGCAAAATATCAGCAGAACACTTGCCTGGAACACACACAGTCTCCCACAGAGTCTCAGGCACCACAAAAGATAAAAGAAGCTTTAGGTGGTCTGTTAGAGGCAGGGGTGAGTTGAATGCCTGCTCTCCAAAGAGGGTCCAGAGCTTCCGAGTCAGTCAGCTCAGGGGCTTCCCAGAGTCAAAGGCTTCTCTCCACCCGGGGAGGCCCAGAGTTCTTTGTCTCCCTGATTCTATTGCTAGTTGGTAACCAGAAGACATACAAACAAAAGGGTGTTCAACAGACCTCTTCCAAGTGACCGCTTGACCAGAGTTTCTTTGCCTTGTACAGGGTAAAGTTATCTGTACAGCATGTTGAAGGTGCTGGTGTTGGGGGGAGGGGGGGAGGCCACCCGGGGCAAAGAACGGCAGAAGCAGGACAGCAGGACAGCAGGACAGCAGGACAGCAGGACATGGGGTTCCCAGTGCATTTGTGGTTGATGCAGACTCAGGAAAGAAGAAGTGCTGTTGAAGGAGAGACAGGTCGACAACTTAAGTTACAGGGAAAGGAGGGAAACGGTGTGTGGTGGCTACAGCAGAGAGCTCAGTTTGTGGTCCGAATTTCAGTTGGTGAGGATGAACCTAGAGTGTGGGGGTCATAAGCTGTCCCCACTGCTAGGCCACAGTGCCCCCTTCTCAGCGACCTGGGTATGTCTAAGATGTAAAAGATAATTGCTTCTCCAGAAAAATCTTCATTTCCACCGGCCAATACATTCAGTCCTGGGTTCGGCAGACTCCCTTAAAGCGAGTGTTAGCTGTTACAGTTGCTGTAGGTGAGTGTTTGCAGCATGTTCACAGTGAACTATAGAATTACCTAAGGGCACAGTAAGCGCTCTGCTCATATAGGTGATGCTAGGTAACATTTAAAGTATGGGGTCTGGGGAGACGACTCCGTGTCTGTTTAGGGGACACCCTGTTCTTGTAGTGGTCCTGAGTTTGGTTCGCAGCACCCACATAGAGAAACTCACAACCAGTTGTAATTCCAACTCCAGGGATGCAGCGCCTCCTCCTGGCCTCCATAAACAGTGTACCCACACGCCCATACCCACACCCGCCACATCCACGTAACTTCAAAATGATAAATCTCAGCAATAGCTGTGAAGAAAACGATTGCCATGTCTAGAGCAGCCTGCTTGTTTCAGGTTAATTTGAAGGACCTGACTTCTGTTTTCTTTCTCCTCTCCCCTAGTGATTTCCTCCCTGCCAGTGATAATGTGGTTTTCAGCTTTTCAAAACCCCTTATGAAACAAGTACTTCATACCGGAGTGTGACTCTTCTAACTATATAGAGCAAAACAGAGTGTGGGCATCATGGGTCAGGGAATGAATGGAAGATTCCAAGGTGCCATTAAAGTTTAACCATAAAGGCTCTAGTGAATTCAGATGGAGCCTATTTTTGTATAGGAAGGAGCTGGGCATGGGACACCTGTAATCCTAGCACTTGGGAGATGGAGGCAAGAGAATCAGAAGTTCACTGTCATCCCAGGATACCTAGGATTCTAAGACCATTGTAAAATACATAAGAAGGGCAGCCCAGTGTTTAACTGATAATTTTCTGGGCGGTGGGCAATCTATGGAGGCCTAATTTAATAATCTCAAGATATCCAGAAGCTGAACACGGTGGTACATGTGTATAATCCCAGTACTTGGGAGGCAGGGTTAAGTGGATCAGGGGCTCAAGGCCATCCTGAGCTATGTAGTTAATTTGAGACTAGCCTGGGCTACATGAAACCATCTCAAGATAAAAACAACAAAAAGCGTAGCAACTACAAATAAATGTACATGTTTCAAGATTTTTTTTCTTTCAGATAAAGGTTTCTAGAGTTTTGACAGAGTCCAAGAGACAAAAGGAGCCATGTATATGTGTGCCTTTCTGTATGGAGTGGATCTTGGAGCAGACAGGATGAATGGATCAGGGATCCTGTCCACCTTAGAACATGTTTTAAGTTGGCATGTACTGAGTCCAGTAGACTTCTCTAAGTATCACAAAAGCAATATAATTATGGGTCCTGAAACAAGTGCCCTGCGAGAAGCACTGAGTATGTGTGCTTACATTCAGGTACGCAACTATCTAGCACTTGAATACGAACGCAAACTGCATCTGTGCCCAGTACCATCACCTCTGTCTCCTCACCTCTGGGGACCCCGCTCTATTTTAGTGGGTGTGAGTTTAAATAGAACAAGTAAACAAACATAAGCCAGACCAAGCGTCAGCTTCGAGGATGAGATGCTTGCCAGAGCTGCTTTGACATTGCCTGTGTTACTCCTTCCATGTGTTTAGTCAACAGCTGTACCGCGAACCCTTGCCTTCACGGTGGCGAATGCATTGTGGACCTCACCGGCCGTGGATATCGATGTGTGTGCCCACTTGCCTGGCAAGGGGACAACTGCAGTGTGGGTAAGAGGCGGGAAGGTTTCCTGTAATGTTACCTGGGCTATTGGCTATTCAGTAAGATCCTTTTTCCAGGGTTGGCAGCATGTACTGTGTGCTTGCAGAGGACCTAAGTTTTGAGTTCTATAACCCAGAATGGGCCGTTCATTACTGACTATAGTTGTAGCTCCAAAGCAATTGGACACCTCTGGCCTCTGTAGGCACTTGTAATCATGTGCGCGCGCGTGCGCACGCGCGCGCACACACACACACATGCACACACGCACACACGCACACACGCACACACGCACACACGCACACACGCACACACGCACACACGCACACACACAAAGTTAAAAACAGTCATTTAAAAAGAGCCTTTCTCTTCTAGAGTATACAAAGGTACAATTTTTAGTTTAATAGTCTTCTTGCTTGAGGGTTAGGATACTTGTGTGTTGTCTATATGATAATAGGAAGGACCACAGCATGATACAGACAAGCTTTTGGCCTGGTTCTGTTCTATAGAAGAACACTGGAGAAGTTGCAGAAGTCTAGAGCTCCCTAAAGATACCTACACTCTCCTGCCCTGGGCATTTACTCTGCTGATTCCTCAATTCAGAATCATACCCTCTTCCCAAAGATCTGCTTGTCAAAGTCTCCTTAGTCTTATTTATTATTTAAGTATAATTTAAAACAGTCTTTAATTCTTCCCTGCATCAAAATCTACTGTTTCTTTTGGGCATGTCTTTAATCCCAGCACCCAGAAGCCAGAGATAGTAGAATCTCTATGAGTTCAAGGCCACTCTGATCTACACAGTGAGTTCTAGGCCAGCCAGGGATAAAAGGATGAGGCCCTCATCCTGTTATTGTTATCTCAAAACAATAACAACAACCACAACCAACTAGATCTCTGTTTATCTCTGTACATCCAAATCCTGCCTGTGATATAGCTAATTCTTCATATAACTGCTCATTGCCCTGGCAGGCAGCCATCCCCTTGAGGACAAGAGCAGCTCCCCACTCTGCTTTTGAAGCACACGCCACACAGTGCCGGTTGGTTTTAGTATGTACTGGATTGTGATTCTTTGTCTGCCACCCCGTCAGTATGCTCTTGTTTGTTCCCCTGCAGATGTGAACGAATGTCTCTCCAGCCCCTGCCCTCCACTAGGCACGTGCAACAATACTCAGGGATCCTTCACATGCAGATGCCCAGTCGGGTATCAGTTGGAGAAAGGAATATGCAATCTGGGTAAGAGAGCTAAGTCTGCCTTGGCACTGTTTCCTTCCTAATCAAAGCTGACATTTTTTTCCAAGCTAAAGACCTCAGGAACAGAGAGGTGAAGCGCACTGCCTGTTATCCCAACACTTGCAGATGCAATACTTTTCTTCACCCTTTGTTGATGTACATTACATTTTTATATATTAAAGTCAAAAGCTATCTCTAAGTATATACCTATGTTACTAAAAATGGACAAATATCGTAGCGTGCTCATTTGTGCATATCATCATTTGCTCGACTCTTTTACCCTTCAGTTAAAAAAAAAATAATCAAAAGAATATTCCAACTACATAGGGGTTTTAAACATCATTTATTTACTTACAATTTCAGAGTGTTTATTTATTTATATTTATATTTTTAGAGTAAGAAAAGAGTAAAATTCTGATTGCCTTCTGTGTCCACACATTCTTTTTGTTTTTGAAAGTGGTCCTCCAGCTGTTAAGCTGTTAGCCACAGACAGGTGCATTTGGACACTTCCACCTCTGGAATCTGGCCACAATATCGGTCATATTTGTTCCTCATTTGACAAGTCCACGGAGTTCCTTGGTTTTCCATCACTCTCCATCCTGCAAGTTAAAAACAAAACAAAAAAACAGATCAACAAATGCAGCGAAGACTAAAGCTCTGAGATGCTCAGTGACCAAGCGTGGGTCATAGCTGATGGGAGGCCTGGCTTCCAGCCCACAGTTTTCTGTGGTACAACAGTGTATTTATTATAAGAGCATTTTTGCACATGGGGCATGACCCTTGTTGGGTTTTCTAAGTGTAACACTTTGCTTGCTAGAGAAGTTAGAATGAGAAATACAGTTTCAAAGCTGAAGCTATCAGGTAAAATAATCGGCCTTCGAGTCGGCTACAGTTGCCCCGGTGTGAGGCCTTATGCACAGGTGCTCAGCCTGCACTGTGCTGCCTGCAAGTGTTAGCTGCATGAACCCCTAACACCCACAGACAGAAGGGGCTCCTTAAGGCTGGCACTCTACTAAAATAAGAATTTGGAAAATTGTCTGAAATACAAAAATTGAGCATTACTTTGTAAAAAGGAAAATCTTCATATGTGGACATGAGTCAAAATCAAGAATTCTTCTCATTCTAACATCTGGGTAACCTGGTCCATGTAGCCACACCCTACAGGGAACTAGCCGAGCATATGCAGTTGAAGAATGAAGGAGATGGGAATATTTGTTATTGTTGTTTGTCTTTTGAAGCCCACAGTTTCAAATGCCTGACTTTAGGCTCCCAGCCACCCCCTGAACTGAATTATCAGAGCCTCAGTGTTCCCATCTGTTAAATCAGATTGCAGCATGCTCCACTGCTCACTCAAGGTTTGGGGAATGTTGAATAAAATAATCTGTTTGAGCAAGCGCTGAGAGTGAAGGGCTGTCCAGATGGAAGGCAGCGTTCACCAGACTGGATGCTATGAAAACACACTGCTCTCAATACAGAGCAGTGGTTATAGATTGACAGTGAAATCGGCAGTTAAGTTTGCGATAAAAATCTATCTTGGGCCAGTAAGGTGGTTCAGCAGGTAAAGTGCTCGCTGCTGAGTCTGACCAGCTGAGTTCGATTCCTGGGACCCACGAGGTATAAAGAGAAAACCAATTCCCACAAGCTGTTCTCTGAATTTCACATGAGTGCTTTGGATCATGAATACACATGCAAATGCATGCAGGCAGGCACAAAGTAAATAAATGTAATTTTTTAAAATACTCGTTTTGAAGCTGGATGGTGTAACTGTAGACATGGAAGTTATCTTGAATACACTAGCCATATTAAAAACAGGGACACATCTGTCTCTTTCCACAACGTCAGAATTTATTGAGTAATAATAAGTTCATAAGCTACTTCAATTTCATTTGCTCTAATTTGCCAAATTATTCTGATCTCCCTTGACAGCTGGGCGTTGGCAAGTATAGTTTATTCCAAATTTAATTACAAAAATTAACTCAGATCACATGTTACACATCATAGTATAGGAGTGTGTGTGTGTGTGTGTGTGTGTGTGTGTGTGTGTGTCACAGAATAGCTACAAAAGGGTTAAAAAGGCCATAGCAAAATTCAAGAAGTTTAAAGGGGCCTTAGGAGTGTGGGAGAGCTGATAGGGATGCGAAGAGAATCAGTCGATTTAGTGGTTAGATCAGGAGCCATGTTGGAGAGTTGCTGAGAAGTTCAGCAAGCTGCTGTGGGGGTGCTAGGACTACACCTGAGGGGAGCAGTAGAGGCACATGACTGTGAGGTGAAGCACAGACCCATATAGGCCACAGGGCTGAGGTCTTACACAGAACCGGGGCCAGATGGACAAAGGGACAGAGAATGCCATGACAAGAGTGGAGACCGAGCCCAGCTGAAGCCCTGTAGTCATGCAGTTCCTGTGCATACAAGGTGGTCAGATGCCAGGTTGCTGGGACCATTGCCACAAGAGTGTCCAGTGTCCTCCTCTTTATGGGGTGCAGGAGCGGCCGTTGCACCCTTTCTTGGTGTGTTTCATAAGTTCTTAGGGCCTTCCTTTCCAATAAGAGTTTAGAAAGCCCGGATACTCATACAGATCCAATCTGATTTGATACATTTTTGCAACAAGATATTTAGCAGTCTGTGCCCCATGCTGGACAGGAGCCAGTGTTCTTATCCATAGCATGAAACAGAGTCAGACGCTGCTTGTTAAATGGAGTCACCCAGGACAAAGCATAGGCTGAAAGTCCCTGTTTTTACAATAAGCAGGAACTTGAGCCAAGCACAGCCTCAACTCCACAGAGGTATAAATGCAAATCCTTTCCAGGAAAGAAGACAGGGTTTGGGAGAGGACAGATGATATTACTCATGTTAAAGACAGAAGGCACAGGCAGAGAACTTCTGTGTGCCTAACCCTTATCCCGTGCACTTTTCTGAAGGAGAGTGGATTTGAACCTGGGTCTGTGAAGGAGTGAAGCCCAGCAGGTCAGGTGACTGTCCTGATAGCTTGTGTGCAGAGTGCCCGCCCACAGGTAGCACAGATGGGAGGAAAGCAGTTTAGAAAGAGACATCTTTCTCTTTTCAAGTCATTTGGCTCCATTGTTCATAAACGGCAGAGGGGCATGCAAATTAGAACGTGCTGAGAAGCTTTCCCTTGGCCCAGAGTGTTTTCAAAGAGCTGCCTGCTGTTCAGAAAGAGTCCTTAGCAGCTGGCTTCACTGAACTGTGGAACAAGCAGAAGGATGTTAAATAAGAACTACAGGCTTTAGTCAGTTAACTCTAAAATGTTAGCTGTTTTCCCTGGCTCACTTGCCAGCCTTCCTCTTAATTCAGCTTACAAGCTTTCCGTGTTAGAAGGACCCCAGCCCCTGTGTCTCGGGTTATTCTTCTGTATAGAGGGAAAGATATGAATTTACTATAAGGATAAGATATAATTTCATATGATAAATTGATTTAATGATAAATAATAATCGATAAAGATAATTTAATATAATGAGTGGTAAGAGCCAGCTCTAAAAACAGACTGTTAGTTTTTGTTTGTCTGCCCATTCTGGAACCTCGCCCAATCATCAGAAATTGGTGTTATCTAGAATTTTATTTTGTGAGTGAAATAGGCCTTAAAATTAAGGAGGCTTTCCCCCTTTTCTGGACCCAGCAGCATTTCTAACATGGGTTGTTTTCTTTATGTGACTGATAATAATAGAATCTTAGCACCTTAGAATCTAAACCTGCTACAAATGTTTGTCACTCCTTGGTCACCTAGAAGAGGAAGGGAGGATATTTACCCTCAAGAAGGCACACCCAGACTGCCCTGTGGGGGAATAAAGCTGGCCGTCCCAGAGATTTACAGATGCATGACTCTGCCTTGGTCTCTGCTGTGTGACCTGATGAGCAATGCTTTCCTCTCCAGTTAGAACCTTCGTGACCGAGTTTAAGTTAAAGAAGACTTTCCTCAATACTACTGCGGAAAACCATTCCGACACTCATGAGCTTGAAAATGAGATCGCTCAAACAGTAAGTTTCTGGACAGTGCTCTGCACACTAATCCCTTGTTTTCTAGACCAGATCTCATTCAGAATTCTACTTAGGGTCATCTATATCTCCCAGACTTGCTTCTCTATTCACAGGGAAAGTTCAAGGTGAGGTTAAAAAAAAAATGTCTTGGAAATGGAAGAAGGATGTAAGGATCTGAAGAGTGCTGCTTCAGGCACATCCTCGCGCCCAGTCCTCATCTGCCAGGCTGTTGCGTTTTCTTGTGCAAACACAGAGTCGACAGGCATGGCGATGCCTGCACCCATGTGAGCTTTGGGTGAAGAGGGAAGACTAAAAAAGCGTAGTGTCCCATCTGCTGTTGATACCTGATGTGACCTCCTGTGTTCTCAGAGCTTGGAGAAAGGCCACTCTCTCCTCAAAGGATGCCAGCAGCCTGATCCCAATTCCAATTAGCTGGGCTCGTGAGCTTGCGATGTAAATTATCTAGAGGCCTTGGATGCTGTTCTTTCCCTTTTATAGTAGGAAGGAAGAGTGGAGAAAAAGAAATGGAAATGAAATGCAGACAATACATTTTGTTCTCAGCTGCTGCCCAAGTCAAAGATTTGGTGTTTGGGAACTGAAATTTGCCATTACACTAAATTAGAGATGAAATTAAATTAGATTTGCCACTACATTGAATTAGAGTTCGTATATTAGCCAGGAATTAAGTGTTCTTATAGGACTGTGAATTTTATTTGTATTTTAATTCCATTTCCATGTCTACTGAGCATTTAATCTGTGCCGAGGACTACACCAGATGCTTACTCCTGTGAGAGGGTTGGCGACACATTTGCAGGGGGAAAACCGAGAGGCTTTGGAAGCTGCTGGTCTGAGTCCATACAAAGCAGAAGCAGTGTTAAAGCAGCCTACTAGGTCACCTCTGTTACACTAATTGCAAGTCTGGAGATTTTCTAAGAGCATGTTACGTTTCAATAATTTACTAGGAGGACCCACAGAACTTATTGGAGGCCATTATCATCACAGATGTGGTCCACTGCACTGACAAGTTTTAAGTTAAAATTAGCGAAGGAAAGAGATGCGTGAGCCAGAGTCTGGGGGTCCCAAATGCAGAGATTCTAGTTGCTGTGTCCTTGTGGTATTACTGAGAATGGTGGAACCTCTTGGCAATAGTGTGTAGCTATATGGAGTCCTGCCAACCATAATGCTTACCTGAGCCTTGAGGTTTGAAACATTTTATTTGGATGTTGCCATATAGACATGGTTGACTGCCCATATGGCAGACTTCAGTCTCTAGACCCTCTTGAGGCTGAGATGATGTCATATTACCCAGAATTCCCTCTATTGTTCATATTACTGGTGTGATCACATGACTAGTGACAGGGGCTATGCCAAATACTCTGGCATGACCCAGGACTCTCAGCTCAACCAAAAATTTCAAGCAGGACACTCTGAATAATAGCTTAGAAACTGCCTTGCACAGGCAGAGGCATGGTGTCTCCAGTCAAAAGTAGATTCAGTGCTCCTCCTGGTTATTCTGTAGATAGATATTTTCTGTCTCCTGGTTATTCTGTAGGTAGATATTTTCTTCTAACATACTGTAGGGCATTAGAGCCCTGTGCAAAGTGTCGTCTTTTATGTTACACTGGGCTAAGCAATTTGCCTAGCTTGGTTGGTTTGATTGTTTCTTTGTTTGGCCAAGTATCATCACATGATACACTGGGCCAGGACACATCTGACCCCAGCTAGCAGTGGAGAATTAAATGGCCGTCGGAGAAAGCATTGGCGTGGGCTTTCTTATGATGGCAATCTGTTTATACCTAGATAAAAGGTTAATAAGGCAATAATAATAAATCATTGCTATAAAATACACACATGTGCATATATGTATGTGTGTGTATACATATACGTATACATATACGTACACACACACACACACACACACACACACACACACACATATATATATAAAGAGAGAGAGAGAGTAATGTAACATTCAAATGCACAAACCATTTGGTAACATTCCACACTTGACTCCATCTTCCCAAGTCAGAGGGCTCTAAAGGCAGGTGGATCTACCTGAGCTGAGATTCTGAGACCCTCTGCTCCATAAAAGGGAATCTTCAGCTTCACTGTTAAGGAGGCAGACACAACACTTTATGGTGCTCAGAGGCTTTCTGCTCTCTGTGGGCACAAGGCAAACATGAAGTACATAGCTCTAATTTGTCCCCAACAAAAGAGCTCTTGACCCCCTGATGTCCTCTAATTTCCCACAGAGTCTTTTTGAGGAAGACCTTTGAGTCAGGTCAACTCATTGTAGATTATGAGGAGCCTGTAGGGCCCATCAGACCTGGGGGGCTGAGAGGAACCAAACTTTTTCAGCTAACTTGTTCACTATGCAGAGTCCAAGTAAACAGTTGCCTGGGTTTTTGTTTTTGAAACCCTGGGTCTTAGAAGGGCTCTTCTCCTTTGAAGATGTTTGGTTTTCGAGGATGCTGGGCTGAACCATTTCCTGCTGAGATTTCCTTACTAATCCACTATCTGCCCTGGGGAACAACAGAAAGATATTTAGGGGGTGGCGGGGAGGTAGGGAGGACTACAAAGGCCACACTGCTTCGGGTAAGCCGCCTGCTGATAACTACAGAAACCACCTATTTTTTTATTTTATCCTGAAAATAGGAAATTGTCTCTTGGCTCAAAGATTTTTGTCTGACAACCCGGTTCTTCATTTCAGTTAAACGTGTGTTTTTCAACATTGCCTGGCTATATCCGAACTACAGTCCGTATGTCTAGGTGAGTGAATTTCTTTTGCTTATGAACTGATCTGTGGAATGGGGGCTAGGGATGGGGAGTGCTGTTCCCAAATGGGTGATCAGAATAAAGCCAGTCTCTGTTTTACAGCCAATATATGGGTAACCCAAGGCCACGGTCTCTGGGCCTTTCTACTCCCCCATTCTTTCCATGAAGAATGGCAGTAACATTTACTTTGCAAGCTGCCTGGGACCCACATGTCATTTCAAGTCAGTTAAGGCCTTGCTAACTTTCCCCACAGAGAGCCCAGTACAGTGGTCATCTCACTGCAAACCACCTTCGCCCTGGCCTCCAATGTGACGCTGTTTGACCTGGCTGACAGGATCCAGAAATATGTCAACTCCTGCAGATCCTCTGCTGACGTCTGCCAGCTCTTGGGATCTCAGAGGCGGGTCTTTCGAGGTAAAAAGGGAGTCTTCTAGGGTGGGAACCTGCTCTGGCAGGCAGGCATAGACTTAAGAGATGGGAGGTATTTGGGGCTCAGGCCCAGGAATGCTCCTTCACAGAGCCTGTCTTTAGAACATGTAACACAACCCTTCACAACACTCAATGCACACATCTGTCAGCAGATAGCCTTTAGAGCATCGGCTCCTTGGCATCTGGCTCCTTCTGTTTCTTCTATACAGTGCCATGGTGAGAGGAAGATATTACAGGAGCTGATGGAACCAAAAGCTGTTCCTCCCGTTTCCTGGGGAGACAGAAAGTGACATAAAACATTTATAAAGTTGCCAATGATCCAGCAATCTTTATATGGTGATGACTAAGAAAAAAACAAAGTGACATATAGCGTTTATAAAGTTGCCAATGATCCAGCAATCTTTATATGATGATGACTAAGAAAAAACAAAGAGCCATGTGCATGCAGTATTACCTATCTTTTGTTTGTTTTCTATCATAAGAGCATAGAATGACTGAGAGGGCATAGGCAGGATGCTCCCAGGGATGCCAGAATGATGGGGCTCTCCCTGCCTTGGTTCTTGTTTGTTCAGAGGCTCTGCCCTGCGTTAGGGTAAGGCCAGTGAGGAAGGTGATTCAGAAAGCATCTGGAAGACTTGCATCTTTCAGGGATAGTTCTATAGCTGGGAGAAGAAAACTTGCTGGAATGAGAAGTGCCCTAGGCACAGTGGGCGAGTCCCTCTTGGTGATCAAAGTGTACTCTGGTTAGCTCATTGTACCACTGGATGAGGGCTGGCAAAGGAAAGGGAGCTTAGGCTAAGCCTTCCCATCTGGCATCCAGATGTTAGACAGAAATCGAAGGTATCAGGTTTTGGTGCCATATCCGCTGGTTAGTCCAGGCCATTCCCAGTGGGTCAGGATGTTGTAACTGCTGGTCCAGAGCTTTCCTGGCATGAACACGTGCACTGCAGAGCCTGTGAGCTGGTACTTACCCTTTCACCGTGAGATAGGCTCTGGGGGCCTGGCTACTTAGTAACTGGGGGAGACGGACTGAACATAACAGAATTGAAGTGTCTTGTTTCAAAGTTCATGCCCTGTTCTAGGGTGCTGGAAACTTCAAGGCTCTCTGGTTATGTGGTTTTGTTTCTCTTGCCAAGGGCTCTAGGGTACCATTTTTCCTCCCAGTAAGGTTGGTGCCCTTCAGTTTGCTAGCCATTTCTAGACTGCACTTGATGCTCTCAGCATTGGACCAGGGTACTTTTCTGTTGCCAGCTTGTGCATGCATCTGTGCTTCACAGATCAAGTTGGCAAGATTGTGTGGATTTGCAAGAGCCAGCCCTAGCAGGAGCGCCTGCTCACCCAGCTGCCTTGCTTGGACTGCCCCCATGTGGCTTATAGGCAGACTATTGTCCCCATGAGGAGGCCATCCTCACTGCTCCATTCTAGTCCCTTGAGCATAAAGCCAGCCATGCACAGTAGCCAAAAGTGGACTCACATCTGTTTTTCCTCCAGACCTTCTCTGGGTTTTGCCAAGGGATCTGGCTCTGTCTCTTGGTAATTTTTCCGGAGCTAAAGAGGAGGCTAGACGAGCAGGTGCTACACACCTCTGGGTTTCCAGCATCTGGGCAGCATTAGCACTGGGCACCACTGACAAGGGCTTTCTCCCCTCAGTTCAGAGAATGTCCACCTCCTTCCTTTCAAAGCATGTTAGTCTTCATGGTCTCCTGGGATTTAGACACTTTGGAAATCCCCCTTCATTGCCTTAGCCTTGGCTCACTGAGTGCCCATTGTCTATTTTGACGGATGTTATGCCCAGGAAAGACCATGGGAATTGTGAATGCAGAAGACTCACATCACCAAGGATCGATTTAAGTGAGATTCTGCATGGTCCCGTTGGGTGGCTTTATAAGACACGTTCTTTGAGAAGGCTGAGGAAAGCCACTCCTCGTTGGAAGGGCAGGGCCTCCCCTCCATGTTCAAACAGAAATCTGGTGGTAGGCAGGCAGCGGTTGCTACGTTATAGCAATGAGTATTACTTTCAGGCTAGATCAGTGGACAGGATGGAAGGAAAACTTAACACTGACTTCCAGAAAATACCCAATCAGAGTCGGCATTGCCCAGCGTAGGATGCCCTGGATAGTCTTGATGCCTGGAGGTGTTTCTCTTCTAAGTCTCATTGACTGGCAAAGCCTTCAAAGAAGTCAGATGTAAGGTCCTGAAGGCTGAGTTCCTCCCTGGTGCCAGCTTTGCAAAGTTTGCTTGGTGAGATTTTTCTGTTTAAACATTTCCCCTTAAATACAAACTCTCTTTTTTTTTTTTTTTTTTTTTTTTACAATAAACAAAGGAGCCCAGATTTAACGCGTCAGCTTCCACTGATAAAGGCAGGAAATTCAGCACTGGGAACTGAAGCTGTGCCCTAACTCAACCCTCTGGGAGCAGACAGTCTCAGTTCTCAGGACTCTCAAAAGGAATGGATGCTGGGAATTCCACAAGGGGACCCATCAAGCCTTGGTGTCAGCTCCCATCACCAGAACTTGCCCAGGCAAGGGTTAATTTTGCAGTATTGACAGGAACCTTCTGAAGAGCTTAGGAACTTTTCTTTGATGATACCTACAAAATTGGTGCCCACTCTCCATTGTACAATGCTCGTACTCTTCCCACCCCCTGCTGCTCTCCTCCTGGGTTCAACTTGCTATTGACCCCACAACAGAAGCACACATCTGTCTTACTTTACCTTGAACATGCGTAGATAAGTTTTTAGCCACTGTCAAGTCAGTTTCGTAGTTCTGTTTTCTCTGTGCACCCACTGACATGTGCATCTTTTCCTGTCTTGGGTGGTAAAATGTACCCTTCGTTGTCTTTGCCATATAAACCCTCACAGAGGGCTATGTCCTCAGAAGTAAATACTTTTTGATACTAATAAACTGATTCTTTATCAACCACAAGGTGAATAAAGCCCCCAAACGAACATGAAACCAGCCTTAAAACTGGGCTCCTTCTTTGTCTGCCTCTGTTTCTCCTGGTGATGGTGTGGCAACTGATTGCGCCAGTAGGGCCCCCACCCCCACCGCAGCATATGCTCATCCTACTGATCTCTGTGCTGAAGATCCAGTGCTGAATAAACCTTCCTACCACTGTAGTGGGAAGACAGACAGACAGACAGACAGACAGACAGCTTCCTGCCAACCCTGGGGAATCAGATTACCATTTAAACCTTGTTCTGTAATAAACCCCCAAAAGGCAACACACTGAGGGCAAAGCAAGCTGCCTTACCACAGGGAGTGGTCATGGGCCCCTAGGACACACAAAGGCTGGACATGTTTCCACTTGAGACTGGTCGGACTGCCTTGGTTGGTTTGGGTCCAAGTTCTCAACTCCATAAGAATGTGTTCACATTTTCTAGGTTTGTTCCAGCTCCCCCACCTCCCTTACACCCAGTGCTTTAATGTGAAGATACAGAATACAACACACTGAGACTGCACTTGTAGGTTGGGCAGCGCCCTTTCCTTCCTCAGTTTGGTTTCTCCATAGGGAATGCTTGTGAATATTTATTTACTGGCGGTGACCAGGGAACAAGAGGCAGAGACTGTGCAGGGCCTCTGAGAGGACTATGGCTCCAAGAAGACTCTGGGAAACTCTCTCCTGAGTCTATTGAAATTGTGAGTTCATGAGTCATAAGGTGTGAAGAAGAGGTTTGCTTTGGTCTCACTCCTTGTTTTTCACATCCCAGCGGGCAGCTTGTGTAAGCGGAAGAGTCCAGAATGTGACAAAGAGACCTCCATCTGTACAGACCTGGATGGCATCGCGCTGTGTCAGTGCAAGTCTGGCTACTTTCAGTTCAACAAGATGGATCATTCTTGCCGAGGTAGCTACGGGTCCTCAGCAGTTGAGTGGCGCATGCTGTGCAGGCCGTCTCTGCTCTGGGCATGCGTGGTGCACGAGGTGCTGGTGTCTCTGCTCTGGGCAGGCCCAGTGCATGCCGTGCTGGTGATTTTTACTCAGAGTGTGATGCTTCTAAACTGGGGGTAACTGGCTCTTGCTCTTTGGCCCTCAGGAATGAATACAGTGTTTCCTTGCAAGTATCTCCTGGTGTGTGCTGGTTTAGTCAATACCATTTTAAAGGAAAAAAAATAAAAATAAAAGTTATCACAAGGTCCCCTTCCCCTCCCTTGCAGTTAGAGGACGTTAGAAAAATTAATTCTCTCCTCAAAGCTTTGACTGTTGCCTGCTTATCATTAAAGTAGAAATACAGGCACTGAGCTGGGCCTGGGTCTTTCAGGGGCCACTGTGGGTCAGAAGTGAGTGTACTCACCGATGCCCAAGACACCCGGCTCAGAGCCACATTCTGCCTCACCAATCAGGTGCTTCTTGAGGAAGCACTTCGTTTCTCTAAACCTCAGTTTCCTCTTCTTTGAAATGAATGTGGTGACACTTCATTAGATGTCCCGAGTAGTACAGAAAGCTGTGATTCAAGCTGGACTTTGTAACCCACAGGGACCTGCTTTTGTGTTTATCTAGGATGTTGATAATTTGATGGGTTAACATTATAAAGATTGCTTGGTGTGTTGGAGAGTAGAAATCTAATTCTGCCAGCCTTTGAGAAGAAGCCAAAATTCACTCCATTTGAGACAGAGACCACACCATACTCAATGAGTGCGGTCCAAAAGTTTGTCTTAAAATCAGTTTTATTCAGATCCAGAATGCTGTGTCCCCTGGCTTCAAAGACTGCTACAATCTGTGACTGTCAGGAAGGGTGGCTCCTTTGTCACACAACATGGTCTCCAGTTGTAATGTGAAAGGCACAGACAGATTTCCTGGTCAGTCAACACCTTGCTGGTGACATGTCCTGAGATCCAGGTGAACAATCCACACAAGGGCAAGGTGACATGACACTTCAGTCAGGACTTCCCCTCCGAGGACTCATGTCATCAAAAGAATATAAAAATATATCTAGAGGCAGCACTTTTATCCTGAGCCTTAGACCCGCTGACGGCATTATGTTTAACTAGAAATTTCTTTAGAGGTGGGCGTTGTCAGCTTGCCACATAGGACCTGCAATAGGTTTGGAAGAGCATCTGCTTTCAGAATTGGGCTTCCGGCCTGGCATGATTGGTCCCCAACATCCCATTGCCATGCCAGACTGTCACTTTGCCTCAAAAGAAATAAATGTCCCTACCTCCTTCTTATCTGCTTTCCTGCCCTTCTTAAAAATGAGGGCTGGAGCTCAGTTAAATGTGTGAAAATGACAGCACTAAAGTCCATGAGTGTTTTGATACTGTGCTATGTGCCATGGTGCCTGTCACACAGGTGAGCAGGACTGTGGGCAGGCGGAGGAGCTGGCCAAACTTGAGATGACTTGAGGGGAGAGGTGAGAAACAGTCCCCTCTTCTAACCCAAGCTTGCCTAGAATTCAGTGTATAGTCCAGCTAGCCTCAAGCTCATGATCCTCCTGTCTCAGCTTCCCAAAAGATTGCAGGCATATGTTACCAAACTCCTTTCCAGGTTATCATTTTCAGGATGTGTGCTTTAAGTGACACAGGTATCCCCAACCTTATGCTTACCAGGTAATGACCAAGCAGCAGCACAGGGAGACCCTGATTAGCCTTACCAGCTTGTTGCTGAGGCCCCATGAGGTGCTTTCTCAGTGGTGGTCATGGCCAGCAGTCCTCTGATTGGATTTGGGAGGTTTGAGGACTCTAGCCCTGTCCAATGGGTTAGCAGTGACATCTTCTGGCCATTCGTACTGGAGCGCAGACATATTGATAATTAAAATATGTGTCCTTCCTATATTTCTTAGCTTCCTCACACCATTTAAGCATCAATTCTAGCAATCTTGTACCCTCTGACCAGGTTGAGATTAGCATATTTAAAGGTGTTTGTTTGTTTGTTTGTTTGTTTTGTGGGGATGGGGGTGAGGTTTGTTTTGTTTTTTAAAATAGGGTCTCACGACCTAGTCTTGCTTGGCCTTGAACAGATATCAGCCTGCCTCATCCTTCTTAGCTCTGGGATTAAAGGTGTGCACCATTACACGCGGCAAATTTTTATTTTAATTTTATGTGTTTGTGGGTCTTCAGTGTTATGTGTGTACAAGTACCCTAGGAGTCCAGAAGAGGGCACCATATCCTCCAAAGTGGGAGTTCCAGGCGATCAGGAGCCGAACTCCGGTTTCCTGACATAGCAGTGAGTGCTCTCAATCACTGAAACATCTCACCAGCCCGGATTCTAGCAGTCTTCATCTTTTCAGATGGCAAGTGCCTTAAGACCCAACACTGTATGTAGGAAGGGTTCAAGTGTCTAATGAAGAGGCCATTGGGCAGCAGATACGGCTTGAGACCATCGGTATCTTGCAAAGGAGTTACTAAGTGTTACTTAGTATCCTGCAAAGGAGTTACTAGGACTCCACTGTGTATATAAAAAAACTCCACTTGGTTTTGTTTTTTCCCTTGGCAGCAGGTGAAGCTCAGGGCCAAGTCAGTCAGACACGCAAATTCTTGCCACATTGGTTCTGTCCCTAGTGCCCTGGGTCAGAGTCCCTCTGTGATGAGGAACTAGAAGTGCCTTTACCAGCAAGGTTTTCCCCTAGAGTCCTAAGAGCACCAGGCACTCAATCTTTGATAAGTGATAGATGTGCCCTTAAAAGAAAATAGTTTAGAGGTAAAAAAAAAGCACTGACGCCAAGCAGTGGTGCCATATGCCTTTAATCCCAATACTCAGAAAGCAAAGGCAGTTGGATCTCTGTGAGTTCGAGACCAATCTGGTCTACAAGAGAGTTTTAGGACAGCCAGGGCTACACAAAGAAACCCCATCTTAAAAACAAAAAAACACAAAACAAACAAACAAACACAAAACAAAAACCCAAAAAACTTTTTAGATATATTTATTTGGTTGGTTGGTTGGTTGTGTCACCTGAGAATAACCCAATAGAGTTGCTTCTCTTTCTACCATGTAGGTCCTGATGACTGCGTAGGTCATCGGGCTTGGAGGCAAACACCTCTACGCACCGAGCCGCCTCACCAGCTTGTGCTCTTCTGATTAGAAAAATGTCATTACATCAGGGGCTCAAGATTCTTTTGATGTTAACTAAAAATAGCCCAAGCCACTAGCTGGAGTTCAGAGGCAGGACAACAGATGGACCTTGCGCACGAGTGGAGAGCTTCCCACTCAGCACTTGAGGTTGGGTAGATAGATGGATGTGAGAATGTTTTCAGGAACGTGTTCAGAATAGAATGAATTGGGGATATCAGCCTACCTCAGCTGATATCAGAGGATACCTCGGAGGAGAGCAGTCTTCATGGGGCGACCCTGTAGTCTCAGCCAGAAGTCATTCCTCATTCCACAGCCCCACCGAAGCATGACTCAGAGGCCCACAGTAGGAGGGGGACTGTGATCGAGGGTATGAAGCTTTCTACTCAAGCCTGGAAAAAGCGGGAGCACTCTGCTCCTCCACAGAGGAGTCCTTGCCTTCCCTAAGGCAGAGAACTCAGGGTATCAAAGATTAGGGGATTCAGCCTCACCTTTTATCAAAATAGGATATAATTACACTCTATCTTGTTAAATAGAGGATTTGAAACACCTATTGAAAATTCATATCATGAGCTGGGAAATGGTGGCACATACCTTTATCCCAGCACTCAGGAGGCAGAGGCAGGCAGATCTCTGTGAGGACAGCCTGGTTTGCAGTGACTTCCAGGACAGCCAGGGCTACACAGAAAAACTCTTATCTAAGAACACTTTTAAAAATAAAATAAACAAACAAACAAACAAAAACAGAGAGAGAAGAAAGAAAGGAAGGAAGGAGGGAAGACAATTCAAGTAAAGAAAATAAGGTTTTTAAATATTAAAAAGGGGCCTGACAGGATGGTTTGGTGGGTAGGGACGTGACCCTGATACCTCCATTTCAACATCCCATAAGATGGCAGAAAGAACTGACTTCTGGAGTTAACCTCTGACCTCCATGTGTTCCGTGACATGCACACACCTGTGCACACGCACATGTGCTCATGCGTGCGTGTACACACACACACACACACACACACACACACACAAATAAAATAAACATGAACTTGAAAAGGTACGGACTGGGCAGGGAGAATGAAATGAACAAGTAATTTACAAAAGAAGAGACACAAATGACAGTAACTTTTTTAAAAAAGTGTTCAGCATCCCTAGTCATCAAGGAAATGCAAATTAAAACTACTTTGAGATAGCTCCTCACCCCAGTCTGAACGGCTGTCATCAACAAATCTGACAGCAAATGTCAGAGGATGTGGGAAATGAAGCCCTGTGGGGAAGCTACTGGGTGGGAGGGGAGGGTGCACATCGATATATCAGTATGGAAATCAGGTTAGAAGTTCCTTAAAAGACTAAAATAGGACTACAGGAGTCAGCTGTTTTACTCCTGGTGTCTCCGTGGAGAAGCCCACGTCCTACTGCACAGATGTTCACACACCCATATTTGTTGTTGCTCCATTTGCGATAACAAGGAAGCGAAACTAACCTAGGTGTCCATCAACAGGGAAATAGATAATGAAAATGTGGCGGACACACGAAATGAAATGGAATATTCCGCTGTAAAGAAAACGGCGTTGTGATATTTGCAGGAAATAGACGGGATTAGAAGGTATAATGTTAAGCAAGGTCTCCCAGATTAACAAAGAAAATAGAAGAGATCCAAATCACACGTGCTTCGGCCTTCCATGCAGATCCCGGCCTGTGACGTAACATGCAAACAGCATCAGTGTGGGTGTGCATTTAGAAAGGAGACCACGAAGGCTAATACCAAGTAAGGAGGAGGGCAGAATAAAGGCAAAAGGACACAGCCATGAAAGAGAAATAAAGCTAATTATTTTCCTAATTTCTTTTTTTTTTTTTTGGGGGGGGGGTGGTTTTCGAGACAGGGTTTCTCTGTGTAGCCCTGGCTGTCCTGGAACTCATTCTGTAGACCAGGCTGGCCTCGAACTCAGAAATCCTCCTGCCTCTGCCTCCCAAGTGCTGGGATTAAAGGTGTATGCCACCACCACCCGGCATTTTCTTAGTTTCAATTGTGCTGAACTTTCCTTTTTTGTGTTGGATAAGTACACAAAGGATGTAACTGATAGTTAATTAAAGTAAAACCCTATTTGAGGCTCTACTGCTCCAGCCTAGAAGTTCTAACTGTATTGAACTTTACAGAAATGTATAGACTTAAGATCAGATCAAATGTGTATTTCAGTGGGTAGCTGAGAGAGTGATGTTTTTGTTTGTAATTTCATTACAATAAAGTGATTTTCTTTTCGAAATAGGGTCTTACTGTGTAGCTCTGGCTGGCCTGGAACTCAATATACAGACCAGGCTGCCCTCAAACTCACAAAGACCTGTCTGCCTCTGCCTCTAGACAGCTAGGATTAAAGGCATGTACTACCACACTCTGATACATTATTACCAAAAACAAACAAACAAACAAACAAAGATTTGGCTGGTTAGGTATGGCATAGGAAAAGGGAGTGGGGGAATGGGGATAGTCTCATGTACCTGTGACCTCAGCCTTGGAGTGCTGAAGCAGGAGAATTATGATTTGCAAGCCAGCAAATGTTCATATTTGAACTGTAAGTCAGATTAAGAAAAAACTGGCCTCTTTGTTGAGACTGGAGGGACATGGAATGTGTGGAAAACTAAATTGTGTATTTGCCCAGGAAGGCCATGCATTTACGTGCAAGGTCTAAGATCAGAGACTAGCCAGTAAGATCATGATTTGAAAGGAGTCAGAGCCCATGAAGTTCAGAAAGCACACCAGTGAGGGCTAGGAGGCTCCCTGTCTTTTCAGGCATTGGGGCCCACGAGAAGTTTCTCTGGGCATGCTCACCAAGAAGTTACTATGGTATGGTAGCAATGTGGTCCATGGCATCCTGCAGTGGGTGCCATAGGAATTTCCTGTGGCTGCTGCTTAAAGTACACAGTCTGCATCTCCATCCGCAGAGAGTTCCAGGACAGCCAGGAATACACTGAGAAACCCTGTCTTGAAAAAAACAAACCAAAGCCATGGAAGTTCATAGCTGGGTGGTGGTGGCACACACCTTTGAAGCCAGTACTTGGGAGGCAGAGGTAGGTGCATCTCTGTAAGTTTGAGGGCAGCCTGGTCTACACAGTGAGTTTCAAGACAGCCAAGGCTGCACAGGTGCATGAGGGTCAGGAACGATGAGCCTGCAGGGCCCGTTGTGTAGGAGATCAGTTCCCGGGGTATTTGGAACAGCGTTTTTCAGTGTTTTTCCAGGTGGATTCCACAGAACTCTGTTGCAGTTAATAGATGTTGTGCAACACTAGAAGAGACGCTAGAAATACTCAGCCTGTGGCATTAAAGACTTAAATGAAGAAAATATTAAACACGTCTGCACAGATAACACACTTACGCACAAATTCGTGGCAGAGCACGGGAAGTCTGAGAGTCCTCCTGCCCCGCCCGCCTGTAGGGTGTCTACCCTCCATCCCATCCTCAGCCCATGCTTACCCTTCCCTCTCTCAGTTCTCCCCTACCGGGTCTCGAACCTGCTCCCTATGGGTAGCTCTACATTCTGTGTCTTTATTTTTTTTTTCTTTTACTTTTTGGTCTGATTTCTTATACGATGTGTATCAGGCATTCATCATAAATCAAATCTGTATCATTCCTCGTGCTACAAGGAATTTGTGAACTGGGAGCATCTTTCCTTGTCTGCTTTCACCAGTGCATGGGTTAGCATTCCTGCTGCTTGGTTGAGTTATGTTGTAATATGGAAAGTGTCCTGTGGTCAGACAAGCTGATCTGGGAACTGCTGATCCAGGAGCAGAGCTGGACTTTACCCTATCTAGTTACAGCTATATTCTTGCCAAGAAAATGGGGGCACATCTAGATCTGGCTAGAATCCCTGGAACACATAACAGGGCAAGCATTTACTTATGAAAATCTGGGCATCAACCAAGACCGAGTTTCCGAAGAGTGTCACTCATAGCAAGTCTACCTCCTCATGGAGAGGGCTAAGTGCGCCAGGTGACAACTACTGATAATTAACAATATAGAAGGAAGTTGTCCATGCTGTGTTATAAAGGAAGGCGACTTCAGGGGTGACAGTCTTCATCTCTAGGGAACAAACTAAAAGAACTGCTGGACAATAATTACAAAGGGAGACATTTGCCTAGTGATTGCTAGATGCCAGACCACGGGAACCACTTTGGTGTCTTATTTTATATCACCTCTTCAAGAAACCGCTGATGTTAGAGTTCTCTCGTTATCCTCTTTTATTGATGGGAAACTGAAACACAATGAGGTCAAGAAAAGTTTCTTGATCATGATAACAGTGTCCGGGTCAGGATATAGATAATTTAAAAATTCCCTGCTTCTAGATTATTCCTGTGGATGTTTGGGTGGCTGGTGTTTAATCAATTGTGATTTCTGGTCACGTTAACCCTCGTGAATTTTTCCTTTTCTCTTTCAGCATGTGAAGACGGATACAGGCTTGAAAATGAAACCTGCATGAGGTAGGCTCCCTACTCCCTTTTTCTGATGAAGTTGTTACAAATGTCTTTTTAAAAAATGAAACAAAACAACAACAACAACAAAACAAAAAAAACAAAAACAAAAAAAAAAAAAAACAAACCCTACCCTAGGGCTGGAGACATGACTCAGAAGTTAAGGGCACTGACTGCTCTTCCAAAAGTCCTGAGTTCAGTTCCTAGCAACCACATGGTGGCTCATAACCATCTGTAATGGAATCTGATGCCCTCTTCTGGTGTGTCTGATGAGAGCTGATGAGAGTGACAGTGTACTCCCGTACATAAAATCAATAAATAAATCTTAAGAAAAAAAAAGATTTGGGGTTTGAGGATATTTCAGATGTGGAGTTTTCAGGAATGTTTGACCTCTAACAAATAGCTTGTTGATAATCAACAATATAGACTGCAGTATGCTTATTTTAAAAACAAAACAAAAATCTACCCTAAAAGACATATCATTCAGCTGGGGCAGTGGTGGCACACATCTTTAATCCCAACACTTGGAAGGCAGAGGCAGGTGGATCTCTGAGTTCAAAGCCAGCCAGATCTACAGAGTGAGTTCCAGGACAACCAAGGATAAACAAAGAGACCCTGTTTTGAAAAATGCCTCCCTCCCCTTCCAAAAAAAAAAAGAAAAAAGAAAGAAAGAAAAAAGAAAAAGGAAAAGAAAAAAAGAGACAGACCATCCTAAGTAGAGAAATTCTTCACGTACATTGCCTTGTTACAGATTTTGTGGTTTGAGACTGAGTCTTCTCTTGTCTCTCTTGACTTACAGTTGCCCCTTTGGCCTCGGTGGTCTCAACTGTGGAAACCGTAAGTATTCCGAAGGGGACAATCGTGACTGGGTGGGGCCATGCCTGCTGGCAGGCTCCTCCCCCTCCACTGTGGTGTGTGGGAAAACAAACTAACCAGAGAGTAAGTCCTATATGGTGCTGTCCCAAGCTCAAGGCACAGGGGAAGAAATAAAGCCCCCTGAAAACTCTCTCTGTACCATGAGCATGGCCAGGCAAGCATGGGGTGAGAGACATGGAGCCGAGCCCACGCCTAAAGAAGAATCCAAGACACTCATGAGTGTTTCCTGGAAGCCATGGAATTGGAGGGAGGCTTAGAAAGACTTTGGGCAGATACATGGGTAGGACCAGAGTAAGAAGAACGTTCCAAGGGGAAAACCCCAGTTAGAACCCATTTAGAGTCTTGGGGCAACAACATGGTGTTTGGGGAACAGTTTGTAAGTGGGTGTGCCCAAATTGAGGAAGGAGAAAAAGACCGGAAGCACAGCATTGGGTTTGCAGGGCACCCAGGAAGTGAGCCGTTGGGCAGGGGAGGTACTGAGGCTGCAGTGAGTGACTGCTAGGGAGCTATCTATCCATCATAGCACAGGGGAGTTACATGACTGAGGAGAGCCATGGAGACTGCGGTGAGCAAGAGAGCCTGTACAGTAGTCAGGAGACTTCTGGTGCAGTGTCAGCTGGGCACAAGGACCAGCCTCAGAAGTCACCTGCTGTGAGGCAGTCTTACTCCCTGAAGGGGAGCATGCATGGTCCAAGCCCAGCCAAGCATGCTGAGGGGGTGGCAAGCATGGTGTCTCAGTCTGGTCTAGTCCTCTCCGAGGAGAAGTTTGAGGCAGTTTAGATTTGCTTGCATGGGTATTCTTTTTGTCTTTAGATGCTTTTGAGATGGAAACTACCTTCAAAATTATGAAACAAAATTTGTGATACAGGAGATGGGAGAGCCTAGTATGAGTAATAGCAATCAAGACAGTTTTAGGATGGCTTTGTCTTGTATGTACAGGTAAAGTGCGGATGCTAACTATCTAAGGTTGGAAGAACACGTGATTTTATTTCCTGTGTGTTGTGTATTGCCCCTCCCCATTGCTATTCTCTATTTATATGCCTCACTTTTTATGTCTTCAGGATACCATCAAGCTTAGACTTCCCCCTACCCTACCTTTGTTCCTTCTGTCTTTATTTCCTTTTTTTTTTTTTTTTAGAAAAAGTCTCTCTATGTAGCACTGGCTAGCCTGGAACCCACTGTATCACTGTATAGACCAGGCTAGCCTTGAGCTTTTAGAGATTCACCTGCCTCTGCCTCCTGAGGGCTGGGTTCCAGAACTTTCTACTTTTGTGTTCAAGGGACTAACTATCTTTCTAAAAGGTGGTATTAGATACACTTACATCCTGGGTTGTGCACCTCTGATGTTTTATTGTTTGGGGTTTTTATTTGTTTGTTGTTTGTTGGTTTTTTGGGGTTTTTTTGTTTTGTTTTGTTTTTTGTTTTTTTGCTACTATCTGTCCAGGGAATGCATACCCCGTATCTTTCATTTGTTCTCTAAGCTTCTGTGGTGAGAAAATTGTCAAGTTAACCCCATTCTATAACCAGAATTTCTCTCAGGTCCCCGAGATCACTTTTCCCTCCCCATTTATCCAAATGACCATCATTATGTCCAGCAGAGGGCAGACCCCTGCCTGGACTGTCATCGGCCCCAGCCCACTTCAGGAATGAAGCTGGCAGTTTGTCATTAAACTTGGGTGACTTTGAGCTACATCAAGCTAGCATTGTGAAACATTTTATGGTGGCTGATAAAAATGTTACAACTTGTGATAGCATGTGCAGGGCACTAGCTGTGCGTGCTTCTGCAGCACACACTGAGACACATTTGCCAGCGGGCTTCTTATCTGAGGCCTGGGCCCAGCCCTGGGTATTGGTTATAGAGATGGGCAGACACCTGAATCTCTCCCCATTGGTGACAGAAGCACCCCAGGAGTGTTTTGTACCACCTAGCTAGCCTCAAACTCAACAACCCTCCTCCCTCTATCTCTTGAATTCTGGGGTTACAAGTTTGCTCTACCCTGCCCAGCCTATCAAGCTGAGTTTTCCGTAAGCAGGAAATGTCTCTGGTTAGATTTCTCCACACACGTTGTTTTCAGGCCCCATGAGATCGATAAGCCAACCTCTTCCAGATACCGCTTGACCTCAAAATTCTCTCCTTTCTACATTCCTGGCTGTCATCCTGTTCCAGCATATTCTAGGCACCAGGATAATCTGTGTCCTGCCTTTTCAAAGTGTTCTGCTAGCTTTCTAGTTCTGCCCAGGCTCCATACCTTGCTTCTTGTACAGTAGACAATATCCTCCAAAAGAATAGAATGTGTCTTTCTCAAGGCTTTAGCTTTCAAAGACATGCAGGTCACCCATACCCAAGGTCCAGGACCCCAACTGGCTTGTCCCTTTTCTCTTCTTATGGATTATTTGTCTTTGTTCATACCCCATATTTCAACAATTGTGTCTTCTTATCCCCTTGTCCAGAATTCTTTTCTAACTAGGACTGTCCCTCCCCCTCTGCTGTCCCCTCCCCCTCTGCTGTCCCCTCCCCCTC
>JANHMN010000011.1:18741729-18756215 GCA_030674055.1 Rhabdomys pumilio
TGCTGTCCCCTCCCCCTCTGCTGTCCCTTCCCCCTCTGCTGTCCCCTCCCCTCTGCTGTCCGTCTTTTAGGCTTGCACACTTCCTTAGTTGCTTGAATTTTATGTTGGTTCCTCTGCACAGGTGTATACTGTCACCCCTGATGCTTTGAGTTGCTTTAACTTTTTCCCATATTATGCATGTGTGTTTGTATATATGTGTATATATGTGTATAGGATGCATGTATATATGTGTATATGTGTGTATGTGTGCATATGTATGTGTGTATGTATGTATGTATGTGTTTATTTGTTGAATTGGAATTTAACCTATCTCTCAAGCTAGCCTAAAACTTACTTTGTAACCTAAGATGACCTCAAACTCGTAATCCTCCTGCCTTAACCTTCCAAGTGCTGGGGTTACAGGCATGCACTAGATTGCTGGTCACCTTTTTCTCTTTTTCTAATTAATTGTACTTTGCCATAGCATAGAACAATGTAAAATCAATTAGAGTCGAGGCGTAGTGTAAGGAAAGGGAACCAGTCTGCCATCTGTCACCCTTACACGCCACACACCAGCTGCGTGAGGACCAGCAGGCACCTCCTAGACAGAGTTCCAGACCTCCTCCCTCCATACCCACAGAATCAGAATCTGGAAATTTATCAAACTCGGCAACTTGTTTATATGCTGCCTTGCCTGCATCCTACAGCTTGAAGAACACAGGCATCATCCTCGTGAATGTATGTCTCTTTTTCAAGGAATTGAACCTCACTGGATATATGATTTCTTAACCTATTTTTTTAAACTTTTAAAGTTAAGATTTAATCTTACATGGTTGAGTATTTTGCCCGTATGTATTTATCTGCACAGTGTATATACCGGATACCCTCAAAGGCCAGAAGAGGGTGGTGGGTCTTCTGGAACTGGAGTCACAGGTGACTGTGAGCCACTGTGTGGGTGCCAGCAATCAAACCCAAGTCCTCTGGAAGAGCAGCCAGTGCTGAGCCATCTCTCCAGCCCTGTCACCTGCTTAATTGTGCAGTGATTTAATTTCTACGCTCTTACTATGTTAATTATGATACTATGTTAATTATGATACTGTCTTACTATTCTATACTATAAGTTCCTTCTGGTTACCTTTTACGACTCCTTTTTATGGGCTCACTCTCTAAGCCATTTCTCTGATTTATGGTTACTGTCACTTCATGACTGCACAACTCGCACCATTGTTCCTCGTTAGTTTCTTTCTACCACAGACATTTTTGATGGTACCCCTTTCATGCCTGTTTCACATGCTCTTTGCTTCAAAGGGTCTGGCTCTCCGATGTAGTCCCTTCCCTAATGGCTTTGCAGTGACTTTTTAGAGCTGTCTTTTTGGTTTCTGGTCTCTTCCAATAAACTAGAGCATCCCACTTAAGGATGTTCCCAACTGTCTTCCACCCACCCAAAACCTGGTATAGAAAGAACTTCTCACTTTGCTCTCCCTGCCATCGCGTGCGGCCACAGGGAGATTCAGATCAGGGGGAGGGAGTGCTGTGTGTCAGCTGGAATAGCTCAGCACGTATGTTGCATGTTGCTCAGTGCACATGTCCAGAAAGCCAGGGACAAACCAGGAAAGAGCGATCACTACCCACCCGCGCCTCTGTGCTAGCCGCCCGTCCAGTGGCCTCAGCTGGTGTCCGTCCTTTCCCATTAGAACCGGAGGTGAGCAGGGCGTGGAAGGAAAAGAATGCTGTTCTGTATTTGCTATCCCCGCAGCCTGGTGAGATGGAAGGGACAGAAACCTCAGCAGAGAGTGAAAGAGTCACATGGAAAATTCTAACGGAGGAGAGTAGGCACTGGATAGTGGAAGGAGCCCCTGTGATTCACACATAGCTTGGAGATTAAAGAGGAAGAAAAAGAAGGCCATGAGCTGAGTTGGAAGAGAATGGGAAGGCTTCAGAGTCAACACTCTGACTTTATGTGGTTAAGCACTGAAGGGATTTTAAACAAAAATTAATACAGCTTCCTAGGAAGCTCTGTTAAGCAGTTCAGAGTTCATCGATTGAAGTTCTGGAGTAAGGCTGGCAAGCTTAAGCAAGGTTTATTGGAAGGACATGTCCTGGGACCTGAGTGTTTGACATGGCAGGAATCACTTGAGTGGGCAGCTGAGATCAGAGATTACAAGAGCACACCCAGTAGAGACTCCACCTCCTCTCGGCTTTTGCTTCACGAGGCTGTACACAATCTTCCCAGACCACGTGATGGAAAACGGAGTCCCTTACAGCTCTTGAGTGTCTGTGTTGTGGCTTAGTCGTTTTGAAAGAGAAAGTTCTCTCTCTGCTTTCCTTATGTGTTCATTCCTCATCAGCTGTGGCTGAGGACGTCAACAGGAGTTACCCCCACCCACCCCACTCACGCCCTGCACACGTGGATCGAGGGATTAAACCATTCCCGGAAGGGGTGGGGTACACAGACAATGGGTTTCTTCCAAATAACCACGTAAACAAAGCCAAGAGTTCCTGGAGGAAGGTGGAAACCAAGGTTGGTTTGCTGGAAAATTCGAGCAAAGATCACAGCCTCAAGCTGAGAGGACAGGCAGGCGCTGGCCAGCACTGAACCATTAGCTTGTGTTCATGGGGAAGGAGGCTCGAGGACCCCAGCTCACTCCAGTGACTCTGTCACTCCAGACAGAGATGGCATCTCTGTCTATCCTGTGGAAACATTCACAGCACCCGCAAAGCTGGAAGCAAACATGACAGTTGGCATTGGGGAGGAAAGACCCCGTAAAGCCCAGCAGAAAGCTGAAGTCAGCACTCCCACCCACAAGATCAGTAAAACGATTCTGTAAGACAGTGCTCTTGGTAGGGATGGGAAGGGTCTATGACATCTCTTCATCCTGTTTCCTCTCATTATTTCTCTTTTTAAAAAATGTTTAATTTGCATACACATTCAAGTTTCACGTTGACATTTTTCCAACAATTCATTTAGAAATGGTTAGTTCTTTTTACTCTATGAATCCCTCAAGTCCCTCCCAGCCCCATAGACTCCTTTCCTGTTGTCACGTGTGTACTGTCACCTCCCCCTTAACTCCTAGTTGTCCCCTCTTATGATCTCCTTTTCAGTTTTATAACTCACCTCACTTCTCCTCCTATCCCCACATTTAAACATTACACATGGGGTCACTTAGTTTATTTTCCCAGTCCATCCATGTTACTGCAAGTCTCATGCTGCCATAGCACACACGCTTAGAAGTGTTCCCATTACTGTGACATCCAAACATGGGGCCTTTAAGATCAGAATACTGTTGTGTCTTACCAATGTATTAGTCCACAGTGAATGTCACTAGAAGAAGAAAAGGCAGTGTATGGTAGTTGGTACCTAAAGGGAAAGATGGGGAAATGAGTAAGATTTTATTTTGTTTATTTAAAAAGCTATTCAGGCAGGTATGGTGGCACACACTCGCAACTCTAGTGTTTGGCAGGTTGAAGTAGGAGGATCATGAGTTTGAGGCCAGCCTGGGCTACATGGTGAGTTCCAGGCTACCCTCGGCTCTATAGCCAGAGTTATTCTTCCCTGTATATTGTCCTCCTTCTACTTTCATGCCATTCTTATGTGGAGTGTGTGTGTGTGTGTGTGTGTGTGTGTGTGTGTGTGTGTGTGTAATATATATATATTTCTCATATGAGAGAAGCAGACAGTTCTGAGTCTGAGTCTGGCTTATTTTGTTTAACATGATGCTATACAGTTCCATCTGTTTCCTTGCAAAGTATATTGGGTTTTTTTTTTTTTCAGACAAACTATTTCAAAGAGGAATGAATGTGCTATAACCTGCAGCCACTTGCAAGGGTCACTCCTATGATAGATATTTGGTTGTTCAGCTATAAGTAAGAACATTTAGCTGGATGTGTAGGATAAAAATTAAACTTTTTTGTTTGTTTTTGTTTTTTGAGGCAGGGTCTTTCTGTGTTGCCCTGGCTGTTCTGAAACTTGCTCTATAGATCAGGCTGGCCTTGAATATACAGAGATCTGCCTGCTTCTGCCTCTGAGTGCTGGGATTAAAGGCTACCACTGCTCAGTTTAGACTTTGTTTTTTAAGAGAAGAAGAAGCTGGGCATAGTAGCACATGACTGAAATCCCAGGCTCAAACAAGAGGATTATTTCAATTTAGAGACTAGCCTGGGCTACATAGTAAGTTACAGGCTACTAGGCTAAACAGTGAGAGCCTATCTCAACTTTTAAAAAAGCAGCCAGGCAATGGTAATACTCACATTTAATCCCAGCACTTGGAAGGCAGAGGCAGGTGGACTTCTGAGTTCAAGGCCAGCCTGGTCTACAGAGAGAGTTCCCTAACAGCACATATACAAACAAAACAAAAAACAAAAAAAATAAAACACCAGGGGAGCCAAACAGGGTGACAAGGGCCTGTAATCCGAGCACTTGAGAGATGGAGAGGCAGGACACAGAAGTTCAAGGCCAGCCTTGGCTATATGAGTTCCTATCCGAAAGCAGGGTGCAGGGTATAGGGAAAACAGATGTGATTGCCTGTAATCCCAGCACTCTGAATGTAGAGGCTAGCAGGAGTTCAAGGGCATCCTTGGCTACATAGCAAGTTAGAAGCCCACCTTGGCTGCATGACAGTTTGTTTCAAAAATGAAAATAAATGAGTGAGTAAACAGAGCATTAGAGGCACCAAAGTCTCTTGAAACGGGAACCAGCGAGATCAGACTTGCTGTGCAGAGAAGACATGGCAGGAGCTCAGGGCAGAGTCGGTAGAGATGAGCAGGGACAGGGGCTGGAAAGATAGTGTGTGGTTAAGAACGCTAGCTGCCTGTCCAGAGGACTAGCATTCAAGCCCACCACCCTCACTGGTTTGTTCACAGTTCCCTGTAGCTCCAGTTCCATGGGGTCTGCCACCCTCTTCTGGCACATACACACACAGGGCACACACAGACACACATACATATACACAAACGATAAAATCAGTTTTTAAATAGGAGTGGGGGTGGGAACTAGAGACATGGTAACCACTAAGGTGGTTAAGAGCGATCGTTGCTCTTCCAGAGGACGGAGGTTCCACTTCCAGCACGCGCACACACACACACACACACACACACACACACACACACACACACACGGTGGCTCACAACCATGCATAACTCCAGTTCCAAGAAACCCAAAGCCCATTTCTGATCTCCATGGCCAGTGATGCATAAAATAAATATTTTTTTAAAAAAATGAACAGTAGATGCATCAAAGAGGTGTGTCTTTCACTCATATATCTACACAGGCATGCACACACACTAATATATGAAATTAAAGATAATTATGTAAAAGTAATAACAGCAGGAGTTGACACAGATGAGAGATATCTGGATACATGTATCAGAGGCGAGGGAGAAGAGGGACTCATTCCATAGTTTGGTCTTGTTCCCTCTAGAGATAACCATTTTCATAATAACCTGGCCTCTTTGCTGCTCATTTAAATAAAAGGATAGATAAGGGGTGCATAACTACCAAACCCAGGAAATTACCTGCTGTTCTGGAAAGCCTAGTCAGTACAAGGTTAAGAAAGGACGTTCACGGATGTCACGTCCCAGGAAGTCAAAGAACGTCTGTATTTCCTGGGAGCTGGTTATGACAGTGGGATGGTCTTGGGCAATAAGGATACGACAGTTGGATGGTCTTAGACAAGGAGGATTCAATAGTGGGATAGCCCTAAGCAGTGACCTTTGCCTAAGCTTCTCGGTTTGCTGTGTCTTTATAACCTGCCCCTGAAATGAAAGTTTCAGACCTTGATCAGAACCCCAGACTTGCTCTCCTCCTTTGTGTCTCTTGTCCCTTCATTCTTTCGCCCCCTTCCCTAAGGTCTCGTCGGCGGGCCAGGCACATAACCATGTCTGCAGATCATGGTTCCGTCTTCAGATACTATAAAGAGTTTGGTCATTTGGGGCTAGAGAGATGGCTCAGTGGTTAAGAGCACTGTCTGCTCTTACAGAGGACCTGAGTTCCACTCCCAGAACCTACGTGATGGCTCACAACCCTCTGTAACTGTCACAGGGTAACTGATGTCCTCACCTGGTCTCTTTGGTCATGTCACAGACAAATAGTTGAATAAAATATTGGTAATGAAATATAAAAATAGCCAGGCGGTGGTGGCGCACACCTTTAATCCCAGCACTTGGGAGGCAGAGGCAGGTGGATTTCTGAGTTCGAGGCCAGCCTGGTCTACAGAGTGAGTTCCAGGACAGCCAGGGCTACACAGAGAAACCCCGTCTCGAAAAACCAAAAAAAAAAAAAAAAAAAAAAAAAAAAAAAAAAAAAAAAAAAAAAAGAAAGAAATATAAAAGAAATATATTTTAAAAAAGAAAGAAAAACTAGTTATTGGCTCTTCATACTAGATCTTGCAACCTGAGAAACCAATTTTAATTTTATTTCCATGAAAAATGGAAATTTTCATATAATTTATCATAAATTTTGCTACAATATACAGATATAAAAACCCAACTAATTAGATATGTTAGCGTTACTATATATGATATATGCTTCTATCAGTGCTAATTTCTGGTAATTAAATTAATAAATCTATAAGGAGCCTTCTGGGTCTTTGGCATGGTTTACGCAGTGACTCCAGACCCTGGACTTAGCAGACTTGTAACATTTCTTCTGAAACTGAAGAGTTTAACCTGTCTCCATTCTGTTTTACCAAGTAAGACCCTAAAACTGAATCAAACATCTGGTGTTTTGTTTTCTTTTTGAGACAGGGTCTCACTGCAGCTCTAGCTTGGCTGGAACTCGCGATGTAGACCAGGCTGCCTCTGCCTCCAATGGGTCTGTAGCTTTACTATTACCATTAAGATAAAAAGTTAAATTCCCTCATTATAATTTTCACATGATAAAAAGCACTCAAGTGAGAGAGAAAATAAGAGTAGGGTCTTTCAGGATGGTTTGGGGAAACTTGATGGTTGCTTCTCTCTTTTGTGGTTTAGTGACTCACCAGGACTGCTCTAGCGAAAGAAATTTGGGCCTGAAAGGGGGAATCCTCTCAACACAAAGGAAGCCTTTGAGGATCTCTGGGCCAGAGAGCGGGCAGTGGGAGAGATCGGCTAGGGCCATGCTGGGGGTTGGGGGAGGAGCGGGGTTATGACTGGGGATCTCCTGCCAATCAACTTTGTTTGTTTATTCCTTTGTCTGCTCTGTTTAGCCTATCAACTCATCACCGTGGTGATCGCAGCGGCAGGAGGTGGCCTTCTGCTCATCCTGGGCATCGCACTCATTGTTACCTGTTGCAGGTGAGTGGTGAGACCTCTCATTTAGATCCCCCTTTCATGGCCTGTGCTATATGAAGGTAGATTCTTAACCTAGCACTTGGGAGACTGAGGCAGAAGGAAAAATGGCTCTGAGGACAGCCTGGGTTTATAGCAAGTTCTAGGTAAGCCTGGGCTACATAGTAAGACCCTGTCTCCAAAGCACCAAAACTACATAGATAACACAATCAACAAAATAAAAAGGTGAATTGGACTTTATCAAAATGGAAAACTTACAGCTTGGCTAGTAGATCGCTTGCCTAGCCTATGTGAAGCCCTGCACTTGCTCTGTAGCTATGAGGCATGGTGGTGTCCTCCTAGGTTCCCAGCCTAGGAGGAAAAGGCAAGAGGGATCAAGAATTCAAAGTCATCCTTAGCTCTAAAGCAAGTGCAGTGCCAGCCAGGAATACAGGCAGCTGTGTTGGTCACACACATCTTTAATCCCAGCACTCAGGAAGCAGAGACACATAGATCTCCTTGAGTTAAAGGCCAACCTGGCCTACACAGTGGGTTCCAGGTTCCAGGATAGCCAGGGCTACATAGCAAGAGTATCTTAAAATAAATAAATAACAGAAAATAAGAAATGCTGATGAGAATGTGGCAGAATTGGAGTCCTTATGCATACATGGCTGGCAGGGACGGAAGAAAGTAAAGCGTCTTTAAATGTTTGGTAAGCCCAGGACTCTCGGTCCCAGGGGATGCCTAAGATGCCTACAATACATCCACACAAGAACTTGGACCGTCTATTCACTTCTGTTCCTGAGAGTCAAAAGGCGGAGGTGGGGGTGGGGAGCAATCCTAGCGCCTATGGGCTGACAGATACAAAACCCAGATGTGACAGAGAGCCACATCCTGTCAGCCACTGACTGACACACAGGTGACCCTTCAAACCCTTGTTCTCAGTGAAATGAAGCATCTTAACCATCATCTGGGGTGTGATAGGAATATGAGTTATTAAAGACGCTGCATCTAATAGAGACAGAAATTAGACCAGTTGGAGTCTAGGGCAGAGGTCAGGGTAGAGAAGCTGGGTGACTAGGGATGATTGCTAAGGGGTCTGAGACTTCTGAGGGTGATGAGTTCGTCTTAAAATTGGGATGATGGTCTCACCACCGTGAATATGTTAAAAACTGTTATATGAGTAAATTGTATGGTTTCGTCAGTCATCTCTCAGAGCTGTGTATATAGAGAGAAACAAAGGCAGAGGAAGGGAAGGAGATGCCTGAACTATTTTAGCAGTAAAAAAATGGGAGCATTTTTGGATGAACCTCGGTTCCAGGCTTCCTGCAATGGGGTTTCCCTGAGAAAGGAAGAGTGAATCCCCTTTGTCTACAATTACCTGTTCAAGTAAAGGAACATTACAGTCATTGATTAAGATAATATCATATGGAAAGAAATATTTGTATGTGACAGATGGAGGGACCTTTCCAAAATCACTAATTATCTTTTTGTGCCAGTGTTAAAAGGACATTTTAAGGCATCCTCTTTCTCCAGGAAGGCCGCCAGGAATAATCTACTGTAAGCATCCACTCAAGAGTACAGCCTTTAAGTATCCCTTCTTAGATTACCATTAAAGATAAGCATGAACCCATTGAGGCAGTTCCTCAGAGAAACAGAGGCAGCTGAGGGCACATGGGCCTTGCATGTCTCTACCATTTTAGGAGGGAACCTGGGCTCTTGGTTTCTGAATGGGAAGCAGTGGCAGCCTCTCTGAGCCTGGAGTAAGCCAGCACTGCAGGCTGAGTCATTCTGTGCCTTTCCTGGGAACTTAAAGTATGAGAGAAGGAACAACGGGGTTTCAGAGTCTCATACTCAGAGCAAATATAATAAAGCGTTTCTGATCCTCGGCCCACAAGACGGGTTTAAGAAAGTTATCTTAACCATATCTAGGCCGTAAAACCTCCCAGTTTCTGAGCTCTGGAAATGACAACGTGGAGAGTCTGTAAGCAGGTGGCCCACTGAGGTTTCTGTGGTGTGTAAAATTGTAAATAGAACTGTGGCTGGGGAGAGGAAAGGCCAGCTCCATCCCAGGTCTCTAGTAGCAGCAGGTGAGCCAGGGGCTAAGTCTTCCTGAGCCAGAGCCACTCTGAAGTCTGACTCCCCGTTCTGGAAAGCCAAAAGCAGCACTGACACTTCACCTGTGACTTCTGATAGTTAACCACTATTGAGTTCCTTTCCCTCCATAGTCTGTGAGTGCTGATTCCTGTTTCCCTGGCTACCCCAAGGGCACAGTGCCTTCTGCTCCCTGAGGACAGGACTCTTAACAGCTCCTCCAGGGTCTTGTCGTCTTTACGCCCCTTTAGCTCTTTTAGTTGAAAAATCTTTTTTGCATCTTCTTTTGGATGGCAGGGGGACTGGTAGTTTTAGTTTTTTAGTCAAATACTAAATTATACTAGGTTCCCGGTCTCATTTACATTGCAAAACACACTCGGTCTTGTTGAAGATGTCATTTCCTGACACAACTTACTGATAGAATTTGTTGCACGATTTTTTTTTTTAAATTCTCACAGAAAGAGTAAAAATGACATAAGTAAACTCATCTTCAAAAGTGGGGACTTCCAAATGTCCCCATACGCCGAGTACCCCAAGAATCCTCGCTCACAAGAGTGGGGCCGAGAAGCCATTGAGATGCATGAGAATGGAAGCACCAAAAACCTTCTGCAGATGACAGACGTGTACTACTCGGTAGGTGTCTGTGGCAGCCGGCCTCAGGGCCCCCAACTCTGAGGCCCCCAGCTCAGGGATCGCAGCACGGAAATAGTGACGTAAACCTCTAAGACACACCTCTTATTTACTGTTCGGTTTTAGCTGTGACCTAGTTGTGGAGTTTTTCAGTGTGAGTGTGAGGGGCGGTTGTAGAGTAAGTTACTTTTGGGGAGTGGGAATTATAATTCCTAAATTTGCTTTTAAGAATAGGAGCAGAAACTTCAAATTGAGAATGTGGTTTCAGGCCTTCAACCTATGTCTGTTATCTCCTTTGCTATCTTGTATCTCACCTCATGTGCCTTGTCAGTCAAAACTCAGGGCTAGGAAAGGCTTAGCAAGAGTGACTCAAGGTCATCTTCACTGTGGAGGTTTTAGAAACTCAGTAGGTCTTCAATAATTGGCTCCCCAGAGCCCAGGGCTACATCAGTGTGGGAGTTAGAGCTTACCTTAAACCAGTGGTTCTCAGCCTTCCTAATGCTGAGCGACCCTTTAAATTATTTCTGTTGCTGTAGCATGGCTGTAATTTTGCTACTGTTATGAATTGTAATGTAAGTATGTGTTTTCTGATGGTCTGAGGCCACCCCTGTGAAAGGGTTGTTTGACCCCCAAGGGGGCGAGAACCACAGGTTGAGAGCCGCTGCCTTAAGCTTCTCCTGCCCCACACTGAAGATAGCACAGCTCT
The DNA here is from genome assembly GCA_030674055.1 of Rhabdomys pumilio. Classification (NCBI taxonomy): domain Eukaryota; kingdom Metazoa; phylum Chordata; class Mammalia; order Rodentia; family Muridae; genus Rhabdomys; species Rhabdomys pumilio. The sequence goes on from JANHMN010000011.1 coordinate 18,752,381, forward strand.
TATTTCTATTCCATTTGGTTTCACTTTAATAACACCGTGTCAGCCATAAAGCGGAGACGCAAACGGGGCTATCTGAGCTGAAAAATAAACAAATGTCAGATGACTGTTAATCAGTTTGCTGTGTGGCAATAAACATGAGACTTAATGGCACTAGACATTTCGCTATAGAAGCCATAATCCTTCTGGTTGCTATGGAGATTAACCAGGAGGATCAGACTTTGGATGGGAGGGGCGGGTTTGTTCCAGTGTGCTCTTTGAAATTTCTCAGCCAGGAGGAAGAACAAGAAAGGTGGAGAAAATAAAGATGAAACTCACCTCTCTAGTTAAACTCTAGTTAAACATTCCATTTCTGAACAGACATTGGCTTTTCCTTTCTCTCAGGGACATGTTTTCCCTTCCCTAACCGCAGCTATACTAAGTGTGTCCAGAGTCCCACATGCTTTGCTAGGGACTCCTCAGCCCTGGTGTGGTGTGGTAATTATAGCAAACAAGCAGGCTATCTCCCATGACCAAAAAGAAAGTTGGGGAGGAAAGGGTTTATTTGACTTACACTACCACATTATCAAAGGAAGTCAAGACAGGAACTCAAACAAGGCAGGAACCTGGAGGCAGGAGTCAATGGAGAGGTTGTGGAGGGTGCTGCTTACTGGTTTGCTCCCCCTGGCTTGCTCAGCAAGCTTTCTTATAGACAGGACCACCAGCTTAGGGATGGAACTACCCACGGTGGGCTGGGCCTTCCCCCATCAATCACTAATTAAGAAAATTCCTTACAGCTGGATCTTATGGAGGCATTTTCTCAATTGAGGTTTCCTTTTTTCAGATGACTCTAGCTGTGTCAAGTTGACCCAAAACTAGCCAGGACAAGCCCCATCTTCCCTTTATAGAAACAGAACCTGAGTTGTCCCCTGAGTGCCACTGTCTCTCACAGTGGACACAAAGTGGGCCAGGCATTGCCACACTGGCTCTCATAGGTTTATTTATAGTGCACACTCTCTGGTATTTTACCTCTACCAAAAAAACATTTATCTCTGATGTTGTATGAGGACTTTCCAGTGAAGCCTTTACTATTGCTTCAGATAACTGGCCTGAATATTTTTTTTTAAAACTCCTTTTAAAAATAAAGTTAAAAATCCCTGCCAGGTGTAATGGTACATGCCTATAATCCCAGGATATAGTAGGAAGAAGTAAAAAAAGGTAACAGACACACATGCAGGCAAAACACCCATATACATAAAATAAAATCCAGAAAAAATAATTAAAATAATGTTTTAAAAGAAAGATTGTGGGGCTGGAGAGATGACTCAGCAGTTAAGAGCACTGACTGCTTTTCTTGAGGACCCAAGTTCAATTCCCAGCACTCACATGGCAGCTCTTTCCAGTTCTAGAGGGTCTGACATCCTCTTCTGGCTTCCCAGACACTGAATCCTTGTGGTACATACACATACCTACAGGTAAACATGTCCATATACATCAGAAAAGAAAGAAAAAGGAAGAGACTTTGAGTTCCAGGTAACTAGGAACAGATAGCACAACTGCGTGCCCTCCCCCTTCTCCCTCCCCACCTTATCTGAATACATAAATTGACCTGTGTGAGTTGTGCTTCCGGGTGAGACAGTGCTTTGCTACTTATGGATCACCCCATTTATGTTAATTAAAGTATAATGTCCAGGAAATAATTGACTTCTCTCCTTTTCCCATTGGCATCCAGCCCACAAATGTAAGGAACCCTGAACTTGAACGCAACGGACTGTACCCAGCCTACACTGGACTGCCCGGATCGAGGCACTCTTGCATTTTCCCAGGACAGTATAACCCATCTTTTATCAGCGACGAGAGCAGGAGGAGAGACTACTTCTGAGTCCAGGAGACAAAGGGACCTCACTTCTCTGAGCCACTTCCCCGGACGTCGTCTGCTCAGAGGACTACACCCGAAGGGAGCACCATGCACTAGCTGCTCCTGGGACTCGTCAGAGCCCAGAGCCATGCCTGAGGAGCGTGACCACAGTGGAAGGGCCAGACGGATGCGGGACTGCAGGCCACCCATTCAGCACTGTTGCTACTGTGAACATGGTCGTGGGCCAGTACCGAGTCCCTGAATGCCTGGCGTGTAAGACTGGATGTCTTCCACAGCAGACCACTAGGCTTCCCCTAATTTGCACTTTAATAGATTGGGCAGGGAGGCTTCATTTTGGACACATTTCCAGACTATACCAGAAAGCCTTTCTTTCCTAGGATACTTCCACAGGCCTCAGTTTGGTGACTGGTTGGCAGCCAGGTGTTGGCACTTTCGTCTTCCTGCCTGGTGCCTCATGCTGAACAACAGAGGGAGGTAAACGTACCACTATGATGAGGCTGCCTAATGGCGCTGCAGTCAGGCGCATAGTGTTTTACGGTTTCTAGGTTGTCTGTGCTCATTCCCAAGCCAATGTCATAAATGAGACGGTGTCATTTGCAAAGGCTCAGCACAAAATGTTTTTTTAAGTCAAGGTGACACATTTGATTACAATGTATTAGTTTTACTTTCCCAAGCAAGTATGAATCAGGGCAAGACAACATTCCTTTGACTTTCATTAGAAGCATCCAGGTGCCCTTTAGTGTGTCCCAGCAGGCAGTATCAGGCAGGTTCTATGTGTGGTGGGGGTATTTTTTGACCCATGAGGGAATTGCATGACTGGGGCTCTGACCATCAACATGGAGTCAGAGTCTGCAGGGTGTAGTAGAAGGAGAGGCAGTTGCCAGTGTGTCTGAGCTAGTGTCTCACCTCTGGAGGGAAGACATGCCACAGCAGAATGTGGCAGAGGAATGAACCGAATAACCTGACACATCCCCCAAACCCCAGTGCAGAAGCTGGGGGCTCCCCCAGGAAGCCACCAGTAAGGGTGCATACCTGCCAGTCTTTGAACCCATAATGTTGTCCACAAATTGAATGGAAACTTTTAACCACTTAAAGCTGTTTATTCACTGAAGAGAGAATGAACTTCTTTTCTCTCACCCAGTCATTGATACATCTGTGTTCTTGTTCAATGTCCCTTCAAGACTTTGCTATGGCCCAAGTCAGCTTTGGGGAACTAAAACCTGGCCAGCTAAGAGTCTGAGAGCTTGTTTGGGGGGAAGGAAGTTCTGTTTTGTTTATTGTATTGTGGTATCCTGGGGGTGGGTGGGAGGGCTGTGTGGTGTTTGGTCCCCTATGGAACTATCAGCTTGTGGGATGTCCTGGTTTTGGATGAGGTGAAGAGGTCAAAGCATTGTCCCCACCCTGAAGCTGGGGACTCTGCAGCATATATTTCTGGAAATGGGACAGCTGTTGGAAATTGTTCTGTATGTGTTTCCTTGGAGTTCTCTGGTTCCTCCAAAATTCATGAAGATCCCCATCCTCTTTTAAGTGTGCACTGTGTCCCATGGTCTGGTGACATGTGTCACCACTGAACTGTCACCACTCACTCTCACCCCCTACAGCAGTCGGGTACAGAGGATTTTAACCATGTTACATTCATTAGTACAGAGAGGACTCTGCTGTTCTTGGTTGATGCTGACTTAAAGTTGCAAAGCATTGCCATCTAGAAGCTGTGGGTCTTGTGTCTCTGTGTGGAACCAATGGCTCCTTGTGTCATTGTGAACCCCTATGCTCTGCTTGCCTGAGCCCAGATCCCTTTCCAGGTAGCCAGGTTCTAGTCCTTCGGCAGTATTCCTGCTTGTCCCAAGCCTCATTGCTATAGGAAGAGCCAGTGTGGTGGTGTTCTACCACACACTTGTAATGCCTTCAGCTGGCAGCGTAGCTGGTGAGCACATGTGTAGGGGCAGACTCCCAGCTGGTGAGCACCTGTGTAGGGGCAGA
>JANHMN010000011.1:18759316-18775299 GCA_030674055.1 Rhabdomys pumilio
TGGATGGATGGATGGATGGATGGATGGATGGATGGATGGATGGGCAGGCAGGTGGCTAACTGGATAGGTGGCTGGCTGGCTGGGTAGGTGGGTGGGTGGACTAACTCAGCTATAACACCCATCCTCTCTCTAAATTGGAGAGCTAGATCAGGCACTGACTGCTGCGTGTGCCCACTCCATACCAACTCCTCTTGTCTTGGAGATGGGACACTAAATAAGCATGTCTGGGAATCTATGGGACTTTAAAACCAGTCCACGAACCTTTCAAATATGGTGGCCAAGAATGTGGCTGTATGACTAGATAAATGTTCACCAATTTATTCATTAATTTCTTCCTTGGAAGCCTTTTATATAATTTATGAGGGGAAATCTTCCTACTAGTGGGAGCGAAGCCAATAACCACAGCTTAAGGGATGAGAGCATCTTGTCAATAGACTCAGTCTGTAGTTCATCAAACAGTTCTGGAAACTTCTCCCTCTCTTACCCTCCTCTAACAGTCCCCAACTGAGATCTCAATTTTCTTCTTTCTCTCTCTCTCTCTCTCTCTCTCTCTCTCTCTCTCTCTCCCCTCTCTCTGGTTTTTTGAGACAGGATTGTACTGTATAGCCTGACAGGTCTTGAAGTCAAAGATCTGCCTTCCTCTGCCTCCTGAATGCTGGAATTAAAGGCATGTACCACCACTGCCCAGCCCTTCTCCCCTTTTTCAATGCTAAATAATATTCATTATATACATCTATACCAATTTGTTTAGCCATTGGTCAGTGGACACTTAGGTTAATTCTACATCTTGGCTTCTGAGACTAGCACTACATTGTGATAACTGTTTCAAAGCCAAGATGGAAGCCTTATGTTTTATCAGGTGGGCCTGCACATTCAGCCTACTTGAGCCTCCACCCTAGCTGAGCCTCTGCCCCAGGGTCTGGTTTGCTGGGAAGGAAAGTTCTTCAAGCAGCCTAAGACTCAGTCTGAAGACTTATGTACTTGCAATCACCCGTTTTCCAGTCTCTTGGGGAACAAAAGTCAGATGCATAGTGTAGCGCTCATCCTCGGGCAGAGTCCTCCCGTGCTGGTAGGTAATGGCTGTGGCACTTGCAGCACTGATAACGGCATTGTGACATCATGCAGCTCTTGACTTAGTAAACAGAAACTTCAGATTAGATGGAGCAATAGTGAGAGTGTCTGTGCTGACTTTTAGACTCTATATAATCATTCCACACTGCCATTTAGTATATGACTTTCTGCTATACTTCTCGGCTGTTTCTTCCCAGATCACCATGACAGGCCTGAGTCTAACCCACTGTCTGAACCTGCCCCCCTCAACATAAAGGGACCAGTTAGTTCAGACTTATAGCTGGGGACGGATAGCAGAACAGTCTTGTCATATATTCTATGCTAAGGGCTTGCCCCACAGCTAGGAAGCAATTACTAAAGCAAATATGGATTAGTGGGAATCATAAAAAGTACATGAAAATCAAAGGCCCTGGGCATGGTCACTTGTGCCTATAGTCCTAGAGGTTGAAGTAGAGGGATGACAGGAAGTTTCTTAAGTGGCTAGCCTGGACAAACTGCGGTGCCTAACAAGGAGTTGTCCCAGAGAAAGAGACTACCAGACATGTCTAACCTGTGATCCATGGAGCACATACATCCCAGAATAGCTGTGAAGGCAACTCAACACATTTGTAGATGAAACATGTATTCCAGTGGGGATAATATGTGAAGCATGAAATAACTATGCAATTGAGTATCACTGAAAAAAATTATAAGGAACAGACTACTATGATAGGGAGAGATGTGGGGGCTGGAAGGATGGCTCAGCGGTCAAGAGCACTGTCTGCTTTTCCAGAGGTCCTGAGTTCAATTCCCAGCAACCACATGGTGGCTCACAACCATCAGTAATGGGATTCAATGCCCTCTTCTGGTGTCTGAAGACAGTAACAGTGTACTCATATAAATAAAATAAATACATAATTAAAAAAATAAAATTCAGATTTATTTTAAAAAAAAGAAGAAGAAGAGATGCAACCACAAGACTGAGTCCAAAAGCTTTGCACTAAGTGAGGAAAAAGAAAAGAAAGCTGGATGAGCTGGAGAAGTGGCTTAGCAGTCAAGAACACTCACTGCTCTCGGACCTGGGTTCTATTCTCGGCACCCACATGGCAGCTCACAACTTCCTGGCGCTTCAGTTCTAAGGGATTTGATGCCCTCTTCAGACCTATTTGGGCTCCTACATGCATATGGTACACAGACATACACAGACACAAAACTGCACAAATATATTTTTATGCTGAACAAAAAAAGCCTACACATCAAGCCCGTTTATAGTGCATTCTGGAAAGGATAAAACCACAGAAGATAAAAGAGCGATTGACAGAAGGTTGGAAGGAGACTTTCCAGTCACCAAACCTCTCCAGTACTCCCTTCTAGTCCTGTGGTAGCATGCCCCTCCAGAGCTCTTGACACAGGGCCTGTTTTGGCTAAAGACGTGAATTAAAGTAAAATGTGTCACTTCTGGAAAAACACTTTTAAGAATTAGTATGTGGGGTTAGGTTCGGGAGGCAGAGGCAGGTGGACCTCATGGGTTCAAGGTCAGGCTGAGCTCCACAGCAAGTATGATGAGACCACTTAAACACGGGATTGCTTAATGTCAGAAGCACATTGCAAAGCTGGTGGGTTCAACAAAGACGTCCAAGAACAACAACAAAAGAATAAAATAAAAAAGCCAGGCCTGGTAGCAAAAAGCCTGTAAACCTCTTTACTCAGCAGTTTGAGGCAGGAGGATCACAGGTTCAAGGCATGTCTGGGCTCTACAGTGAATTCCAAGGCTAACTCAGGAATTTAAAAAGTCAAGAAGAGCTGGAGATGTTAGTGGCTGTGTGCCTAATGTAAGCAACTCCCTGGGTTCAAACCCCAGCCCCACGAAAGCAAATCAGAAACATGCATCTTGTGGTTAGTGTTTGCTCCTATGTGCAGAGCTTTGGGTGTTTTTGAGTAAAAACAACCTCAGTTTGAAACTCACCTACATTGTTTATTAGCATTGGGGCCTTAATGAATTTCTTAGCTAATCCAGCCTTTCACTTTCCTGTGCTAATCTTACCAGGAGAGAATAAGATCACAACCAAAATTTTTGAGCCAAATTTGAATCAAGCTTTATTAAATCCTGGCCATAGTGATGGACACTGGCCAGGTCTGTATTATGGATTCCCTTGAAATTACATTAGTCAGGTGCTTCTAAAGGCAAAATCCACAAGGCTATGCACTTCTCACCTTTGTCCAATGAGGGGCAAGCATACATCCTGACCTACTTCCTGCCCACATACTCCTACATGTGCCTACCTACATGTGATCAAGCACATCCTGTGCACTTGGGGCAACCAACCTTGTTTACAGAAGTGAGAACATGTGGCTTGTATCTTATATGAGCAACAGCCCCTAGCATCCCTGGAAGTTATCTGTTCTTGGCCATGTGGGACTTATGGGTTAGAAGCATTTTTAGTTTATAAATCTCTTAAACACAGTCATTTTAACTTAAAACATAACTTTCGCCCTCACACCCAATATATACTAGAAGAAATGATACAACTTAGTTCAGAGGTGAATTAAAGGATTAAATTAAGATGTCCTGCAAAGGCAGGAGGATCTTTGTGAGTCTGAGCCAACCTGATCTTCACAGAGAAACACTGTCTCCAAAATCAAACAAACAAACAAATAAATAAAACATTTTAAAAAGGATCTAAATGACAGAGTGCATTTGAGAAGACTCTGGATCTGGGATGAAGCAAACATCGAATAAATGTATGTTAGGCTTCGTAGCAAATGTACTTGAAGCAGCTGTCTTATAATAGAAAAATCTAGAATGTTGATTCTTCTGGTGTTCCCACCTACTTCACAGCTGAGCAAACCCTACAGTAATGTGCTGTTACTCTGCTACAGTGACCATCCTCAATAAAGTAGGAGTTGTACTGGATGATACATCACTATTTAATAATCTACATGGAACTCAGTCTTTATTTAGCCTGCTGATAAGGAATCAGGAAACAAAGTCCTTGCTGTCTTATTCCTCTATTTGTGATTGGTTGGTTTATATCTTGTCCTTTCCAATTCCTTTCTAAATCCCTCAGGACCTAATGTGGTCTTTGTAACCCCTGTAACTCACACCACCACCACCACCACCACCACCACCACCACCACCACCACCACCACCACCACCACCCCACACACCCCATTGTATCAGAGAAGCCAGCTAGCTCAGAATTTGCAATCCTGCCAAGAGGGGGCTGGGGGACTAAATAGGTAGAAGTTACGGTGAGACAGCGGGCAAACAAAATTGATGAGGAACTCTTTGTTGCTGGTTTTTTTTTAAAGCAAAATTTGTGCTCCGTTTCAAAGTTATCTTATTGTAAGGAGATAATCTCCCTTCTATTGTTTTGGTTATAGAAGTGCCCCTATGTTATGAAGTGGTTCTTACAGGATAGAGAATAGAATCAACTTTTACAAAGTATCCTCTGACCTCCACTTTTGAGCTATGGCATGTGTAGCTCTTTCACAGGCAAAGGGAAACAAACAAATGCAATAAAAAGAAACACATGTTACATATATAGATGCTACACTGTATTTGCTAAATCAAGACTCTGCGATGTTCACACCATGGATAAAACCATTATGACAGCTCTCGGCTTCTACATGCTGCCAGTCTTTTAAAATCCCATTCCTGACACCCTCCTAGGCCATGAAACAAGTGCGGAGTCACATCAGAAAGAGAAGAACACACTAGCAACATAGCGCAGGCAGAGTGCTTGCCTAGGTCCAATCTCCAGTACCAAAAAATAGACAAAAAATAAAAAAAGCTGTGCCAATAATTCCTGACACAATAAACCTCTGTCCATGACTAAAGGATGACCTGTCAGCTCCTTGAACAGTGTGACAAGAGAGAAAGAAGGCCATTCTTTCATTCTTCTCATTCTCTGCAACATCTTTTCTCAACTGTTGCCATACCCTTTGTTCTCAAGGGCAATAGGAAGTGGCTTGTGGTGGCTTATAGCGGCACTGGAAATGCTCCTGGATGAATACGCACAGTGGGCCTCTGCTTGCTAATATATTCTCCAGACTGATATGGTGGTGAATGCCGGTACCTACAACACTTGAGAAGCCGAAGCAGGAAGATCAAATGTTCAAGTCCAGCCCAGGCTACATATGGAGATGTCTCAAAAGAAGATAAAAACAACCACAAACTATCCTCAGATATCTTTGTGAATACGTCAACGAGTCAACATTCCTGGGTTTTATTTCTATTAATAGAAAATGTGTATGCCTCGCAACAAGGTTCAGGGTCCAGGCCTTCCCGATCCTATCTGCAACTTCCCGTTGCTTGTGTGAATAAAGGGATGTGGCAGTCCAAAAGTAATAAAGCATGCTTGGAATCAGGTGACTCACAGAGGCTAAAGCTGGAAACGACGTATCAATTGGCCCCCACTCTTTTTTACGAATAAGGAAACTGAACACCAGAGAGGCTGACTTCCCAAGGTTAAGTGGCTTGTTTGTAGAGGGGGTTATAAGAAAACCCAGAGTGTAAGTATCCAGCTAATTACACTTTCCATGGCATGTGTCATTTCTGAAGGAATGTATCTGAAGGGCACGAAGTTACAGAGTTGAGGAGAAAGCCAACAGGTGCAACTGAACTCCACAGTAGAGGCAGAAGTCCCTGGCGATTCTTGAAAAAGTCTTGTTGGAGACTAAGCAGGTGTCTGGATGAAGTGAAAACGGTGTGGTGTGGCGTGACATAACGTGGTGTGTCGTGTGGGGTAAAGAAAGCACAACCCTTGAAACCTGGGTTTGCTGCCAGGTTTGTCTTACTTCATGCTGTTAGACATTTTGATATTCACCCCAGTACTACAAGAGCACTCTGGGAGAGAGTCTGTGACCTCGCCTGGAAGCCAGTTACTTGGTTCATGCTAGAAGATATGCTGACCGCTCCTCTACCAGGCTCCATGATGCTTTTGAGCTGTGATGGGCTGGTTCACACTAGAGCAGTGGTTCTCAACCTCCCTAACCCTGCGACCCTCTAAGACAGCTCCTCATGCTGTGGTAATTCTGTTACTGTTATGAATGTCTGGCTATGTTATGAGTATGTGGGATGTCTGATATGAGACTCCCCTCCCCAAAGGGGTTGGGACCCACAGGTTGATTGCAGTGGGAGGAAAAAAATGTGTCCAGAGGAAAGAGATTTGTTCAAAACTTGACCATGACTATTATGGCAAAAATGACTCCTAAGGTGCTGAGGGCTCCAGGAACAGTGTCAACAATAAATTTTAACCCAAGACAATGATTTTGAAGAGTTTTTTTTTGAGACTAGACAAGATGACATTAAACACGATTTATAATGACAAGGCAAAGTAGAGCTTACATACAGATTTTATACTACGTAAAGGCATTTGATCAATTAATGTTCATGGTTCACAGTGGTGTGAACCAGCTTTCTAAATATGCTGTGTAGCCAGAAGTTAAACTGAAAAGCAAACACTCTTGGGTTTGTTGGATTTTTGTTAAGCTACAGTTCCTACCACTGTTTTTGGGCCTCAATGAAAATGAATAGTCCTTCCTTCCTTCCTTCCTTCCTTCCTTCCTTCCTTCCTTCCTTCCTTCCTTCCTTCCTCTCTTCCTCTCTTCTCTTTCTCTCTCTCTCTTTCTTTCTTTCTTTCTTTCTTTCTTTCTTTCTTTCTTTCTGTCTGTCTGTCTGTCTGTCTGTCTTCCTGTCTTTCTTCCTTTCTTTCAGAGACAGGGTTTCTCTGTGTAACAGAGCCCTGGCTGTCCTGGAACTAGCTCTATAGACTAGACTGGCCACTAACTCAGAGAGATCCACTTGCCTCTGCCTGCCAAGTGCTGGAATCAAAAGCATGCCTCACCATGCCTGGCCCTGTTTTTTACTTCTGTGTTCCAAAGTGCATTTATGTGCTGACCAGGGAGTTATAAGAGCCCAGGAGGCCACTCTGATCATCTATTGCCTCAAGACACTAATCTCTGAAATTAACATTTTTCTCTCTTCTTTCTCCTTCCCTTTCTTTCCTTCCTTCCTTCCTTTCTCCCTCTCCCTCCATCCTCTCCTCTCCTTCCCTTCCTCTTCTCCTGTACCTTTACTGAGATATAATTCTAACTCGGTCACTGGGGCTCATTATACCACCACAATCAAGTCCATGTTCATTATTCCAACAAGAAGCCTGTGCTTCTGATCCACCTCCTCCTGCCCTAGCCCACCAGATGGCCTACTTTCATCTCTACATCTGTGACTATTTTTACATTCATTATTAACAAAATCCTGCCATATGGATTGTGGGGTAGCCACCAAAGAAGACTGCTTGGATAAGGGTTTAAGCCAATAGAAAGCCTTTATTACCTGGCAGGTGACTACCCTGGATGTTTAGGATCCCAGTGTAGCCTTGAGTCTTTCTCAGGGTGAGCTTTTAAATGCAGAGACATTTCAGTTAACAAGAACAGTTAGCCAGAAGCGTAACTATGGAAGCCAGAAAGAAAAGATAGTACATGGAGGGGCTTTTCCAGAGCTGTGAACTTTCATGGATTAGCTCTTCATTTTCGTTCTGGCTGGTGGTACTGTCTACCCGTTGAGTTTTATGGCCCAAATGTCACTTCCACCATGGAGTCAGTTGTGCTAAGGTCTGGGACTCTGTTACAATATCAACACTTTTGTCTGAGCTCTCTCCCCTAGCTGTTATTTCCAAGCTTATTAGTGTTACGTTCTGCTTCTTCTCTGTGGCTATGAAAAAACAATCTGACCAGACCAGGCGTGATGGGCGGGCACACACCTTTAACCCCAGCATTTGAGGCAGAAACAAACAAATCTCGAAGTTTGAGGCCAGTCTGGTCTAAAAGTGAGCGCTGAGTCAGTTAATGCTGTCCATGAGACCTTATCTCAAAATTAAACTAAACCAAAATCAACACACTCTGACCAAAAGAGACTTAGGGGAAGAAAATATGTATTTGGCTTAGATTTCTGAGTTACAGTCTGTCATTGAGGGATACCAGGCAGGAACTCACCATCTAAGTAGAAACCATGAAGGACTACTGGTCTCTGACTCACTCACGGTTCGTGTTTAACTAGCTTGCTTGCTTGCTTGCTTGCTTGCTTGCTTGCTTGCTTGCTTGCTTGCTTGCTTTAAAAGATTTTATCCTCAATTACACATATGTGTGTGTGGATATGAGCCTCCTATAATCTGTCTGATGCAGATATTGAGAATTTAACCCAGCTCGTCTGGAACCAGCCGATGCTCTTAACCGCTGAGCCATATATCCAGCCCTTAGCTAAACTTTCTTACATGATCCAGGACCATCTTCCTAGGGATAGCACTTCCTACAATGAGCTATGCCCTCCCTCCTGCATGAAATAATTATCAAGATAACACACACACACACACACACACACACACACACACACACACACAGACATGACCACAGGCCAATCTGATCCAGGTAATCCCTCAGTCTAGGCTTTCCTCTCAGATGACCAGGCTATGTCAAGTTGATAGTGAAGGCTAGGCAGGAGGTAAAGTTATCAGCACACCAATCCTTTTCATGGACAAATAATAACCTCCGGTAATGGATAAGGCGTGTTCTGTTTATTAGTCAATTGATGAACACTCAGAGTTTTGTTTCTGTGGTGGGGACTGAGGGATTGAGCTGATCTACATCTGTGCGATCATGAATGTTGCTGCCGTGGGTATTCACGCATGAGTTTCTGTAAGGATAATCTTTCATCTCTCCAGTATCTAACTAGAAATGAAGCTGCTGGACCAAAGACTAATCCTACATCTGCCTCTGCCTTTCTGAGGAGCCACCATCTTGATTTCTAGGTTTGGCTAGAGTCATCTTCTCCTCCTTCTATCCTTACCGACAGGATTCAGGGAGCTTCTTGTTGGTAGGTAGTCCAGTGGCTACGCAGCAGGATTCAGCTCATATTCAGTTCTCTGAGATGGGAATGTTGTGGAGAACTTATCCTGCTTACTTCCCCAGACTTGGTCCACACGGGGACCCAGCCCTGTAGAACATCAGGGTGTCTCCACTGAAAATGTAAGTCAGCTTAGAGAAGGGTGTCAGGGTTTGTGCCCCATTGGTTAATAGCTTTGTGCTTCATAAACTCAAGTGCTGAGCTGTTCTCTAAGAAGATGCTATTGCAGGGGTTAGGGTGCCCAAGGGACAACAAACATTCACAGGAAAGACTATTGAGGGCATCTTGACTTCATAGGAGCTAGAACAACAACCCACCCTGGGCAGAAGCCCCTGCACAGTGTACCTCAGCCCTGCCTGCACCTCTTCATAAATCTCCTTCCCCTGCTTCCCCAGACACTAACAGGGTGCATTCTGGGAAATAGATGGGATGTGGATTTCACAACTGGTGTTAAGGCAAAAGCAAAACACTGACTGAGGCACCAGTGAGCAGCCAGAACCAGAAAAGGGCCGCCTTGGAGGAGGAACCTTGCTTGGGAGTCAAGCCCAGCTTCAGAGCAAGAGCTTGGTGGGGGTGGGGGGGGGGATCTTCTCTGGTCCTGACCTGCTTGGCAGCTGCTGACCAAGGTATAGCATTAAAAGGCCAAAAGGAAAAAAAAATATTATTATTTGTTTGTAAAATTTATTATTATTTGTTTGTAAATTTTATTATTATTTATTTAATTTGTAAATTAAAATTATTTGTTTATTGCAGATGAGGTTTTTAAAAAACATTTTCTTATTTTATGTATATAAGTGTTTAGCCTGCATATATGTCTATGTACCACATGGGTATCTGGTACCCAAGGAAGCTAGAAAAGTATGTCAGATTCGCTGGAATTAGAGTTACAGATAGTTTTGAGCCATTATGTAGGTGCTTGAAATTGAATCCAGATCCCCTGTAAGAGCTGCCAGTGCTGTTAACTGCTGAGCCATCTCTCTAGCCCCTGCTACACCATTGTTAACAGCAAACAATAGATGCAGTTTGTAAGAGCTGCCAGCTTTAAGTGATTAGGTCTGCCACACATTATTTCTAAGACGTAAAATATTTAGAACATGGCTAAATTATTGTATATGAATATAGTGCAGCTATTAACAGTAAAACTTGTGAAATTTTAATCTCATAGAAAAGTTCTTAGAATGAATTGCTATAAAAAGTAGATCACAAGATAGAATATCATATAAGTCCAACGTGTTAAAATACATCAGTAGGTTTCAAATATAATGGTAAGTATGTGTCCATAACATCAAACACGGTATATGTGATTTCTGCAGGCATTAAACAAAATAAGACTTTATGAGATTACATTTCCTTTTAAGGATTGGTGATTTTTTTTAAAATTAAGTATGATTAAGCTTAATTTTTAAATGATAGAATTTTTTTGACCTTCAATTCATAATTCTTTTGCTTTTTCTGTGAGGAGTCATAGTTTTCCAGTTCAATTAGATTGAAAAGAATTTAAAACCAAAACGGAAAATTCAGGCCTAGCATTGAATTAGGTTTTAGGTTTTCTTTGTCTTTGGTTATTGTCACAATAATCCATCATGAAAAGCAAAGTGCCCCATTCTGTAGAGCGCACAACACACACACACACACACACACACACACACACACACACACACACACACTTTAACCACTTGGCCACCCAGTGACTCAGGCTGCCTTAGAGCAGTGGCTCTCAGCCTTCCTAAGGCTGTGACCCTTCAATACGGGTCCTCAGTTTAAACCTAAAAATTGTTTTCATTGCTACTTCATAACTGCAATTTTGCTGTTAGGAATCATAATGTAAATATCTGTGTTTTCCAATGGTCTTAGGCAACCCCTATGAAAGAGTTGTTTGACCCAAAGGGATCAGGACCCATAAATGGAATACCACTGCCTTACATAGAACCTGACTCCTGCTGTCCCCTGGTGCCTCACCACAAAAGACTATTCTCAGAAGGGGCAAGTGGGATGGTAAAATCTGCTGCCTAGCCACACAGTGAGCAATTCCCCTCTTATCTATTCAATTAGATCCTCATACAGGAAACAAGGCCAAGTCACGTCTCTTAACTGCCATACAAGGACCTACTTCCCATAAGGGAAATTCTGAGGGCTCACCAGCTGCATTTCTGTCCACAGTCTATTCTCTATTAAAACTTTTATATCAGGGGCCTGGAGCAGTGGCTAAGTAGCTCATAACCACTCATAACTCCAGTGCCAGGAATTCAACACCCTTTTCCGAACTCCTGAGGGTTCAGGCACATGGTACACAACTACACATGCAGGCAAAACACTCATGCACATACATAAAATAAATAAATCTAAAGGAAAAAAAATGTGTGTATCATTTCTCACCTGGCTGATATTTTATTGGACTATTTGGGCTCCCCGCAAAAGCCAGTTATGTGCTATGTGTTGTCTATTCCGTGCCCACTCTGCAGACACCATGCTTAATGATCACTGTGGAGGGTTCCAAGGTGAGGTTTTTCTGATCATGGGCAGCCTTACTATCACAGAAATGCTATCTTTAGTTTCTTGCAGTGTCCCCCAAGCCTAGGAGAGTGTCTTCCATTCCTATATGCCGGAAGGACTTGGTAAGGAGGGAGTCTAAACCAGTTGCTGGATGAAAAATTCTTCAGTGACATTTCTATTTGGGGATCATGCCAGTGGACAATGTGTGTGTGTGTGTGTGTGTGTGTGTGTGTGTGTGTGTGTGTGTGTACATGTATGTGCATGTGTGGGTGTGTGCAAGCCCTAGCACATGTATGGAGGTCAGAGAACAACCTGTGGGAATCCATTGTCCTCTTCCCGGGTTTTGAACTTAGGTCACCAGGTTTAGCAGCTGTCAGCCACCTTACCAGCACCAACATTTAGTTCAAATCGCCCACAAAGAATAATGTTCCCAAGAAAGTTACATCAAAGACTTCACTTGGAAGAGATTTTTCATAGGTGACTTGGAATAGCAGTGTATAAGAAGTCTAGCTAAGGATTAGTGAGAGATGGCTCAATGGTTAAGAGCACTGGCTGCTCTTCCAGAGGTCCTGAGTTCATATCCTAGCATCCACATGGCTGTTCACAGCTGTGTATGACTAGTCCCATAAGAGCTGATACAAGACACCTCTATATTTTTTAAAGGTGGGGAGGAGGAAGATTAGCAGGAGAGCTGTCAATTGAACTCAAGCTTTGAGTTGTCTTATTATGTATCACTTTGTCCTTCCAGGACACAATGGCGGCTGACAGTAGTCAGGACTCCTGTGAGCTGGGCCTGAAGCATGAAAACCAGTAAGAAAGAAGAGTCAAGTTCATTTCAGCCTTTGTACAGTTGCTTCTTTTGCTAGTGCGAGGGAAAGGTTTTTCACAATTTAAAATGTGCTTTTCTTTGGTTGTTTCCCTGTGGAATAGAAGGTCCCTTCCCTGCTGTCTACCCTACAAAGTGCCCTGGATCAGAGCTCCCCAAATTTCAGGTGACTTTGTGGTATCATCGAGGTTCTTTATTTGGCTTTAGGGTTTGGGGATTTTGTTGTAAGTGGTGGTGGTGATGGTGGTGGTATGTTGTTATTTATTTATTCTTAACTTTTGTATTTATTTTATGTGAATTGGTGTTTTGCCTGCTTTTTTGTCTGTGTAAGGGTGTCAGATCATTTGGGACTGGATTACTGTCACGAGCACTTATATCCCAGACTGTCAGTTGATTCTGACAGGAGGTGCCTCGGAAATTATGACAGACAGGCAAGAGTCGAGATCTGGTCTTTCAAATGCTTTACTTTCAATATCGGGTTCATATAAGAAAGTCACAGTGTCATACAATAGAGTCACAGCACACATGCAAAACCAAACTAGGGAGGCACACACTAAAGCTATGGCTGCTACTATCCACATCACTCAGTCACTCATAAATACGACCTGTTCTCGGCTCAGGTTCGGCTCGGACTTCTCTGTCACCTCTTTGGCCTTGGCTGCGGCCTCAGCGAGTCTTGCTCCACCGGCAATACCCAGTGTGGTGGGGTATTGGATGATTGTTTGGGTCTCATCAGAGTCCAGACTAGCGTGGAGTCGGGGGTGGGGGTGTGGGAGGCTAGTCATGATGGGCTGGCGAGTGGAGTTTCTCTGGGGTTTTTAAGCTCACTTCCAACCAGGGAACGCCCTGGGGCTTCCCTATCTGTCTATGGCATTCATTATCACTAAGTCACACACCACAGATCTGGTTTCACTCTTTATCTAATAGTTAGGTTCTGTCCTTCTGGCCTTTTGCTAGGTCATCTAGCCTATGCTGGGTCCTCTGGCCTGTACCGGAGAGACCCTCACAATAATGCTCTTTACAGTTACAGATAGTTGTGAGCTGCTATGTGGATGCTGGGAATTGAACCTGGGTCCTCTGGAAAAGCAAGACAATGAATGCTCTTAACCACTGAGCCATCTCTCCAGCCCCTGGTTTTGATTTTTTGAGACAGGATTGCACTGCATGACCCTGACTGAATTTGAACTGTGCCCCTGCTTCTGCTTCTGGGATTAATGGCATGTGCCACCATATCGGGCTAACCTCAGGATTCTTGACAAACTAACTATACATCATCTCTTCACTCTGTTACATAATATCTTACTTGAAATTCATTTGTATTTTTAAAGACCTAAATGAAGTTTCTTGTGATTTTTTTTTAATATTTGTTTTCGGGTGAGTGTGCATGTATGTATTTGTGCATATGTATTACAGCACATGTGTGGGGGGCAGAAGATAACTTTCAGGAGTCAGTTCTCTTCTTCTACTGTGTGGGTTCCAGGAATGAACTTCAGCTTATCAAACTTGGCTGCAAGCTCCTTTGCTGGCTGAGCCATCTCACTAGACCATTGAATTACTTTTAAAGTTGACATCACAACCACAGATAGAAAAAACAAACAAACAAAAAACCCCTGTTTTTTTCTTGGCCATAAATAGGAAGTAATTATAAAATAAAAACAATGAGAACATTGATTCTAGATGGGCATCTTTGACTGCTAAAGGATCTATCTGAGCCACAGATTTTTCTCTTTGTGTATCAAAAAAACAAATAAATTCAGAGGCGCACATTTGCTCTCTCTCTCTCTCTGTCTTTCTCTCTGTCTTTCTCTCTCTCTCTCTCTCTCTACCTCTCTCTCTCTCTCTCTACCTCTCTCTCTCTCTCTCTCTCACACACACACACACACACACAATCAATCAATCAATCAAACACAATCTATGTGACCTACTGCTGTGTACAGAGACACCTGAAAATCACTGGGCCTGCCTGCAGTACAGTGAGTCTCAGCCCTGTTCATCAAACCTGCTTAGGGGCTGAAACACAGACGAAGCCCACTGGTCAGCGTGGCTAGACTGGAGAAAAGGACAGGAGCAAACCAGGATTCCTTTGAACCCTAGAAAGTAGAAGCAGACTTCTGTGGTTTTCAGCTTCCCTCCAGGGTCAGGCTGCACTGGAGGGCAGGTTTTTATCCTTAGAACCACTCCCTAGGCCCTCTGGCCTCCAGGAGACAGGGTTTTTTTTCTTTTAATCTTAGTGAAGCTTCTCATAATTCCAGTTGGCAGTTGGAAGAGGAAGTAGTGAAAAGTCAAAGAGCTTCCTGGGGGGAGCCCCTTTACGGAACTTCTAGAGAGTTCCATACTAGGAGATAGATAATGCAATGCAACTTAGCAGTGCATTAAATTGTTCATGATGTGATTTAAAAAAAAAAAAATTGAAGAACTGTGAGACAAACAGGTAAAATTTACAGGCCAAAGCCCTGCCCCTCTGGGAGGCTGAGAAATCTGGGGACACATAGCAAGTGAGCAAACCTCGTATGTGAAACCAGGTATGGTAGATCACACCTATAATACACACAACTTTGGGGCTAGCCTGGGCTACATAATGAGTTCCAGGCTAACCTAGACTACAGAGTAAGCGTCTATCTTAAGACAAAGCAAACCAAAACAAAAACTCCACAGGCTGATATTTGAATCTCCCTCTAAACCTGTTAATTCTTTGTAAGAAAATAAAACCACCATGAGCAAGCTTAACGAATGTTCCTCAAGCCAAGTTCAGCATTCATGTTTCCTTATAGCACATTTTTCCCCCTGCTGCTCTAGGACAATGGCAGCACTCCTCCTCCCCTTAAAAGAAAGCTACTTCCTGACAAAGCAAGGCTTTTTTTGTAGTAGGGTTGGGGGTTTTGCTCAGTGTAGAGTGTTTATCAAGCAAGTAAAGACTCTGGGTTCAAAATCCAGCACTCGGGGGTCAAGGGGAGGGCAGGGACCATGGCTATTTTATATTTTTCTTTCATCTGTTGCTGTGTGATTTTTCATCAAAAGAAAGTGAGCCAAGTTGTGTCTCGTGCCCTGGGTCGAGACATCCCAAAGGACCAGGAAGATAATTAGGTTACTGTCTAGTCGGAAGCTTACTGGGAAAACAATAAAGACAAACCATGTCCTCACCCTTAAAAGTTAATCTAGGGGCTGGAGAGATGGCTCAGCGGTTAAGAACACTGCTCTTCCAGAGGTCCTGAGTTCAATTCCCAGCAACCACATGGTGGCTTCACAACCATCTGTAATGGGATCTGAAGCCTTCTTCTGGTGTGTCTGAAGACAGCTATAGTATACTCATATAAATAAAATAAATAAATCTTAAAAACAAAGTAATATAAATAAAATAAAACTACACACAAAAAAAAGTTAATCCAGGGACAAGTTAGATGGCCCATGGTGGGTAAATGGCTTGTGGCCAAGGCTATCAGCGTGAGTTCGATCCCTAGGAGCCACCTGGAGAGAACCAGCTCCCGCATGCTGTCCTCTGGGTTTGTTACCTCTTTCCTTCAAATGTAATTATATAAAAACTAGTTAATATGTTAATATAAATGAGGCCTAGCTTATCGTTCCAGCAATCCACAGAGGTGAGTCACAGTGAGTTGTATGGGTCTACATAGCAAGTTCTAGGCCAGTGATGGTTACATGGTTTTTTACACACACACACACACACACACACACACACACACACACACACACACA
>JANHMN010000011.1:18775309-18800328 GCA_030674055.1 Rhabdomys pumilio
CACACACACACACACACACACACACACACACACACACACACACACACTCGTATGTACGTACGTACAAATATAGTTGTATTTTATTTGTCTTTTAGCATTTGCATGCTTTCAAAATTTGTGAAAAGTTAGCTATTTCTCACGCCTGTTCATTCTGTGGTTATATTCTCCTCTCTTGTGAAGTACTTGAGTGTAATAAGTTCCTTGTGGAGAAGTCACTCAAGTGTTTGGTGAGCACACTGCCCCAGCTCCTGGCCCTACTCGCCTGCATTCCTGTTCCCTGCACCCAAAACAAACCCCACAGCCTCTACCCACCTACTCTTCTGTCTTCATAAATATTTACTGAGCAAGTCCTATCTGCCAGCTGCTCTGAGGGACAGAGACGGGGTGAACAGGGCAAAGATCACAGTCAACTCAGATGACATAGAGAAAAGGTTACTGGGTACAGTCCACTGGACAGAGCTAATCTTTTAGATAAGACCACAAAGAAAAGGTCATCTTCAAGCTGAGATATCCCCGTGACTTCTTATGGCTGTGGTTGGCTAAAGTTCACCCTGCCTGCCGGGACCTGGGACCCCCCCCCCACTGAATGACTGACAACAACTCTGTCAGGCCCACTCTCCTCTGACATCAGCTTCTCCCAGCCCCCTAAGCCACAGGACTCCTCAAACCCAGCCCATCGGCCCTAGACTCCTAGCTTTTGAGCTGGCGGGAATGTTCTGTTCCTCTTGAAGCCTCTGAATAGCATGTCTAGTGGGTACTCAGCTCCCACGAGACCCTGCCAACCTCTCCATGTAAAATAGCACCTTCTGCCCCACGAGGTACCATCCTGTTGTGTGTCTTATTTCCTTCATAGCAATTAGCCTTGGAAATGACTTCATGTCTTTGCTCATGCTTTGCTTGCCTGAACTCCACACCCAGCTCAGGGAAGCTCCGGGGAGGCAGGAAGCTCACAGTCTTGCTCATTGCAACATGTTGTACAGACATAGAGGTAGATGCTCTCAGTGCCTGCTGGGAGCTGGGCACATGGTACATGCCAGCAATTCCGGCACTTGGGAGGTAACCACAGGAGGATGAGGAATGCTTGGCTAGCTGCAGCAAATCCAGGACTAGCCTGGACTACATGAAAGCCCATGTAGAAGGTAGGTGCAGCAGGGCACATCGATAATCTCAGAACCAGGGAAGCAGAAACAGGCAGATCCCTCAAGCTACTGGCCAGCCATCGTAGCCAAATAGTGGGACGCCATTCCTGGCTACTTTGTGTGTTCTTTCTTCCACCCTTCTCTACCCATTTTCTTCCTCCCTTTCAACCCCCCAATGCTAAATAAGAGAGAAAGAAAGAATGGAGGGGAGAGAGGAAAGAAAAGAGATCCCTGAATCTAATTTCTTCCCCTTTGTTTCTTCTTCAACCACAACTACTAACAAACTACAGCCAATCCCTTTACCCCCGAATGACTGACAACAACCCAACAACCCCTCCTCTCAGGGCTCCAGCATTTATGTACCCTCTAAAAAGTCCCCAGAATTCCAAACATCACACAATCACAATCTACTGCTGGCAAAATCACACCCCTGCTAGTGCACAAGGCAAGACACAGTCAGCTGCTGTGGACAGTCTGAAGAAGGTCCTTATCCCACACCTGGGGTTAAAATGAGAACATATTCTTACAACATTTCTGTGTGTTTTAAAATAATTATTTAAGTTGTATATATGAGTACACTGTAGCCTTCTTCAGACACACCAGAAGGCATCAGATCCCATTACAGATGGTTGTGGTTGCTGGGAATTGAACTCAGGAACTCAGGAAGACCAGTCAGTGCTCTTAACCACTGAGCCATCTCTCCCAACCCATTTCTGTAATCTCAAAATTTTGTCGCTACACTGATGAGCTCCAGATTCAAGAAGAAATCCTGTCTCCAAAAAATAAAGAGAGGAGCTGTTGAGAAAAATACCCAGTGCCAACCTCTGTCCTCCACATGCACCAGTCTATGCACCTTTGCGTGCGCGCGCGCACACACACACACACACACACACACACACACTGAGAGCATTTATCTTTAGAGCCAGTAGAATCTTTGCTGGTCACCCCTGAAGAACGGTTGTGTTTTGTAGGCAATTGTAGATACACCTCTCTCTTAATAGCTGACTCTGACCAAGTCAGTCACCTACATATAACATCTTTTCTATGGGCAAGTTGACTGTGCTCTTGGTTTATAGGTAAATAATTAGGATATTGAAAGATCATGACAATAAAAATCATCTGTTTTTCCTGTCCAGGTTTTGATTGTGTGAGAAGACAGAAAGCATGACAGAGTAAAATATCATTTTTTATTTAGTTGCGTCTTTTGAGCCAAGTATAGAGTTACATACCTATAATCCCAACAATCAAGGGATTGGACAGAGGGATCGAGGTTCAAGGCCAGCCTGGACTACATAGCAAAAACAACACATAGGAAATAAGTAAGTAAATAAAAACATAAAGAAGAGGTTGGGGAGATAAGAGATGGTTCGGTGAGTAAAACCTTTGCTCCATATAAAAGACAGCAGGCATAGCAGCCACCTATAATTCCTATAATTCCAGCACTGAGGAGAGACAGGGATCCCCCTCTCCCCAGGAATCTGTCAAATTAGACTAACCAGAGTTGGCAAACTCTGGGTTCAGGGAGAGAAACTGCTTCAATAAATAAAGTGGAGAGTGATGGAGGACGATATCTAATGTTAACGGCCTGCTCTACACAGACATGGGCACTCGAGTACGCATGCGCGCAGCACCCTCTCACTTACACCTGCCGGTGTGCCTCTTCTTCCCCTCCCCCTTCTTCTTTAGACTTACTCTCTGCATAGGTCAGGCTGGCCTTCAACGCAGAGTCCTCGGCTAGGACTTCCCCATACCGAATCTTTACCTTTCTAGATCCATAGTCCAGAACCCAGGTTCTTTCCCCAAAGGGGAAGTGAAGGAAATGAGGTGAGTTTGTGCTTCTGAAATAACTCCCTGCCACTCCCTTAGGGTAAAATTAATAAAGAAATGCAAGGAGCTGTGAGCTTGGCAGGAAGTGAGGCTCCTCCATGCGGAAGGAGCAGTAAAGAAAGGATTTCTCCTAGTGAGGCATTCCGTTATCCTGGGATGTGTCTCACTATCATAGCCCTGGCTAGCCTGGAACTCACTGTGTAGACCAGGCTGGCCTCCAAATCACAAAGATCCGTTTGCCTCTGCCTCCTGAGTGCTCAGGCTTCAAGGCTTGCACTACCATGCCCAGCCTCCCTGATTGTCTTGTTGCCTATATTTTTCCAGATAAAGTCAGGTTCTTTCCCCAAAGGGGAAAAGACCTGACCAAGGCAGAGAGTATGTCTAAAGAAGAAAGGGGGAGGGGAAAAAGAAACACACTGGGCGCATGCGTACTCGAGTGCCCATGTCTGTGTAGAGCATGCGGTTAACATTAGATATCGTCAGATGCTTGGCAGCCCCCTGTCCTTTCCTGGTCATATTCTTTGTTCAGTGCCACAGAAATGATACAGAGGGTTCTAATAAACATTCCCACTGAACAATATGGTGGTGGCAGTAGCCGACTTTGGTGCTGGAATACTACAGGCGACATTCCTTGCTACCTTTTTTTTCCTAAGATTTAGTATTTTATTTGATGTGTATGAGCATTTGCTTGCATATATGTATGTGTATCACATGTGTGCTCTTTTTTTAAAAAACAAATCTTTAATTTTTGTTTTATTATTTTTGAGGTGTGTGTGTTGTATTATGCGTCTGGTATATATGTATATTACATTCATGTGAGTTTGTGGGTACATGTGCCCATATGTGTGGGCCCAGGTAGAGGCCAAAGGAGAATGTTGGCTGGGTCTCTTCCTCTGTCAGTCTCTGCCTTATTCCCTTGACACAGGGTCTCTCCCTGAACAAGAAGCTTACTGTTTTGGCTAAGCTGCCTGGCTAGCAAGCTCTTGTCTCTGCCCCCCAAAGCTGGGGTTATAGGCATGTGTGGCCATGCCCAGATTTTTACATGCATGTTGAGGATAAGATTCTTATGCTTGCTACATAGTGAGACCCTATATAATACATACATATGTACATACATACATACATACATGCTCGCATACATACAGACAGACAGACACAGAGAGACAGATGAAAAGATAGATAAATGAAAGAGAGATAAAGAGATAGGTGATAAATAAATGGAAGAATAGATAGATGAGAGAGTGAGGTAGCAGGCTCTTGGGACTCCAAAACAGAAAGACAATTTAATTCATAATAGAAAAAACGTGGACTGGGATGTAGCTCAGTGGGCAGAGCACTTGGCTAGCACATGAAACCCTGGGTTCAGTGCCAGAGACTGATTAACCAGACTGTCTGGTTAATGGCACTTAGGAGACAGAGGTAGAAAGGTCAGAAGTTCAAGGTCATCCTCAGTCAACATAGACAATTCCAGGCCAGCCTGGGCAGCACGAGATTCTACCTCAAGTGTGTGTGTGTGTGTGTGTGTGTGTGTGTGTGTGTGTGTGTGTGTGTTCGCTTGCTCACACATGCAAATAAATAAAATATACAAGTGATTTGAACAGATATCTTAGAAAGGGAGACATAAATACCTAATAAGTGCCAGGCAGTGGTGGCCCACGCCTTTAATACCAGCACTTGAGAGGCAGAGGCAGGCGGATTTCTGAGTTCGAGGCCAGCCTGGTCCTCAGAGTGAGTTCCAGGACAACCAGGACTACACAGAGAAACCCTGTCTCAAAAAGAAAAAAAAAAAAAACCTAATAAGCACATGAAAAAATTCTCAACATCCTTTGTCACCAGGAGATGCAAACTAAAACTAGAGGGAGAAGCTACTACCTAATGGCGAGCCTCTTTGCCCAAGCCAGCAGCTCCAGAAGTCCTAGACAGCCCTGGCAGAGATGGGTAGGGGTGCTGGGGTGGCTTCTGCCTTCCTCTCTAACATGGCTTTTTCACATGTTAGTTTTGCAAGGCCTTCTGGATCTCATTCTCTACTTGATGGTTTTACATCACTCTGAGTGTAGAAAAACATTCCAAGGGCTAGAGAGCTGGCTAAGCAGCTAAGAGAATGTCCTGCTCTTCCAGAGGACCCCAGTTTGGTTCCCAGGATGCAAGTCAGGCAGCTAAGAACCACCAGTCTAGCACCAAGGCTCCTCTAGGGCCCCCCTGCTTAGTTTTTGAGACAGAGTCTCTCACTAAGCCTGGACTCACCTTTGAGGCCAAGCCGGCTAGTCCTTAGTAGCCCTAGTAAGCCCCAGGATCTGCCACCCCACCCACACTGGGGTTAAACCCCTGCCACTGTGTTCATCTTTTATCATGGATGCCGGAGTCTTGATTCAGGAGCTGGCTTCACTCACACCCCTCTCCCCAGCCTCTTTATCGTAGTCTTTTTTATTTTTTAAGATTTGCTTTTATCATCTTTAAGACTGTGTGTGCATGCCTGTGCATGAGTGCAGGTGCCCACAGAGGCCAGAGGCATGGATCCCTGGAACCCTAGTTACAGGTCAGTTGTGAGCTACCTGGCCTGCACGTTGAGAGCAGAGCTCCCATCATCTGCAAAAGCAGTGTCTTTTTTTTTTTTTTTTTTAATCGCCAAGCCATGTCTTCATCCCCCTATCGTAGTCTTGAGTGGAGACTTTGGGGGACAATAAGGGTTTCTGAGCATCCATATAATTTTTAAATTGAGAACAGAGTTAAGAGTCAGGTTAAAGGCCTTGTGGATTGTTAGTGCATCTTCCTCTGGGTGGGGCTGGATCTTAGGAAAGGACTGGATTAAGCAAGCCTTATCAGGTGACACAGCTGGCTCCTGAGATGGTGGGCTTTCTAGGGTGGGAGGACAAAGGGCTGACAAAGCTCGTGGGGGGACAGGTGAGCACACCTTGGTTCCCAGGATGACAGGGGATAATGACTCAAGGACCCGTTGTGCCAGCTCACTGAGTTGGACTTCATTCTATTTCCCCAAAGTTTTTAGACGATAGCTTTTCTGAGGTCAGTGTCCTGTTCCAGTGATTGACAGGCCCCTCTGGATAACCTCTTAGGAGAAGGGATGCTGGTATGCTTTGTTTCTTCTCTAGAAAGCTCCATCTCTACCCAGGGCCATAGAAGGCAGAGTTGAGATCATAAGAATGATCGTTTGGTAACAATGCCAGGAGGAGCAGCCTGCCTTCCCTTCGTGGGCCTCAGCAAAGCTGTCTCCCCCCCAACACACACACACACCTTCCTTCTTCCCCTCCCTTTTTTAAATAGTGAGGAAGGAATGCTTTTACTTGTTTAATTTCATGCTATAATGTGTGTGTGAAAGAGGGACAGAGCCTTGAACTTCCCATTCCAAATATTAGAACTACAGTCCTCTCCCACCTCACCCAGTTTATTGCGCATGCCAGGCAAGCCCTCCTCTATCAACTGAGTCACGCATCCAGTGCCTCTCTTTCACATCATTCTTTAAATACTAGGGAAAAGTGACTATGATGTTTCCCCCATTTGAGTGGTGATTGTTTTATTGCTGTTTGTTTGATTTTATTTTTATTTATTTATTTTTTTAAAGACAGTATTACTATGCAACCCTGGCTGGCCTAGAATGCTCTCTGTAGAGCAGCCTGGCCTTGAACTCCCAGAGATCTGTCTGCCTCCTCTGCCTCCCAAGTTTTTTCTTTGCATGTGGAATTTCAGATTCTATGGAGAGGCAATTGTGATAGTTAACCTTTGTTAAAACTGAACACACCGCAGATGGTGGGCCAAGGTGGTTATGGGAAAAGGAGTCTACCCTCGATGACCTTCAAGCCTGCTTCTAATAGGATCATGACAGTTAGGGGTCTATGTCCAGGTGAAGGGATATGTGAGAGCGAGGGGAGCTTAGAAACGCTACTTCTCGAAGTTTCTAGAAGTGACCATTAGAAAAAGCCCAGAGTGGGAGTCCACAGCAAAAGATGACACAAGTCAAGTCATAAATAGTTGGAGAAAACATGAAAGTACTTTTCAAGTATTCTTGGAACTGCAGGTGGAGAAAATGGAATTCCTTGCAGTCAAATGGGGGTAGAGGGAGGTGAGGGCCCAGGAGATGACTCAGAGGTAAAGGCATCTGCCACCAAGCCTGATGACCTGAGTTCCATTCCATGACCCCGCATGGTGAAGGGTCAAGAATCACCCTTTCCCATAATTCCTCTGCATCCACATGAGCACTGTGGTGTACACACACAAAATAAGTGAGTTGTCATTTTTAAAACGGTTAAGAAGGGGTCGGAGGTAAGACAATCGTTCACGTCTAGATTACTGATGTAATGTAGATTATCGAGTGTTTAGAGATGGCGGGCTCTAGGGAGATGACAGGTCTATCATTCCCAAGACATAGAGAGATTAACTGAATACACTCACCTTTGACCTTGCAAGGATTTCTAAAGAGAACTCAGAATTCTTGAGTTGTCCTGGACTTTGAGTCAAGGTAGTCACCCTGAAGCCGGGCTCCAGTGACCTATCTCTGAGGCTGGAAGGAGCCCGTATTCTACGACAAGATCCTAACAACGAATTGCTTTGCCTGTATCAGTTAATGAGTGGACTTTGGACTTGAAAGACAGTTAAAACTCCAGGCAGCTAAGGAGAGGACACATTTCCTCCTTGGACTGTCAAGCAAGAGCAGCCAACATGAAAGGCTTCCTACCTCTGTCTCTCGGTCTCCTTTTGGTGATCTTGGGTAAGAAACTTTTTTTGTTTTGTTTTGTTTTGTTTTGTGGTTGCTTCTGTGACTTGATAACTTGAGTTGGCATCGTGCTCTCTGAAACAGAAACAGCAGTCTTGAACCTACAACTTCTTAAAGCTACTGCTAGTCTTGATTTGGGACCGTTTCTTGTCTAGCTCAGCTCGGGGGTCTCTGACATTTTCATCTGTGACCTCAAAGAGCAATAGCAAAAGAAGTCTATGGCTGACATTGGGACACAGCACAGCAGAGGGAGGATACATCTGTTTTCACCAACACCTGAAACTGGAGGTCGTTGGCCAAAAAGAGAAATTCTAGTGTGGGTTAGACTTCATACAGGTGTTCTTCTGGACTGGGGAGAATTTATTTGGGTTTGAGTAGGTAAGGAATTTGCACACACACACACACACACACACACACACACACACACACACACACACGTCTGAGAGAAATTCAGATCTAGAAGCCGGATGCAAAAGAGGAATAAGGCATTTGAGGCAGTGGGAAGGGGAAGAGAAATTGAAGTCAGTGTAAAGACCCATTTGTTTTATTTTGGGGACAGAATCTCAAGCTACCAAGGCTAAGCTGAAGGCTGTGTACAGTAGATGAACTTCTGATCCAGCTGCTTTGGAGCACTGGGTTATGGTATGAGCCAACATACATAGCAAGATAGGAGGTTTTGAAAACGCCTACTACATTTAATTACCATACATGTAGCGGTCAGAGGACAAGTCACAGGAAGTGGCTCCTCTCCCCCCCACTCCAGGATTCAACACAGGTGGTCAGCCTGGGCAGCAAGCCTTCTTTCTTCTTCTATTGAGCTATCTCTGTGGCCCAGAATTTTATTTTACTTCTTTGATCTGGTTTTAAGATTGGGGGAGAGGAGCTGTCCCAACAGGAAGAGAGGACTCACCCTGCCAAGTCTGGGTCAGGTGCTGTGGCCAAGCCTTCAGGACCTCAAAAGAACTGATTAAGATCTATGTGACCTTTCAGAGGTCACCGTAAAGAAGAAATGCCTTCTGTAAGACATACGGGTACTGAGAAGGGAATGCTTTGCTGGGAAGGCTTGGGGAAGTGGCTAGAGGTGAGAGGATCCATAATCGTGGATCTCAAGGTACTTTAGAGGTATAGAAGGGAGTCTTGGGCCAGAGAACTCCCCCAGCAGGGTACAGGAGCAGGCTCTACACTTCAGAGTGAGGCGGGCAGGGATTCAAATATGGTGCAGTCAATTATGAGCTGTGGCTTCTCCCTACGTGATAATAGAGGAGACAGCCCATGGCAGGAAACCAGCAGATAAGTCACCTTGGGTACTCAGTGTCCTATCTGCCGTTGGATCCAATATTTAAACATTTGTGTTTGCTCTTGTTATTGTGTGCCTATGTTATTTTAGTAATGTAACCTTGGTGTAAGATGTTCAGGCCACCCAGAAATGCGTGAGAAGGAAGGGAGCACCTACCCCGCCGCACTATCTGCCCCACCCCAGCAGCCTACTCTCACGTAGACTACAGTGGACAGACTTGTTTTTAAAGGAAAAAAAAATTTTTTCAGCCCTACAGAATTTTTAGAATTTGTTTGGTGAGTGGGTGCAGCCACCGTGTCAAACATGAGTTCCGTGTCACTCTCAGCAGCTGAGGACCAGAAGTGGCTCTTGTCTATCTTCTGCCTGTCCCACCTAGAGATGTCATAAGTACTTCCTGGACAATGAGGACATGCTCAGATGACATCCTAAGCCCCCTCATCAGGAACCATTTGCCAGCATTTTGCTTCCCCTGAGCACTAGGGCTCCTCTCTCCCATGGCATCTAGTGGGACCCAACATCTCGTACTATTAAGGACTTCCGGCTGCCAAAGCATTTTATTGTGGCTTTCAGTTAGCACTAGGTACCATATGCTCTGGACAGATGGTGGCCCTGGAGTGTTCTCCAGAAAAGACCCCATAGAGGGAACATTTTTTTTCTCATTTAAGCCAATAGTTGGCACCCTATAGGTTCTCTGTAGCTGTAGGGCTATTGTTGTGTTGGTTAGAAAGCAGCTCTCAGATCTGAGGGAGCAGAAAGACAGAAGCTGGGGCTGGCTAAGAGCTCTTGTAGAAGTCCTGGGCTCACCTCCCAACTGCAACTCCAGTTGTACGAGATCCAGTACCCTCTTCTGACCTCCGTAGGCTCATGCATGCCTCTCCACAGGCCTCTGGCAAAGTTGTAGTTAAAACGGTGACATGGACAAATAGTCTCAACCAATGCCCACGGGCTCTTCACATGTGGACATTCGTGTCTGCCTCACAGAGTCACATCAGGCATAGGGTAAGGCCTCGATAAATGAAAAAGTCCCAGGAGAACAGTAGTGGGCCACATGTGACTGTGGCCAGCTAGTGACTATTTTCTTGGCGATGGAAGAACAACTGCTTATCTCTTTGTCTCTTCTGAGCTACTAGCAGCCAAGCCCTGTCCAAGGTGAAGAACTAAGCCTTGCCTGGAGCATCTGAGCAGCCCATGGGGGAATGAGAGTGAATGTTAGCCTTCTGTATCCTGGGGCTTGTGAGTGGCTTCCTCTCTACAGAGGTTTTCATTTAATACTTTGTACAATTTGTTGTCACTATGAGAGTTCTTAGAGACAAGAGGAGTTGCAGGAAATGGGTCACGAAGTGGGTGACTAAAAGGCAGTCTTCTAAGCTCTGGAGGTCTAAGAGTGGTAAATGCAGCTTCATGACTATCATAGTCTTTAGATAAGGACCATTTATTTATTTTATTCTCTCAAACTAGATGGGTCTAGAGAAATGCACTAGAAAACAACAACAAAAACAAAACAGACAAACAAAAACACTGGGCCAGCACTCAAAAGATTGTGAATTTCAGGCCAGCTAGACTGTCTCAAAAAACCAAAACCAAAACGTGGAAGAACTAGAATCAGTACTCAGTGAAGTGTTTCTATATAATTATTTTTTTAAGACCACCTTCTAAGGTTCCCTTCAACAGAGAAAACTGCCCCAATATGGACAATTGGGTCTGTTTCCTTAAAATGTAGAAAGCACCAAAGAAGCCACTTCCTGGTGGTAACAGCGCCACCTTGTGGCATTTTCAATTGTCTTCGTCTGAATTTCCTGGGAATTTATTAAACACAGTTTCCCAGATATAGATATAAATTTTGCGATTTCTTGGTACTAATCTCTTTTTTTTGTAAATTGAGATAGAGTCTCCTGTAGCTCAGGCTAGCCTTGAACTTTATGAGTAGCAAAGGGTGTCCTTGAAGTCCTGAGCTTCTTGCCTCCAAGTTCAGGTACTTATCTCAGCGTTTTTTGTTTCCGTTTTCATTTTTGCGACATGGCTTCACGTAGCACAGGCTTGCCCCCACAGGCGTATACCACCACTCCTGACTTGATACTCTTTATAAATGCTCTCACCACAGCTCGACGCTCAGCTCTCCACAGGCATTATTAAGCCACATTAGGTGTCGTAGTTTTCAATAACATTTTCCATTTTTGTCTGTTTATTTTTTTTATTTTGTTATGCTTAGAAGGAGTCGTGTTTTTCTACTTTTAACATAATCATATATATTCATTTTTCCAGAAAAATCCCAAGTTGAGTTTTGATTAGAATTGACAGCACTTGCTATTATTTATCTAACACACTGTCCTCTGACATTTGGCTTCCTTGTTCCCTTAAACAAAATCACCACAGCCTCTGCCTCAGGTATTGCCAATGATCCACCTAAGAATTTAGCCAATGAGACCAGAGATAGTTCAATTCTGTCCTCTGTGACAATTAAGTCTGACAAGAAGTTTGGGACAATTCTGACCAATGGTAATTCACCTCAGCCACCTGAGACAGATCAGTCTCCTAGTGGTACCAGCTCTTCCACCATGACTATCAGCACTAACTCTCCCACTGTGGGAACAACTCTGTCCGCAGGTAGTAGTTCATCTCAGTCAGGTACACTTGCCAACACTGCCACCTCGGCATCACCTGCTGGCACCTCGGCACCACCTGCTGGCACCTCGGCACCACCTGCTGGCACCTCGGCACCACCTGCTGGCACCTCGGCACCACCTGCTGGCACCTCGGCACCACCTGCTGCCACCTCGGCACCACCTGCTGCCACCTCGGCACCACCTGCTGCCACCTCGGCACCACCTGCTGGCACCTCGGCACCACCTGCTGGCACCTCGGCACCACCTGCTGCCACCTCGGCACCACCTGCTGCCACCTCGGCATCACCTGCTGCCACCTCGGCATCAACTATGTCCACCGGAAGTTCATCTCAGACCTCTGGAACAACTCAGCCTGCCAGCTCTTCCACGGTGACTAGCAATAGTGGCACAGGTAAAAGTGGTCCCTGAAAGTCTCAATGGGGTGCACAGCATGGAAGTCTGTGATGTGTCAGTTTGTCTGTTGAGAAAGAGGAGTGGCTGGGGAAAAAAGTTCAGTCATTGCCTGAGGAACCCCAAGTGAGCACTCAGTTATATTCTTTTCCTTCCTGCCCCTTAAGCTCTTGCCGACTGTGGAAGGTATTATAAGTTTGGTCTTTGTGAGAGCTACCCGTAGGAGAGCTGGAAGTAGCTTCGGGTTCTCTGAAACACACAGGTTAGACTAAGCACTGGCTTCTCAGCCACACTGGTCCTTAAGGAAGAAATCAGTTCTACCCTGGAATCAGTCAGGACGGTGGCTGATCACAGTTCCCAAACTAAGTCAAGCCTTGGAAACTGGGCCCAAGGCTTAAGAAGCCAAACAATGACTGTCCTCAAACAGTTGTGTCAGTACAGCTTAAGCAGAACAAAGGGGTACCCAGTTAAAACTAATGTCCTTTTCCCCTAAACCCCATGGCCCTTAGAGAACCCTAGAAGCAACCCCTACTACCAGTTCCTTGAGTCCC
Source organism: Rhabdomys pumilio (assembly GCA_030674055.1). NCBI lineage: Eukaryota > Metazoa > Chordata > Mammalia > Rodentia > Muridae > Rhabdomys > Rhabdomys pumilio. The sequence goes on from JANHMN010000011.1 coordinate 18,787,864, forward strand.
CCTCTAGAGACAACCCAAGTAAACGCAGCAAGTACATTTGCTTTCTCATCACAGAGGAGCGTGTTACACATACTGCGTCTTAAAATGAGCTTGTTGAACCAGGTGAAGTGGCATACGCCTTTACTCCCAGCACTCAGGAGGCAGAGGCCAGCCTGGTCTACAGAGCAAGTACCAGGACAGTCAAGGCTACACAGAGAAACTCGGTCTTGAAAACCCAAACCAAACAACAAACAAACAAACAAGCAAACAAACAAAAAACCTTTTTGAAACATCTCCAGAATTTGTGGAGATGAGGAAAATGGTGAGCCAGTGGCTGAGGCTATAGTGCAAGTGAGGGCCTGGGATCAATTCCCAGTCCTGGAAAAAGGAAAGAAGGCAGGCTGGCCAACCAAGATCACATTTGCTCACCTATAGAGTGTTTCTCCTCCAATCTTGCCAGGAATCTCACCAATTTCCTGGCAATGGGGCCTGAGCCATGTGTGTCCAACCCAGGAATCTAGGTCAGGGTGAGGGATCAGTTGTAATATTTAGTTGTTCTGAATCTGCGGAGTCAAGGGTGCAGTATGTCCTTTCTGCTTCCGCTAGAAAGCTACTACTGGGCCATTCTACCCTGAATGTACCTGATTTCACAAGAAGCTAAGCAGGAGGGACTCGGTCCATACTTGGATGGGAGGAAGTTCACTGGGTTAATCTGCATTCTTCTTCATTGTTTCCTTTCTTCCTTGGTTCTTTATTTCTTTTGAGACAGAGTCTTCTTCAACAGCCCAGGCTGGCCTGAAACTTACTCTATAGACTAAGCTGGTCTCAAACTCCCAGAGATCCAACAGCGTCTACCTCCTGGAGGCTGGGATGAAAGGCAGGTGCTACCATGCCTGGCTTTCTCTTCCTTTCTTGATGGATGTGTGACAGCTCTGCTCCTCAGAATGTCACATCTAGTTCCCCCTTGGAACGTCTTGCTGCTATGCCCTATATGGTGACTGCCACACTATTCTGTAAAAAGCTGCTTTATTTAACAAGGGTTTAGGGAGCCTTACTTAGTGTTCAGGAGCAGGCACTGATGTCCTCAAGATCTGAAGAGCCTCCACTCCTTACAAGTAGAAAGCTACTCTTCTTTCTCAAGCAGGGACCTAAGAAAGCAGATTGGTGGCAGTCTCTAACCTTCACTGTCAGCAAGCACTCAGCTCCCAAACCTTTGCATCGCTCTTCAGAGACCGAAGCAAACACACTGTTTCCAGGCCCTCTAAGGACGTGCTAATGAAGTCATACAATAAGGGCATAGAGGCAGGTACGGTGGTGCACACCTTTGATCCCAACACTTGGGAGTCAGAGGCAGGCAGACCTCTGTGAGTTCAAGGCCAGCCTGGTCTGCATGGGTGAGACTGTGTCTCAAAAGAAAAGCAAGCATTTCCAGAAGGAGGGCGTGAAGAGTGAATGAGGCTCCCCAGGAGTTATTTGCTAAGTTCTGTGGAGTTGTAATATCTTTCTCCTCTATCTAAGATTCCAGCAATCCTTGCAACCCTGACCCCTGTAAAGGAGGTGCTGCCTGTGTTAGGCTGTATAATGACAGCTTCTGCTTGTGTGTAGAAGGCAATTACTACGATAACTCTTCGTCATCATGTGTGGAAGGTAAGTTACAAAGGATAACCAAGGCCAGATCTCCTGAAAACTGACTACAAAATAAGAATTGTCTACCGTGTACAACTGCCACCAGGGGGCGCTCAGGCAGAAGGTAGCAGGCTGCCAGCTTGCCCTGAGCTGTCAGAGCTCCAGAAATGGGCTTAGAAAGTGCCTCGGTGCAAGCTGGGCTAGGTCACCCAGTGCTACGGAACCCAAAATCCGCTTGCTTGCCTTCTAAATCAGTGGTTCTCCTCCTGGGGGGGCTGAGACACAGGGGTCACCTAAGACCACCAAAAAATATGGATATTTACATTATAATTTATAATACATGCAAAATTACAGCTATGAAGTAGCAACAAAAATAATTTTATGGTTGGGATCACCACAACCTGAGGAGCTGTATTAAAGGGTCACAGCATTAGGAAGGTTGAGGACCAATGTTTTTGTTATTAGTAGTCATAGCAATAGAATTTATTTCATGTATGTGAATACACGGTAGCTGTCTTCAGACACACCAGAAAAGGGTATCAGATCCCATCACCGATGGTTGTGAATCACCATGTGGTTGGTGGGGATTGAACTCAGGACCTCTGGAAGAGCAGTCAGTGCTCTTAACTGCTGAGCCATCTCTCCAGCCCAAGAAACAATGGTTTAGGTGATATTTTTTTGTTCTGCTTTATAGGTAGAAAATTACTTTTCTTGCTACAGCAGGTCAGTTGTATAGAAAGCAGATGGGCTATGTTGTCCACCATACTTAGAGATATGTCCCCCAAAGTTTGTATTTTTAGCACTAATAATCTGATTTCTGGGTATCTACCCTATGTAAATGATGCCCCCAAAGTCCTTCCATTTTAAAAGCATTCACTAAGTTCAAGAATAAAAAAAATAAGCCCAAAACGGTGGCACATGCCTTTAATTACAGCACTTGGGAAACAGACCAGGTAGTTCTCTGTAAATTTGGAGCTAGCCTGGTCTACAAATGGAGTTTTAGATCAGCCTGTGGACAGGACTATGCATGTTTAAAGCTGGCGGAAGGGTTTGGGGAGGAGAACGCAAAGGAAAAGAAAGAGAGAAAAAAGAAGAAAAGTAACACACTTTAGACACAAATTTGCAGTGACCCTATTAACATTAAATAGCTCAGAAAGCGTTTGCCTGATTTTCAGGAAAGAAATTCCCTGGAGTAATTACGATGAACGTATCTAAAGCAGATGACTTGAAAAATGAAAGCTCTTTTGGCTATCAAGAGTTGCACAACAATGTTGTCAAGTTTGTAAGTATTTTCCCACTTTCTCGTCTATGAAGCATCTTCCTTCTCAGCTGGACCATGTGGCCACATGACACAGTTGTGCTTTTTGTTGGAAAAGTGGAATGTACCCCTCCTGGTGGGCAGGTAGCTCCCCAGGGATTCCTGGTCTTCCATACGATTGTACTCCTGAAACAGAGCGCCCAACATAGCCCTGCCGTGCCTCCAGAAAGTAGGTAGCCTTAGGAAACTGCTCCAGATCTGCCAGTTATAGAAGCTATCAGTGTGGTTTTAAACAAACAAGAGCTCTAACAGTGTCTTTTGAAATAAATTATTTTGCCAGGTGTGGTAATACACACCTTTAATCCCAGCAGAAGGCAGAGACAAGGTGGATCTCTGAGTTATGTCTACAGAGTAAGTTCCAGGACAGCCAAGGTTACACAGGGAAACTGTCTCAAAACCACCTCACCCAGAGAGAGGGGGTGGGGGAGAACTCTCTATAGCGTTCAGCCAGCCAGTGTTTAGTTACCTGAGCTCAGTCAGGGGCGTCCAGGAGGTGGTCAAGAACTCTTACGGTTTCAAAGAGTATTTGTTTATTTGGTTTTAAAGAACGTTTTTGTGTTATTGTTCACCATTTTTTTCTAAAAATTTTTTATTTATTTTATGTATATGAGTATACTGTTTCTGTCTTCAGACACACCAGAAGAGGGCATCAGATCCCATTACAGATGGTTGTGAGCCACCAAGTGGTTGCTGGGAATTGAACTCAGGACCTCTGGAAGAGCAATCAGTGCTCTTAACCTCTGAGCCATCTCTCCAGCCCCCATGTTATTTTTCTTTTTAAAATATTTTATTACGCTGTGTGTGTGTGTGTGTGTGTGTGTGTGTGTGTGTGTGTGTATGCACTAGTGTGAGTATATCATAGTGTTTGTGTCAAAAGACAACATTCAGGACTTGCCTTTCCTTCCACCTTGCTGTTACATGGTCTCTTGTTTCTTCCACACTTTGTATATTCCAAGTGAGCTGACCTTCCAACTTCCAGATGATTCTCCTTTCTCTGCCTCCCATCTTGACATATGAAGGGAGGGAGGGGGAGAGAGGGAAGAAGGAAGAAGTGAGGGAGTGAGGAGAGACGAAAGAGGGAAGGAGTGAAGGAAGGGAGAGAAAAAGAAAAGAAGAAAAGAAATATTTAAACCTAGAGTATAATTTAAATTTGTTGCCCTTGTTATTACATCTGTTTTCCTCCACAGTTTAAGAACATATTTAATGAGTCTGACTATGGACAGACTGTAATTCTGAAAGTGAGGTAAGTTGGCTTTGGACCAGTGGGGTACTTTGGAGGCAGCCTGTCTTTGCTTTACTTCTGCTCTTCTTGAGTTCCCCGTGCCATAAGCCATCTTGTGTTATGTGATAAGTCAAGAAGAAACAGCCATGGGCCCGGGAAGGTGGCTCAGCTGGTAAAGTGCTTGCCCCACAAGCTCCAGGAACTGAATTTGGATCCCCAGTACCTACATAAAAAGCCTCACTCAGTGGCCCAGTGCTTGGGGAATGGAGACAGTGGGGTCCCTGGAGCTCACTGGCCAGCCAAGCTAGTCAAATTGGTGAGCTCCAGATTCAGTGAGAGACTCAGTCTCCTGAGGTAGACTATCCCTACCTCTTCACTGGTGGGCCTGCAGGTCCTTGTAGGGCCTGGTGTTCCAGGATGGGGTTTGCTAATGTCATCGAGGATAAAGGCTACTTTAGGGGACATCGGGAGAATTTAGGAGATAATGAGAGGGCAAAACTGGCTACTATGCTCAAATATGCTTAGTGAGCCAGGACAAAAACAAATACAACACACTCAAATATAGGGAGACAGCTCTTGTAGCTGACGGGAACATCATCTTTCAGATTGCTTGTGCTGGCTGAAAGGGAGTCTAACAGCCTGTGCTCGTGAACTCCTGAGGTACTATGTGAAAGCCACAGGCTACAGCACTTGCCTGCTGCTGGCCAACAGGCTTCTTAGCAGGTTTGTCATGGCCAAGGAATACAAAGGCAAGTGGAGGTACATGGAGAAAAACACATCATGGAAAACCCTGGTGGTCAGCCAAGGCCTTCACTTGCCCGCCATTGGATGACACTTGCCAGAATGGCAATTGGTAATAAAGTTCTGGGGCCCAGAAAGGAGCTTTGGATAGAGGCTTATCTGCCCACCAATCACAGTTCCAGGCGACTCCTGGTCTCGATCCAGTGAGCCAGGCAGGAAGCACATCACGGACAGAACATTACAGATTGTTTAAGGAAAGAAGATAAAGACGCTCATAGAAACAGTTCTTGGGCCCACAAGATGGCTCAGCCGGTGAAGGCACTTGCGACCAAATTCAGTAACCTGGGTTTGATCTCCAAAGTTCTAGAAAGCTGTCCTCTGAGCTCCATGTGTGTGTGTGCACTGCAGCACTCAGGGACTCTCACACCTGTACACACACACACACACACACACACACACACACACAAAAGAAGAGGTGACTAGCCAGAGCACTGCAGCGAGGGACCCATGTGACTCAGTGGTGCCTCTAAAAATCCTACTGACTCCAGCCAGGGTAAGCAGGCTGTGGTCTGAGAAGGAACGCTGTTGATGGTTGCCTAGCATCTTGTTCACATGGACCAAGCCGTTGTATGGACCAGTTTGGTTAGATCCTTTGGTTGTAAACCATACCTGGCTGGAGAACTCCAAGTACCCTCCAAAAGAATGTTGTTTTGGGGCTGGAGAGATGGCTCAGCAGTTAAGAGCAGTGACTCCAGAGGTCCTGAGTTCAATTCTCAGCAACCACATGGTGGCTCATAACCATCTGTAATGGGATCTGATGCCTTCTTCTTGGGTGTCTGAAGACAGCTATGGCATACTCACATATATAAAATAAATAATTCTTGAAAAAAAAGAATTGTTTTCATTATAGTTTTCTCTGAGCACACATCAAATAGAAGCCAGCAGGCTGAAAATGTGATACTGTGTTACCCCCAGGGTCTACAGCTGTGGAGATAGGACAGTGGGTCAGGACTAGAGCACACACAGCCGACTTGGATACCAGGAAGGTTCAGATCCTGTTTGTTGACTCCTCAGTTTGATTGATGCATTGTCATCCCTATTTCTCTCATAGCACAGCCCCTTCACTGTCAGCAAGATCTGCGATGCAAGATGCTGGGGAGACGGCCAATGTATCAGTAGTAAATATGTTTGTAGAAAACACAACTCAGACTGAAGACAGTGTATCTATGAAGATCGAAAATGCAACTAAGAATGATATGACTGTGGTCGGCTATGTCAGTAAGTACTGAGTGATTTTACTTAAAGTTTGCTTCAAGATCTAACTTTCAAGTCAGGAGATTGATTGCTGTCTCCAAACCTTCCCCCAGAGCCTCTGTGTGTTTTTGTGAGCACGTGCGTGCGTGCGTGCGTGCGTGCGTGCGTGCGTGCGTGCGTGTGTGTGTGTGTGTGTGTGTGTGTGTGTCTGGAAGTCAATCTCTACAGGTATTGTCCCTCAGGAGCTATCTACCTGAGCTCTGGCCATCTCCCTGGGGCTGGGGATTAAACCTAGGATCCCCTGGATGCTAATCAGGTATTCCACACTGAGCCACCTCCCAGAAGTCTACCTTTTTAAAACAGGGTCTCATCTCACTTAACTTACTGACTAGGTTAGGCTGGCTAGCCAGTGAACCCCAAGGTCCCTCTATTTCCACTTCTTCAGAGCTAGAGTTACAAGTGGGCTCCACCACGCCTGCCTTTCTTTCTGTGTTTGCTTGAGATTGAACTTGGGGTTCTCATGCTTGAACAGCAACACTTTATTGACTGAGCCACCCCCTCAACCCCTGAGTTTTGTTTTCTTATCATGTGTTATGTGTTAGGACCTAGAGTAGCGGTAGCCTCTGGGCCCTGGGCCCTGTGTTGTTTGGGACTAGCTAGGACTTAGCACACACATGAAGAAACTGAGAGTTCCCATGAGCACGGGCACTGACCACAGGTAATCATCAGCTAAGAACAACTTATCTGTTTCTCAGGATAATCTTAGGAACACCCTCACCCCAACTGCAGTTTTCTCATTTCTTCGTGCCTGAGTAATTGCTTTGCTTATAATACCTCGTTTTCAGAGCTGAAACTAGTCAGTATCCACTCTGCAATGTGCTTTCTGCACCACCTCTCTGAATACTTCCCTCTATTCTGAAACCGGTCCTGTGCAATTACGTAGATTAACCTAGTACCCTGAGCTGATATCTAGAGATAACCAAAGCAAACTGCCACAGATGGGAGCCAATGCCTCAGCACCCAGAGGTGCTGCTCTTCAGGTCTGGTCACAAAAATATATTCTCTTTCTCTAGATTTTGAATTGCAGGTGTGCTGGCTAGTTTAATGTCAACTTGATCAGAGCTAGAGTCATCTCAGAGGAGGAAACCTTAACTGAGACAGTGCCTCCTTAAGTTCAGGCTGTAGGGAAGCTTCAAGGCATTTGCATAATCAGTGATTGATGGGGGAAGGCCCAGCCCACTGTGAGCAGGCCCATCCCTGGGGCTGTTGGTTCTGGGTTCTATAAGAAAGCAAGTCAAGTAAGCCTGTAAACAACACTCCTCCATGGCCTCTGCATCAGCTCCTGCCTACAGATTTCTGCTGTGCTTGAATTTCTATCCAGACTTCCTTTGATGATGAATTGTGATGTGGAAGCGTAAACCAAATAAACCCTTTCCTCCTCAGCTTGCTCTTTGGTCATGGTGTTTCATCACAGCAATAGAAACCCTGATGAAGACAGAAGTATTTTCAAACCAAGTGGGTTAGTTACAGCTTGGGCTCTTTATTAGAGAGGAATACCACTTTTCTAACTCCTTCTATCCTTGGTCCCAGTCCATTCTCAAACTCACCCTCTTATTTCCAGCACTTATAATCCACACCCAGACTAGCATTCTTCCAAGGCTGTTCTCTCATGGCCAGTTCCTGCTTAGCATCTTCCAGAGGATTCTCTAGCCTAGGAATAAAAGCCAAGGGCTGGAGAGGTGGTCAGTGGGTTATTAACACTTGTTTAATTGTGAAAACTAAACTGGAACTTGAATCTCAGCAACCGTGTCAGGTACCTAGCAAATGCCTTTAACTCTAGCTCCAGGGAATCTGACACCTCTTCTGGCCTCTGTGGAAACATGCACACATGGCATAGCACGCTCTCTCTCTCTCTCTCTCTCTCTCTCTCTCTCACACACACACACACACACACACACACACACACACACACAAACACTAACTTTTTTAAATTAAAACGGTGTCAAAAGCTGAGTGTAGTGGCACACACCTTTAATCCCAGCACTCAGGAGGCAGAGGCAGATGGATCTCTGAGTTCAAGACCAGCCTGGTCTACAGAACAAGTTCTAGGACAGTCAGAGCTACACAGAGAAATCCTGCCTTGAAAAACAGAAACAAACAAAAAACCAAAAAGTCTTTAGTGTCCTTAGCCTAACTTTTAAATGTCACTGTATCTACAAATAAACAAAATAATGAAGGGCTATTGAGGTCCCCGTGTAGGCGCCATATTGAGGTCCCCGTGTGGGCGCCATCATTTACATTAGCTCCTTCTATTCTCACTGCAAACATGGGAACAAGATTTACGAAAGTCATTTTTTGGTGGAGGAAACATGGACCCAGAAAACTCAAATAACTGAATGATTGCATAAGGAGCGAGGGTGAAATGCTGTCATGAATTATCTATATGGGCTTCCTCAGTGTGCTTTTTTTAATTTGGTGTTTTGTGTATTTATGCTTCTCGTAGAACAAGATTTGTGTGATTATTATGGTTGTGTAAATAATAGTGATGAATGCTTGAATGGTTTACAATGCACATGCAAACCTGGGATGGAGAGGCCGAACCCACAGGTTCCTTTTTGTGTTGGTAAGTGTTACAGCTGCTTCCAAACTTCCTTCCCACTCTCACTCCATCCTCTAGTATTTTTAAAAGACAATCATGGCTGCTTTGAGTTCCCATGTGTATTTTGACTTTAGCCTAGGACCTGGGCAAGAGTTGGCATGGTGCCTGTGGTCAGCTTTACACAAGGTACATCCTTATATTACTTTTTAAAAATGCACAAAGTTGTAGTCTATTACATGTCATCTTGGGGTTGAAGAGATCATCTCTGGGCTGGTGAGATGGCTCAACCAGCAAACACACTTGCCGAGCAAGCCTGGTGACCCAAGTTTACTCAGCTTACCTGAGAGAACTGACTCTGCCCATAAAGTAATTTGTTCTGTGACTTCCACACAAGTTCTGTGGCATGTGCTCTCCCCCCCCACACACACAACACATCAACACACATACACATTTCTATTTCTTCTTCTTCTTCTTCTTCTTCTTCTTCTTCTTCTTCTTCTTCTTCTTCTTCCTTCTCTTCCTCCTCCGCCTCCTCTTCCTCCTCCTCCTCTCCCTCCTCTTCCTCTTTTTCTTCTTCCTTCTCTTCCTCCTCCTTCTTCTTTGGAAATGACCTAGAAAATCACTCTGTTTTAAAGGTGTAAAGTGCTCTGAGTCCTGCAGTGCAGAGGAGAAGAAGCAATGCTTAAAGGCAGATAATGGAGCAATGGAGTGTGTGTGCATGCCGGGCTACCAGAAGGCAAACGGGAAGTGTGAAGAGTAAGAAATCACTACATCTTTATCTTATCACAACATAGCTAGGCCAAAGCTTGCAGCACACATATGGGTTCAGTGTCAGGAAGCTGGCAAGCTGGCACGGGATGGTAGGTACAGAGCAGCACTGTGTCAGCACCATCCAAGAAGACTGGTTTGGCTTTTTTTTTTTTAGATATATTCACATTATATGTATGAGAGCTGTATCTGCATGCACACCTGCAGGCCAGAAGAGGGCATCAGATCACATTATAGATGGTTGTGAATCACCATGTGGGTGCTGGGAATTGAACTCAGGACCTCTGGAATAGCAGCCAGTGCCCTTAACCACTGAGCCAACTCATCAGTACCTGACCAAGAGTTTTTGAGCATTCTGTATTCCTAGAAACACCAGTAGGTAGAACCTATCACCTAACAGTTAGAAACCTATGTTAGATGCCTATTACAAAATGAAGAAACAAACCTGAATGAGTGACACAAATCCTTGAGAGGGCCCATCCACTCCATGCTTTTACATTCAGCTTTGCCTGAATGGCTAAGCCTTCCTTGCGTTCAGAGCCTGTTATGTTCAGTCTTCAGCAAATGAGGCCACACTGGATTGAGTGCACCTCACCCTTCCAGAACCCCATGGAAGGTGTTCTCTTGAGAAAATGGTAGCACAAAGAAGATGACAGAAAGCAAGGAAGGAGAGAATGAATGGCAGACAGGAAGGGAGAAATGGAAATTGGGGTGAGCATTAAAAAGACTCTTTACTGTGGATGTATTCCAGGTGTCCATTTGGCTACAGCGGGAAGGATTGCAAAGACCGTGAGTATAGACACCCTAAACGCCTACACATCCAAGAAACACATGCAGACCACATCCAGAGTCCTCCTCACTCCACCCAAGGCTTTCTGAATTCACTGAGAGAAAAACACAGCTTTGAGCTTGTCTTCTGGGCCCTGCACCCCACATTTGCCTGTGTTTGAGATAACAGAACTCAGACCGAGAGGTTCTGGTGGCTCTGAACCCACTTAGGACCAGAGAAAGGCATCCTTAGTCATATACTCAAGTTCTATATTATAGATGGTGTGTTCAAAAATGATGAGTATTGGTGAACAGTTTAGAAATCAGGCATTTAAATTATTTATGTATTTATTTATTTAATGTATATGAGTACACTGTAGCTGTCCTCAGACACATCAGAAGAGGGCACCAGACCCCATTACAGATGGTTGTGAGCCACCATGTGGTTGCTGGGAATTGAACTCAGGTAGAGCAGTCAGTGCTCTCGTCTCTCCAGCTGAGCATTTAAATTCTTAAGCAGGTCTTATCAAATTTCATTTATTCATCTTGGAGTCAGGGTCTTACTATATAATCTGGGTGGCCTGAAACTCACTCTGTACACCAGCTGGCCTCGAACTCAGAGATTCATCTGCCTCTGCCTCTTGAGTACTGGATTAAAGGCATGTGCCTCCATTGCTGGCATTTAGTGAGTTTTCCAATGCTTTTCAGGCTATGTTTGGAACTGGTTTGCATGTTATATTTACGGTCCATCTTATGGTCATGTTTCAAGAGTCACATTAGCCAGGTATAGTGGTGGATGTCTGTAATCTTAGTATAGGATTGCTGAGACAGGAGGATTGCTGTGAGTTTAAGGCCATCCTGGGCTATATAATAAAAGGTATATAGCCCTCATCTGGGGCAGATAAAGAGTGTAGACATTAACAGACTCCTTCCTAATAAGCCATTACCTGCCCCATCTACTGGTAACATGTTTAGTCCCCACCTAGACTCTCTTATGAAAAAGGGGGTGCTTTGGAGGGCAGGCAGTGATAGGAGACATGGAGAGAGAAATGAGAGACTTCAGCTGAGGTTCCATCCCACAAAGCCCAGGAAGACTTTGCCACCATCAGCCTCTTTTGTATCTGTGATTTTATAGCTGGAAAGGCTGCTTGTGATAACTGAGTGCTACAGCCATGGTTAGGGCATGAGGACCAGGAGATGGTGGCAACAGAGATGAGCAGCTGCCCTGCCTTGTCCCGGATCACTCTGCTGCTCCGGTCCTCAGGTCAGGGTCTAGCAAGAGAAAGAGTGGGATTAAAGGGGAAGAGACCTGAAGAATGGAGACAAGACAGAGGGTCTGATCAAGTCTCTGGTCTCATTTATTGTCTCTCTCATTGAAGGGAAGTCTGGGGTATTTGTACGCTTTTGCCACGTGCCTTGCAGGTGTGGATACCACATGCACCTCACAGGCATGTATGGCGTAGATAGCACGTGTACTGCATGCCTTGCAGGCATGGATACCACGAGCGCCTTGCAGCTGTGGGCACTAAACAGCAAAAAAAAAAAAAAAAAAAAAAAAAAAAAAAATGTGGGATAAACAAGATATTTATCAGAGTGTGCTCAGCTGTTGTAGGCTGCTGAAAGACAAGTCTCTTGTCAGGGTATATGGCTCTCCAGATGGCTGCAAAGCCGATAGCCACCTTCTGCTAAGAGTCGGCTCCCAACACTGCCTGTCTCCGTGAGGCTGGGAGACAAGAATCTGATGGAGCTCACAGTGGGAGCCACTGGGAACACAGCCTCTGTGCGATAGACAGCAGGACCCACTTGCTGAAGGCTATTGTTCTCGTTTCATTTCTGTTGCTGAGACAAATACTCTGGCCAAAGGCAATATAAGAGAAAAAGCTACTCAGGCAGTGGTGGCGCATGCCATTAATCCAAGCACGTGGGAGACAGAAGCAGGTGGATCTCTGTGAGTTCAAGGTTAGACTGGTCTACAGAGTGAGCTCCAGGACAGCCAAAAGCCACACAGAGAAACCCAGGGGTTGGGGAGGGGGGAGAGAAAAAGAGAGACAGAGGGAGAGGGAGAGACAGAGGGAGAGGGAGAGACAGAGGGAGAGGGGGAGGGGCAGGGGAGGGGGAGGGGCAGGGCAGGGGCAGGGGGAGGGGGAGAGGGAGAGGGAGAGGGAGAGGGAGAGGGAGAGGGAGAGGGAG
>JANHMN010000011.1:18800338-18828558 GCA_030674055.1 Rhabdomys pumilio
GAGGGAGAGGGAGAGGGAGAGGGAGAGGGAGAGGGAGAGGGAGAGGGCCTTTGTTTGGTTTATAATTCCAGGTTGCAGTCATTATTTTGAGGAAATCAAGGCAGGTACTCAAACATTGCATCCACAGTCAAGAGCAAAAAGAGAATGAACACTGGGATCTTTGCTCCCTGCACTCTTGCTCCCAGATAGCTCTCTTCCCTCTTACTGTTCAGGACCCCTAGGAACTAGGGAATGGTGCTCCCCACAATGAGCTGGGTCTTCCTACTCAATTAACACTCAAGACAACCCCTGACCCAGACATACACCATCAGCTCACCAAATTTAGATGATACCTCATTAAGACTCTCTTCCCAAGCTGTGCTGCACTGACAGTGAAAACTGACCAAGGCTCTCTTCTGTCTCCCCTTGCAGAGTTTCAGCTGATTCTCACCATCGTGGGCACTGTTGCTGGAGCCCTCATCCTCATCTTGTTGATTGCTTTAATCGTCTCCATGAGGTACGAGGCTGGAGAGATGCCACTAAGTGTGCCGCTCTCAGATGCTCCTAGACACTCACAGATGAGAAAAAGGAAACAATATAGTGATTATATAAATTATATTACACTTTATTATATTTATATCATATAGTGTATTATAATTATTATTTATATAACATAAAGATATTGGTATATGTCATATAATATTATATAAATATTATAATATAATATGTGACATAAATGTAATATAATATGTTAATATATAAAATGAACATTTATAATATATTAATTATAGTGATATAGTATGTGTACTATACTGATATAGGCATTATTTATATATTATATATAAAATACTTAGAGAAAATAATAAAAATAAATCCTTTATAAAGAAAGGAAATTATTTAAGTTTCTTTAATATTTATATATAATAATATATTTATGTATAACATATTTATATATATTAATAATTAATAGATGATATAAATATAAGTAACATATACATAATACTATGTTATGTGTTCCATATATGATATAGATATATATTATGTACTGTATAGTATATATTATATACAATAAGTGTATGTGAAAGAAGGTGTTCAAGAAATTCAGAAGAGTGTCAGATGCCTTGGAGCTGGAGTTACAGGCGGTTGTAAGCTACCCAACCTGGGTGCTGTACCCTGAACTCAGATCCTCTCCAAGAGCAATGTATGTTCTTGCCCATTGACTATCACTGTTCAGAGGCCTTTACTTAATTCTGTCTTTTTAAGTGATACTATATACATGGTTAAATGTCCTTTACTATTAAAAATTTTTTTTTGTTCAAGTTGCTTCACATCAATCAAACCCAACAATCAGTTTTCTATATCATTAACAACTCTTCCCTAGGGCCAGCTGTGATGGCGCACGCCTTTGATCCCAGCACTTGTGAGGCAGAGGCAGGCAGATCTCTGTGAGTTCAAGACCAGCCTGGTCTACATAGTGAGTTCCAGGACAGCTAGGGCTATGCTATGCTGTCCTGTCTCAAACAACAGAAAGGCAACTTTCCATTAGCACTATTTAATTCAAGTTATGCATAGCTGTACACACCTGTAAACTCAGTACTTGGAAGGTGGAAGCAGGAGGATTAAGAGTTTAGGGCTATCCTAAACTACATAGCAAGTTTGAGGCCAGCCTTGACTACATACATGAGAACTTGCCTTAAAATACAAAATCAAGGGTTGGGGTTGGGGCTCAGTTGGTAGAGTGCTTGCATGGAGACCTACATTTGCTCTCCTGCATAAAACTGGGTGTCTTCCCAGCTCAGGGAGTAAAGGTAGGAGGCTCAGAAGTCCCAGGTCATTGTTGGTTACATAGAGATTTTCAGGCCAACCTTAGCTCTATGAGACACTCTTAAAGCAAACAAAAGAACAAACATGTATTGAATTCCACTGATGTTTTCAAATAACTTTCCCCAAACCAACCCACTGCCTAGATCTCTGATGAACAGTCAGAAGCAACCTCAACAGTGTTCCAAAGCAACTTCCTCAAGAAACCCTGGGTTTTAAAGTAGGAAGGGCGTCTCTTGGCAGCTTTTCTTCAGCTTGGTGCTGTCAGTTTCTTAAGAGAAGGGAAATGAAGGGAAGGGAAGGGTCTCTTTAGTCACTCAGCAATGCTGCAGGAATTCCAGTAGCTGGGCAGAGCGTACTGTGACCTTTTTTCCATCTGCAAGTGACAATGGGATTCACTCTGAGAAGCAGCTAGTTCCCCCTAACATTTATCTGAGAACTTTTCCCACTGTAACTGTAAAATGGACAGATATTGAGTTCTTTTGTTTTGTTTTTGTTTTTTGAGACAAGGTTTCTCTGTGTGTAGCCTTTGCTGTCCTAGAACTCACTTTGTAGACCAAGCTGGCCTCAAACTCACAGATATCTACTGCCCGAGGGCTAGGGTTAAAGGTATGCACCACCATTGCCCAGTCACTGGTAATTCTTAATTTTGAATTGGATGCATTTAAGATATGAAATATGATTGTTTGATATTCGCAGAGCCAAGTTTGAACCAGCCACATGGCATCCCATAATATCTAGCTTTCTAGCTTTCTCACTTCTAGGAAGAGAGGCAGAACATCCCTGGTTTGAGAGCTAGCCTATGTCCTCTTTTCTGAGGGTAGCTGGCTGACTATCCTGGCCCTCCAGGAACCAGAGTTACTAAAGGATTGTGTGGCCTTGCGACAGCTTCATAGCATGGCTCCTCCATTCTACTGCAGAGCCAGGCTATTAGCCCAAGCCACAGAGTCGGGCTTCTTGGGAATACAGCATGAAATTTTGCCTCCTTGATCAGTTCACAGGGAAGGAGAGAACCTTTGCTACTCCTGACAAGAATGTCAAAGGCAGAACCCCCAGAATAAGCTGAGCTGGCCATATAAACAAGTCAAATGACAGTCCCCTTGTGACTGAAGCACAGGGGGTACTGGGAGTGGCCTATGTCATACATATAGCTGTCCCTAGTCTCTTGATCTGAAAAGTGGGACTATGGCCCATAGGCAGGAAGACAGCAGATTTATAATCAGAGTTGAAATACTACGATGCTTCTGTGGGTATGAATGCTTACATTTGGCTTAGAAGTCCCGTACTAGAGGTCCTTGAAGTGTCCCCAACCAGTCCTCTCATTTTGCCAAGCCCTCCCCATCTCCTGTCCTCCTCATTGTGTATGTGTGTGTGTATACATTGTGTCTACTTGTGTAAACATATGTATATACTAGTGTGGGTACCATACACACAAGTGAAGTATGGAGGGCCAGAGCTGATGTTAGAAGGCTTCCACTGTTGTAGCCTCCTGTATTAGCTGAGGCAGGGTCTCTCAGTTGCACCAGGATGCAGAGCCAGCTACTCTGGCTACCCAGCTAACTCCGGGGTTCCCTATGGGGCTCCTGTCCTTCCAAGTACTACAATAGCGGGCTGGCCTCCATGCCTACCTGCTATTTGTGTGGGCTCTAAGGCTCACACCCTGGCCCTCACACTTCTCCTGTGGCAAATTCTTCAGCAGCAGAGCCATGACCTGGGCTGCTTGTTCCCTTTCTAAGACCTTGGTATGCTAAGCTCATGTCACTCTCCGATGCTTCTGTAAACATTTATGGGGCTTGTGTCATTGTTTCTCTCTCGCTTCTATTAGTTCCATAACTAACTGAAAAGCACACTTAATGTTAGTGTGGGCCTGGGTAGAGGTGGTGCACACCTTTGATCCGGAGGCAGATGCAAGCAGATGCAGGCAGATTTTTGTGAGTTAGAGGCCAGCCTGGTCTACATAATGAGTTCCAAGACAGCCAGGGTTATAGTGAAGCCTGTCAAAAAAAAAAAAAAAAAAAAAAAACACCTTAAGAAACTTTGTTGCCCTCCCTGAGTTCTAATTAAATTTACTGATTATAGCTCAAAGAACAAAAAGAAGAATGTAGAAGAGCAGAAACTGATTGAGGATGACTTTCATAACGTACGGATGAGGCAGACTGGCTTCTCCAACTTCGGAGCGGACAACAGCATCTTCCCCAAAGCCAGAACAGGGGGCCCGAGTCAGACCCCTAATCCCTACGCAAACCAGCGAAGCATGCCTCGCCCGGACTATTAGGTGAGTGCAGCCTCTGGCTTGGCAGAATGTAATGCCCAGGCAGAGAGCCAAAGCATGGCTGGAGAGGTGGCTCAGTGGTTAAGAGCACATGAAGTCCTTACAGAGGACCTGAGGCTTGGTTCCCAGCACTCACACGATGATGCTACACAACCATCCCCAACTCTAGTTCCAGCAGATCCAGTGACCTCATTGACCTCTACAGGTTCCAGGCAAGTACATGGTTTGCATACATAAATGCAAACAAAACACTCATACACATAAAAAAAGTAAACAAATCTTTTAAAAAAACGTTAACAAACAAGGAGATCCCAGCCATGGCACCAGCAAACAAGGAGGTCCCAACCACAGCACCAGCCACCATTTGGTTCCTAGCACTAATGGCCATCTACATGCTATCAGTCTTGTCTCTGAATCTCTCGGGGCTTCTACTTACCCACTTCCCGGCTAGTAAGGTCACTCAGCTGGGAAAGGTACTTGCCTCTGAGTCTGATGAGCTGAGCTCAATCCCAGGACCCACATGCAGGACCGACTCCCATAAACTGTTCTCGGGCCTCCACATACACAGGGTAGCATGTGTATTCTCCCTCCCAAATATATAAATATAATACATAGACAAATAATTATCCACCTTGAACCAGGGCCCATCATAATAGCGACTCAAGATACAAGAAGGCAAGTTCAAGACCCGCCTGAGCTACAGAAGGAATTCACAGCCAGTCTGGAAACCTCAGTAAGATGCTGTCTCAAAAGAAAAGAAAAGATTTGATGGTGGGAGGAGATAAGAGATGAGGAGAACAATTAAGAACAAAATACACAGTGAAATTCAGCACTTTGCACTACTAAAATAGTAATTAAAGGGAAGCACAGTAACGGATAATGAGGCCCTATAGACAGTTTATAATACAAAAAAAAAATATTAAAATTAAACTAAATATCCACTTTCGTGACTATGACCTAAGTGCTTGGGAGGGCAGCACCAGGTATAAAGGACTGGCACCTCAGTCAGGCATTGAAGTGGCGGTGGGGGCAGGGTGGGGCTGTGGGAACCTGTCAGTCAAATGCACAGAAGCACAAAGCTCTCTTCTTCCACGACATCTCAAGGCAACAGTTTATTTCTAAATCTGTGCCAGGGCTGGAGAGACAGCTCAGCAGTTAAAAGTACCAGCCGCTCTTCCAGAGGATCTGGGTTTGAGCCCCAGCACCCACATGGCAGCTCACAACCATCTATGACTCCAGTCTCATGAGATCCAATGCCCTTTTCTGGCCTTCACAGGCAACATGCCTATGCACAGTAGTACATAGACATACATCATACATGCAGACACAGCACCCATACACATATAATAAAAGCATACATATACATAATATATACATTTGTATATATACACACACATATACATTATATGTGTATATATGTATATATGTGTATATATATATATATATATATATATATACATACATATATACACATCTATGTATCCATCTCTATTGATCGGTTGATCAATATATAGATAGATAGATAGATAGATAGATAGATAGATAGTGCCTTAGGCCAGTTCTACAAAGTAGTCTATTTCAACCTTTCAAAAGAGAAAAGTAAGTTTGACTGGAAACATTTTATTTCCCTGTGGAGAATTTGGGCTGGTGAGAAGTGTCTCTAGGGGAGGAGTGACAAAAGGTTGAGGTACAGAAAAGGAAGAGGAAAGAGGAGCGGGGAAGAGGTAGGAGGGGAAGAGAGTATAGAGAGAATTTGTTTTAAAAAAAAATTAAAGGGAACTGAGAAGATGGCTCAGTCAGTAAAATACCTGTTGAGCAAGCAAGGGGACCTGAGTTCAGATCCACAGGACTCCATAAATGCTTGCCCTCCACATATATAATGCATGCAAACATATACACACACATGAACATGTACATACACACACACACACATACACACACCAATGAATAAATCAAACATGAAAAAAGGGATCTTGAGGTATGTCTTTAAAAAACAATTTAAGCTGGGCGGTGGTGGCACACGCCTTTAAACCCAGCACTTGGGAGGCAGAGGCAAGCGGATTTCTGAGTTCAAGGCCAGCCTGGTCTACAGAGTGAGTTCCAGGACAGCCAGGACTACACAGAGAAACCCTGTCTCGAAAAAACCAAAAAACCAAAAAAACAAAAAAAAACAATTTAAACATTGAAACAAACAAACAAACAAACAAACAAACAAAAAACCCAAGCTGGACATGGTGGCATATGCCTTTAATACTAGCATTCAAGAAACAGAGACAGGCAGATCTCTATGTAAGTTTCAGGCTAGCTTGAGCTACAAGTGACTTCTAGGCTAGCCCAACTGAAACTACATATTGAGACCCTGGCACATAAAAATAAAGCAAAACACATGTGATTAGAAATACCAATAGCAGCAAAACCCAGACAGCAAAGCATGAAGACCACACATCTGAAGCCAAGTGTCTTAGTTACTTCCTCTGTGATAAGACACCATGACCAAGACTCCAACATGTAGAAGAAAGAGTTTAGTAAGGCTTAGTTTCAGAGGGTACATGCATGACCATCTTGGTGGGGAGCATGGCAGCAGTTGGGCAAGCATGGCACTGGAGCAGTAGCTGAGACCTTACATCCTTATCGGAAAGTCGGAGGCAGAGAGCGCTAACTGGGAATGGTGTGGGCTTTTGAAACCCCAAAACTGTCTCCAGTGGCATGTTCCTCCATCAGGGCCACACCCCCTAATCCTTCCCAAACAGTTCCACCAATGGGGACCAATTATTCAAACATGTAAATCTATGGGAGCCATCCTCATTCAAAACACCACATCAGGTTAGGCTATACAGATCATGTCTCAAACCAAACAGACAGACAGACACCCCAAAGACAGAAAGGAGAAAGCTGGAGAAAACAAAAAAAAAAAATGTTAAAATAGTTAACAAATCTCAGTTTTCTCCTGTTGCTGTCTGGAAATCTTTTCTAAGCCTTGTCTCTGTCTGTCTCTCTCTCTCCTCCTGTATAGAATGACAAGAATTTGAAACCCTCCCTCACCCAGCCCACACAAACTGTGATCTTAAAGACAAGGAGAAATGGGCAGAGACAAAGGTTTGACCTCCAGTGTTCCTCTGCCAACCCCTCTGGGTGTGGACCTGTGTGAAGAACGCAGCTTGCTGAAGACACACCTATCAAATTAAATGCGCATAGACACTACGAGCCTTTGTAAGAGTTGATTTTCTCCAGTTTGTACAGAATGCTACGGTGATTGGTGTGGGGCTTTTCTTTCCTGGTGGGCCAATTAGCATTTTCAATCTAGAGAGAGCACCCTCATAACTCATCCTTGAGCAGTGCCACTCCTGAGCTCTGGACTCTGGCCACCCTTGAACAGCCAGCTGCTTGTGATAGGGCCTCACTCCAAGAAGACAGGCAAGAGACAGAAACATCTCCCAGCATCTCCGGAGGACTATAGGGACCCAGGTACCTTCAGATGAGAATAAGAAGGCTTGGACTAGCTCTGTCCTCTGTGGGGACATTCAAGTCTTTGAGACATTAGTTGGTAGGAGAAGCGGGGAGGAAAAACATGGGCATAGGAAATAGAAAGAGGCCAAGGAAGCTATGCTGGGAAGCTGAGGAGGGGAGAAGGTATCAGGTGGCATCTTCTCCTTTGATCATGTCCCTCCAAAGACAGCTGATGGACACTCTTGGGTGCTGCCATCCCCAAGATATAGATCCTGGGAAAGCCATAAAATCAGAAGTTAGTGTGAAGCCCCTGTGAAACCACAGGCCTTCTGTCTAGAACTCTGTCAGAGGGGCCAGGTGTCCACTGGGCCTCAGCCTGCTCCAAAATGGAGGCTTAACAGTGGCCACCAACATGTACACACACACACACACACACACACACACACACAGAGAGAGAGAGAGAGAGAGAGAGAGAGAGAGAGAGAGAGAGAGAGAGAGGATACATCCATCCATCATCTGTCTTTTTAAATGTTAATTGTGTTCTTGTGTCTGTCTGATGTCCGGCCTCTCAAAAGGCATTTTTATTTGTTATTATTTGTTCTTGACTGTTCACTGTGGAAGGTAACGATGTAATAAATTGTCTTTGGTAGATGTGTCCTTTCTTGTGTTGGGAGGCTCACAGCAGTGAGTCTCATGTATCCCAGGCTGGCTTTGAACATTTTACACAACAGAAGAGGACCTGAAATTTCTACTCTTCCTGTCTTTGCCTCGCCAGAGCTATCTCTATGTCACTAGTGCGGGGATTACAGGTGTGTGCCACCACAGTCTCGTTATGTGGTAGGTAGGGATGATGCCAGGTATACCAGGGCTTCCCACATGCCAGACAAGCACCCTCGAAACCAAGTCCTTAGTTCCTAGCACAAGTCTCATTTCATGTTTAAAGATTTGTTTTATTGCCGGGTGGTGGTGGAGCACGCCTTTAATCCCAGCACTTGGGAGGCAGAGGCAGGCAGATTTCTGAGTTCGAGGCCAGCCTGGTCTACAGAGTGAGTTCCAGGACAGCCAGGGCTACACAGAGAAACCTTGTCTGGAAAAAAAAAAAACAAAAACAAAACAAAACAAAACAAAAAAGTATTTTCTCGAATGGTTGGTAAGATGACTTGGCTGGTAAAGAGACTTGCTGCCAAACTTGACCACCTCAAGTTTGCCACGTGGACGCTACATGGTAAAAAGAGAGAACTAACTCCCAGTAATTCTCTAACTTTACATGTATAAAACATTGTATGTGCCCTACCTCATAAATACACTAAACTGGAATAAATTGTTTCTTTGGCTGGGTGGTAGTGACACATACCTTTAATTCCAGTGCTCAGGAGGCAGAGGCAGATGTATCTCTGTGAGTTCAAAGCCAGCCTTGTCTAGAGTGAGTTCCAAGACAGCCAGGGTTACACAGAAAAACCCTGTCTTGGGGGAAGGGGGAAGGCTGTGATGAGAAGAGGAAGCTGGAAGCTCATCCGTTAAGAGAAAGCTCAATCAGAAACTCTAGCTGGCTGTCTCAACCTCCCTAGTTGACTTCTGGCTGAATGTTGGTAAGTCCTTGATTTGATGTGTGAACTAAAGTTTCCAGGAGGAGAAGGGAGAAAAGAAGCACTCAGAGAAAACTGACTAATACAAAGTCGACCAATCCATTAACAAGGTCAGTGCAAATGCAGAAATTGACTTAAGCCAGTCAAACTTTGCCCCTCGTCATCAGAGGCTTTCTTTCTGTGCACACAACCTCCCTCATTCGAAGGCAGTTCCAGATCTAGTGAGTTTTTTGAGCTCCGTTTTTAAACCATTCCACCTGTTTCCTGCACCGGCTCCCATCACTTCTCAAACACCAGAGTCAGGCAAGTTTCCTAGACTTCATGGGCCATTCTTGAGAGACTCCCTGTTGCTGAAAGAAAACAATCTTTTAAAGAGCAGGAGGGATGGTGGGTACCACTAATCCCACCATTCAGGAGGCAGCTATTCACCAGCCTGAATACACTATCTCAAAAGCAAGCAAGCAAGCAAGCAAGCAAGCAAGCAAGCAAATAAACAAACAGGATCGCTTGTAGTCCAGGCTGACCCCAGACTTAATTTATAGCCAAAGATACCCTTAAACTCTGGTCCTCCTGTCTCCCTCCCAAGTGCTGGGGTTGCAGGTATGTGCCTATAATACAGGACTTTTCTGATCCAAACTGGCACCATCTTCAAGAGTTCTACGGTGCCTGCTTGCAAAAATCACTCCACCAGGCCTAATGACTACTTACCTTCCTTCTAGAAGAAGAGGGTGGGAGAGTCATGGGTCCCTCACTTGTCTCACTGACACCCCCAAGCAGATGTACAAAATTCTGTGGCCCTAGTTGCGTGTGGTCCTGGTCATGGTGGGGAAAGATAAATAAAAGAGGCTTGATGCATCTACACAGCCATGAGGAAGCTGCCATCTCTGTGAGATTCAGACCTTCCAGTGTGGCTGCTTTTTTTTTTCTCCCCTTTGACAGGGTTTCTCTGTGTAGCCCTGGCTGTCCTGGAACTTACTCCATAGACCAGGCTAGCCTCCAATTCAGAGATCTGCTTGCCTCTGCCTCCTGAGTGCTGGGATCAAAAGTGTGCACCATCTCTGCCCAACTGAACTGTGGCTGCTTTAAGCTCCCCAGAGGGAGGGAGCCCTTAACTCCTCACTCTATAAGTAAGCCAGGTTAAATCAGTGGTTGATTCGGTGAACACATCTGTGTTTATCATTGTGCCTTAGGACGGAAGGAATTTTAGCAAAACCACAACTCTGCTTGGCTTGAGCACTGGAACTGCATATAGGGCCAGGCATGCTACATTTTTTTTTTTTTTATTGTGAATGCTCCCCAGAGGCCCCATGTTGTAAGACTTGATTGCCAGTAGAAGGAAGTTAAGTCACTGGGGCGTGCCCTTGAAGAGGAGATTGAGATGCCAGCCCTTCCTTCATTCTTTTGCTTCTTGATTGCTATGAGGTGAGCACCCATGATGTTCAGTGCAACCACAGGCCCAAAGCCAACAGGCCTAAGCATCCCCAGACCAGAACCTCAGAGACTGTCAGCCAAAACACATCTTTACTTCATTTATGTGAACATTTTAAATTTGGCTTTATTATTTTTGAGACACTGTTTCAATTATGGCTGGCTTGGAACTCACTATGTAGACCAGGCTAGTCTCAAACTTTACAGAGATCTGCCTGTCTCTGTCTTCCAAGTGCTGAGACTAAAAGCCTATATTCCACCATACCCAGCCAACTTTCTTACATTGGGTTTCCATTGCTGTGAAGAGATACCATGACCAAGGCAACTCTTTTTTTGTTTTGTTTTGTTTTGTTTTGTTTTGTTTTGTTTTGTTTTGTTTTGTTTTGTTTTGTTTTTTGAGACAGGGTTTCTCTGTGTAGCCCTGGCTGTCCTGGAACTCACTCTGTAGACCAGACTGGCCTCAAACTCAGAAATCCACTTGCCTCTGCCTCCCAAGTGCTGGAATTAAAGGTGTGCACCACCACTGCCCAGAGACCAAGGCAACTTTTATAAAGGCAAACATTTAATTGGGGTTAGCTTACAGTTTCAGAGACTATCATCATGGTGGGAAGCATGGCAGCCTGCAGGCAGACATGGTGCTGGAGGAGCCGAGAGTTCTACATCTTGGTCCACAGGCAGCAGACAGAAACTGTGTAGTACACTGGATGTAGCTTGAACATAGGAGATCTCAAAGCCCCCCCCCCCTACGGTGACACACTCCTTCTAACATGGCCACACCCACTCCAACAAGGCCATGCCTCCTAATAGTGCCATTCCCTATGGGCCAAGCATTCAAACACATGAGTCTACTGGGGACCTTACCAATTCAAACTGCCACACCTACTAAAATTTTTTAATTGTGTGTAAGTGTGTGTGTGTGTGTGTGTGTGTGTGTTTGAATGTGGACAGGCAAACAGATGTGTTCACCACACACATGGAGATCAGAGGACAGTCAGTTTTCTCCATATACTTTCACATGGATGACTCAGGTCATTAGGCTTGCTCAGAAAGCACCTTGCCTGCTGAGCCATCTTGCTGGACTCCCTTAAAATTAAGTTGATTTATTCAGTGCTTGTTTTGTCAATGGAAAACAGATTAACATGGATGAGACCCAAACATTCAGATACCAGCACATTAAAAGAAGATTATCTGAATAGATCGGAAACCATCCTTCCCTCTGGCCGGATTTTCCCAACCACACCTTCTCCCCTAAGCACTCTCTGGTGAGGTACAGCTTTCCTCCTGTCCTAGCTTATTGCTAGAGGCCAGCAAATTTCATGGTCAGTAGATGGCGCTGTCTCCTACAATTTGTGGGAAAATGCGACTTGAGGTATTCTTTCAAAAAGGCTATTTCTAACGGCTAACTTCCTTGCTTGCTTTCTTGCTTTTTTGTTTGTTGTTTGTTTGGAAACAGGATCTCACTTGGGAACATCACCGCCAAGTATAATCGTTAACTTTATTTTTTAAGTGTGTGCGCGCGCACACGTGTGTGTGTGTGTGTGTGTGTGTGTGTGTGTGTGTGCGCGTGTGTGTATACGTGCGCACGCTCGCATGTGAGTACTCCAATACCGCAGCGTACATGTGAAAGTCAGAGAACGTATTTGGGGAGTCAATTCTCTCTTTCCACTGTGAACTTCAGGTATTAAATTTTTCAGACTTTCAAGATTTTTTTTTTTCAGATTTTTCAGACTTTCAAGGCAAATGCTTCTGACCGTTGAGCTGTGTTTGGGCCTTTAGTCAGAATTTATACAGTAGTGGGGATCAAACACAGGCCTTCACACATGCTAAGCAAGAACTGTACAACCAAGCTACAGGCCCAGCCCACTTTGTGGTTGTTGTGTTTTTACTTTTGTTTTAAGCCAAGCCTCACTATATCAACTGTGGTATCCTGTCACTCACCGTGCATATTCAGGCTGGTCTTGAATCTGTGATGGTCCTACCGCTAACTCTAGTTGTTGGCACTTCAGGAGTTTGCCACCATATGCCTGGCTTGGCTAGATTTTGTTGAACTATTTGCATCCTTTTTACTAGAGCATTATCGAGCCTTCATTATCTCCTTTATTGGTCTTCTACTATAACTGAGTGTTCTTGATGCTAAAGGGTTGAAGCTGGTATGTCGGCCATTTTCACTAAGCACTGACTCCACCATGGGTTACAGCCCCAGTACCGAGCAATGCTACTGTCGCGTCAGTGGTACTGAGTACAACTGTGTAGATAATAAACTCTGTTTGTTGGGCAGTGGTGATGCATACTTTTAATCCCAGCACTTGGGAGGCAGAGGCAGGCGAATTTCAGAGTTCGAGGCCAGCCTGGTCTACAGAGTGAGTTCCAGGACAGCCAGGACTACACAGAGAAACCCTGTCTCAAAAAACCAAAAAAAAAAAAAAAAAAAGAAAAGAAAGAAAGAAAGAAAAGAAAAAAAAGAAAACCAAAAGGCTCCCAGTGAGAAGTTTCTGTCTTTCATCAGTTTTTATGAGGTGAGCAAGGGCTGCTGGGACTTTCCAGTGTTATCAGGTATTCTGACTTGGCCTCAGTTGACAACCCACACACAGAAAGCAAGGCTAGAGAGAAGCCCAGGGGAGCCTGGAGCAAATAGAGTCTCCACCTCACAGCTGGGAGCTACTCTCTTCCATTCAAGGGCAGAGGCTCTGGCAAACCGTGCAAACTCTCATTCTACAGGCCCGGGAATCCTTTTTCCTGAGCTCATAGTCACAGCCCTGGCCAGTTCCAGAAAGCTCTGTTGCTTCTAGCTGAAAAGCAGAGGCAATAGCTAGCCTATTAGAGGGCACTCCCTGGAAGCCGGGGAGCACATCTTAGTGGCTCCCGAGAAACCTTCTTAGCTTCTCATGACAGTTATGAAGTAGGCAGCGTTATTACTTGAGCACGTCAGAAAGCTTCTAAAAAGCCTGGCCAAGACTTGAGCCCGGACAGTTTAGCTCTTGAAGCCTGCATCGTGAATGTCAAATTATCCACATAGGTAACGCATGAGACCCACCTCCAAGCTGGACAGTGTTCTGTATTTCTCGGCCCTTGGTGACAGGCACAAAAGAGGAAATATGGGTTGTATTCCCGGAACACATGAGCCTTTAGTCCCAAAGCAGAACAGTTTTTCCATTACTGATGTTCAAATTCCACACAGTCCTCTCCCTAGTAGAGCTATGCATATAAAATCACCCGCAACAGGGCTGAAGAGCTTCTGGGGGCTGAGACACTGAGATTTGCTCTTTACAGAGGACCTGTACCAAATATCCAGCATCCACAAGGTGGCTTGTCTATAACTCTGGCTTCAGGGGATTTGATACCCTCTTTTGCGCTCCACAGATATGTGCGTGATGCATACACAAACATTCAGGCAAAACATTTAATCACATAAAGTAATAAAATAAATCTTTTCTAAATTGACTATAATGGTCTCACTTGTTACTTATTACCTCAGGTCTGACTGAGGAAGGTCCACTCTGTGGGGACCTTCCATTTCTTTGCTATACTGTCCCTCCCCCCACTGGCCAATGGTGGTGTCCTGTCCTTTATGGTGATAAAAAGATCTTTGAAACTTCTTCGCTTTGGGTGGAAACAGCAATGCCTCCACAAGCCCTTGCCAGGAAGGGACTTCTCAACGATCACGCCTCCCCACCCCCATCTGAGGTCTCTGCCCTGCAGAAAGTTCTCTGTGGTATTTACACTCACAGAACATAAAGAGCCTGCTAGGGCAAATGAAACATAAAGGCAAATCAATAAAATCAAGGCTAAAATAAATAAATAAAAAGGCATCTTTGGGGTTTTTGTTGTTTTTTGAAACAGGTTTGAATGCACCTCTGGCTTAAAGTCCTGCTTCTTCTGACTCCATCTCTTGAGTATTAGGGTTGTAGGCGTGTGCCACCATGCACAACTGAGAAGTCACCTTTGAGCCAGTTCTCGATAAGACTCATCATGGTGGTGGTTTGAATGAAAATGGCCCCCATAGGCTCATAGGGAGTGGGACTTATTAGGAGATGGGGCCTTGTAGGAATAGGTGTGGCCTGTTGAAGGAAGTGTGTCAGTAAGGGTGGGCTTTGAGGTTTCAAATGCTCAAGCCAGGCCCGGTTTCTTTTTCTTTTCCTGTTGCCAGATGTAGAACTCTCAGCTCCTCCTCCAGCACCAGCCTGTGTGCTGTCATGCTCCCGGCCATGACAACAATGGATTGAACCTCTGAACTGCAAGCCTCAAGGAAATGTTTTTCTTTATAAGAATTACCATGGTCATGGTGTCTCATCACAGCAGAACTTTGACAAAGACAATTGCCATGTGAAAATGTCTGTTTATTTATGTGTGAGCATGTGCGTGTATGTGTGATGTGTGCTATGGCTATGGTGTTGTGGAGGTCAGAGGTCATGCACAGGGTGTCAGTTCTTTTCTGCCAGCTCAGGAGATCCTGAGGTTGAACTCAGGTCATTAGAGCTGTGCATGAGGCCAGGGAAGCCTTCTCCCTGGTTCCCCACTTCCATTTTCTCTTCTTTTTCTCCTTCTCCTTCTTCACCTCTCCAACAGATTTATTTTTAAAGGAATGACCTACGGACAAAAAAAACGGGGTCCAGAGTATGGACTAGAAAATAAATACAAATGTAAGTAAGCTGTTTTACGAATTCTTTCATAACCACAAACATGTACAGAGGATGGTGCCCTGTACAAAACACAACAGATTCAAACGAGGCGTTCTCTTAGCAAGGCTGAAGATTCAGCCTCTGGTATTTGGAATTTAGGATGCAGTCTTTGTTTTTGGATGGATCACTGGGTATTTGGCCCAGTCCATGCTTTTAACCAGGTTTGAACATAAGAATGGCCACCAGACCCAGATAGAAGTAGATGCAATGTTTGGTCTCATGTGTGGGGCAGACCTACTGAAGTTCTGCCCCACAGTGCAGTGCCAGGTAGACTTGTACTTTTTGTCAAACTCCTTGATATGGACCAAGCTATCCTTTTCTATGTTGTAATTCTACGCCTAAGTAACACACTCCACTGAGTCCTGTTGAGTCTCTTCCAACATGTCTGCACTTTTGATCTGGGTCTTAGGACCCCTTCTTCGTGGCTCCAATTCCTCCATCCTGCCTCTGATCTCCACATCCATTTTCTTAGTGAGAACAATTAAGGAATACGATCACCCTCTGAACTGTACACATTGTCATCCCACTGTGGGACATCTGTCATTTTTCAAGGACATTTTTTTTTCTGTTATTAACCTAAGTTTCAAACTTAGAAAAAAGCTTAAAGAATAATTACAAGTAGATGTTTGGACTGGACCCACCTGAATATTTTAATGATGTGAGTTCTAGTTCTTTTTGAGACATGGCTCTACTAAAACTTCCACACTGGTGATTCAGAGTCTCACCTTCTGCTTCTGGCCAGGAGGGGAAAGCACAGAGGATCTTGAGAGAGAAACTCTTAGCTGTCTGGTCAGGCCTGGCAGTGACTTGGAAGGCTTAGTCCTGAGGTGGGAGCCCTTCCTCTCCCATAGCTTACTGCCTGTTGCCAAGTGTTGAAAGGCAGTGTTTTCCCTCCCAATAGATTCAATTGTGGTTTAGGAATGAATGCCTCTAGAACAGCTATAAGGGGAGGGCCATCCATCCCAAAAGGCCTGATTTGCCCTGAGTCACATGACTTAGGAGACTAGTGGTCAAAGGCAAAGCTCTAGGGAATTCTTTGCTAATATAAAATTATATTTATTTATGTGTGCATGACTGTGGATGTGGGACCCCCTGTAGCTAGAGTTACAGGTGGTTACGAGCCACTCAATATAAATGCTGGAATGTAACCACAGTCTTCTTTAAGAGTAGCAAGCACTAATTCACTGAGCCATCTATCTCTCCGGCTCCAAAGGAACTCCAGTTATGTGGAGATTGTCACAGTCTCACAAAAGATCAAAAATTCCATTCAAAGGGGAGGCAGCTCCAAAGTAGTAAGAACAGTGGGTCTTGGACTGAAGGGACCTCGACACTGCTGTTTATTGTCACATCTCTGAGCCCCAGGGTCTAACGAGTAAAGGTTTGAGCTTGTTGAGTTGTGTGAGTTCACACAGTAAAGACCTGACGGGGTACAAGCTGAGAGTTGTAATGGGTCAGAGTCTTCTGATTCAGCTACTTAAGATGTCTACGAGACTAAGGATACAGGTCCTGTCCTATATAGAGAGAACTTGCCTGGCATGCCTGAGGCTCTGGGCTCAAACCTTCTTAATCCTCATACACACATGACATCAGCTTTCTCCTTTTCTCTGTATATTTGTTTTTATTCATTTTTCCTTTTTTTATTGAAGTAGCTGGAAAATAGTCTGCACCCTTCAGGTTCTGTGAGGAAGCATCTAGAAAAATAAAAATCATGACTGCTTTGTTGGATTGGAAAAGGGAGATTGGATAAAGACTCCAGTAGAGATTTCCTTTAGGTTGACAGTTTTTAAAAAGTTAAAAAAAGATATATATTGTATATACAAGCACAGGCCCTCACATAGACACACAGAATCATATATATGAATAAAATGATAGCAAACCTTAAAAAAAAGATTTTGTGTCTTTGGAGACCTATTTTTTAATACATGTTAGTATTTTGCCTGCATATATGTCTGTGTACCACATACATGCAGAGCCTATGGAGGTCAGAAAAGGATGCTGGACCCCCTGGAACTGCAGTTACAGTTGCTGACCGCTGTGTGGGAGCTGGGAACCAGACCTGGATCCTTTGCAAGAGCAGCAAGTGGCCTTAACCACTGGGCTATCTCTCCAGCCCTTTAGTCCCACTCCTTTGTTTGTTTTGTTTTTGTTTTTGTTTTGTTTTTCCAGACAGGGTTTCTCTATGTAGCCCTGGCTGTCCTGGAACTCACTCTGTAGCCCTGGCTGTCCTGGAACTCACTCTGTAGACCAGGCTGGCCTCTGAGATCAGGTTGCCTTAGCTTCTAGAGTGCTGGGTTACAGTCATGAGCACTGTGCATAGCCATGTTTCATAGCCATCCTCTACAAAAGAATCGAGAGAGAGAGACAGAGAGAGAGAGAGAGAGAGACACTGACTGACTTAGTTTATTTTTATTCTAATGTATGGATATTTTGTCTTCATGTATGTCTCTGTGATGTGCATGTAAATATCTGTAGTGTTCAAAGGAGGCTGTCAGAACCTCAGACAGGTGTGAGTTCAGACTGCTGCATGGGTTCTGGGAGTTGAACCCTGATCCTCTAGAAGAGAGGCCATTTATTTTCACCACTGAACCCCTAACTATTCTTTTAATGGTAAAAGACACACAATGTAAAATTTATCATGTTAGCCATTTTAAGTGGACCATTCTGTGCCAATACTACTGTCCATTTCTAGAACTTTCCCACCATCCCAACATGAAACTCTGTACTCATAAATAAACTCCTCTCCTCTCCTCCCACCAGCCTGTGGTAACACCTGTTTTGCTCTTTTTATTCCTCTGTTGGTTCTAGGTACTTTACAATAGTAGACTGTCTGGGCGTGGTAGCTCACTCCGGTAATCTTAACACTCGGGACATGTAGGCAAGTGAATCAAGAATTCAATGTCATTGTCTTCAGCCATATGTCAAGGCCAGCTTGGGCTGGATGAGAGCAATCCCCCAAGACACACACACACACACACACACACACACACACACACACACACAATTATATAATATTTGTCTCTTTGGGTCTATTTCATGTCATATAGGGTGTTTTTAATTTTATATTAAGTGTCAGAATTCCATCCCTTTGGTTTTGTATTGATTTTGAGATAGAGTCTCTCTACATAGCTCTGGCTGTCCTGGAATTCACTATAAATATGCCTGCCTTTGCCTCCAGAGTGCTGAGACTAAAGGTGTGCCATCGTGCCCGGGTCTATTTCATTTTAAGATCAAATAGATCATCATGTGTATCTGACGCTTTATCTGTGAGCACTTAGATGAAGGACTCGTGGGAGGGGGCCACAAACCACAAAGCAGAAGTTCTGAATTAGACAAAGGCATCTTCAAACCAGCTTTAATGCAGCTTAGATTGCTCAGGTCCCATGGCTTATGGCAGGTCTGGGCAGGCTGGGGACCCAGAGAACCACCAGATAAGACAGGAGAGGGCTGGTGAGAGCCAGGGCAAGTTGGATCACAACACTCTCCAGGTGCAATTTAGATAAATGGTGGTCTGTGCCAGGTGTGGGACACAGTGGGATCTTTCAACTGCTACAAGGTGCTCATTTTGGGTGCAGAGAAGATGGGATATTATGGGCCCTGAACTCAAAGAATGCATGGCATAGGAAAGCCACTGTTGTACTTAAAGCAGTGTTCCACCAGCTTTCAGGACTCTCCTTAGCTCATCCATCCTACACACTCCTGCCAGACAAATCAACTCTTGGCCCAGGGTATCTTCCAGTTCAAACTCTTTGATCAGCTCCCATAACGAAGAATCACCACTTCTAAGCTGGGATAAACATAGCCCCAGGGCCAATGCCCTAAGGGGCAGGTAATTCCAAGATCTACCAGGGCTGTTTCTTCAGCATGAATTCTACTGGACAATGGTTGGCAGCAAATATGACTTTTAAGTCACAACAACGAAATATACGACAGAGTATGATATTTGCATATGGTCTAAGTGAACTCTGAAGTTTGCTCTGGATTGGATCACTTTCCCCTCTGCACACTATATTACTAACTGGCTTCTGCCAGTGCCACCCAGTCAGAGTCTGGAAGGTGGGCACAATAAAGCTTTTAAGATCCAAACGCCTTTGTAGGTTTTGCACCCATACCTCGAAGCTGGTTCTTGACCTACGGAAGTTAGGCTGCCTTGCTTAAATCATTCCCGATTTCTGGACAAAACATCCCAGTAGTCGCTTCCTCCAGCATATTAACCCTCAGTGGCTCAGTTTCCTCACCTAAGCAACGGTAGGGATGTTAGGAGTACTCAGGGGGTGAGTACACAGACATACAGACAGCACTTAGCACAGTGCCTGCTCAATGTCACCTGAGCTTCTACGTTCTATGTGTCCTCCCTTGCCCAACCCAAGCCTCGCGTCTTGATTGAATATATCGGCGCCCCTGTCCTGTCTCGGGCGAGGCCTGGGCTGCCGTGGGTTTGTGGCATGACGAAATGGCAGATCCAAACCGTACCTGCCCTCGATCCTGAAGTCATAACTGAGATTGCTTTGGGCCCAAGTAATCTCTGCAGGCCTAATGGAGCGCGCCCCGCCTCCTCCCGTAGATGCCAAGACCAGGGAGGGAGACCCTAACTAGAAGTTTCGAACCCGCAATCCCCACAAGTGCGTCAGCTATGACAGCCACCTGGGCAGCCCAGGACCTAGGCGTGCTGGCGGGTCCCAGCGCAGGGCGGAGCTGGTCCGGCCCGGAGCTCGCCCCGCCCCGTCCCGCCTAGCTGTAAACTGACCGAGTGGCGGCCCGCGGGAGAGAGGGGAGGAGAAAGCAGAGAAGAGTGGGGGCCGGCGGCCGAGGGAGAAGGGAAGGAGCGCCGGGAGCAGACGCGCGGGGACTCGGCGAGGGTGCGTCCCGAGCAGCGACAACTCCGGGAGTCCCAGCCGGTGCAGCGAGGAGGATGGTGGCGGCGGGGCGCGGGCCAGCCCGACCGTGGGCGCCGTGAGCCGGAGCGCAGCGCCCGGCATGCGGCTGCGGTCCCCGGCCTCGGCCCCGCTCCGTCCCCGCCGCGCGCCCCCGCCGAGCGGCGCGCACCATGCCGCGGGTGCCCGCGACCCTCTACGCCTGTCTGCTCGGGCTCTGCGCGCTCGTGCCGCGCCTCGCAGGTAAGCCGCGCCGCCCCGCCGCGCGCTCCGCAACTTTTTTGCTCGCCCGCCGCGGCTTGCGGGAGCCGAGGGTGTAGTGCACTCCCGGTCGCTCACTCATGGGCGCTCCCAGATGGGACGGCGGGGCGCGGGCTTCGGATCTGCGTGCATTGGCCGGTTCCCCCCGGGTTGAGGAGGAGCCTTCCCTTCCTGTGTAAACAGCGTGCGTCTGGTGGCCGAGCCCGAGGGCGCTGGGGACTTGGGAGGGAAAGCCTCCCCGCCCGGTGCTGGGGCCCCAGCTCTGCGCTCGCCTGCACAAAGCAGCCCTTGTAGCCCGCGGGGAGTCATGTGGGGGCCACAGTGCGGCGGCCCGGTCATCCCGGAGGTCTATGGATAATGCAACTTTCTCTAAGTTTGCTCAGAATTAAAAGTTGTCACCACTCTCCGTAAATCCGAAGTCACGGCCCCACATGGGACACCGCCATCTGATCCTGTTCTGTGCGGTGATTCATAAACACTGTGTCACGACTGCGGAGGGGCTGCAGGCGCTGCCTTAGCCGTACGCTCCCTGGCGGTGATGCAAGAGCCCCCAGCTACCTGCGTTAAGTTTTCAGACTTGGGAGTGGCAGTTAAGTCTTTAGAGCCGGGCGGTGGTGGCACACGCCTTTAATTCCAACCGGTGTGGGAAGGGGCAGAAGCAGCCTGGTCTTTAGAGCAAACTCAGACAGCTAAGGCTACCCTGTTTCAAAAATAAAGTCCCTACTGGGAGGGTGATAGTTGGCGCTGGAACTGCCAGGGACGTGAGCTTGTCCTACCTCCTCCAAACCTACCCACTCAAAGCAGGAGTTTCCGAACTTTCTCCTTCCCGTCGGAAGTAATTGTGTATTGATTAAGGGTGCGCTATTCACCTTCAAGCACGAAATACTCGTTTGCCTTTCAGGGCCCAGCGGTTGCCTGGCCTCTTGAGGGGTGAACCCTGTTTCCCTACCGCGTCTCATTTACATGAAGGAGGTTGAGGATTCCATCTGAGAGCGAGGAGGGAGTTGAGGAAACAAAAACGTCGTTCAGGCCCTAGTCCAAACTTAATACTGTAGCAAGGCTGCCTTTATGGGAAAATAAGATCAGTGGGGCCCACCCACCCTTCCCCCCAATCTGGCAACCGGTGTCCATCTTTCGTCTTCCAAAGGGTCCCCAGGGAAACGCAAAGAGATGTAACTTGAATTACTATCCTCTGGAATATATCCCTGTCAACTGACCTCACTTCTTTAGGACAGGGTTTTAGTTTGAAGTTATACTCTTGATAGTTTGGTGGAAACTTTTTCCTTTTGGTGTGTGTGATGGTGTATTTATTTATTTATTTATTTATTTATTTTGTCGGAATAAACACTCAACAACCTTACCTTACTTTCTCCTTTTCTGTTAGCATTCTGTGAAATTCAACTTTGGGATGGCTCACGTTTCTTTCCGGTTAGCCATTTGATTCGAATGAAAACTCAAACGTTTCCCAATTGCAAAAATTCTAATCTTTATTTAGTTGAGTTTCCTGGAAACCTGTTTTTATTTTATTTACTTCCCATCCCGACTCTCCCAGATCCATTCTCCTTTCCTATGAGCATAACTATGTGTCCATATTAAAAAAAAAAAAAACACAATGGCGTGGTCCTCTGTTTGAGCCTTCTCTACTTAGGAGGGGCAACACTCTTAGAGAAAACTTCCCTACGTGCATTCAACTATTGTCTGTAGCTCCATGGCTGGGTCTTTATCATCATTATTATTATTTTAATGTATCCTCCACCTGGCTTGCAACTCACTATGCAGACCAGGCTGGCCTCAAATTTCCAGAGATCCCTTTGCCTGTACCTCCCAAATGTTGGCATTAAAGGAGTGCCCCACCACCCCCAGATGTCCTTCAGATTATTAGAGGCATTAGTTTTTCATCTGCATGTGATTTCCCCTCTTTGAAAGTTCCAGTGCCTCAGAACAGGCTCTTCCTTCCAGAGAAGGGCCATAGGGAGCATGTGGCTTTGTCTCTCGTCTCCAGGTGGGAGTGGTGAGCCCAAGCCCAGGGCTATTTGGTCTTTTGTACCCTACTTTGGAGCCTAGGTGGTTTACTTTCAGGGTCTTCAGAGTTAGTTTTGCCCACTGTGCTGTGATCACAGGCTTGTCTTTTGCCATCTCTTGCTGCCAGCCCCCAAAAGTCAGTAAAATGGAATAAATCTGTTACCAGCCTCCGAACTGGGCCACCTCCAGATCCGAAGGAGTGGCTCATTTGGATAATTTGACTTAGCTTCCCAGTGTTACTGAAGTACCTTCATTCCGTTTACTCTTCCTCTTGTCCCCTCCATCTCCTCCTCTTTCATTCTTTCTTGAAAGATGGCAAGACCCTTCTCCAGTTCGTCTCTCGCTTGCTAATGGGAACATAATTTGGAAAGAAAATAAGTTACCGTGGGAAAGAAATAGTATTGTGAAGAATAGTGCCCATATGCGGGGGTTCCTAGACCTGTCACCCAGCAAGTAACAGATCGTAAGTTTAAGGGCTCATTGTAAATAAGCCTTTGTTGTGCTGCCCCACCCTTACCCCCCACTAGGAGTTATCTCCTTAACTATTCCAGGCTAGAACCTGATACACAGGCTCTTCTCCCAAAACCAGGGAAGGGCTGCGCTGGGGAGGCCTTCCATGCCCACTTCCGTTCTAAAGCAGAGGGAGGAGTCTGGTCTCGCTCCTGCTGCATAGCTGGAGTCATACTTGCTGCCGTAGTTTATTATTTTATAAGCAATCAAATGTTCTTTTAGTGAGTGCCCTGCAAATTAGTGTGCTCCGAATACCAAGAGCCCTTTGTTGATTTAGAGAATTCGAATTGGCAGCCCCGGTTCTCCTCACCCTATCCCTGGCCCACCGTGGCTGTAGGCAGATGCAGGATGGGGGTGGGGCTGGAGCTGCTGGAATTTGGCTGGGTTTGCAGCTCCCTTTAGGTAGCCAGGCCCAGACGCGGAAATGCAAAGGGTGGCCTTGGTTCATAGGCTACTGTTTACCTTCTGGGATTTGCATTTTAACTTCGCCCGCCTTAGTTTGTGGGGGCTTTTCTTGTAGGGGATCGAGGCAGAAGAGGGCAGGGCCTAATTAGTCCTAATTAGTATTCCTTCCCTGCTTGTTCTCCATGCTTATTTAGCTACTGAGGCAACGAAGAATTAAAATATCTAAGTAGTTTGGCAAATCGCCCTTTGTGCCTGCCTGCCCTAGTAACAACTTTTTCTTCTTCAGCCGGGTCATGGAAATATTCTGGGAGGTTTTAGCAAGATCAGCAATGTGGGATAATTGCGCTGTTCTTAAATGACAATGTGGCTTTCAGAGGCTGTGTGCTGCAGGGGCTGGGAGTCTCGGGGCCCCTCACAGGTGTTTTCAGTTGGCTGGGCGAGCGCTTTGGAAGACACAGATATTTACATTTCCACACATAACAGTAGCAAAATTACGTTTAAGAGGTAGTGACGAAGACAACACGAGGAGCTGTATTAAAAGGTTGCAGCATCAGGAAGGTTGAGAACTACGGCTTTAAAGGATCATAGGCACCCATTTGTTTTTGCTTTGATTGAGTGCAGGTTTTGGTCGGCTGGGGCAAGACTCTGCTCCAAGGCCATCGAGCTGACTCACCCAGTAGGCGGAGCCTGCAGCGTGGGGCAAGCCTCACTCCATCCCTTTCGCAGCTTTGTCATAGTTGTTCAGATGTGTTCCCTGTCCCTGGTAGAGCCAGGACCTACATCTGCACCGGACCCTTTAATTATTCTTATCCCTCACTCAAAAGTAATCCTGTTAGAACTCCTCAGATAACATCGAATTGCCTAGAGCCTTCCAGGCTTCCGGTTCTGCTGGAAGCCCCGTGGCCTCCGGCCCTTCTTCCCTGATCCCTCACCACTGTCTCCTCACAGACTTTATATTGTCCTGCCCGCGTGCGTTCTCCTGCCTGGACTGGTTTCCTAGTAGCTGCTGTCGGGCCTGGTCATGGTGATTCCCGCTCAAGCTCAGGGTCTCATCCAAAGCTGCCTCCTCGTTCCTCGTAGCTTCTTTCCTAGTTTCCCTCCCTCGGCGTTTTACCCCATCTACCATCCCACCGTGTTCCTTCTCCTTTTCTCTCAATTGCCCACCCCACCCCAGGCCTCACTTTGAAGTCAGGGTCAAAATGGGCAGCTGCTATTAGGAGGAATCATTCTGGGGGCAGGGCGGCCACGTTGTAAGGTGTCAAGATTCGTTGAGCTGGAATCCATGATAAAGGCTGGAATCCATGATAAAGGCCTGTTGCTTCAACCTCTGAACTGTGTGTGCTGGAGAGGCTGGCCTCAGTGTCTTTGTTTGTTTGTTTGTTTGTTTTTGGTACTCAGTTGATCTTTCTTTCCCATAGCTTTAAAACCTCAAAGAATATGGAAGTTTTAGATCTTCAAACCCAGTTTCCCTGTTATCAGCATCTTACACGTTAATTAGTGTGGTGTAGTTGTCAAAGTGGGTGAACCATATCGACACACTGATTAACCAAGGTCGACACTGCTCAGACTTCTTGAGGTTTTACCCTTTCCTTTCGGGGATCCACTGGGGTGCCACATTACTGTCATTGCTCTCTTGGGTGCCTCTTGGCTGGGATGGTTCTGTCTATACTTGCTTTAGTTGCTTTTGACAGTTCAGCGTTCTGTTCAGTTATTCTGCAGACACTGCCCCTGTTTTATAGACACTGCTTTTATTTTTCTTCTCTTGAGTAGGTGGAATCTTGTGTTTGGGGGGGGGGGGAGGATTCTAGGGGTAACTGATTGCCTCCTCTTTTCTTTCTCTTTTGAGAAAGAGACTCATTCATCACAGGCAGGCTTCAAGCTCGCTGCGTGCCTTAGGTCCTGAACTCATCCTTCTGTCTCTACTGGGTGCTAAATATTCCATTTACACATTGCTGGGTCCTAAACCCAAGGCCTGTTGAATCTAGCACTATACCAGTCAGCTACATCCCAGCCTTCGATGGCCTTAGTTGAGCTGGCTCCAGGGTTAAGAGCACATGCTGCTCTCACAGAGGATCCTAGTGTGTCAGGTGGCTCACAACTACTTGTAATTCCAGCTCCAGGGCATCTGATGTCCCTGGCCTCTGAGGGCACCAGCATGCATGTGCATAGTCCCACATACAGACCCATTCACATAATTAAAATAATTGTCAAAAACATCTTTTTCTTTAAAAATTTTGATGTGTGCGTGCATACTTATGAACATTGTGTGTGTATATCTATGTGTGCAGCTGATGAACATACATACATGTAGAAACTTCTGAGGAGGACACTGGGTATCTTCTCCAATGCTGTTTAGCTTCCTTCATTCACTGAGTCTCTCCTTGAGCCTGAAGCTCACCATTTCACTGAGCTGGCTGGCTGCCTGTCTCTGCCTCCCAGGGCTGGGTTTTCTTCTAGCATCTATGAGCACCTTATATAATTTTTTGAGTGTATGAGTAGGGTATGCTGAGAAGACTCCTCCTGTCTTTTCTCAGCACCCATTAGCCCAGGCTATTCCCCTAATGACCCCTGTTCTGCATAATTGGTCCCCGTTGGAACCTTTTACGTCAGTGTTTCTGTGTTACAGTTACATGTCCTCCATTTTCATTCAAAAGCAGCATTAAATACACTAATGCAACTTGCTTTTTGTTTTTAACTCAAGTAAGCATTGGGATAAACTTCACATCAGGGTGTCCACTCTTTTTTTATAGCTGCACGATGTCTCATTATATGAATTGCTGTTTCAAAAATGGAACATCACCACCTTGAGAGGTACTGTGTACAAGAACTCCTAACATCAGCAGTTCAAGGCCAGCCTTAGCTACATAGTGAGTTTGAGACCATCTAGGTCTATGAGACATCAACAACCAATCAACCAAAAAAAAAAAAAAAAAGCAAGTCCTATCTGTAAAGCTTATGGTATTGTGGGTGTTTGGTAGATGTCTGATGTTCTGAAAGACAATCTTAAGACGGACCTGATTGAGGGAGAACCTTCCTAGGACATACTTGAGTTTTGGAGTACCAGTTTTAGATGTGACTATGTAGCTGCTGGAAATGTGTGGGTCATAGTTCAGATGTGGGGAGAAGCACCCCAGTGCCTCACTACCTTCAAGTTGTAAGACTCATTCTAATTTGGTACCTGCTTTTACTCACTTCTGTTGTCCCCCCTAGAATGTTTTAGATCAGGCAGTTACAACTGCTGGCTGTCTCCTTCAGTGATAGTTACCCAACTTTGGATGTTCAGGGTGGGCAGAAGTGAGAGGTGCAGTCTAGAGCAAGGGGGATCTAGAGGGTCCTGCCGAAATTTAGGCCAGAGGGCTGCTTTGAGCTATTGGCTCTGGAGGGGCTAGGCAGGAAGGGTTGGATTAGGAAACTCATTTCACACATCTTGGATGGATGCTAGGCTGGACATGGTCTGTCTGCATATGATTGATGAGAGAGAAACTGAGTCAGAGAGTTTTGGAGCATATTTTTTTTAGATCGTATTTTGTAATAGCCCCGCCCCCCAACAAGCCTTGCAGTTAGAGAGTTGAAGCTGAGCTGGGACATGTCTGCAAACAACCAAGAAGAGACATGGCTGCTGGCTGGGGCCAGTGACACTTATCTCTGTGACCTAGACACAACATTGCGACATAGGTGAACTCTGTCTGCTTGGCTTTCTATGTGTTGTTTCCTTCCTTTTCAGACTGCTTAGTGGTGCCAGTGACTCATGCAGCCAAGTCCAAACTCTGAAATATTAATAGGTGGAGAGCAGAGATGCCAAGGGAGGTGACTGGCACTGGGAGGTCGTTGGCACACAACGACCTTCTTGCTGGACACCCCTCCAGCACCCAGAAGCAGCACCTGTAGTGTGGGCTGTAGCCAGTGCAGAGCTCAGAGATCAGGCAATGAAGCGTGTCTGGAATCTGGATCTGTCCCAAGGGCAACCTTAATTTTAGGGCAGATGAATGTTGTAAAGCTAATCCACTATTGAGTATGAATATGGAATATTAGTAGAAATAACTAGTAATGCAGAGGCGCTTGATGTTTTTATGGCTGTACTGTATGGTTTTTGTTTGTTCTTTTTTTAGACAGACACTCAATGTAGCCCAGGCTGGCCTGAACTCATAGGTGCCACTTGTGACAACATTCCTGGCTGTTCCTCTAGAGTGCTGGGATTGCCGGGCGTGAGCCAACATACCCGGCTGTCTATTTGACTGTTGTCATACCAGATGTCCCTTGTATCACTGAGCCCTTATTGTAGTCCTGGCCTTTGGAGGAGGTAGACCAGGAGCCTGTGGACTGTCTGGCTCAGTCAGAAAAGAGTTTGTACAAACAGGCCCTGGGTCCTCGGCCTGGACTCCTGGGGCTCAGGTAGTCAGGAAGTGCTAGCTGTGAATTCATGTGGTTTTGAGCTGAACCCTAAGTGAGGGACCACAAACTCATTCAGACCTCGGTGTGGTTAGCAATCTCCTCCAGAAGCTGTGTGCGGAACTCAGAGGACCACAGCCTTCCTGGAACTCGTGTGGACCTGCTTCCGGTCAACAGGGGTCCTTGTTCCCAGTCATCTTCTCTGCTTCACTTCTGTTTTATGTGAACAATGTGGCAGTTTAATTACCTTGCCTGGAACCACCTTCAGCTCACAGGCTCCCAAGTTTTTGTTGTTGTTGTTTTTTTTTTTTTTTTTTTTTTTTTGGTTTTTCGAGACAGGGTTTCTCTGTGTAGTTCTGGCTGTCCTGGAACTCACTCTGTAGACCAGGCTGGCCTCGAACTCAGAAATCCGCCTGCCTCTGCCTCCCAAGTGCTGGGATTAAAGGTGGCGTGTGCCACCACCTCCCGGCTGCTCCCAAGTTTTATTACATTGCCGAGCTACTTGTGTGTGTGTGTGTGTGTGTGTGTGTGTGTGTGTGTGTGTGTGTGT
>JANHMN010000011.1:18829795-18843239 GCA_030674055.1 Rhabdomys pumilio
TGTGTGTGTGTGTGTGTGTGTGTGTGTGTGTGTGTGTGTGTGTGTGTTGAGAGTGCTTGTGATCGACTTTCTTCAGGGCTGGAGAGATGGCTCACTGGTTAAGAGCACTTGCTACTTTTATAGAGAACTTGGGGTTGGTTCCCAGCACCCACATGTCTGTTCCCCCAGTTCCAGGGAATCTGACGCCCTCTTCTGGCTTCCATGGGCACTGCACACATGTGGTGCACAGACAGACATGGAAACAAACATAACACATTAAAAAAAAAAATCCTGAAAAGAAAAAAAGGTCTTTGCCGTGAGTTTTCAGACACACAGCATATTATTTTGCCTGTAGTCATGAGTACAGCAGGTTTACAGGATGTGTTCAGCCTGTCTACAGTTTTTACAGTTTATTGATTCTTTGTGAATTCACATCACCCCAATCCCACTCATCTCCCCATCCCTCCATCTCTGCCATCCACCCTGGCAACAAAACCAAAAGAACTGTCTCTGTGTGGAAGCTGCAGTGTGTCACCGTGTGCCACACTGCACACCCTTTTGCCCAGACATCTTTACTTGCAAGTGTTCATTGGTCTGGTTCGAGGCCTCTGGCTTCTGCTACACCATCAATCCTGGCTCCTCACTGGGACTCCTCAGGTACCCTGCTGTTGCCATGACTCTTGGAGATCCCGTAGCTCTGGATCTGCAGGACCAGCCCCTGGACATGCTCCAGCGGTTCATAGACTCATAGACGGTTTCATAGTTGGAGTGGACCGACTCAAAGCCCTGGATCTGGATCTGGGCCTGGGTGGTGGCTCTCCTTCCCTCACACCATTGGGGCCAGCTCCCAGCACTGCTTGGCAAGGGCCCTGCTCACCCAAGTGCCAAAGCAAGCAAAGGAGCAGGCCAGCTTTCACTCAGTTTACATCCTCAGGCCAGCACTCAGACATGGTCCTAGGTGATCACATGGGCCAGTGACATCAACACAGACCCTGCTGCTGCAGGGCCATGAACCTAGATATGGTCCTCGGTGGCAGCACAAGCCAGGACCTCACTATGGCTTTAGGTGGCAGTGCAGGCTACTGACATCAGACTCTTCTTCACTACCCTTGAGTCTCCTGTTCCCCCTCTCTTCACTGTACACACACCTACCTCTCTCTCCCATCTCTCCACCACTTACTTACACCTAGGCCTCTGGGTGCCCTCCACTCCACCCTCACTGTGGTAGTGGGCAGGGTTTCTCCCATCTCACTCCCTGCCCTGTGCGCCCTCAGCAACCACCATGCTGTTCTCTGCTTCTGTTAAGATTGAGTTTTAGATTCCACGAGCTTGCTGCATGCAGCTAACATGGTTGTGTCCTTCTGTACCTGGCTTATTTCTTTTACTCCAAGCTGGGCAGTGGTGGTACACGCCTGTAGTCCCAGCACTTGAGTTCGAGGCCAGTTTGCTCTATAGAGTGAGTTCCAGGACAGTCATGACTATACAGAGAAACTCTCTCCCGAAAACCCCCCAAAATAATATCCTCTAGATTTTTTCTTGTCACCAATGATTGGATCTCATTTTTAAAAGCTTAATATTTCATTACATTTACAGACTAAATTTTTTATATCTTTTTATTGTATGTATTCTTGAAGAAAAAAATGAGGTGGGTTCTCACTATTTAGCCTGCATCTGCTTCCCAAATGTTGGGGTTCAAGGCATGTGTGTCCCTAGAGCCAGAGTTACAGGTGATTGTGAGCTGCCCAGCCTGGGTTCTGGGAACCAAAGGGGATCTAAGGCATGGCACTATACACTTTTTTAACTGCCTGGTCATCTCTCCATACCCTTGAGATAGGGTCTTAGGTAGTCCGGGCTATCCTTGAACTTGCTGTGTAGATAAGGATGACCTTGACCTTTGGCCTGCTTCCTCTTGCCCAGCTGGGTACACAACTTCACCGGGTGTAGGAGGTACTGATGGAGCCCAGAGCACGCCGGACAAGCACTGGACTGAGCGACTTCCTAGCACTAAGTCTGTAATCCATCTTGAGTTGCTTTTTGCATGTGGGGTGAGTTAAGGGTATAGCTTCATTCTGCGGGAGGCCACTTGTCTCAACACTGCCTACTGAAGAGACTAAGCTTCTAACGTGGCTGTTAGCGCCATCGCCATCGTTGAGAATCTGTTGACCATAAATGTGAAGGTTTATTTTATGGGCTCTGTTTTGTTCCATTGTGTATCGCCTTTCCGTTGTGGGGGTTGAGGTGGGGCAGAGACAGTCAATACTGGGCTGGGCTGGAGGCAGGATGAAAGGCAGGGAAAATCTCTAGACATGAGGAGAGGAGCTCCTCTGCAGAAAAGCAAGAACAATCACCAGGTGCTTAAGGCCTTCCCCCTTCCCTTCTGTAAACCTGCAGTTTTCTAGGAATCCCAGAAAGGGATTACTGAGAAAGGCCATCTGAAACCCTCTGCAACCCTAGTGGCTTCTGGCTTTACCTTATCAGATTATAATCCCCCGCAAGGCATCTCTCCTGCCAAGAGACAAAGGGGGCTGGAGAGATAACGTCTCAGTGACTAAGAGCGCTTGTGGCTCTCGAGGACCCAGGTTTGATTCCTAGAAGTCTGTGGAGGCTAACAAACCATCTGTAACTCCAGTTCCAGGAGATTTGACGCCCTCAGGCATGTGTGCTGTGCACACACATACATGCAGCCAGAGCATTCATGCACAAAATAAAAATAAGTCTTTTAGTAACTCCTTGAAGTACCTTGAGAGACACCAGAATAGCCTATACAAGTAATGCTAAAACAATTGATTGCCGGGCAGTGGTGGCGCATGCCTTTCATCCCAGCACTTGGGAGGCAGAGGCAGGCGGATTTCTGAGTTCGAGGCCAGCCTGATCTACAGAGTGAGTTCCAGTACAGCCAGGGCTACACAGAGAAACTCTGTCTCAAAAAAGAAAAAAAAAATCTCCTGACTGTGCTTGACAAACTGGCTAGTCCTGAAATTCTTTCCAGTGTTGAAGCCATGAACCCTGGTTTGGGCCTACTCAAGCAAGGCCCTACAAGATTAGGGAGCTCCAGGCGGCTGAGGGTGACAGTGGGGGGCTGTATCTCTGTCCCTCCCCACCGACATTGTAGCTTGGTGATATGTTTGAAATTGGGGAGTTTGATACTTGCAGCTTTGTTCTTCTTTAAAGCTGCTTTAGCTCTTTGAGATGAATTTTAGGATTTAACAGTGATCCATTCCTTCCAACCCACATACATCGCTCCATTTTGTTTTTACATCTAATGGGTATGAATGTTTTGCTGCATGTATGCACATGTACCATGTGTGTACCTGGCTCCTGCAGAGGTCAGAAGGCAGCACTGAGTTCTCTGGAGCTGGAGTTACAGGAGGTTGTGAGCTACCCTGTCCACTTCAAGAGCAACCAGTGCTCATAACTGCTGGGCCTTCTCTCCAGCCCCTCCCTCCCCCCTTTAAAGATTTGTTTATGTGGATGAGCACTCTATGTGCATGTATGCCTCCAAGACAGAAGAGGGCTTCCGATCCCGTAGTAGATGGTTGTGAGCTTTCTTCCTTCTTCCTTCCTTTCTTTCTTTTAAAATTGGAAATCTCCTTTGTTATTAGAATTTATTTAAGTTATTTGCTTGTGTTTTGATGTTGAATATGGGATTGATTTCTTTCTTTTCCAGATAATTTGCCGTTAGTGTATAGAACTGTACTGATTATTTACAATATTAGTTTATTTTTATTTTTTAATTTGTGTGCATGCATGACTGAGTGACTCTGTGTGTGTGTAAGTCAGAGGACAACTTTGTGGCATTCTCTCATTCCTCCATACTTGGATTCCAGAGATTTAATTAGGTCATCCAGCTTGTCTGGCCAGTTCCTGTATGTAACCATTGTGGGTCCCTATATATAATTATTTTTATGATATTTAAGGGAACTTGGGAACATTCTGCTACTTCCCAGTATTTTCTTTACCGGTCTCCAATTTTCTTTTCTTCACCTTACCTTCCTCCCTTCAGACCAGAACTTTTGTCAGGCAGGCTGACACATTCTTGTACACCATAGCAGTTGGGAGACAAAGGCAAGAGGCCAGCCTAGGTTAGGATGTCTAGAACCTTCTCAAGAAATAAAAGTAAGCAAAAGCATGCAA
The DNA here is from genome assembly GCA_030674055.1 of Rhabdomys pumilio. Lineage (NCBI taxonomy): Eukaryota > Metazoa > Chordata > Mammalia > Rodentia > Muridae > Rhabdomys > Rhabdomys pumilio. The sequence goes on from JANHMN010000011.1 coordinate 18,833,909, forward strand.
AGGCTGGGACCCTCCTTCCTCTGTCCGGTAAGCACGCCCCGTCCCCATTACGAGGTAGCGGCCAGGAGACCACAGGTCTTTTAAACACTAATTGGATTCTTCTCATTCAGAGAAAAGCTCTGCTCTTGGCCAGAGGCCATCAGCTCTGTTTCTCAGAGGAAGGGAAAGACTGGGCATGGGCAGGTTTACCAAGGACACATGTGCTGTTGGTGCAGGTGAGGGGGGAGGAGAGAGGAGAGAGCAGTAGATTTCATCTCATTCCCATGCTCGAGACCTCTCCCCCAGATTAGTGGGGTGGGAGACGGAGGTTCACCTGGCTTTGAAGTTTCCTTCTAATACTAGCTTCTCATTTTTTTTTTTAATGATCAAAAATATGTGTTGAGTTAATTTTTAAGTCATTTATTGCCGGGTGGTGGTAGGGCATGGCTTTAAGTCCGGCACTTGGGAGGCAGAGGAAGATGGATCTCTGTGAGTTGGAGGCCAGCCTGCTCTACAGGGTGAGTTCCAGGGCCACACAGAGAAAGTGTGTCTCAAAAACAAACAACGTCATTTGATTTATCGTCCGTCGTGTATGTGTATGAGCGCATTGGATGCCCTGCTCTGTCTATCACTCTGCTTTACTCCTTGAGGCTTGGTCTCTCACCGAAGCTGAGCTAGGCTGGCTGTCAGCAAGCCCCAGCCATTCTCTTGTCTCTGCTTCCCCAATAGTGTTGGGGTTACAGCTGTGTGTGGCCTGGCCAAGCTTTTTAGGGATTTGAACTCCTGCTTACACTTCGGAGTCATCTTCATAGCCCCTGAATAACTGTCCCTCCCTCCCTCCCTCCCCTCCTTCCTTCCTTTGATAAGGTCTCACTATGTAGCCCTGGCTAACAGGGAACTCACAGAGGCCTACCAGCCTCTAGAGTGCAGGGATAAAAGCACCACCACAGGAACAAGACTTGAGTTTTGGAAGAAGTCTCCCTATGTAGCTTAGGTAGCCTGGAAATAAATCCCTGTGTAGCTCAGGGATGGTCTAGCTCCTGATTCTCCTGCCTCTCCCAAGTGACTGACTACACCCAGTGTTTTCTCTGTTTTCTTTTACCTATCGGACACTGACAGGTTTTCCCTATTTGACCTGCTAGTAGATTTGCTGTATCAATGGATCCCTTTATCTTAACCAGTGTTGTGTTTCTTCTTTAAGGGTGTGTGTGCTGGGCTTCTTTGAATAACTGCAGATTTTGATACGAAGGTCTCCTGAGTAATTGGATTTAGGATTTTTATTTTTTTTAACATCTAAGTGAAACTCTTTTTACCACCATCTCCAACTATTTTGGGGTACCCTAAGTGTAAAAGGACCTTTACCATCATAAAAGGGGAGGGTATGCTTACTTACAGAGAAATGAGATGGAGCCCACATGGACCCAGCGGAAGCAGGAGTTGCTTATAGGAATCTCATGTGTTTGGTAGAGATTTCAGAGGTGGCCTTAGCTCTCAGCAAAACCTGAAGTTAGCACTGGGGTTCTTTCTAGCCTCAGACCTGTTAAGGGAGTGACTATCATCTTGTTTCTCCTCCAGGCACTCTAAGACATGTTATTTATTTATTGATTGATTGATTGATTGATTGATTGTTGTTGTTAGTGTATGTGCACCCGGGAAGGCCAGGAGAAGGCATCCGATTCCTTGGAGTTGGTTACATGTGGTTGTGTGCTTCCTCATGTGAGTGCTGGGAACTGGACTCTGGTTCTCTGGCAGAGCAGCCAGTGCTCCAGCTGAGCCATCATCCCGCCATCCCTGTCAATGATGCTTATAGCTAGAAACTGACTGATGGCCTTTCCTCTTGCTTTGAAGGGCTCAACATATGCACCAGTGGAAGTGCCACCTCATGTGAAGAATGCCTATTGATCCACCCAAAATGTGCCTGGTGCTCCAAAGAGGTATGTGTACTGGGGTAGGGAAGGGGAGGGGGCAGAGTGGGTGGGACCAAAATTTTCATCAGAAGCCGAACGGGTGCTGGCTCATTCACAGGTCTCTGACTTGTTCTAGATGTTTGCGAACAAGGGCTCTTCTGAACCTCTTTAGCTCATCGCCTTACGTCTCTAGGTTTTTTGTTTTGTTGTTGTTGTTTTTTTTGTTTTGTTTTTTACATATGAGACAGTCTTACTAAGGGCTGGCTTTGAATTTGCTCTCTAGCCTAAGCAAGCCTTGAATTTACAATCCTCCTACCTCTGTTTCCAGCACTGGGGGTTATAGACCTGAGCCACTAGGCCAGACTCAAAGCTTTCTTTTCTGGATTCTTTCTTTCTTGTTTTGTTTGTGCGTGGTGCTGAGGATAGAACCTAAGGCGTTGTGCATGCTAGGCAAGTGCTTTAGCATTGCGGGGCGTTCTGTCCTCTTTCAACTGGGCTGCTCACAGGGTTAGGGACTGATTGCAGGCCTTCATCTGCACTAAGTTGCACACCCAGCCTACAAGTACTGGTCTCTTTATAGTGTTGAATGTTAATCATATTTGGAGAAACCAGACGCTGTTCTCCTTTGTGTGAGAACCAGTTAGGACTCAGCTATAGTCTCCTGATCTTTGGATAAGCAGCTGAGGAAGGCCCGAGCTAGTGAAGTGAGTTTCTTGTGTAAGAATTCAAAGTAGGCTTGGGCTGGTGGTGTCTGTAAATACCATAATATTAAATAACGGCTCTTCCTTTAAAGGAAGTTAAAAAGAATAGTTTATTCTGAGCTACTGTGGCCTGGGAACAAGGGTTCCAGTATGTTCTACCCTGGACAGTTAATTGAACTTTTGTAGTCCCAGAACAAAAGGAAGTCAGACATATATTTGTTGCTAACGTTGGTGAGAGCATTAGCAGGCTGTACTGGAAGGTGAGAGCATCAGCAGGCTGTACTGGAAAGCTGGAGAGTCTCTTTAACAGGTTTTCTTTATGTTCGTCTGTCTGTCTGTCTGTCTGTCTATCTATCTATCTATCTATCTTTTTTTTTTTTTTTTTTTGGTTTTTCGAGACAAGGTTTCTCTGTGTAGCCCTGGCTGTCTTGGAACTTACTCTGTAGACCAGGCTGGCCTCGAACTCAGAAATCCGCCTGTCTCTGCCTCCCAAGTGCTGGAATTAAAGGTGTGCGCCACCACCGCCCGGCTATCTGTCTAATTTTTTTGTTTTAGTTTTTATTTTTGTTTTGTTTGAGACAAGGTTTCTCTGTTTAGCTTTGGCTGTCCTGGAGCTTGCTCTGTAGACCAGGTTGGCCTCAAACTCACAGAGATCTGTCTGCCTCTGTGTCTGGTGTGTTCCCTACCCCTAGTGCTGGAATTAAAATCGTGGGCTACTACTCTCTGGATTCTTTTTAAATTTTTAATTAGAGACAGAATCTCACTGTGTAGCTCTGGCTATCCTAGAACTCTCTATTAAGACTAGGCTGGCCAGGCACTCACAGAACCAAGTGCTGGGATTAAGAAAGCATGTGCTACCATGCGCGGCCCTTATTTATTTATTTATTTATTTATTTATTTATTTATTTTAATTATGTGTATGTGTGTAGATTTATTCTTGTGAGTGCAGAGGCCAGAACCATCAGCTCCTCTGGAGCCAGAGTTAAACGTGGCTGCGAGCTGCTCAACATGGTTCTGGGTCTCTGTGGAGTTTGCTCTCACCAGCGGAGCCAGCTCTCCTGCTTTCCAGAGCTGGCAGTCTTTTTCTTGTGTTTTTGTTTTTTTGGTTTTTCAAGTCAGGGTTTCTTTGTGTAGCCTTGGCTGTCCTGGAAGTAACTCTGTAGACCTGGCTGGCCTCGAACTCATAGAGTGCTCTCAAACTCACAGGGCTTCTGGGGATGCCTACATTAATTGAGTGGAGAAGATCCACCCACTATGGTTGGAACCATGCCCTGCCGGAGACTGTATAACCTAGGAGATGAGTGACAGCTTGCTCTCGTCATACTCTGCTTTCTGATTGGGTGGGGTGTGATGCCTGAAGCCCTGCTGCCTCGACTTCCCCACCATGATGGATGGTACCCTAGCACTCTAAATTGCTTTTATTAGAGTTTTTCATCACAGCAACAGGAAATGAAAGTGAGACAGGTTATCTAGCCCAGGCTGGCCGCACTCCTGATGCAGGAGAACTTTTGATCCTCCTCCTTCCGTTTACTGAGTGCTAGGACCACAGGCTGTGCCACCACTCTTGGTTGACGTGATGCTGGAGGTTGAACCCGGGATCTAGTGTGTGATAGGCAAGCAGTCTGCCGGCTGAGCTGCATCTCCAGTCCCCTCTCTTCGGTCTTTGATGCTACAGCATCAGGAATGGTGGAGCTCAGAGGTCTGTCACACTTAGTGATGCAGTGAGAAGCTTATTTGCTTTGAAGTTGGATCGAATACCAAGGTTAGACAGATATGAAAGGGCCCAGGACTGCCCAGGAGAATTTTGACTCTTACACAGTGCAGCTCTCCTTGATCCTGGTGTTCTCGTCAGGTTGCAGGATCCTTAATAAACAAGCATGCAGAAATCCTTAGTAAGCATCTTCAGAAAACATTGTTCCCCATGGCATGCAGGTGGGTAGCGGCATCCTAGTTTGGTTTACTTAACCCTTAGTAGATAATTAGGCTTCGTGGAATTTTATTTAAAAGAGGACTGTAGCCAGGCATGATGGCACATACCTGTGACCACAGCATGTAGGAGGCTTAGGCAGGTGGACTTTGAGTTAAACAGCAAGACCCTGCGTCAAAAGCAAACCAAGGGTCGAGGGTTGTCTCAGAAGCTAAGAACACGCACTGGTTTTGCAGAGGACTCAAACTTTGTTCTCAGTGGCTATCAGACAGCTCACAACCACCTGTCCCTCTGGCTTCCTATGCTCACATGTGCGCATATGCACACATACAGACATACACTTTGTAAGGGTCCATGATTTGCCAAAGAATGATACCCCAGACTCAAATAGTATGTAAACGCAAAGAGTGTTTTATTCTGTAGAAGTCCAGGATGCTGGGGTCTCCCATTACTAAGACAGAGAGACAACCAAGTGAGCTCAGAAGGCCTGATTTAAAACACCGAGGGGGTTTGGGGGTGGGTGGGTGTGTAAGACTCTCGAGAGCAGAGCCTTAGTTTACCAGAGACCCCCGAGAGAACCATGCGGCCACGAGAAATCACTGCAAAATGCAAGAGGAATTTTTAATGTTCCAGAATGCTGGGGCCACAGGCACTGCTTCTTCAGTAAGCTTTTATACAGTCCTTAGGGCGGCAGCCATTAGGCACAATGTGATTGGCAGAACAGTGTGACTTTTTAAACTAATTGTTCTTTAGGGAATGAGGTGGTAAGAACTTCCCTTGTCTGTAGGTGGCAAGGGCTGGTCCTTCCTACAGAATGTGTCTATGTGCTCTAGGTCTCCCCACCCGCAGGTGGATTCCTTTCTTTGTGGTCTGAGGAATGTTAATCAGCCTCTCAATTTCTGCTTTGACTGTTAATCCAGCAAGTGTCCTCTGACTGAGGAATGTTAATCAGCCTCTCCCACGGAGGGGGGGGGTGCGAGGGGGCGAGGGGGCGAGGAAGCGAGAGACAAATGTTCGAAAGTTCCTCTTCTGGTGACCTCTATCTTACTCCATCTCTAGGACATTCCATTGCTGGGGCATGGGGCGTGGAAACTTGCTGGGGAGGCCTAGAAACTGTTGCTGAGGAAGTAGCTGAGGAAGTTCGGAAACTGCTGCTGACCCATTGTCCTTGCCTCAGGCGAGGTGGTGGGACAGCTTAGTAACTGACTTACTTAGGTTTGCTTGGCCTTGCCCAGTTCTTAGGCCTAGTCTCCTAAACTGTCAATTTAAAGCCTACCATTGAGTCAGCCTAGCTTTCTCAACTTAACACAAAATTAGGAAGTAAATCTTATTTTAGAAAGTCAAAATGAGAACAAGGCTGCCTCTCTCTCTCTCTCTCTCTCTCTCTCTCTCTCCCTCTCTCTCCCTCTCTCTCCTTCCCTTCCCCTTTCTTCCTTCCTTCCTTCCTTCCTACATCCCTTCTTTCCTTCCTTCCTTCCTTCCTTCCTTCCTTCCTTCCTTCCTTCCTTCCTTCTTGTCTCAGTATGTAACCCTGGCTTGGAACTTGTAGATTAGGCTGGCCTAGAATTCCTCTCAAGTGCTGGGATTAACGATATGGCTGGCATGATGCCCAGCACCATTTAAGTCTTATAGTAAGGAATATGGTTGGGTAACGTTAGATATATTATTATCATAAAGCAATGCAAATATTAGGTAGGCCAGTGTTCTGGTGAGTGTTCTATTGCTGTGAAGAGACACCGTGACCGTGACAACTCTTATAGGAAAGCTTTTCATTGGGACTTACAGTAGTAGAGGTTTAGTTCATTATCAGCATGGAGGGAAGGAAACATGGTGGCATGCAGGCATGGTGCTGGAGAGGAGCTGAGAGCTTATATTTGAATCAATAGGCAGCAGGAAGAGACACTGTTCTTAGCTTGAACACTGAAAACCAAAGGTCACCCCCCAGTTACACACTTCCTCCACCAAGGCCACACTTCCTAATCTCCCTCCAGTAGCCTCCTCCCTAATGACCAAGATTTCAAATAGTTTGGAGCCTATGGGGGCCATTTCTATTCAAACCACCACCATACCAGTTTTCCTTGCTTCCTTCCTTTCTTCCTTCCTTCCTGCCTGCCTGGATTTAGAGCCTTACAAACACAAACATGATTCTTGGTTACTAGGAAAATGACATCAGATAGACCAGAATATGTTTAGCACCAGAACTGCTGCCACTTTGGCACAAAACACAGTGGAAGCAGAGGCATAAAGTCTTCTTCATCTTACATCTTGGTTCCGGAGGGAAGTGTGCTTTGGACAATGGTTTGCATGAATTAAGCACTATAATATTCTCAGTGTAAACTTTTAATATTTGTCCTGGGCTCTTGTAGTGTTTGGGGAAAGTGATCAATTTCTAAGCTGCTGCTTCTTTTTTTCTGACAGGGAGGAGGGTCCCACTGTGTAGCCTGGGCTGGTCTGGAACTCACGGATCCGCCCTCTTCTGCCTCCCTGCTGCTGAGACTACAAGTGTGTGCTGCCATACCCAGTTAAACCTCTTGTCTTAAGGGAAGTGTCCACTTTTCTAAACCGTTGTTAGAACCATGGAGCACAAGCCCTGGCTTTGTGAGTAAAAGGAAGCAAGACTTATAGTTTGGGGCTGGCTTGGTCTGTGTGGTGTGGACTGTGGTCCCAGTGGGAGAACCAGAGATAGCTTCTGGAGGAAAATACACTGTATTATTGATGATATTCTGAGAGATAGCTGAGATATCCCAGAGGCGTACAGCAACTTGTTCAAAGCCACATACGTGTGTCAGAACTGGCTAGAATTTGCCAGTCTCTCTTCTGAGCCTCGGGTCATCTAGATGACGGCACAACCTCTGTGCTGTAGGGAGATTATGACCCAACAAGCTACTCCAAGAAATGAATCTTTACAGAGCTCGCCCTTTCCTGTCTGTTTGTAGTACCTTTGTTATGAATCTTCTCTGGAACCACTTGTGGGTCTCTGTGACCTCAAGACGGATCTAGGAGCTAAGGCTCCGGCTCCCTGCCCACTGCTGTTTCTTGTACACTCTCAAGACTGTTTACCAGGAGAGCTACAGAGGCTCCTGGGTGTCACTTGGGAAAGCCCACATGATTCCCCACACTGCGAGCTCTGCTTGGGGCCCTTCAGCTGTCTCTTCTTCCCTTTGCTAACAACTTCCTGTTCTTAATAATCAGTTCAAGGGGTTGGAGAGATGGCTCAGCGGTTAAGAGCACTGGCTGCTCTTCCAGAGGTCCTGAGTTCAATTCCCAGCAACCACTTGGCAGCTCACACCTATCTGTAACTCCAGTTCTAGGGAATCTGACACTCTCACATAGACACACATGTGAGCAAAACACCAATGCACATAAAATAAAAATAAACTATACATACACATGTATAAATTATATGAATATAATTTATACATATACATATAGTTTATATACATATAATTATATACATATAATTCATATGTGAACATAAAATAAAAATTTTATATTTTATATATACATATATACACACATAAATTATAATTTATAATATACATAATATGTATGTACTATATATAAATTATATGTATATATGTACATATAATTTATATATGTGTGTGAATATATATATATATATATATATATATATATATATATGCATACATGCATAAGCCAGTTCAAGTCTTATCTACTCTTTGAAAACTTTCCATGATAGACCTGTCTCTGTCCATCCATCTACCCACCTGCTCATTCATTTGCCCATCTGATATATAAGAGAAAGTCACTCCATTGGAAACATGGGGTGTGAGTTTAGTCTTTGCTATATCCTTCTCGCAGTGGTCCTATGCAGTGGCAGTTGCTCAGTGGGTACCAGCTGAAGGATCTCATTGGATGGCTGTCCTTTACATGCACCAATCATCAGGTCCTGACTTGCTCTTGGCCTCTGTGCCTTCTAGTACCTCTATTATCATAACCTTTCCCCCATTCTCCTCTCACTGGGTAAATGTGGTTTTGTATCCCTTGCCAATTAAATCATCTTTTTGTCTTATTCGTGCCCAATGTCCTTTCAAGGTTGGGGCAGGAATTCATATTTGATAGAAGAGGCCTGCTAAACAGACACAGAGTTAGACAAAGTTACTCTTTATCTGAGCCAGGGTCTTTTGTAGCTCAGGCTGGCCCTGATTTGCTGTATACTTTAGGATGATCTTCTGATGGTCCTGTTTCTACCTCCTACCCATAGGATTACAGGGGTATCACCATACCCAGTTTGTTTGTTTAGATAGTGTCTTAAGATGTAGCCCAGGCTATCCTCAAATTCAGCCATCTGCCTCTGCCTGCTGCGGGTTTCAGGTGTGAGGTCTTTTACTGCCCCACAGGCTGTTGTTAATGTCTTGAAACATAGAATGAAGCTGCTACTGCCCAGCACCGAGCCTCATTAGATGCACATGAAGTTAGGGCAGGGAGGGCTTAGGGATAGGACTTCTAATGCACTGAGCCTCCCAAATGGCTGAATGAATCATCCAGTAAACGACCATGTGACCTATGAACATATTCTGGTGAAATGGGTAGTGGGATCTAGGAGCCAGGCTCCTTTTTTTAAAGATTTATTTATTTATTTTATGTATACGAGTACACTGTAGCTGTCTTCATGCTGTACCAGAAGAGAGCATCAGATCCCATTACAAAGGGTTGTGAACCAACATGTGGTTGTTGGGAATTGAACCTCTAGAAGAGCAGTCAGTGCTCTTAACTGCTGAGCCATCTCTCCAGCCCCAGGATGTATTTTTAATATTTTTAACTATTTAGTATGCATAGGTGTGAGTCTGCACATG
>JANHMN010000011.1:18851730-18893930 GCA_030674055.1 Rhabdomys pumilio
CCCCCTCCCCCTCCCCCTCCCCCTCCCTCTCCCTCTCCCTATTCCTCTTCTTCTTCCTTCTCCTCCTCTTCCTCCTCCTCTTCTTCCTCCTTTTCCTTCTTTTCATCCTTCCTCCTCCTCCTCCTCCTTCTTCTAATATGTTAACCTTAGCTCACAACAAGCCTGGGTGACAAGAGCTTCTGTCAATCCTTAGTCCTCATGTGGCATTTGGATGAGATTACCCCTGCCTCCACTTTCTGACAGTGACAATGGAGTGCTAATTTTCTTCAGGCCCTACCCTGACGGCTGCCTGCTTTTGCCTGTTTCTCCACCCAGTACTTTGGCAACCCACGGTCCATCACCTCTCGGTGTGACCTGAAGGCAAACCTCATCCATAATGGCTGTGAAGGTGAGATTGAGAGCCCAGCCAGCAGCACCCACATCCTTCGGAGTCTACCTCTCAGCAGCAAGGGTTCCAGTGCCACGGGTGCTGATGTTATCCAGATGACGCCGCAGGAGATTGCTGTGAGCCTCCGGCCAGGTGAGTGTTCCTCAGGGTTGGGTGCTTTGGGCTTAGAAAGGCCCACTGGCTGTGATGTGCTAATATGGAAGGTGGGCTTGATGGAGCTCAGAGCCTGGAGATGGTAATGAGATGAAAGGCTCATACCAGGAAGGGGGGAAAGGATGCTGGAGACGAGCCTAGGTGGAGTGTCTTGATGTATATGTATATATGTGTGTGTGTATCAGTGATTGTAGTAGAGGCTGTGCCTTCATAAATGAGGCATGCCCTGGAGATCCATTTCTGCAACAAACATGATGAACACGCAAACCTCGACTGAAACGATGATCAAAACCCAATATTGTAGGATATTTATAACATACGATTTCCTATTTAAGCCTGTAAAAATATTCATTTTTATTGTTTATTGCTTTTAATAATGTGTGTGAGTGGCTAAGTGTGTGCATGTAAGTGCCTCAGAGGCCAGAGGCATGGGACAGATTTCCCCTGAAGATGGAGTTCCAGAGAGAAACACACTGCCCGACATGGGGCACATTTGGCTTCTCTGAACCTTCTCCTCATTTACGCCTTTTTTTTTTCTTTCTTTTTTTTCCCTGAGGTATGGTCTTACTATGTAGCCCTAACTGGCCTGTAACTTGCTATTACACCAAGATGGCGTGGAACTCACAAGAAATCCACCTGCCCCCAGAGTGTTCACAGTAGTAGTGCTTTGGGGCCCTTTCCTGTATCCCACTGTCTGCCATACTTGACCATAGCTATTTCTAGATGACAGTCTAGTGCTTGGGACAAATTGAGGCAGGGGGTTAATTATGAATGGTTGTAGCCCTGCCTTGTCCCTTAGCTGGGAGGCCCTGGGCAGGTCATTTAACCCCTCACCCTCAGGATCACAAGGTCTTCGACATCTTCCTTCATCCTTCTTGAAAGTAGCCAGGGCTTCATACAAGACTGTCATCTAAAAGGACATGTGGGATATACCTTTGATCCCAGCACTGAGAGGCAGAGGCAGGTGAATTCCAGGCTAGCCTGGTCAACATACTGAGTTTCAGGCCTGCAGGGGCTACATAGTAAGACTCTGTCTCAACAACAACAAAAGCTGAAGTCATCATTTATTTTAAAGGATAATGGCTGCTGGGCAAAGGGACCTGTGCCCTAGTATGGGATCTGGTGCAAAAGAATGTTTGTAGTAAGCCTTCCTTAAAGCTCACTGTTCTTATACCCATTCTCACTAACTGGTTCTGTGAGCATGCATTGCTTTAGAATGAGCTTTGAGTCACCAGATGCTGGAGAAGTGTTTGGTTTTACTTGTTTTAACTATTGTGAAGCCAGAACAAAAGATGTAAGTTGGCCTAGGATGGAGTTGACCCAGGTGGACGGGGAAGCCCACATTACTGAATTTAGTCAAATATTCTATTAACCACCATGTAGGTTCTAGTATTAGAAAGAAAGTAAGAACGGTATCTTGTGTTATCCAGTGAGTGCGCTGGCAGGCCTGAGGGAGCAGTAGGTAAAAAAGGGAGCAGCCATCCCAGGAAGACACACCCAAGCCACCATGACAAGTTTTGGTAGAGATAAAGATGGGGGGCAGGGGTGAGGAAAATTGGAATTTCTAAAGTTCTAGAATCAGTGTGAGTATATTTTTAGTGAAAGAAATTTTTTAAACAATAATTAATGGCTTTTGAAAATTTAAAAACACAGTTTTAATATATACATATACATGTACATATGTATATACACATATATGTATATATATATGTGTGTGTGTGTATGTATGTATATATGTATGTGTGTGTGTATGTATGTATATATGTGCAAAACCCTCTTATGGGGGGAGAGGGAATGTTCTTCTTAGCATAAATCTCAGGTTACCAAGTGCATTCTTGCCTTCAGGAAGCTCTCCCACCTGGGGAAAGCTGTCAGGTATGTGGGATTAGCTTTCTATTGTATATTTGTAGCATTGCCTTCTGGTTTTCTCCCCAGCCCCGCCCCCCTCACCTCATAATAAGCATTTGTTGAATGCCAGGGAATCTTATTACGCCAGGGACAAGCCTCAGCATAACTTGAAAGGCACCCGTGAAGGCCAGGTACTGTCCCAGGGTACAGCTGTTAGAGAAGAAAGTGGGCTGCGTGGTAAGGTGGACAGAGATGAAAATAAGAAGGACTTCCTCACTTAGTCTTAAATTTTGTTTTTAATTACGTGTTGGTCTGCAGAGGTGGCTCAACAATTAAAAGTTACATTTATTTGCCTGTCATGGTGGCAAACATCTTTATTCCACCACTTGGGATCAGAGGCAAGGTGATATCTATGAGTTCAAGGATAGCATGTTCTACACTGGGAGTTCCAGGCCAGCCAGGGCTACATAATGAGACCCTGTGTCAAACCGCCTGTCCATCTGTCTGTGTGCAGTGTGCACACATATGTGGAGGTCAGAGAACAACTTGTGGGAATCTGTTTCCTGCTTCCACCATATGAATCCAGGAACCAAACTCAGGTTATCTTTTCAGCTAACTCTGTGAGGCAGTGTTTGTATCCTCTGAGAGCTCTCAGGCTGTGAGACAGTGCTGGTGTGCTCTGAGCCATCTCTCTGGCCCGTCATTGTCATTATCATCATCATTAACAACAACAGTAAATTTATGTTATTATCTTATATGTGTAAATGTTTGCTTATATGTATGTCTATACACCACATGCATGCCTGATGTCTGCAAGCCAAACAAGGGCATTGGATCCCCTGGAGTTATAGCAGCTTTCAGACACCATGTGGGTGCTGGGAATCAAACCCAGGAGTTTTGGAAGAACAGCCAGTATTTCTAACCATTGAGCCATCTCTTCAGCCCTCCCCCCGCCCCCTGTTCCATTAAAATGCATTTTTTATTACATTTTATTATATGTATGTATATGTGTACAACTTTTTTGTGAGCCATTTTTCTCTTTCCACCATGTGGAACCTGAGATCAGTCTTGAGCCCTCTCAGGCTGTGAGGAAGGGCTGGTATCCTCTGAGCCATTTTACTTGCAGCCCTTCTTAGTTTTGTTTTTGTTTTTTGTTTTTTTTTTTTTAAAGATTTATTTATTTATTTAATGTATGTGAGTACACTGCCGCTGTCTTCAGGCATACCAGAAGAGGACATCGGATCCTATTACAGATGGTTGTGAGCCACTGTGTGGTTGCTGGGAATTGAACTCAGGACCTCTGGAAGAGCAGCCAGTGCTCTTAACTGCTGAGCCATCTCTCCAGCTCTTCTTAGTTCTTAAATAGGATTAAAACTGTTTTGTTTTGTTTTTCAAATTGAGATATAAATTACATGTCACAAATCACACAATCTTAAAATGTTCGGGTCACTGGTTCTAAGCTATGTAACCATCACAACCGTGTCATTACAGACCGTTCTCACACCAGCAGCTTGAACTGACTACCCTTCATCTCCTAAAGCAGTTTTGCTCTGATGCTGCCTTCACCAGACACTTCCTGCTGTTATGTAACATGGGAGCCTTAGTTCATCCACACTGTAAAATGTGCTCCTTCCTGGTAGTCTTGAACCAGGGCATCACCCTGTAGCTCTGGCTGACCTGGAAGCTATGACTCTCCTGCTTCTACCTCCCCAGGCCACACCCTGTTACTGTGTCTGTTATGGCCAAATGATGCTCTGTGTCCTTAGGCTCCACTTTAGTTGATGGACAGACTGTTTCCACTGGGTAAAAATTATACATTCATGTGCAAGCATTTTGGGGGCCATATGTTTTCAATAATTTTGAGTCTATAGCAAGGAGTGGAATTGCTGGATTGTATGGTAATTCTGTGTTTAACTTTCTGAAGAACTGCCAAACTTTAAGCAGGGTTTTGTATAAATACAAGGATCATGTTTTCCATTTTATTTCAACACTGGAAACTGTATGTCAGGATAAGAATTAAAAAAAAAAAAAAAAACCTTAACAAAAGGCATGAAATTTTTAGGGTGTGCATTTTAAGCAAAACTTACTGAGACAAGCAAACGCAAGAGTAGGTTTTCTTTGAGTAGGTTTCTTTGAGTTATTCATGTGATTTTCTTTAGTTCTTAAATATTTATTTTTAAAAAATATTAGTGCGTGAGAGGGGCAGGGCAGGCAGACAGACATGTGTCACGGTGTATGTATGGAGCCCAGAGGATACTTTTTTCTCCTTTTTGAACCAGAGTCTCTATGTAGCCCTGGCTGTCCTGGAACTCCGTTTGTAGACCAGGCTGTCCTGGAACCTACAGTGATCCACCTGCCTTTATCTCCCAAGTGCTGGATTAAAGATGTTGCGCCACCACACTCAGCCAGAGGACAACGTTTACTGATGATCTGAGATCCCCATATAGAAAGCGGGACACAGCGATGTATTTGTGTAACCTTAGCATTGCTGTACTGAGATGGGAGGTGGAGATGGGACAGTTGCTTAGAAGTTTGCTGGTCAGCAGCCAGCATTATATGGGCAAAGCTGCAGAAACAAGAGAGACCCTGCTAGTAAGCAAGGTGGAGCTGATGCATTCTGGACACACACACACACACACACACACACACACACACACACACACCTACCTCATTCATTTATTTGAAGATGGCAGGAGTCTTTATTGTTAGGATCCTGCCTTGCCTTGACTTGTGAACATCAGCCTGGGAGTTCTGTCCTCAGTCTGGCAGTGAGTGCCAACTGATGCCTGTTCCCAAGGATGAAAACGAAATTTTCTTATTAAAGGGAAGGCAGAGAAAAGAAAGTGTTAAAAGTACCTTCCGGGTGCAGAGGCTAGTTAGTACTTGATTACAGAGGGAGACTCTGTACTTATAAGTGGAGCCCTGGCAGGAACCCTGTGCTAAACACAGGCAGCTCTGGGTGCTTTGAAATCAGGGAAACAGGGCAGGAGAGAGTTGTTGGGCTAGAGGCAGGGCTGCAGGGGTGTGTGTGCGGGGAGGGGGGGATACATGGGACAACTCCATTTTCTCAGGTGCAGGTGGTCGGCTTCTCTTTGTAGTTACCTTTATTGCACTTCTGGTCCTGAGGTGGGGATTAGCTCCAGAGAGATGTACAAACCGGTAGAGCTCCCAGGTAGAGAGGGAAACTATGTGGGAGTCTGAGGGGGTATGGGGAGAGGTGGAAGGTATGGGTAAGGGGTAACATCCAGTATGTTGGTCGGGGATGTTGTCACCAGAGGCAGGCACATACCAACACTATTGGTGACAGTGAGGTCTGTGTCCCCTGCTTAGGCCATCCATCTTACACTGTCTCAGGCAGTGTAAGACAGCAGCTTGCTGGGAAGCATGGAAGGGAGGAGTTTGTGTAAGCAAAGTCACACCCACAGATGGGAAAGGTGCCAGGTCCTGCTAAAACATGCTCCACGTATGACTGTGGTGCCACCAGCCTCCCTGTCCACCTGCAAAGCAGGGAGATACCCTTGCTGGGCTGCTGGTGTAGTGTCCATCCCACAGGAACTGCTGACACAAGGCATTCCATGATCCCATGTAGGAGGATGTGGCATTTTAAAGGCTTACGCGTAATGGCTGATACTCAGCAGGATGTGGCCTGCGCTCCTTCTCATACCTTGCCTTTCTGGAGATCTGGGAGAAATACTTCCTTTAATATTTACCGATTCCCCAGAGGAAGAAGTGTATATGGGCATGCCCCTTCTCTGCAAGCTGATTTTCTTGGAATGTAATGTCAGGACATTGCCTGCTTCCCTGTCAGTACGAAGCGTAGGCACCTGTGTGTAGTACCCCACTTCCTTTTTTGCCTTCATATCTGGAAGATCTGGAGTTAAATTTGAATGCCTAAGGTCATAGCCCAGCTAAGTAGGAGTTTTTGCAAGGATTTTCTATCTTTTTTTTTTTTTTTTTTTTTTTTTAATCCCCACATGAATTGCTTTAATTTGAAATTACCTTTAATTTTTAACCTTTGAAGCATTGGAACCAAAGATTTCCTTGTATGAGAGCATGGATATTTACGAACATTATGGGTTTTAATCCCCACTATAATTATGTCTTCTTACTTCACTGAAGCAGAAACTAAGACACATAGGTTGAAAGAACCAGGGGCCCCTGCCGAGCCCTTGGTGACCAGGCCTGGGTTTAAATTTGACTCTCCCGCTTCCGAGCCTGCTGCTGCTCTGTTCATGTCTGCCGATCAGTTTCCCTGAATCCAAGCCACTTCTCCGTCTCTTAATTACTGGCAGACCTCAGTAAGATAGTAGTGCACTCTGCATAGAAGGTGGCGTAGGAGACTTAAAGGGTGGGCAGGGTTAGAGAGCTCAGCAGACCCCGTGAAGAGGTCATGAATTTGGATAGAAGAGGCTCTGTCCATCTGGGGGTCCGCCTTCTTGTGCAAAGGCCAAAGCAAGTAACCTTGCTTTTCCAAGCTCTTTCCTACCCCCCACCGCTCCCCCACCATGATAGGCTTCCATCCAGGAGTCCCACAGAAGGACTGTCTGTGTCTGCCAGATTGGAGCCAGAGATACACTATAGCAGTTCGGAATTCATTCTGGACGAAATCTTGAATATTCTTCTGTCTGAGTCAGACCTGGTGGTTTTTAAAAATAGGCTCACACCAACCGGCAACCCAAACTACATCAGTCTTGAGGAACAATGTGTGTAAAAACAAGTCAAGAGAGCAGCTTGCCACCCGACTGCAGATAAACGTTGTGACCCTCATACTTGGTTTGTGCAAGCGTTTATCGATCTGGAGCCCTGCTGTGCCCCAGGAGTGCATTCCAGCCTCATAGATGCTATGAACACCACTGTTTCATCTCATACTTGAATAACCCTAGGTCCAGGTTGCACCCCTGGTCTGGCTTGTTTCCAGTGGAAGGAGGAGAGGGAGCATGGAGGCTTGGGTTCTGTGTCTTGCAGGGGCTAGGACTTTGCTTATGGAGGAGCAGCTGGTCACACGGGATGCAGGGGGGCCTTCTTTGAGCTGTGGTCCTGGCCAACTCATTGTAGACCCCTTGAATAGTGGTGAGGGCAATCTGTCTCTTGAATCTCTGAGTACACGAAAAGTATACTCAAATTTCAAATGTTCAAGAGCTGTGTTGCCCCAAGCCAAACAGTATATCTGGCAGCTCCAGCGGCCAGCATACTGTTACCTGGTGAGAGCTGAACTTTGAAGTCGGTTCATAGTGATTTGTGGTTAGAAATGATGACATGATTTAGGGATTTTTATCTCTCAGTTACTGCCCTGATTTGGGTCTCTCTCCAAACCCTGAGTGGCAGGGTCAGCTAGCAGGTCTTCTTACCCCTCCCCTTAATTAATTCTCCCTTTCCACACCTGCTCTTACTATAGAAACCAAAGCGCTTTCGTTCTTTTTATATTTGGTCACAATTTAGAGTGTCTTTTCTCTTCTCGCCTTTCTTTTTTTTTAAAAAAATGGTAAATACAGTATATGTCCCATATATAGAATGTGCATAGTCTTTGACACTTTCATAAATGTATTTATTGAATGTTGCTAATTTCAGCCCCCACCCATTGCCTTCTTTTAGGTCCTTTCATTGGACTCTTTCTTCCTGTGTCTCCTTTCTATTCTCAGGTTTGTGATGTGTGTGTGTGTGTGTGTGTGTGTGTGTGTGTGTGTGTGTGTGATCTTCCTGTCTTAGCCTCCCACAGTGTTGGTATTACAAACGTGTTAGACCACATCTGGTTTTTTTATGTGGGTACTGTGGATTTGAACTCAGGTCATAATGTCTGCACAGCAAGTGTTCTTACTCAGAGCCGCATTTTCTCCAGTCCCATGTTACCGTCTCTATTACCTCCTTTGTTACCTGCCCTGCCTTGACATTTGCATCCCAACCCCAGTTCTTACTCATGGCTACCCCCCACTTGTTAATACCTTTGCTTTCTGTTGTACACCTCGACTGGACTAGGTGTTTTTCTGGGTGTGTTGGAGAATTGCTTTCTACTTTCAACCTAGTTTGCATGGGCATGTGTTGTTCAGTGTTCACAGTTACCCATGGGTCGTTTTTGCTGAGAGACAGAACACTACTGTGCTACATTTCTTCAGACACACCGACAGGGGTCTGGAGAAGGACACTTAGGTTTCCTCTCCAGCACTGTATTCACTTCTGAGACACCGTACTTCCCAGAAAATTTTGCTTTTTGGTGGTGTACCATCACCCAAGAAGAGGAATTGCTTTAATTCTTTTGTTGGGTCAGATAAGCCCTGGGTCAGACAAGCATTCTACATTGTGTCTTCTTCACTGTGGGAAAAGATCTTTGAAATGAGAATCTACCTTTTACACCAGCAAGCCACGTGACCTCTAACGGGGGCGACCTCTCTTGGCACAGGTGACCAGACTACCTTCCAGCTGCAGGTGCGCCAGGTGGAGGACTACCCCGTGGACCTGTACTACCTGATGGACCTCTCCCTCTCCATGAAGGATGATTTGGACAACATTCGGAGCCTGGGCACCAAGCTTGCTGAGGAAATGAGGAAGCTCACTAGTAACTTCCGGTTAGGTTTCGGATCTTTTGTAGACAAGGACATCTCTCCTTTCTCCTACACGGCACCGAGATACCAGACCAATCCTTGTATTGGGTAAGTGGTAAACTATTCTGTGGAATTGTGGGATGAAGTAGTGAGAAAATGGAACCCAAAGAAAGGCTAGGGTAGGGGAAGCATTAGGCTTAAGTATTAAATGATTCGTGAGGGCCACATTCTGTCCTTGCCCTACCTTGAACTGTCACGGGTTGTATCAAGACATAATTATCTTATGGGAGGTATTTTCTTGCCTGCCTCACATGGCTCTATTTTCCCCACATTAATTTAATTTAACAAGTGTCCTCAGGGAGCATCCAGGTGGTCAGGGGAAGACCAGGAAAGTGCAGTTCATATTCTCTTTTCCTGTAGTAACTGGAGTGCACAGAGACACGCGAGTTCAGAGGTAGGGAGATGGCTTAGTTGATCAAGCAATTGCTACACAATCATGAGTAGCTGAAATTGTGAAAGCTGGGCACTTCAGGATACTCATAACCCCAGCACTGGTAAAGCAGAGACAGATGGATCTCGGGTTTGCTAGCTGTGAGTCACACAGAATTTGTGAGGTCCAGGTTCAGTATGAGCCTCCGTCTCAAGGAGGGAATGATACAAGAAGTTACTTGCTACCAATCTCTGAGCTTTGAGTGCACATGTACACATATGTGTGGAATTGTTCCTGTTTATGTTAGCAGCTATAATTTACTTCCATATAACTAAGTGAAAACCTTGTTTTAGCTTTAATTTTGCATGTGTGTGTGTATACTATGTGTATACATATCATGGCTCATGCATACAGGTCAGAAGATGATGCCCTTGGGGGTACACTGTGTGTATAACACACGGTAATTGATAACTTCCAGCCTTTTCTTGCCTCATCTCCACAGTTGGCCTTAATGAGTTTGTAGAATATAAGGCCTGACATAGTCACTAGAACAGCTAAGATTTTAGTTCTCCCTAAGTATCAGATACCATTCACACTGTTAACAAGTAGGCACTTTATTGAGATTATCTCATTACATGTCATATTGGTCTCCTCAGGTCTCCATGGCTTCTAAGCCATGTTTACAGAAGGTGAAGCCTTCAGAGAATAAATACTTTTACACAGGTAGCCAAGGGGTAGACTTTAGAGTCTGTATTCTCATCAACACAATGACATTTTTTGACATCCAAGATACTTTATCTGAGGCTAAGTGACTGGGTACTCCCAAACTCCCGCAAGCCCAAGCAAGTAAGAGTTTACCTAAGTCTGCAAGTAAGAAGTCCCCAAATGTCCACATCTAAATATCTATAAAGCGTCCTCATTTGTACAAAATTTGAGGATGGCTGAATGGTGTTGACTCTTGGCACCTCTTCTTCAGGGATCCATACTTCTTCCATGTTAGGATAACAGCTTTGATTTTTAGTCTCCTGCTGCCATGGAGGTGGGTGGGTGTACTTCTTAAAGACTTCGAGCCTATTTTTCTTTTCTTTTCTTTTCTTTTTTTTTTTTTTTTTTTTTTTTTTTTGAGACAGGGTTTCTCTGTGTGGCCCGGGCTGTCCTGGAACTCACTCTGTAGACCAGGCTGGCCTCGAACTCAGAAATCCACCTGCCTCTGCCTCCCAAGTGCTGGGATTAAAAGTGTGCACCACCACTGCCCGGCTCGAGCCTATTTTTCTCCACACTTTTTGACCCAAACAGCTCCCAGCTCCAAGCTGGGCTGGGTGTTGGGTGAGGTGGTGATATCCCGGCAGCCTGTGTTCTGAAATCTCCCTTGTTTTGTTAGTTTCATTCTTCCATGCTGACCTAGATCCTCCTCAGGGGTCAGAAACCAACATAAAGATTGAAAAACAGTACGATAAGCCAGGCAATGGCAGTGCACGCCTTCAATCCTGGCAGAGGCAGGCATATTTTGAGGCCAGCCTGGTCTGTAAAGGGAGTTATAGGACAGCCAGAGCTACACCGAGAAACCCTATCTCAAACAAACCAACCAACCATAAGAATGAAAAAAAAAAAAAAAAAAAACCAAAAAAAAAACCCAGTAAGATAAACAGTTTTAAGTATAGATATATTCAAAGCTCCTTAAACATAAGAGCCACATTTTGTCATTTGCTGGGTGTGGCTTCTTCTAGCCATAGGTAGGGTGAGCCACATAAGCTAGGTTAAGATTAGTGGTTCTCAGTCTCCAAGGCCACTTTCAGCTGGTCCCAGGCCACGTGTTTTATTGTTGGTGTTTGACTACTTACTGGGAGCAGCAGTATCTCAATCAAAACAGTTTTTGGATTTATCGGAACAGTAATCCCATTCACTCCTCTCTGTCCCTGCCCTGATTGGGCACCGACTCTAGTCAGACAGGGTGTGTCTGCACTCACACAGATGCTGGACTGGGAGCTGGCAGAGGATCAAGGCCTGGTTTGGGTGTTTAGCATCCAAATAGTCAAGGCTATTGCACATAGATATTCAGACTTCCTACTTGAAGCCCTCCCGGGCAGAAACTGTGGCAGACAGTGCTGTTCTTGACAGAGAGCACAGAGCATTCTGAAAAGCTGTTTGTAAGACAGGAAATCAGTGAAGAAAGAGTGTAAGGAAGGAAACTTCAAACCTAAGTCATGTAAATCTCTCTTTTGTAAGCCAGGAAGTACCAAGACAGACACTTCAGCTCTGGGGAGCAGACTGAGCTTCTCCTTCTGGGGTCCCGAGTCTCCCTAGAGAGTCCCCTTTGCAACTTGAGTGGGACAGCACAAGCCAGGGCATGTAATCTAGCTGTTCCACACCAGATCTGGGACAATACACACGTTGTTTGCTTTCCTGTTTTAAAGGCCCCGTGAGTTAAGTTATTGACATCTAAAAATGATTAGCCACAAATAACTAGAATTTCTAGGTTTTTCTCCACTCGGTATAAAATACACCAGAAACATTAAGTCTGAAAAAGTATCAGGCTTGCCCTGGGGAGAAAAAAGTAATGCAAGCATCAGATTGAAGACCAGTTTGACGATGACTCCCAGAGCATCTCTGAGAAGCCCCAGTTCTTGCTGACATCCTATTTTCTATTGCTAGTTGTGGGACTTTTTCTTTGATTGAGCTGTCATCGAGATAATCTATGTAAAAATCATCTTCATTGCTATTTATACATTTTTACCCTTTGAGTATGTTTCCCCAGAAGCTACAGTGTCCCTTTGCCCCCTTGGTGTCATTTCCACTGTCTCTGTCACCTCTGTGACTGAAGTGACAAGCTCTGTTTATCTAATTCTTGTCTCCTCTGTGTGCTCTGTCTCACGCTTTTGACTGTGTCTGCGCGGGAGTTACCCTGGTTCACATTGTTCAGAGCATCGTCTGAGTCTGGGAGGTTCTAACAGTATCTGTGTGATTGTTTAATCTCTCCTGCTGTCTCCGTGTTTATCCGCTAGTGGGTGGCAGTTGGAGTTTCTCAGTCTAAATTCCACGTTTCTTATTTTCCTCCTGTAGCCCCACCTCCAGCTACGTAATAGAAATTGTCACCTGAACCAGGTTACAATTTTGTTCTTTAGTTTAATCTGTATACTGAAACAGTTTGGACCTCTGTGACTATTTTTCCTTTCTGTAATTGCTACTTTTCTCAAACCCTTGTGTTTTAGATACTATTTTTTTGTTGTTGAAAACTTTTAGTTTTTGTTGTTTGTTTTTAATTTTCTAGTAATTTCCTTTCTGGCTTTTGGCTGTCGTTCCTCTTTTTGACTGTTTCAAAACTCCTCGTCTTTGGGAGTCTCAGAGCATTCTGTTCTCGAGTGTGAGGTTTGCTGACATTCCTTCAGGCTCTTGGCCTCTCACGTGGTGTGAAATGTTTTCATTAGCTCATCCTCATTGGAGGCTGTTTTCCATCCAGGACCATATGCCCCTGGTGTCCTGGCTTTCCACAGAGCAGTTTTAATCTTTGCTGTTGTCAGGAACCTTCTATGTTAACAGCAGGACTGGTTTTCCTGTTAATTTCTTGGCTGAGGGTTCTTTCATCATAAAAGTTGTAAATTCTCATCACCAAGGTCTAGAGCGACTTTTAAAGATTTATTTATTTACTATGTATAATGTTCTGCCAGCATGTATGCCTCCACACTAGAAGAGGGCATCAGATCCCATTACAGATGGTTGTGAGCCACCATGTGGTTGCTAGGAATTGAACTCAGGTCCTCTGGAAGAGCAGCCAGTGCCCTTAACCTCTGAGCCATCTCTCCAGCCTCCTAGAGTAACTTTCTAAGTTTACTTTTTGCAGAGGACTTGGGGCTGATTCCCAGCACCTACACTGGGCAGTTCACAACTGCCTTAGAGTGTGATGCCATTTTCTAGATCCACAACACCTGGATGTAAGGGGTATATGATACATACATATATTTTTAAATTTATGTATATGTATGCTTGTGTGTGTGTGTGTGTGTGTGTGTGTGTGTGTGAATGAATGAAAAACTCTGAGTCACCAGTAATGTATTGGTGTCCCATTAAGGAAAGAGATAAAAGCACTTCCTGGTGTCAAGAGCAAGCTCAGATTTGAATTCTATACCTTTTGTTCTCTGAGCCATCTGTCCTCTGTATGTCTGTCTGTCATATGAGTCTGAATCTATGTCTGCCTGAAGACTCTCTTGTGAATCTGTCTCTGCTTCTGTGTTGGTCTTTTGCATCTGGTGTGTGTCCGGTTTTGTTCTGTACTACTGTGTATTTATTGAACAGCACAGGAAGCTGTTCATGGGGAGGGAGGGAGGGAGGGAGGGAGGGAGGGAGGGAGGGAGGGAGGGAGGGAGGAGGCAAGCGCCTCCTGGGCTTTCAGTTCTTCCACCTTTCTGATAGCAGACGTGACTGACAGCAGAACTGGTGGTGTATGTCCAAGCCTTGCCAGCCACTGTACCAGATGCTAGCAGCCTGGCTTTCCATCTTGGGCTTGCCACAGAAGGTAGCAGGGGTACTTAGCTTGCTGGCTGAGAAAGGCCCCATAGTGGGTCCTCTATTTCCCAATCCCAACCTTCTTGGTGTATTTAGCCATGTTGCCAGAACCCACGTCCAAGCCTGGAGAGGAGAGGTGCATTTTAATAGAATTTTGCAAGGGATTAAGTCACCGCCTCCAACTGACTGAGATAACAAACAGTATTACAAACATCGTTGATCAAGTAATATCCAAATGTTATATTCAATATTTATGATGGATATTCTTTTATTTCCTTTTGGCTTTTAACCTTTATTTTTGTTCTTTTCAACAAATGATACATGTGCATTTTCCGGGTCAGAGGTGTGGAAGAGCACATGACTTAGGATTGCAACTGTGTGCCAGGCAGTGATAGCATACACCTTTAGTCCCAGCACTCAGGAGCAGAGGCAAGATCTCTATGAGTTTGAGGCCAGCCTGGTCTACAGAGAGAAACCCTGGTTTGAAAAAACCCAAAACCAACCAAACAAAATGATTGCCGCTGTGCAGTAGTGTAAAAGCTGACGTCATGGGAAACCCAAGGCATGCAAGGCTGGGTGTTATTGTCCCCTTCAAAGCAGGTTAAACAAACAGGCTGAGCACACAGTAGGACAGCAGTCTTAGGTCTTAAGTGACTTCAAGGTGTATTATTAACTAGGAGTTGAGGTCCAGCAAACGTTTTAGTCTCTTAGACTGTAAGAGATAAATTCATAATAATGCATC
Source organism: Rhabdomys pumilio (assembly GCA_030674055.1). Classification (NCBI taxonomy): domain Eukaryota; kingdom Metazoa; phylum Chordata; class Mammalia; order Rodentia; family Muridae; genus Rhabdomys; species Rhabdomys pumilio. Next base: position 18,866,328 of record JANHMN010000011.1, read on the forward strand.
ACTACATATCATATGTATGTCTGTTTGTATATTCTTTTATGTATTCGTATGTGTGTGCTGGTGCCCAAGGAGGCCAGAAGAGACCGTCGGATCCCCTGGAGCTGGAGTAACAAAGCAGCTCTGAGCTGCCTGATGTGGGTGCTGGGAACTGAACTTGGGTCTGGAAGAGCAGCGAGCTCTCTTAACCATTGAGTCTGTCTTTAGCCCTACAATGACTTTTATGTGGGGTTCCCTCTCTTCTCCTTTTAAAAATTTATTTGTGTTTGTGTGGGGGGGGGGAGGGAAGAGAGGGAGGGAGGGAGGGAGATAAGGGCTTCCGGAGTTCAGAGATATTAGATCAGTCAGAGCTGGAGGTGAATTTAGGTCCTCTGCGTGAGCAGTGTGTTCTTAGCTGCTGATTTTTCTGTCTTGCTTTGCCTGCAGTGGATAGTAAATACCTTTGTCTCTTTTATAGTCTGGCGGTTAGAGATTTTATTACTGGCTTAGTACTATAGCTCTTAGTAGCATCCAGATAGCCCTGGGCTCTCCTGGGCTCCTTCTAGAACCAGCTGCAAGCCTATGCTTCTTTTCACACCAAGCATAGAGAACCCTTGGGTCTCACCCCTTGATCTTTTGTAGCATTCAGTCACAGTGGCTGTTTCTCTTACACACACACACACACACACACACACACACACGCCATATATATATATATATATATCTTCTAGTTTTTTAAGACAGGGTTTCTCAGTGCAGCCCTGGCTGTCTTAGAACTTACTCTGTAGACTAGGCTGGCCTCGAACTCACAGAGATCCTCCTGCCTCTAACTTCTGAGTGCTGGAATTAAAGGCATCTGCCACCACCATCCAGTTTCCCTCCTCGAATTCTTATCTCCCTAGTTAATAATCAGTAGCTCTATGAATGTCCCTCAACTGGGATTCCATAACACAGACACAGTGTGTGGAGGTTTGTTCTCCTGGCAGGAGACTCTAAAATAGATATGCAGGCCATTCTGGAGCAACTCCAAGGAGTAACTAAGCCAGAAATATGATCACAGGTGACATGCTGTTCTAGTGACGGTGGAGACCTTCCCAGTGTCTGTGTGGTGCCAAGAAGAGGTGTTCCTGACTAGGCTACAGCACATTGCCTGTAGTTCAGACATATGTCCAGCAATCACACTTTCTGGTTCTTAATTATACTGTAAGAAGAGTGGGTCTGCTCTTGCCTTTTGCAGGGGTGAAGGGGGCAGGGGTGAAGGGGGCAGGGGTGAAGGGGGCAGGGGGGAAGGGGGCAGGGGTGAAGGGGGGTATAAACACCGAGGATCAGTTGCTGTGTTTTCACAGTTCTGGTTTCTCATTTCACACAGTTATGCAGTTTCTCCTCTAACTGTCACAACAAATACATACCCAAGGTTCTAGATGGTGGCCCAGAAACAAACAGAAGGGAAATAGGAGCTTGGAGGAAAAGTTGGATGCAGTTTCGATGTGTTTCCCTCCTCTTGGGACCTGTCTGTCACGGAAGTGTGGGTGGAGCCTCAACTCCTTCCTACAGGAATGTAACGTCCATATTTGTTTCTGTACAAAATGAGAAGGCTACACAAAATCGTAGGGTGGCCTGAGGCTCAGATTTATAAACAGCTAACCTGTCTAAGCAGGAGGTGTTTGTAAAGACATGGGGAAGGAGGGATACCAAGGAAAAGCTAAGAGGGAAGGACTAACGCTCGAGAGAAAGGACTGTCTCTGGGGTGGGCTGGGGAACGTGCCTACGTGCGCGTGCGTGCGTGCGTGCGTGCGTGCGTGCGTGCATGCATGCATGCGTGTGAATGTGTGTGTATGTTGAGGGAGGGGGTGTGATGTCCCCAGCAGCTTGTGAGATCCGTGCCTGTGACTATTGCCTCTGCAGAGAGGAGCCTGCCTAGGCTCGTCCTGGTGGGGCGGTCTTGGCAGCAGTAAAGGCAGGCAGGACCTTTAGCAGTTGCTAAGCCTGTTTCCCTTCCCAGGCACAGCTTGAATGGGATTCTAAAGCCTTTCTCCTAGGCCTTTCTGTCAACACTTGTTTTTCTGAAGAGAGACCTCTTTTACCAGCCCACAGATCCTGCAGGTCTGTCCAGTTTACACTGTGTCCAGCCCAGTGACCTTCCTCTGTCTCCTTTCTCCACATGATGTTAATGTTCTTTTCTCTGGCTGCCACACTCTGCCCTCGCTTCCTTTATCCCAAGGATCCATTTAAAAGCGTCTCTTCCGGTGTCGTTGGCCCAGTTTGATAGTATCATTGGAACTACTTTCTCTTAGGAAAGGGGCCACTCAGGGCTTCCCGCATCCCCTGAAAGTTTTTGACATGCCTGTCTTTTTTCCCATTTGAAGAAGTCTAGATTTCTCTGGCAGGTGGACACTTTATCATTGCAATAAATGAATGAATGCTTGATTGAACAGAAGGATGTCTGTAATTCCAGTTCCGTTCTGCATCTCTTCTTGTGCCAACACAGCCTGGTAGTCACCAGTGGACCCTTTGTCTTCCAGCACTACCATAGTTTGATGAGGAAAAGCTGCTACCCAGAGTCCTGCTTGTGTGCCCTCCCTAGTCATTGTCCTCGATTGTACCCTGTCCCACTCATCTTCCAAGGCCCGCAACAAATCTTCCCCCAGCCATAGAGTCTACTGTGACCTCGAGTCCTTTGAGCCATTGTCCGCACACTTCCGTGGTCTGGCTGTGTGCCTGCAGCAAAGGCTGGCTGTTTAGAGCTGTTTGGTTTTGTTCTTTCCGCTAGGCTTATCCCAGAGGAGGTGGTAGGTGTTAATTGATGTTTATCAAGGTACTTAGTGAAGGCCAGGACATTTGATTAATATTTAGAGATGGGACCATCGAGATGGTTCAGGGAGTAGATCACTTGAGTTTGATTCCCAGAACCCACAGGATAGAAGAGAAGTGATCTCTGCACGTTGTTCTTCGTGTGTGTGTGTGTGTGTGTGTGTGTGTGTGTGTGTGCGTGCGTGCGTGCGTGTGTGTGTGTGTGTGTGTGTGTGTGTAAGTTGTGGGTGTACGTGTGTATGTGTGTGTGTGTATGTGTGTGTGTGCACGTGTGTGTGTGTACATGTGTGTTTGTGTGTACATATATGCACACTAAAATGTAATGTAATTAAAAATAATTGAAAAGGTAGGGGCTGGAGAGATGGCTGATAACTGACTGCTCTTCCAGCAGTCCTGAGTTCAATTCCCAGCAACCACACGGTGGCTCACAACCATCTGTAATGGGATCCAATGCCCTCTTCTGGTGAGTCTGAAGACAGCTACAGAGTGTAACCATAAAATAAATAAATGGATCTTTTTTAAAAAATTGAAAAGGCTTTATAGATGGTGATGGAAAAACCCACCCTTCTCTCCTTTCTCTCTAGTTACAAGTTATTCCCCAACTGCGTCCCCTCCTTTGGATTCCGCCATCTTCTGCCTCTCACGGACAGAGTCGACAGTTTCAACGAGGAAGTGAGGAAGCAGAGGGTGTCCAGGAACCGAGATGCCCCTGAGGGAGGCTTTGATGCTGTCCTCCAGGCAGCTGTCTGCAAGGTAAGGACACCCAAGCATGTAGCTCTCATTCACTGTTCCGTCAGAGGCTGAGCTCAGCTGCACCTCGGGGAAATCTCTAGCAATCAAGTCAGCTAGACTTGGGATGAGTTGAGCCTGTGTTGGGGTGTGACTCTATTGCATAGGGTAGTGTCCTTGCCAGACAGACAAGCTTTTATTTATTTATTTATTTATTTATTTATTTATTTATTTATTTTTGGCTAGTCATTTTAACCTTAAAGATTGCATTACTGGGGAGTCCAGCTGAAATGGAATCCCCCGAAGTCTTTGGTTGCACATGCCCATGTTTTTCCTGTTTCTCTGGAATGTGTGAATCCAGAGGGAGGGCAGGGATTTTAATCAGAAGCAGCAGAGATTTCAATCAGAAAAAAACTTTGATTTTGAGCGGTTCTCAACTTGGAGAAATATATAAATGCAATGCAGATAACAACTTAGTGTTAAAATAATTTCCTACTGTCAAAAAAGCCTAATAGCAACAATAAAAGATGAATTATTCTGAGCTTCTGAGCTCATTACTGAAGCATGTGTGCCACATGGTTTGGTTCATCTTCCTGGACTCTGTGCATAAGCTGAACAGTTTTCAGTAAGCTCTGTGTAGAGCATCCACACTGGTGATGCATTCTTTAAAAAAAGATTTATTTATGTTTTTAAAAATGTTATATGTATGAGGTTTTTTTTTGCCTGCATGTATGTAAGTATACATTCATGACCGGCATTCCTAGAGGCCAGAAGAAGGGGGCCTTGGAGTCTTTGGAACCAGAGTTACAGACAGTTGAAAGCTTCCTTGTGAGTGACTAAGAATCAAACATGGGTCCTCTGGAAGAGCAGAGAGTGCTCTAAACACCAAGCCATCTCTCCAGACTCTTGGTAACATGATTTTAAAAATCTATGGGAGTTTGTTAGTGGTGGAGTGACCTTTAAATGTTTGGCAGGTCAGGGGAAGAGATTAAAACGTAGCTTCAAGGCCACACACGGTAGCTGCTGTTTGCTTTCCTGGTGATCAGCACTGGGGTTTCTGAGTGGTGTGCCAGGTTTGTCCTAAACTCACTTTCCTCTCTAGTCTGCCTTTGACACTGATAAGAAAGCCACAGTTTCATCTCTGATGTTACCGTCAGACCCCAGACAGAGATGGCTAAAGGGAAGGAAAAGACTTAGAAAGCAGCAGGGCCCCTCCTAGTCCCTCTGTGTCACTGTTAAGGCCTGGGGACTCCTTCAGAGTGGGAGGTCACAGTGACTTCCCATTTCCCATCCTGGTGGCTACTGGCCAGTAACACATAGTCTAATTCAGAGGTTCCTACTGTTTTCTTCAGCAGTCTGAAGGCCAGATGGAATACAGGTATAATCCCGAATCTTCCATGTGTCATAAAATATAGTTTATGGACCATACATCTCATCACTTTTTTTTTTAAACTGGCATTCAGATATTGACTGAAGAGGCAATGTCTTCACAGACATTCAACCAAATCCTACATTTTGTCAGGGGACAAATAGTGTAGGGGAAAAAGTGTAAGATTGCCCTTACGTCTTTACCCAGAGAATTGGGTGGATTTTCACTGGGGCGAAATCATCTTTAAGGCTCTGTAGGTGGGAGAAACACTCGGTCACAGGCCAAGCCCAGCACTAGTAATTTTAGATGAAGACTACGTCAAGTGTTGGGATTACTCCTGTCTGGTCCAGGGAGAAGCCAGAGCTACCCCCATGCCTGCAGATTCACCCTGTGCCATTTGAATGTGTAGAATGCCCACCCGTTGACGTTCAGTGTTACAGAGGCCTCTGGCACATCTCCTGAACACATTGCTTGAACCTGGTGAGTTCTCATCGACAGAGGCACTGTGTGGGCCTGTGTCAGCCTTAAACCTGTTGTACATTTCGCCATGGCCTTTGCCACAGAAGAAGTTAATAATTGTTTAGAATTATGCGGTCTGTAAGAGCCACCAATTTCTCTTTATCTTTCGTCCACGTCTGTGCTATGAATTACATGTAGACACGTGCTAAGACATTTCTTTATCATCTGAAATTGTCTACTTTTTGATAAATGTCATTTTCCACAGACTTTCCCATTGTAGGAAAAAATGTTAAGAATAGCTTGTACGTTAGCTTTTGGTGAGTGACTAGGCAACAAAATCATACCATTAAATATCTTTAGTAAGTCTTTAGGGCCAGGCATAGCTGTACACACCTGTAGTCTTGGCACTTGGAGGCCAGAGGCTGACAAGTTTCTGTGAGTTTCAACTTTGTCTACAAAGCGAGTTCTAGGACAGCAAGCACTACATAAAAAACAAAATCCCTCTGTCTCAAAAATCAATCAGACACACAGAACCTGTAGCCACTTGAACAATGCCAAAGAAAAATTCAGAGTGGACTAATGAAGACAGGCTAAAGACCACTGTGGGTTTAGAGAGAGCCTATTTGGCAAATATATGAAAGAAAAATGGTCTGGTGATATTCCCAGTGGGCAGAGGCACGTGTTGCCAAGCCTGGGTCCTATAAACCTGCTCAACGGCAGGAGAGAACCGGTTCCCTCTAGTTGTCCTCTGACTGCCAAAGTTTGAATGTCGTCACATGTGTGCACACACACGGAAAAGAAAGAAAATGCTGGAAATCAAGCAGAAAACAATAGCAATATTTTTAGGGTATAGAATTATAATGGTTTTTTTTCTTGGTAGTTTTAAGTTTTTTATATTTGTCTAGATTTCTATAACGAACATGTGCTATTTTTACAGTGAAGCATTTCAAACAAAATAGTGGAGAAAATGGAGACATTAAACTGCACATGTTCTACGTCTGCCCTTAGTGATCACTCACGGCCAGTCTCATTTGTGTTCACTAAGACCTTGTCCCTCTATCATTTGAGTGATATTTCAGATATCATTTCCAACACCTAAGCCTTTCTTTCCTCACTGGGTCTGCTTTCCTTTGCCCAGATAAGAGGCTCCTAGTCCTGCCGACTGAGTGTAACAGGAAGAAAGTTGGAGTCCTGTGCACTTGGCCAGCTCCTCATAAGGTCCAGAGTTGCCTGGACAGCCCGTCCTGCAGCGAGCACGTGCGCACCTCTGTTTCCATTGACCTTTGCTTTTGGTGATTGGTCTGAGAACAGGCCTGACTCACAGCATCACGGGTTCTCCTTGGCTCTGGTATCCCTGGGTTGGACTACTCATTATCAACTGTGGGCCTTGGGGTTATGACATGGCTGTCTTTAAAGTCTAACTCCAAGACAGGCTCTGTATTTCTTAGAAAGGTGATCTTTGCAGAAGATAAGGGAAATACCTGTCTCTCTTTGGGATTCTACTAAGGATGAGGACCATGCTTTTTTTAACCTGTGGTAGTAGGGTGTGTGTGTGTGTGTGTGTCTCGAATCCCCTCACCCCACTGCTACTCAGATTGCAGTCAGAGATAGCTAACAGCGTTTACAGCTAAGGGACCACTCTCTTAGGCAAGCATCTTTTTCCAATGTAGTATCCACAGGTGGGTTAGAATTGGAGTGTGCATGCCTTTACCTTTATTGCTTTGTAAGCCTGTAGTTGAACTTGTTTATACTTGTTCTGGGTCTTGTATGGTTTCTCCTTTTATCAGTTATTATTTCCCTCGGAACTTTCTAGAAGTTGGCTTTAAGTTGCGTATTCCTTATTCTAAAATTATACGGTTGATGTGTAGTGTGGGTGGTTCAGACTGGAGCTATGGTTGCTTCCCTACTTTACCAAACAGGAAGCACCCTTGACCTTGGAGGACGAGGAGTGGGTGGGGCAGCGAGTGTGACCTCAGCGCTGTGGTTTCCAGACTCCGTTTACTTGTTTACTTTAACTATGCATCAGTGTCTTCAGGAAACTATTAAAGTATTGGCTTTCTCAACCTCTCTGTCTCTCTGTCTCTGTCTGTCTGTCTGTCTGTCTGTCTGTCTGTCTGTCTGTCTCTCTCTCTCTCTCTCTCTCTCTCTGTGTGTGTGTGTGTGTGTGTGTGTGTGTGTGTGTGTGTGTGTGTGTATGGAGAGAGCGTGAGCACATGTCTGGAGGCTGGAGGATTTCTTTGTACCTTGTTGCATCAGGGTCTCTCTTGTTTCTGTCCCTGTGCTGCTTGCTCCAGGCTAACTGGCCAGCAAGTTTCTGAAACAAGGCTTAGAAGAATGGCACAAGTCTAAAGTCTACAAGAAATTAGGCAGGTCCAAAGAAGCCAAGGGATGATTCTGCTGTTTTCATCTCCCATCTGGCCTTAGGGGTGCTGGAACTACAGATGCATACCCCCCCACCCCACCACCCCCCACCCCCTCCCCCCCCCACCCCCTCACCCCCCCACCCCCTCACCCCCGTCAGGTTTTTTATGTGGGTTCAGGGTCAAATTCAGGTTGTCAGGCTTTTTGTAGCTAGTGTTTTTACAAGTTGAGCCAACTCCCCTGCTCCTGCCCCCCCTCCCGTCCCCTCCCCTTGTCCCTGCCCCTGCCTCTGCCTCTGCCTCTCAGGTGCTGGGATTAAACATGGGTGCCAGCTTTTTCTTTTTTCTTTTTCTTTTTTTTAAAAAAGGCTTTACTTCTATAATGGCCAGTGTGTCAGTTTCCTAGGCTCCCCATCATGGCTTCTGCTACCACAATAGCCTGGGGTCACTTACCTGGTGGCTGCTGGGCTCTTGCACACCTGAGCTGCTGCTTCCTGTGCCTTACTCCCCCTCCCCAGTGTTCTTTCTTTCCTTTTCTTTCTTCATAGAATTCACTGCAGCAAGCACTTTCCACCTTCCCTCCAGCCTCCTTCATCTTCCCATCCATGTCAGGGTGGTGAGTTTGTTCCAGACAGCACACCATTGCTGACACATTTCACCCACTGTGCATTTTACACTATGGCTTCATCCTGGTGTTGTGTATTCTATAGATGTTAACAAACGAGGAACTGCCCTCTTCCCATCATAGTATACAGGGCAGCCTCTCCATTCCGAGTCCTGTGCTCACTCACATATCATCCCTCTCTAAACCTCTTGTTAAACATCAGTGTGTGTGTGTGTGTGTGTGTGTGTGTGTGTGTGTGTGTGTGTGTGTTAGGGGGTAGTTCAGAACTGGAAGACTGGAATTTGAACCTTGGACCTGCAACATGCTGTCTATCACTGAGTGACAGCCCCAGCCCTTTGAACTCCTTTCTTTGCATGGCTAACCTGGCTTGCTTGTGTTGCAGACGTCAGCTTAATTGACTGTCCATACTCCCTGACTGATCACCCTGTTGGGTCAGGGTCTCCTAAGTACTGGTTGCTTCTATCCCAGTTACAGTTACCACTTTTTATTTCTCCATTACTTGAATGGCACGTCTCCTCAATGAGACACTAAAGGTGTTGTCATTGTCATACCTATGTATCCCCAGCACCCAGGACACTGCCTGCCACAGATGAGGTCTTTGTCACACATTTGATGGGGAAGCAATGCTCCCTGCTCATGGGTGCCTCTGTGCTTCTGAAGGATGCTCAGAAACAGCCGAATCCTCCTGCTTCTCGATTGTCCACCTTCCCATCATCCTCTGGTGCCTTCATGGCATCCATAGTGTGATCGACCTGCCCTCAGAATGGAGCCCTCGGTTCCGTGTATTGCAGTGCTCTCAACTTGCATCCCGGTAGAGAGAAGAGTAAAGAAATTAGGAGACCCCCTATCGTCAGGGTTTTGTGTTTCTTAAGACAGGTTTCCCTGGCTGTCCTGGAACTCTTATGTACCGCAGGCTAGCCTCTTAACTCACAGAGGTCTACCTACTGTGCCTCCAAGTGCTGTTATTAAAGGCCTGTAGGGGTAAATTAAACACCCCATTTATTAACATTTCACCGGCTCATATGACATTATTGGTATTTGCATATCTTTCCTATAAAAACAAGTGCACCATTTATCCGCTTTCTGCCGCACTAGAAATGAAACCAGGGATCTGATTGCTCAGGCAGGGGCTCTACCACTGAGCTCCTCCTCAGTCCCCTAAATGGAAAATCTGTGTGGCTTATTCTACAGTTCCTTCCGTCCAGCTTGAACCCTGCTGTAAGCCCCACACCAGAGATATCCAATGTGCTTTTGGGGAGCTGGGCTTTAGGTGGCTGTTTAGAACTTGAGTCACAGGCAGCTCCATTCCTCAAGGAAAGAAATGGTACACTGTGGTCTCACTGAATGTAACCACAGAGCAGAATTTTTTCCCAAGTATATCTCATTGCGAAGTATGATTAGAAGCAAGAAAAACAAACTCCTAAGGAGAACATGTTTATTGTTACAAAATGACGGAAACAGGCCTGAATGTCAGCGCGCCTGGTCATTCGGAAGCCAATCCGACAGCTAAAGCTTGGTTTCCGCCTGTGGGCCATGTTGAAATTAAGATTCTTTGGTCCTTAGGCTTGGATCTCCTGTGGAGTCTGTCACTGGCCAAACGGGCCATCTGCCTCTTTCCTCCCTCCCTCCTCTTCTCAGTGCCTTCTGAAAAGGTTCATAGACAGTGTTCTGATGTTAATCTGAAAGTTTGTTGAGCGCTTACTGTGTGCATGTGCCCCACATGAGGTGTCGTAAGGGGCTCGAGGTTGGGGGGCCACAGGTCTAGCTCTGTGAACTCTACTTGAGAGGCAATGAGGGAACAAGATCTGAGGTGCAGCTGGGCATGCTGGCCTCTTACTACTCAGTAGTCGGGGATGGTTCTCCCCCTCCTCCTCCTCCAAAGGCTGACTTGGTCCTTTCACTGACCCCCACCCCAGGCTCACAACTGTCAGTATCTCTAGTTCCAGGGAATCTGAATCCCACTTCTGACCTCTGCAAGTACCTGCATACATGAGGTACACATACATACCTTCAGGGAGACACACATACTTATAAAATAAAAACTTTTTAAAAACGTCAATAGTTAGAGAGCAGAGGTGGGTGAAGGGAGGGTGCTAGGCGTGGGAGGAGTATCCTCTGAGGGAGATACTGTGGGAAGTGTGTTAGTTGACTTCACCTATCATAGAGGAGGGGAAGGGCCCTGTTAGTTGGAGAAGACTTGTGTGTAGCCACAGGGAAGCAGCGTGGATTCCCAGGGTTCCAGGTAGGGAAGAATTTCTAGCAAGGATTGCTGCTTTACAACAGAGCAGCTGCCCAATGGGACAGTGAGTGAGGGTGGGCCCTGGGCCTATTGGCAGATGCCACAGAAAAGATTCATGCGCCAGAGGGAGGCTGGCTGAGACTCACTGGGGTTCTTATGTATTTCAGTAAATACACATCCTTGAGTATGTCCCCCTGATTTACCATGAGCTTTGTGGTAAGTTATCACAAAACAGATCTGGGGAAGCTTCGTCTTACTGTGAGCCCATTGGAAGATGCACCTGACGTAGGCCACGTCAGAGCCCAGACAGGTCTGCAAGCTATGTATTTACTCCGAGTTTGTTTGATTTATTTGAGATAAGGCCTTGTTACGTAGCCCAGGTTGGTTGTGTAGCCTTACTGCCTTAGCCTCTCAAGTGCTGGCATAACAGACATTTGCCGGCCTAACTGTTGTGTTTGGTTTGTTACTGGCAATTAAACCCAGGGCCTGGTGCATATTAGGTTCTGCTCTGCCACTGAACTATTTCCCCAGCTCATAGAAACCATCTTTCTTAAGCGCAGTGGCGCACGCCTTTAATTTCAGCTCTTAGGAGGCAGAGGCTGGTAAGTCTCTGAGTTTGAGGCCAGCCTGGTCTACAGAGGGAGTTCTAGGGTAGTCAGGGTCTATACAGTGAGACTCTGTCTCCAAAAATCAAACCAAGAGAGTAACTGTTTTCTCCTGGTCTTCCCTGTCTCCTCTCCTCTCTCCTCCCTCCCTTTCTTCTCTTCAGTACTTTGGATTGAATCTAGGGCCTCATGTATTCTAGGTAGTGATCTGCTGCTGAGCTACGTCTCCAGCCTTCCAGTCTGCTTTTCCATCCAGTCACTGCTTGGCGATTTAGACCTGCAGTAGCTGCCTTGAGCCCGTCCCCTACGGTTCTCATCTGTAAGCTCCAATTGACCATGACCGCGACCATGACCTCTCCCACACACACTAAATTTATTTGCTAAGCATATCTTGCTTTGAACTGGTGTCTTGCAGCTCTCTCTGTGCTTCCCATTGGCTGGTTGCAGGTGCAGCCACTTTACTGCTGGGCAGGGGAGTTCCTCAGGAGAGCCAAGAACAGAAGGGTGGAAAGGATATTCTCTGTCCTTTGAGGGACCACTTTCCTTGTCAGACATTGTAGCCTCTAAGTGACTCCTTCCATCTTCAAGAAAACAGATTGTACCACAGGCTAGAGACCTGTGTCCTCAAAATAGAGAAGCCAAGCCCCCTGCTCCCCAGTCATTTCTCCCAGGCCTAGGCTCTCTGGGGCCAGCTGCTAGAGATAAATAAACCAGCACATCTGGCCCTGGGGAATAAGCCAGCTTTTATTTATTTTCTCAGACTGGGAAGGACTGGTCTCCCACTCTCAATCCCTTCTCCTTTTTATGGGCGCTGAAAGAGGTCAGATTATGGGGAGCTGAGTGCTGAAGCAGGCAACGTTGAAGAGAGAGGAGGCAAGAGTCTAGTGGAGAAGCCGGGTCACGAAAGGGTTATGATCACTGGGCTATGAGTATATTTTTAAGCATGTGGGAAGGAATGACTGATGGGACATTTCCCAGAGAGGGTGGGATTTACGGGGTTGTGTTTTCTCAAGGAGGGAGGAGCCCACCCTCCTTGGGGACAGTGAGATCAGAGGCTGGAGGCTTGAGGTTTTAGGACAGAGAAGAGAGCACACTGACTGACCGCCATTCTTCTGGGGCTGTGGTTCATCGTAGGAACCAGGTGAGGAGGGAGCCCGCTGTTTATCTCGGTGACAAGAGAGGCAAGGTCACCCAAATTGAATGTGGAGTGAGAGGGTGGAAGCTGGCAGAGGGCCGGCGGTGAATTGGATACAGATCTAACCAGCAGACAGAGAAGCCAAGTGAACCGCAGTCCTGGCCGCGTGCCAGGTTTCTTGCTGGAGTCCAGCATGCTTCCGCCCCACCCACCCTTGACATTTTTCATCCGAGGGCGGACCTTGGTCTATTTAATGACCTCAGTTTTGTTTACATGTTTTGTTTACAAATTGATTTTACTCAGAGATGCAAAGAAAGGGTTTAGCCAAAAAACATGGACCCTTTAGGAAATCTTTTTAAGAAAGACAGCACTCAACATAAAAATTAGGAGATGCAAATAAGCGAAAAGGAGAAATGTGCGCACTGCTCCGCTCTCAGGAGAAGGCAGGGAGTTTATGAGCTAGAGACACAGGTGGAGGGTTTGGCTCTACGGCAACAGTGGGTGTCAATGAGTACCAGTTACTGCCTCTTTACCACATTGCAGGTACATGGCTGCCGACCTGTGTATCATTTCAGTTAAACCTTTCAACAGCTGTGTTTTATCACTAGCCATTATCTGTCCCTTATAGATGAGGAAGCTGAAGTTGGCAAAAAAATTAAGACCCTCGCTCAAGGTCACACAAGCAAAAAGATAAAGCAGATGTGGGGCTGGACCCAGCTCCACCAGCACCTGATCTCAAGCAGTCAACTGCTGCCAAGGAAAAGCGTTGATGTGTGACATTCCCAGTCCAGCCCCGGCCGCCGGCATGCCCGGGGAATGCATTGCTCTTAAACTGCACTCTGAGCAAAACAAACCTTATTTAAAACGATCCATCACTGAATTATAGTTAACATACTTAAGCCGCACATCGGAAGTGTATAGGTTGGCACACTTTTTCTTTTTACTTTTTGTTTTGGTTTTTGAAACAGTCTCCTACAAGCCTGACAACCCGAGTTCCATCCCTAGGTCTCACTTGGTGGAAGGAGAGAACCCAACTGTCACAAATTTTCCTTTGACTTCCATGGAGGTGCTTGGCAGGCATGCAAGTTCCCCACCCCAGTCAACGAAGCTACAGAACATATCATTTATACTTGGGAGGAAGTGTGGGCCCATCATTTCTCCTTCCTGCATTTCCCCCAGGCACCCACACCTTGACTGTCACCTCACATAAGATCTATTTGCAAAAATTTCATATACACAGTACATTTACTTATTTATTTATTTTGGCTGGCCTGTTTGACCCTGCACAGTTATTCTGAGATTCCTTCTTGACAGGAAATGTATTTACTCATTCTCTTTGTGGCTTAGTGATATTCCGTTTCATAGTTGTCAAGCCACTTATTTGGCCATTCAGCTGCTATGGACTTAGGTTATTTTCAGTTTTTGTCTATCCTTAGGAATCGCTATGAATACCGGTGTTCTTGTTCTGTTTAGTGGACATATGCTTCTGTTTCTTTGGATTGATACCTGGAGTGGGTTAGTTGGTCTTATCATCAGTGTTTAACTTGTTAAGAAATTGCCAGTGCTTCTCCAGGGTATTGGTATCGTGTTATAATTCTACAGCAGTGTTGTGGTATTCTGGGTCCTACACATTCTCATCAGCATTTGTGGTCTTTGTTTCTTTTGAGACCAGATGTTTTGGTTGCTTTTCTATTGCTGTGATAAAACACTATGACCACAAGCAGCTTAAGGTAGAAGGAGTTTTATTTGGCCTTACAGTTCCAGAAAGAGAGTTCCGTTTTGGAGGCGCGGCAGTAGTCAGCTGAAACTGGAAGCTGGCTGTTCACATCTTGTCACATAGGCAGCAGGGAGAAGCTTGAAACGCTCCCCAGTGATCTACTTCCTCTAACATGCTGCACTTCCTAAAAGTTCTAGAACCTCTCCAAACAGCACCACCAAATAGGGACCCAACATTCAAATACCTGCGTCTCTGGCACCATCTCTCATTTAAATTATTATCCAGAGTCTCACAATGTAGTCCAGACTGACTTCAAGTTCATGAGCTTGTCTCAGCATCCTAAATGCTAGAAATACAAGTGAGTGTAATGGTTGGTATTTAGAATATCTGAGGTGCAGTCTGGCTCTGTTAGCTATCTAGGCCGCCACCATGTTCTCGAACTAAAAGCCGGGGTGTTGCAGCTAGACCCATAAGATGGCCAGCATGGTAGCTGACTCTGCCAATCCACCACGATGCCTCCACAAAGCTTGGCTGAGCCCCATATAATATCTGCCATGCTCACGGTACCCAGTAGAATGAAGACTCTTAAAACTTAAAGATTATCCAATGAATTTATATATTTGGAAATGCTCAATTAACAAGATGCCCACACAATTAGAATTGTTACCCAATATTTAACCTTTATTTATTTATTTATTTATTTATTTATGTTGTTTTTTTGTTTTTGTTTTTGTTTTTTGTTTTTTCAAGACAGGGTTTCTCTGTGTAGCCCTGGCTGTCCTGGAACTCACTCTGTAGACCAGGCTGGCCTCGAACTCAGAAATCCGCCTGCCTCTGCCTCCCAAGTGCTGGGATTAAAGGCGTGCGCCACCACTGCCCGGCAGTATCTAACCTTTAGATAAAAATTGCTACCCAGGACTGCTTTCGACCCAGGGTTCCGTCTTCCTCCATGGTTGCTAGCTCTCCCTTTCATTTCTCCTCCCCATCCTTTTCCTTCCAACTCCTCACTCTGCCTACCTCTTCTGCCCAATCACTGAGCTCCACTGCAAATACAATGTAGCAGAAAAATATCCTGCTACAGGTGTGTGCCACATGTTCAACTTAACTTTGTCCATTTTAACATGCATGCATCTATGGAGTAATTCATAGTTCCTATAACAGTGGTGTGGCCTGACTACCAACTCTGGGTCAAGGTCATTGACACCACTCACTGATCATGAGCCCAGTTAATAGGAAATACAGTTGCTCTCGTTCTGTGGGGCAGTGTCTGTTGTAGACTCTTCCTTCCTTTCCGCAAGTATTTGAGTTTTAGATCTGGCAGTCACGGGTTAGACACAGTGTTGTACTGGTTTTTTGGTTTTTTTTTGTTTGTTTGTTTGTTTGTTTTTTCCTGAGTTATCACCTTTGCCATGCACACAGAGCTTCCTCTCCCTGTCTGATTGGGAGATTTAACTTCGTGAGTGAAACACAAGCTGTCTCAATCTGCCTTGATAGTGGAGTAGACTGGTCAGTTTAATCTCTGAGCGCCAGTTTGCTCAGCTATGGGATGGCAATGTCCAGCCTATCTCACAGAGATTGGTCGAAGTGGGGAGGGATTATTAGAATTGTGGATGTGCTCAATAAAAGAGAAGTATTTTTATGTCTGTTATACAGATAAGGGGGAAAAAGCTTTCGAGGTGACACATAAATTGGTCAGGGTTACACAGGGAGTTAGAAACAGTGGGAGAACTCCATCTTAAAACACTCAAGTTCCATGTTGTCAGACTCCTTGCTAACCTAAGCCCCTATCTGATTCTGTCTCCACGAGGCTACAGAGAAACTGTCAAAGAAAAAACTGAGCCTGGAGAAAGCAAGTAACAGCATTCAGAAGCCCAGTGTTGTGGAAGCACTGCTTATAGTTTAAAAAATAATAGGAAAAAGCAGCGATCACCCATAATCTAACTCCAGACACATTATGCCATACTTTATCTCAATCATCTCATGTTTTAAAATAGAATTCTGTTTCTTACATGGCTTATAATTGCACTATAAACACCCGCCTCATTGTTTCCACTGTGGATAATTGGTTGTGCATAATTTCGGTCTTTTTATGAACATCAGCTTACTTCCCCGTACCCATACACAAGGAGAGCCACGTCTTTCCATCTTGTCTTACTACTGATAAAATGTAGACATGCATAATTTCGTAGCACTCTTGTGGCTGGAGTCCCCTGAAATAGAATCACTGAGTTGACAGATAACTACTTAAAGTTGTAGGTTTTTTTAAAGTCTGGCTTACTGGGGGATAATTTATGTAGTGTGGCATTCACTCTCTATAAGCATGTACATACACATTCAGAAGGTGAAAAACAACAGAGTGAAAGTCAGAACCTACCAGAGTCCTGGCAGCTTCTCTATGGCCTCTTCTTATCCCAGCTCCTGTCCCATGACCAGCTTGTCCTGGTGTAGCTGTGAGGGAGCACCAGCTCCCAGAGGTGGCGACTTCTTTGCTGTGTTCCTTTCCCGTCTTTCTGCCGAAGCTTCCTTCTCTGCTTCCTTCCTCTCTGTTTCTTCTGTTTCCTCAAAGTTTGTTCTCATCCTCCTCATTCTTGGAGAGGATCATCTATGCACTGTGTGGAAGCATCACACAGTGCCTATTAGCAAAAGGCAGGAAATAGAAGATGGGACATCCGTCAGAAAGAAAGAGAGGATTCTGGGAAAGAGTCAGAGGCAGGAAGATGTTACCAGGACTCTGAGAAACATGAATGCATGAAACTGAGGAGAAGTAACTAGCCTTATACAGACTTAAACTAGTTTAAACAGGATAATTAAGTTATGAGCTAATAGGAACCAGCCAAAGCTTATGGCATTTATTCATAAATAAGTCTCAGGGTTGTTTATTTCCAGTACAGGGGTGCAGGTGGAAAACTATGAGTCTACATATCTCTTGTATTCCTTCTCTTTCTCCTCTTCTTCCTCCTCTCCCTCCTCCTCCTCCTCATAGTCATCCTTCTGTCATCGTCCTCCTCTTCCCTCCTCCTCCCTCCTCCTCCCTCCTCTTACATTCTCTCCCTCCTCCTCCCCTCCCTGGCTTCCATTAATATTGTATTTGCCTCATTAACACCATCACGGTATGTTGAAGCTGCTGTTTTTATTTAAACTGAGTATCTTTAAAAACTAGAATAAGCTTTTGGTAGATATGCGACCTTCCAAGGGATCTGGGACACAATCGCAGACGAGCAGCTCCTTATTGGACAAAAGTTACATGACTACAAAACTGACTCCTCTTAGGTGACCGCTCCCACCCACAGCAGGCCTTTGGTCTTCACTGGTGTTTTGTTGAATTCCCCACCCCCACCTCCACTTTTGACTTTATGACATGTTTCTGTACCCACACCGTTATTGAAGGGAGTGAAACAACATCGTAGCTGTTCAGTTGGTGAGAGAAAGAGGATGGTACCTTAGCTCCTCATCTGCCGTTGAGAGAACAATAGCGCCGGGCGGTGGTGGCACACGCCTTTAATCCCAGCACTTGGGAGGCAGAGGCAGGCGGATTTCTGAGTTCGAGGCCAGCCTGGTCTACCAAGTGAGTTCCAGGACAGCCAGGGCTACACAGAGAAACCCTGTCTTGAAAAAAACCAAAAAAAAAAAAAAAAAAAAGGGAGAGAGAGAGAGAACAATAGCTTCTAGCCTTTATGATGTATGAACCCCACCTCTGCGAGTTTTATATCTATCGTGTGTAGCTAGCCCTTGGCAATGTCTAAGCCTCTCTATAGTCACCCGAATATTTCAGGATGCCCTCTCACCAGCAGTAAAAGAGTGGCCACACATTCCGGCCCCGGATGGTAATTGCTGAGTGTTTCTGTGTAATGCTGTGGCTACAGTGGCTGGATATGAGTAGTCCAGAGCTCCCCCTTGTCATGCACTGTATTTAGCTTAGCCTCAGACTGGATAATCCTGTGAGGTGAAACAAGTCCCATGCAGTGAAACAGTAAGGGAGAGAGAACTCATCTGCTGTACTTTTGGCACTGAAGTGATTTTGGTAAGGATTGGAGAATCCACACCTACTGGGAAAGGTGGCAGTTCTTACCAGATCCTCAAAAGGGAGCGCCATTCAAATGGGAGATCCAGGGATATTTGGATGGTTCCTGTCTAACAGGGCCTCAAGTGTTTAACCATCATCTTGTACAGTCTTAGCCAGTGATGTGATGAAGGCATTGGGGCAGGCTCAGGCTTGTTCTGGAGCCTAAAAGGGAATCTTCCAGAGATGTAGCCCTTGGGTGAAGCCAGAGATGTAGCCCTTGGATGAAGTCAGAGGAGACCCAAGGAAGAGGATGATGCCAGTGGGTGTCTAGGCACATGGGTCTGTGTGGGCAGAGCCACTGTGGCTTGGTTTAGGTGAGAGGCCACACTGCTGTAGGAAGGACACGCCTCTGACTCAGACTTGGAGCCCTGCAGACAGCTGGGGTCTTATATGATGCCCTGGGCAGGTTTGTACAGGAAGGCTATACCACTTTCATTTTCTCCCCCGCCACCTGTCTTTCAGGAGAAGATCGGATGGCGAAAAGATGCACTGCATTTGCTGGTATTCACAACGGATGACGTGCCCCACATCGCACTAGATGGAAAACTGGGTGGCCTGGTCCAGCCACACGATGGCCAGTGTCACTTGAATGAAGCCAACGAGTACACTGCATCCAACCAGATGGTGAGCTCTGGGAGGGCTCCTCTAACCTTTCCCTATAGCCACGCCCACCCGTTTCCTGTAACCACGCCCACCCGTTCCTCGGCCTTGTACTTGCTGATGTTCTGCTCCGGTCTAAGGATCCGGTTTTATTCATTATTTTGTATTCTCTCGATAAATTTTAGAACCTCCTTGTTAACTAATTCTTGTTAGGGATTTCTATAGCTGGTTCATCTCCACACCACTGTAAAATCTCACGCCCTAATGGTAGCTATCTCATTGGAGGAAAGGGGTGATCTGGGAGCCAAGTGTTTCCAGTGGAGAGGTGATCTGAGCAGCATGGAGCCTGCTTTCCTGAAGGGGTCACAACTGGGATAGAGTTAGAGGATACCCAACCCAGCAAGTACCGAGATCCTACCACATTATTTATGCAAGGTTTTCAAGAAATTCATACCTTCTTCTTCCCCAAATCTATTTTAATATCTGGCTAGAGAGGAGTTTGTCCCAGTTTTCTTTGCAGGATAAGCCCATTTTCTCCAGCTTCATGGGGTGATCATCTAAGCTTTCCAGATTATCCAGGAGTGATAGAGTCTCGAGAAAGAGCTTCTAACTATAGGAACTCACCCAACAGCCATCCCTGTAACCTTGGTACCAACCATGGTTAAATTGCCTCCCGTCTTTCCTTTCTCCTCACTTGGCTACCCACTTCCCCCATCACAGCCTGATTCCAGAGAGCAGTGGCCTCCTTTGCTTGTTGTGAGCCATGAGTAGGACCTGCAGACATTGGTTACCTGACTGCTGGGCACAGGAAAAGGAATACAGGGCAAGGAACAGCCATAGGGAAGGGTTACTAGCTAATAAGTGTTGGTGGCAGATGGTAGAAGGTGGGGCTGTTCTTCCTGGAGCCACAAGTATCCCCATCCCACCTGAAAGGATGGAGAGGGATATAGATCACACCTAGAGATGCTAGGGCAGGCCTTTCCAATGAGTGTCACTTCCAATAGCCTCTTAGTTCAGGAGCTGCCAATGGACTTGGTTACTGGGCCCTTGGTTGACAAGCACCCAAGAGAAAGATGTTTCCAGGTTCTTCACGTCTGCAGATCACATGTCAGCCTTGCAGCTGGTTGGAACAGTTACACTCTTGACTTTTTTGCCTTGGCCTTAGGACTATCCTTCGCTTGCCCTGCTTGGGGAGAAGCTGGCAGAGAACAATATCAACCTCATCTTTGCAGTGACGAAGAACCACTATATGCTCTACAAGGTATTCCTGTGTATGTGTGTGTATGTGGGGTGGGCACTAGTGGCCTGATCCCCACTCACTCTGACCTAAAGCAAGTTGGAGATTAGAGTGGGAGTGGGCGGGGTCAACGGAGCTGTGCTCGGAAGTAATAAGGACACTCTTGAGTGTTCATGTGGTCATGAGCATCCTCCCTGGAAGGTTTGAACTATGTTATTTAACTTAATTTAGAGAAATACCTCAAAAATATTATGAATCGTCATTTTCAGGAGATGGATGGAGACATAGGGGCCCAGTCGAGAAGGAAAACATGAAATAATTCTGTCCAAAGAAAACTGAGGTGTTGGGCAGCCTGTTGTTGGCTACTGCTATACACAACTAACTCAGTCTTACAGCTGTCTGCCTTCCTGTGGAGGGTGGGAGACAAGGAGTCGTCCAGCACAGTAGGTCTCCCAAAAATCAGTCAGTGACTGAGAGAAGAGAGGGAAGGGCTTGTTCCATCCAACAAGTCTTTTCCTAGATTGTCCTTTGGGCCACCATTGTGGCAACTCACAGTGAGTTGCAAGTGGCACTCACAAGCTCCTTGGAGAGTAAGAGGAAGACATTCAATCCAATCTCCATCTTTATGTGCACATGTGCACACACAGACACATACACTCAACCTCTTTGGCTGTGGAAGAGCTCGTGTGAGCTGAGCATAAACCCAGCTCACCCCTGATGCCGTCTGAACACTGTGAGCATATAGGGGATGCTGCCAGGAATCCCTTTAATTATCCTCTAAAGAACTTTTGTTTGATCATGTCTCAAAGGCCCCTGCTTTAGGAGTTATGAAAATTTCACAGTGTCTTCCTGAGTCATGAATCCTCTCTGAGCCTGAGTCTATTTTAGATGATAAAATGGAAAGACGCTTACTTTTTGTTTGGTGCAAGATTTTTGGTTGAAGTTTGTCCATTACAAACCACATTCTTAGAAGGATTAAGTGCAGAAGCTGTATTGGGCTTTGTTTCCTCCTTGGCTTCAGCCTCCTTCCTCAGAATGGGGAGACCTGTACAGCCTGAGAGTGACAGGGACTCTGTCCTGTTCTCAGAGCCACTCTCAGGAGCAAAGGGCTTTGTCCCAGAGCCTTACATACAGGTATTAAAAGGTCTTTAGAATGACATTCTTTGTATGTTAGCTCCATAGTGAGGGTTGCTATTGCTGAGATGAAACACCATGATCAAAAGTGATTTGGGGAGGAAAAGGTTTATTTGGTTTACACTTCCGCATCATAGTTCATCACTGAAGGAAGTCAGGGTGGGAACTCAAACAGGGCAGGAACCTGGAGGCAGGAGCTGATGCAGAGGCCATGGAGGGTGCTGCTTACCGGCTTGCTCTTCATGGTTTGCTCAGCCTGCTTTCTTATGGAACCCAGGACTACTAGCCAGGGATGGCTCCACCCACAGTGGGCTGGTCTCTCTCCATCAATCACTAATTAATGCTTTACAAGTTGCATCAAGTCCAATCTTATGGAGGCATTTTCTCAATTGAGGTGATTCTAACCTCTGTCAAGTTGACATAAAATTCACCTCTCAGAAGGCAAAACAGTCTGACTTTTTTGTTGTTGTTGTTGTTTTGTGTTTTTCAAGAATTTTACAGCCCTGATCCCTGGAACCACTGTGGAGATTTTGCATGGAGATTCCAAAAATATTATTCAACTGATTATCAATGCATACAGTGTAAGTCATTGGCTCTGACCCCCTGACTCCCCACCACCATCCCGCCCCCTAGAGCTGACAGAGGCTTGCGTGGAGACTTGGCTATACCTGCAACCCTTCTATTAGAGACCCCTAGCGTTTGAGGTATGGCCAAGTCCCCTACCCAGTTTCTCCATGTCTCTGTGTCCTCTAGACTGGGAATTGGGCATCAGGGAGAATTTCTGGCTAGTTGCCTTTCATCCCCTCTCATCAACTGTTGCAGTTTGGGTTCTTCACAAGTGATAGCTCACCTCATTTTCCCGTGAATTCCTGCTAAAGCCAGAATTTTCTCTTCTCTTTCTCTATACTGTAGCCTTCATTTCTATCTGGGTCGCTCCTTCCACCCCCGACCCTGGCTGTCCTGGAACTCACTGTGAGTTCAAGGTTTTTGGAGACGGCAGAGCGGCAGAGCTTAGGAGTGGCCTCCTCTGAGCTCTGTGAGGTGGGGTGAGGACTTCTTCTGGAGTAGCTGCCTCTCAACATTTCCGTGCTCAGCCAGCTCCACCCTGCAGACCCCTGAGCTATACAACACATTTTCCCAGTCTAATTTAGGGATTCCAGGAGCAATAGCAGAGCCCTGCAGTTGCTCAGGGAAACAGGATTCACTCCAGTTTCTAATGCAGCCTAAAAAGATCATTTTTGCCACCCCCAACTTCTAAGGGGGTACCCTACTCCTCTCCTTGCTCCTTGCAGCTTGCTCCCCAGGTTCCCAGATTTTCATTAAAAAAACAATAATATATACGTATATATACACACAACAAATTAGGATTAAGGAAAATGCCACAAATTAGACAAATACTTCTAAGCCATACACACAGGCAGGCTGCTCTTCGATTCTCAGCGTCCACATGGAGGCTTACACCTCTATAATCCAGTTCCAAAGGATCCAACACTTTCTCCTTAGCCTCCATGGGCACCAGAGCACATGGGCTGTGCTTGCTGGTGTTGCATCGTTGCCTTGATTTGTGGTGGATTTCATGAGTCACACAACCATGACTATATGCGGGTCTTGACTTTGCTCCTCCTGGATGCTGGCAGTGGATCTGTGGGGATGGATACTGGAAGATTCTGGTCAGAGCGTATGTTACAGATGAAGTGGTCGTGGTCTTTGGCTCTGTCTGATTTGTATGTGTCTTTCATAATGCAGAATCGTCAGCTCTTGGATTTATATCCTTTTTTAGCTGTGCCAAACTCACTCTCTGCCCAAGGGTGTTTGGCAGCATGGAGTCTCGCACAGAGTACTGCAGAGGGAAGATTCTCTTACAGGGACCAACCCTGAGTCCGGGTACAGAAACATTATTCCATGCTTATGAAGAGAGATGCTTAAGACAAAAAGCCCAGGGGCCTCTCTTTAAAGTGGGAGAGGGCAGGTCGGGCTGCAGACCACTAGAGTAGCAATGGAGGGTGACATCAGAGCCCGTGGTGGGTTCTACCCTAGCAGAGCACATGTTTCTCTTTTGGTTGTTGCCATAAAGTCTGCTCCAACCGCTCCCCTCCCCCCACAGCTGGGCCTACAGAAAGCAATTGCAGATGTGACCTAACGTGACACCGGGTCTGTAATAGAATAGCTCTTAGGGGGCTGGCATTCTTGACATTTCTAGGATGGGAGTAAGAAACCATCTTCAGGGACAGAGCTGGTTGCAACTGAGTAAGTTCACGAGTCGCACATGAGTGTCCTCGTGCATAAGAACTGCTTCTTGTGCCTTTGAACCTCTGATGTGTCTTGCACTTCATTCTCTTTTGTCAACAAATACATTTTAGGGGACTAAATGTGGCCAATATTGTATGACACGTGGAAGCACAATGGACAAGCACAGCTCTAGCCGGCAGGAGTATGTGGTGTTTCAAGGGAGGCAGACCCTCGTGGCTGTGAGGTGGGGTGACCTGGTGATTCACACTTTTCCAAAGCCAGTGGATTCTGTGGAAAGGAGCCTGTGGGTATTGGATCAGCATGAGCTCTGGAGACCTGCCTCAGCAATGGAGCTTTTGGGCTCAGCTATTGGTACCATAAATGAGGTCTGAGCTAAATCTTCATAAGTCCTGCCATCTGAAACAGTAGAGGAAATTCTAATCCCAGACATTGTGTGGCAAGCAAGAGGGAACCAGCTAGCCAGAACACAGCTAGGGGGTCTATGGGCCATGTAAAACATAGAGTGCCTTTCCTCTTCTTTTCTTTTCTTTTCTTTCTTTCTTCCTTCTTTTCTTCCTTCTTTTCTTCCTTCCTTCCTTCCTTTCTTCCTTCCTTCCTTCCTTCCTTCCTTCCTTCCTTCCTTCCTTCCTTCCTTTCTTCCTTTCTTTTGGTTTGTTTGTTTATTCCATGTATGTGAGTACACTGTCACTCTCTTTAGACACACCAGAAGAGGGCATCAGATCCCATTACAGATGGTTGTGAACCACCATGAGGTTGCTGGGAATTGAATGCAGAACCTCTGTAAGAGCAGCCAGTGCTCTTAACCACTGAGCCATATCTCCAGGCCAAGCTCCTTTTCTTATTTTAAAGATTTTTAAATTTTAATTTGTTGGTGTGTGTGTGTGTGTGTGTGTGTGTGTGTGTGTGTGTGTGTTTGCCTACTTGTATGTCAGTGCACTGCGTGTTTGTCTGGTACCCTTGGAGAATAGGAGGGGGCATCAGATCCCCTGAAACTGGAATTGAAGATGGTTGTGAGCTGCTTTGTGGGTGCTGGGAACCAAACTCAGGTCCTCTGTGTATAAACTAAGGATTTCAGCACCAGATGTATAAGCTGGTGACGTGGCTACTCCAAGGCATGGTTGACGGGGAGGATTTCATTGTAGGTGTGAGGGAGAATACAGCCAGAGGCATCCGGAAGAGTCCAGAGCAGAGAGAGAGAGGAGTGAACTAAACAGTGGCCAGCAGACTGGATTAGGGCCTTTGAGGGGGCAGGGGTGGGGTAAGAGGTAGGGTCAAGAAAGGAAGACAAGAGAGAAGCCAAAACAAAGCACATGGCTGAAATGCCAGGGCTATATGGGGATGAGAAGCCAGAGAGGTTAGGGTGGGGGTGATGAGAAGAACTGAGAAAAGCTGCAGGGGTTCATGACACCTAGGAAGCCTGGAAGCCAGCTTCTGATCTCAAATTAACATAGTTGGCATGTTAGTAGGTACCACAGAGAGTCATTTGTCCTGAGTATCTTTGGATCTGACATTATAGGAAAGCAGCTAGTGCTCTTAACACCAAGCCATCTTCCTCAACCCCTTTCCATACATCTTTATATATACAAAAATATATGTGCATATGTGTGTGTATGAATGCATATGTTTGTGTATGGGTGTCTAAATGTGAGTGCACGTGTCAGTTCCCTTGGAGGCCAGAGGAGGGATTAGATTCACTGGAACTGGAGTTACCAGCAGTTTCGAACTGCCCAATGTGGGTGCTGGGGACCAGGTTGAGTCATCTTGAAGAGCAGCCAGCATTCTTAAGCACGGCTGTTCCTCCAGTCCCTCTTAGCTGTCTTCAACGATTTCATCTTCATCTGCCCAGTCCCTTGAGCATAACTGTTATGCAAACGTCTATACTTTTGTCCCTGCATTCATTCAACAAGACTTGGTGCTACTTCCTGGAGAGAAGGCATATATGTGGTCGATCCTTAGGTTCGTGGTGCACTAAGAAGGCAGATCTGTAAATCACTAATTACATTCAGTGGAAGAGTGTAGTGTGTGTTGAGTGGCACTTTTGTGACCTTTGGCCACTTATGGATGGCACTCAGAAGAGGAAGTGGTTGTCAGAGGGTTGGTATTTTTAGAGTCGTAGAAGCACTTCCACAGTTTGTTGCAGAGAGACCAGTTTTTGTGAAGTATTTTCTGCAAGCTGTGAATTTGTTGAGAAAACTGCATGTTTCATGTATTCAAGCTTAGCACCACATGCCAGAGTTGGGGGGCTAGAGGGTGGAGTGGGGAATCTATAAAAGCTGCTGGTACTTTGCCATCTTGTTTATGAGGCAGCTTGGCTCAGTGTCTCTCAGAGTAAGCTCTGCTGTCTGTAAGCCCCGCTGTCTGTGTTATAAGCAGATTTTTTTTTTTTAATGCTTGATAAAATATGACTTCTAAATAGTCATAAAGTTACTTCATTTGGTCTCAGCTCCTAAAGTTATATCTTTCATAGTGACTTTTGAGACAGCATTTTATTAAGTAGCCATGGCTGGTCTAGAGCTTGCTATGGAGACCCACCTACCTGTGTCTCCTAAGTGCTGGGATTAAAGGTGTATGGCATCACACTTGGCTATTACTTAGAGGGTTTTTTATTCTGAGACAAGGTTTCTCTGTGCAGCCCTGGCTGTCCTAGAAATCAATTAGTAGGCCAGGCTGCCCTTGTACTCAGAGATCCCTCTGCCCCTCTGCCCCACTGCCCCTCTGCCTCTGCCTCTGCCCTTAGTGCTTGGATTAAAGGTGTGCACCACCACTGCCTGGCTTTTTATAGATTTTTTTTAAAGGGCAGAATAGGTAGCTCCTCAGGGGTAGGGTCTCCTGAACCCCTCCTCCATTTATGGCAGAGTTGCGTTATGATTTGCTGGAACTTGTACAGATTTGTACAGATAACCACAGTTGCCTCAAGTTCGTGAGTGCACTGGCCATGTCACATTCAAAAAACAACACTTCTTCACCACATTCTTCCCCATCCTTTACATTTTTTCTGCTCCCTTGTCTGTCACATTTCCTGAGCCTTGAGGGGGTGGAAAGGTAATACAGATATCCCACTCAGGGCTAAGAACTAATTCGCCACACTCTGAACAGTCATGGGTCTCTGTGTCATCTCCTGCTCCCTGCAGAAGCTTCTTGACCCAGGTTGAACACAGCCCTTATTTATGGATAAGGCAGTATTGACGCATGACCATTTATTTAGCAAAACAACAATAGTATGTTCTCTATTCATTAAGGGTAGATTCTAAAAACCAAGAGGCATATAAAGGATTCTGTAAACCTTGTATAAACTAAGCGTGCCTGAGTATTTAACACCCAGGTAAGAAGCAGATCATGACTGGGCTTGTTGCTTGTAATTTCAGCTCAGAAGCCTGAGACAAAAGGATTAGAGTTCAGGGTCAGCCTAGACTACATAACAAGACCCTGTCTCAGAAACAAAAATACATAAAGAAAACACAGGCACAGAAGAGCATTGTCAGCACAGGCAAGTCTCTTGTAGGCCTCCTTCTCTCGCTATCCCCCAAGGGCAACCATTAGTTCTGCCTGTTACTGAATTTCACACATGATGGCTTCTCGCTTAGTAGCAAGGATGCACTCTGAGAGA
The DNA here is from genome assembly GCA_030674055.1 of Rhabdomys pumilio. Lineage (NCBI taxonomy): Eukaryota > Metazoa > Chordata > Mammalia > Rodentia > Muridae > Rhabdomys > Rhabdomys pumilio. The sequence goes on from JANHMN010000011.1 coordinate 18,893,244, forward strand.
CACATCATCAGGGAGTTTTAGCATTGTGCAGACAAAGAGTATAGGGCATGTTAACCTAGACGGTGTAATGTACTACATGTCTCGGCTATCTGCTGTTGCCTTTCTCTCCTAGGCTATAACCCTCTGAGTCTGGTACTGTACTGAATACTGCAAGCAGTTGTAACAGTGGTGGCCATTGTATACCTGAGTATATAGAAGGGTAGATTAACACCAGTAAGTGATATGGGAACTTTATAGCTCTCATGATCTCATGGGGCCAGAGTATCTTTATTAGAGAATAAATATATCCAGTGTGTCTGGCTTTGAGCAATGTTTATACTCTTCATGGTCACTTTACATGCTTGTGTTTGATACATTGTTGCTATTTTAGGTGCTCTGCTAGCTGGATATTCTGTGGTTTGCTTTACTCTATTGGACTATTGGCAGGCCTTTGGTTGGCTTCCAGATTCTTGCTCTTAACTTGCTGTAGACATTCTTGTCCCTGCCTCTTGGTAACCTGCACATTCCAGTTGTGTATAATCCTCAGAGGAAACTAGGACTAAGATCAGCCTGGGTTTTAGAATACATTACTTATTGGTTTAATAAAAGCCTGTATCAGCTTAGACCCTAGCTTCTCCCGCATGCTACTTTCTGTCTTTCTCTCTCTCTCTCTCTCTCTCTCTCTCTCTCTCTCTCTCTCTCTCTCTC
>JANHMN010000011.1:18893940-18905810 GCA_030674055.1 Rhabdomys pumilio
CTCTCTCTCTCTCTCTCTCTCTCTCTCTCTCTCTCTCTCTCTCTCTCCTATGTTGACATATCATTTTTCCTTAGTCTTTGTGTCAGTCAGTATCTTGAGCAGCTAGCAGCTAGACCCTAGACCCCAGAGAAGAGTCGACTCTTGGATAATGTAATTTTAGACTCATGGGATAACCTCATCTAGTAAGGGGTGGATTTGAGCACGAAGAAAGGCTGGTTGGAACCTGGATGAACTATCTTTGCAGAATAGTAAGGAGCTAGCCTGGAGAGAAGGCAGTGGAAGAGATGTTGGGCAAAGGGCTGCTGTCCTGAGTGTACGTGTGCCCGTGTGCCTGTGTGTACATGGATAGATAAACCCAAAGCATGGAGACTACATGGCTAGATTTCAGTAATTATGTGCCTGAAACTGACGATGGGATTGAGAATTGAGCTGGAGACAGCAAAAGTCTTTTGAGGAAGATATATCATTTTGCACATAGACCATTACCAACCATTTCAAGCTCACAGAGGGAGGCCCAAGCTAGGTCTACCAAGATGGTGTGTGGGAAGCCTCCTGTCTCTAACTTGGCTTGAAGGCTCCGGAGGTTAGAAGAAACTGTGGTGTTAGAACACCTCACTGTGGTTGTTTATCAGTACCGTGGGCTTTATTTTCTCTCTTTGTTCAGAGTATCCGGTCTAAAGTGGAACTGTCAGTGTGGGATCAGCCAGAAGACCTTAATCTCTTCTTCACTGCTACCTGCCAAGATGGCATATCCTACCCTGGTCAGAGGAAATGTGAGGGTCTGAAGATCGGGGACACGGTAAGTGTTCACTCCTAGTTTATAAGAGTTCCTGTTCACTTGGGTAAATATTCTCTGAATCTGACAAATTTTATAGCTCCCTAGAGTCCTCTAGGGGCTTGTGCTCTGCCTTTTAGTCCAGTATCCTTCCACCACTGCTGTGCATTTTGTATGCAAAGTCTTAGCAGGATCGGTTATGGAGTTCCAGCCCATAGACGCCCCTCCCCCCAGTGACACTTGGTGCTTTAGCCATTATTGTTTTAGCTTGACAGGGATCCAATCAGGTGGAAGAATATTGACAGGAATCTAGGGGACCTCCCATGCATCTCATCTTATTGGATGAGACTGAGGGGTCTCCCACAGCCATGGAGGGAGCAGATGTCTGTCAGCTAATGAGTGTAAATGATGTATGTAAGATGCAAAGACGTGCAGGCATAGATGGGGCCTGGGGGCACGTGATGAGTCAGGGTAGGAAGATTGTTTCTGACACTAGTCTGACCTTCATGGGGGACCCTGTCTTCCAAAAAGATGTAGCAGTTATGCCAAACAAAAGACTGGAAAGGAAAGTACTGGGGAGTTTTTATGAGTAGTGACACCACCGTGTCCATGGTAACACAGACTATAGATGGTGATTGGAGGATTGTCCACACACCTTCTGGAGGTCTGCTGTTAAAGCAGACAGACTATAGAGACCATCCCAATGTCATTTAATTTATTTTTATTTGTTTATTTATTTATTTTTAGGACTCATGTTTTATTATTAATTTATTAATTAATACCACCGTCCTCTCCCATCCCCTCCATTACTTATTTTTTAAAAAGATTTACTTATTTTTATGTGCATTGGTGTTTTGCCTATAGCATGTCTGTGTAAGGATATCAGATCCTCTGGAACTGGATTTCAGAGGTTTCCAGCTGTCATGTGGGTGCTGGGAATTGAACCTGGGTCCTCTGGAAGAGCAGCCAATGCTCTTGACTGCTGAGCCATCTCTCCAACCCCATGTTTTATCATTTTTAATTATGTTAAGTACATACACATGAGTGCAGGTACCTGCAGAGGCTCTGACCCAGAGCTAGAGATATAGGTGAGTCACCTGACATGCGTGCTGGGAATCTAACTCTTGTCCTCTGGAGGAGCGGTGCATGCTTTTAGCAACTGAGCCATCCATTTCTCCAGACCCCTCCGATGAGCTCTGGTGAATGTTCCTTTCCTTAGAAAATAGAGTGAGGGAAAGCTTCCTTGCATGCTTCAGAGTATCTTCTGGGCACTACTGCCAGCTAAGGTGACAATAACCCAGCACTCTGCTGCCTCAGGAAGATAGGGGAATATCTGCTTATGTCTAGCCCAAACATTCTAGCCTCTTCTCTCTTCCTCCCTGTTTTCCATGTTATATGGCCCTTCACCCACTTAACACCACACAAGGAACCGGTCCTACCTTTTCATAATCCTACCCTATCACCAAATGAGGCAGTTCCAATCCAGTCTGGAAGGTGAGACTGTAGGGAGCCCTAGTGACTAAGAAGCCAATGGTTCTCCCAGACAGATTTCCCCAAATACACTTCTCTTTTACCAACTTGAAAAGGTCAGTTTGTCAGGAGAATCATCATAAACAATCGTCTATGACACTTAACTCAGAAGGCGCTCAAAGAACAAAGTGATGCACTTGAAACTAAGTTTGTACAAATGGAAGATAGTTTTGGTGCTTAAATTCCTGTGGACACAATAGAAATGGTGGTACTCCCCACCTTCCGTGTATTGTATCAACTGTTTCTGGAACAGAAAGAGACTCTTTCAATAAAATTTGAAGTGATTTTTTAAAAAAAAGATTTATTTTATATATGTCAATACATTCTTGCTGTCTTCAGACACACCAAAAGAGGGCACTGGATCCCATTACAGATGGTTGTGAGCCACCATGTGGTTGCTGGGAATTGAACTCAGGACCTCTGGAAGAACATTCAGTGCTCTTAACTGTTGAGCCATCTCTCCAGCCCCTGTAGTGATTTCTTAATCAAGATGATTTAAGACAGAGGTCTTGTTGAAGTCGTGGAGTTTAAAGAAATAGTTGCGGCTGGTGAGATGGCTTAGGCTTGCTGCCAAGCCTGATGATGACCTGAGTTTGATCCCTGGAACCACATGGTGGAAGGAAAGAACTGGCTCCCACACGCTGTCCTCAGACTCCACATATGCGGTGCCGTGTGCACCCCAGGCCCAAAGTAGAAAACAAACAAAGGTAAGGACAAAGCAGAACAGGAAGTTCTGGAAGTGGCAGGAGGTAGGCAGCCATAAATAGAAAAAGAACGAGTGAGCAGATTCTATAGATCTTATCTTCGTGGGATGTGTGGTGTGGTAACACTGGGCATCAGTGGTCAGGCAGATCTGAACGTGCTTTCTATAAGAGATGGTTTGACAGAGGCTTGGACATATATTGTCTGCCTGTGTTTATATGCCATTGGCAGGCCTGTTTATCAACTGCGGGAAGGTCACAGAGCTGGAGCAAACAGCCTATCTTATAAAACAGGAAGAAAGATAAGATTTAAAAATAGATTTTAACACTAGGTTATGATTAATTAGTTAATTATAATTAGTATCTTATTTAGTTTAGAGTATTAATAGGACAAAGGGAATGTGCTCTGATAGTATTTTTGTTTGTTTGTTTGTTTGTTTTTTACGATAGAATCTCATATGCACAGAGATTTCTGAGGTAACCTGGACTACAGAGTGAGACTAAAAGGAAAAACCAAATGGCATGCTAAGGGTGGGTGAGATGGCTCAGAGAGTCAAAGCACTTGTTGCCACGCCTGGTGGACCACTCAAGTTCAGTCCCTGGGTCTCTTCTCGTTGTGGAAGGAGAGAACTCACTCTGCAAATTGTCTTGTGACCTGAGCGTTGTGCCATGCCACAGGACCCTTTACTCCACCACAATAGAGAAATGTAGTATAAACAGCTTACGCATCTTATATGGCATGTCCACTGGGGCTGTGTTAGTAGATCTTTGGAACCCCAGAGGTAATGGTACCACTCTTCTTGGGTCACACTGCTTGTAGTGGAGTGAAAGTGACAAGCAGATGTCACCATGAAAATGTCACCTTGAGACAGAAGGGATCTGAGGTCTGCTCACATTGCCTTCAGTAAATGTCGGGAAATTGCAAGAATCTCACATTTGGGGTCCTTCATGGAATACAGAGACGATACATTTCACCCCATGATGGACCGGAAACAGACTGGTCAGCCAACATTTCTCTGTTCCCCTCTTAGTTTCCTACGAGGAAGACATTGTTACCCGTGGGACAGAACAGGGAATCTAATACAGAATTAATGAAATGAAAGTGCAGAGCTGAGACTTCCTGTTCCGTAGCACGCACCCGACACCACCTGACACCCGTGACCCCTCCTACCATTTCACAGGACAGAGATCCAGACAGCGTGGTGATGGACCAGCCTTCACCAGAGAGCAGTGCCTCTGTGTCCTTGTCATTGAGTTCACACAGCCATAAACATTAGTAGAGAAAGAATAGTGTATTGCTGATGGACAGCCTGAAACTCTAGAACTGGAGTGGCCTGCCCAAGCTCACCCAGATTAGTCCTATTAATCACAGCCCGCTGTCACAGGGAGCCTTGTTAGCTACCTATGTATAGGAACTTACAGTATGCCCAGTTGGGGCTTTACTTCTAATTTCCTTTCTTTCTTCCTTTCTTTTCTTGCTTTTTTTTTTTAAACATTTTCTTATTTTATGTGTGTTGTGTGTGGGGGTCATGTGACAACTTGCAAGAATGGGTTCTGTTCCACTGTATGGGTCCCAAAAATTGAACTCATGTTCTTAGGCTGAACAGCAAGCGTCTTTACCCATTGAGCCATCTAGCCAGCCCCTGGTTTCTGTCTCTTCCAGCAGCTTTGCTGTTAACTATATTTCTCCATGTTAATGCGTGGCCTCAGAACCTGGGGCTCAAAGAGGAGCCTGAGAAACTGGCCCCAGGTCCCGTTGCTGCTGGTGAGCAGCAGACAGCAGGACCCAAATCACTAACAGTGTCACAGCCGAGGCATTCTCTGTCGGCCTTAGGCACAGAGGCTTGGGGTGGAATCATTAAGATTTGTGCTCCAACTCAGTTGTATATGGCTCTTATTTGGCTGGGAGAGCTTAGGAAATGTAATGTCTGGAAATAAGAAAAAAAAAAAAAAAGAAATCCTAAATGGAAACTTTCCTCAGCATTGAGAAATCTCTGTTGTATCGAGATGATTTTTAGCGCATTTGAAACAGTAACAAAGACAGTGTTTTCACCACCAACGTTGCCTTTGGCTATCATTGGGATCCACTGGCCATAGCCCTATGGAAATCACAGCAGGTCCTCAGGCAAGCCTCTCCGATGGCCCTTTGTCTTTTCTGTGTCCCTGTATTGTCCCAATGGTCATGGGCCACAGTCACATGGCCTCTCTGGCTAGAGCTGTGTGGGTTTTGTTGTCTGGATATGGATATCTGTACAGAGCCACTCTTTCTGGGTTGGGTGTGTCACTGTCCACCAGGGTCGTACAGATCATGAGAGTAGGTCTTTCTCGACTGTCTGATTTTGGTTCAATGACATGGGAGGTCTGAAGATTAAGAATTTTAAGGGACTAGAGATTTGGGCTAAGGTTAAAGGTGTATACTGCTTTTGTAGAGGACCTAAGTTCCGTCCCTATCACCTATGTTGGGTGGCTTCCAACTGCCCATAACTCCTGCTCCTTGGGATCCAGTGCTATCTTCTGGACTCCAAGAGAACCTGCCTCACATATGCACACACACACACACACACACACACAGATGCACACACATATATACACATAATTCAATTAATTAATTACTTTAGTGTTTTTCAGGGCAGGGTTTCTCTCTGTAGCCCTGGCTGTCTTGGAGCTTGCTTTGTAGACCAGGCTGGCCTCGAACTTAGAGATTCACCTGCTTCTGTCTCCTGAGTGCTGAGCTAAAGGTGTGAGCCCCATACCTGACTTACACATAAATCTTAAAAATAAATTTAAAAAGTGTTAAGAGTTTAAGACAGCAATAATGAGTGTAAAACTAAGCTCAGAGTCTTCTGAAAGAAATCCAGGAAAACAGAGTGAGAGAGAGGCAGAGAGACAGAGAGATAGACACAGTGACACAGAGACAGACAGTGACAGACAGAGAGCCCTGTCCTGGCTAGTGGCCTCAATTCTTTTAAACTGGGATGTGTATGTGTTTGGAAGGTTCCTGCACTTCCTCCTGTTTGTGAGACAGAGGGGCACACTCTCAAACAACACCTGTGTGATGCTCCTAAGAGGCCGCTGAAGGCTTGTACTCTCTCAAGAGTCTGAGTTTTGGCATCCAGATGTGCTACTCCATGCTTAACACAGGGATGTCCCCACTTGCTGGTGACTGTGCTGAGATCTACCGTTTGGTAAATTTTATGTGCTGGTGTTCTGCTCACCAGGCTGCAAAGATAAGGAAACAGAGTCACAGTCGATGGAATGCTTATACAAGTGGATCTTCCCTGTAAGCAAGGAAGAAGGGTCTGGCAAAGAGGACCAGGCTATTAGAGCTGAGACACAGGGACAGTGGAACCTCTCCTTGGTGGGAACCCTGGAGAATAAGGGAGTAGTTGAGAATTTGCTAGGGAGTGAAGAACACCGCCCTTTTTGGCTGGGGAGGGAGTAGGTCAGAGAGCTGCTGAGACTGATGGTTGTGGCACTGAGAGGAATAGGTTGGGGACTGAAGAATAATGGCTGGCCTACACTAATAGAACTCATGTACATGTGTCAAACTTAAGGGCCTGGCCACTCCTTAGCAGTAGATTCTTTTCTGGGTGTCACAAGTTAGAAAGGATAAGGAACATGTTAGGGGATGGTGACCAAAGGCTCTGGGTTAGGAAGACAGGCTGTCAGTGGGTACTTCAGGGGACAAGAGTAGAACCTGTTGAGACCAAGACAGCATTGGAACAGATAGATTAAGTAGATCTCACTTCTTGTAATAGCAGCTTCCTGTGTAGGTGAGGAAGAGAGGCAGACAGTGCCTTGTGATCCTTTCCAAACAGTTGGTTTTGTGACTAGAAGCAGGAGACTTAGCAGTAGGTGAAACAAGGATGTCCTGAAAGAGAAACCATCCTTAAATTAAAGCCCAAAGCCTTGATCTGGTGAGATTCCCTTCTCTAAGTTCTTAGGTGGTCCTCTAATGACTCACCCTGTCCATTCACCAGCAAGCCCAGCGGAGTTGACCTACACCCCAGGAGCTCCCGTTCTAAAGAACTAACTTTTACTAATCAGTATGCAAGTGGCTGGCTGTCCAGCTAGCATTAGTACCCCGCACAAAGGGCCCAGTGAGCCTCTGTTAGAGCCTTCTCACGGCATACACGCCACCACCCCACCCCCGCTCTTGTCCACTCCTCTGAGCCCTGGACTTTGTTTTATTAAGAGCTGAGTGGACTTGGCATGTGCAGAACCCCAGGGATGGAGAGTTTGTATGGGGTCTGGGCAACTCCCCCTTTGAAAGGGTGGGTTTCCATTAGAGAAACAGAATCATCCCAGTGAAGTTGAATCACCAGTCTGACCTGGCTGCAGCATCTTCCTCTAGATGGAGTCTTGGAATGGGAACCTGGAAAGTCTCCAAGACCCAGGCAGCCCTCGGTATCGGTGCTTATCCTAAGACCTTAGCCACCAACTGAGGGAAGCCAAGAAATTTCCAGTGCCTTCTAGTCTCTCTGGGTTTTTGCCAATCCAGTAGGAAACCAGGATTGTAACGGGGGAGGGGGTGGTGAGCAAAACAGACCTACTTGCTGTCCCCAACAGACAGGCTTTTTATAGCATTCCTGTGTCCAGCAGGAGCCAAGAGTCAGTGGCTGAAACAGACAGTGCCTCTCTCTGGTTATCAGACAGCAGACCACAGACCAGGCAGATAGCACCTCTACTGGATAGAAGCCCTGGGATCCTACTGGGAAGCTAAGCTCTCTTCTCAGCCAGGCAGACTGACAGTTTCTATGTCCCAGCTCCAACTCACAGGTTCCTAACAGCTCCTCCTATCCTGGCACATGTGGGCAGGGCTTTGTTTCTCTGTATCTCCCCTTCTCCTTTCCCTTTCCTTCATTCCTTGCTTTTTTGACAGAGGGGGTCCTGCATGGGGAAGATTGTGTTCACTGGGGTCTCATAGCCGAGTGCCTTTGGCTCTTGCGGCAGGCCATTCCTTTGCAGTTTATTGCTTTTCCGATCTCCTGCTCTTCATTTACCAGGCGTGGAAAGAAGCAGAAAGTAGCAGCTTCCTGCAGGTCACAGGGAAGGGACAGCATCAGGCACTCAAAGGCTCTACTTCCCTGCGTTCTTCATGGCCCCACAGATAACTTTGCTGAGGCTTAGCCCTCAAACTCTGCTTGTGTGCAAGCTCAGCACATTCCCAGTCCAAAGCAGAGAATTTAGAGAAGCCTATGACCGTCACTTTGGGGGTCATCACCATGCTGTCTCTGGATTGAGCCAGGCTGCCAGTAGTGTGTGATAGTTTTTGTTTTTTTGTGCGTTTGTTTGTTTGCTTGTTTTTTCTATTGAGAATGGGTTTTTCTCTATGTAGCCTTGGCTGTGCTGGAACTTGGCTATATAAATCAGGCTAGCCCCAAACTCACAGAGATCCACCTGCCTGTGCCTTCCAAGTGCTGAAAGTAAAGGTGTACACACCACCCACTGCCAACGCTTTCTACCCGGATCTTTACATGAACATCTGCTCTGTTCCCCTTTCTAGGAGGTGATATACTAAGAGAATGCAGGTCTGTTCTCAGTGAGCACAACCCCCACTTACTATATAAACAAATTCACAGTCCCTCTGACATCATTGACTCCCTTGAAGTGAGGACAGCTGTTAATAGCTGTTAAAGATTGGCTTACAGGCCTGCCCAGTCCATTCTGGACCCCAGAATGATCTAAGGAGTCTTGAGAAATAAAGACATCACCCAGATATAAGAGACCACTTAGAGGAGTGGCCAGGCCTGTCTGCTAGAGGAAGGGATCCCCACTTCCACAGAGGTGCATCTCGGTGAGGTTCTGTCACCATTTACTTGCCTATCTGCATCTCTGTGGCTTGTTCTGAGGCATCTCTGCTGGTCCCATCCCCCACGCAGCTCCTTCCTCTGAGGAGGGAGAGGCAGAGTAGGTATGGAGTGATATTCTAACTCCTGGAAGAGTCAAGGCAAGCTTCCCTTCCCCTCCAGACTTGTGAGCAGCTGACAGACAAGATAGTGCCACCTGCCACCCTGTTAGGTCTACCTTGCTGTCCGATTCCATGGCAGCCTATAAGAAACTCTAAAGTTAGAAACTCTTCCCTAAAGCAACCAATCTTCCTTCCTTCCTTCCTTCCTTCCTTCCTTCCTTCCTTCCTCCCTCCCTCCCTCCCTCCCTCCCTCCCAAGTGCCCCTGTATGTGATAGTTATTCGGGCATTGAGTGTTCCTTACAGCTTCAGAACTGTGAGCTGATTGGGCAAGATACAGCTGTAAGAACCATCCTTGCACGGCACTGGGGCTGGAGCATGAGAGAGGACATTCAGGCGTCACCCTTCCCTTCTACAGAGAAGGAGACCTCTTTACTGCAGGCCAGGTGACTGTTCTTTGCCCCTGCACCTCATGCCAGGTGGTGGCACCATACCTCAGCATCATGCCTGGCATAGACAGTAAATGCTGGTTGAATGGATGACTTCTGAGATAGGAGGAGAACTGTGTCCAGCAGTGGGGGTGGACAAGGATGGGATAAAAGCGGAGACAAAGAGGAGAGGAGAGCAGGAACCATGTAAAGCTTACTACTCCTCATGCATTTCTTCAGAGCCCCTCCCCTCAGGTTCTCAAAACTGATGAGAATGGACAGTAAAGACCCATGGTCGGGGGGCTGGAGGGACAGCTCAGCAGTTAAGATCACTGGCTGCTCTTCCAGAGGACCCAGGTTCAATTTCCAGCACCCACATGGCAGCTCACAACTGTAACTCCAGTTCCAGGGGATCTGACACCCTCACACAGACAGACAGGCTAAACACCAATGCACATGAAATAAAAACAAATAAACATTTTTTTAAGAGACCCATGCCTAGCCTAGAGAGATGGGCCCACGGTAAGAGCACTGACTGCTCTTCCAGAGGACCTGAGTTCAATTCCCAATAACCACATGGTGGCTCACAACCATTTGTAATGGGATCTGATGCCTTCTTCTGGTGTGTCTGAAGACAACAACAGCGTTCTCACATAATGCCTAATTCCTATTGGATTTTAGCGTAACCAACTGCTCTTCTCCATAGAGTACCTGGGATTGTTGGCTGTCTCTTCCTACCAGGGTTCCACCTGTATGCTGAACTACATAGGGTATATCTAGCCATGCCCCCCACTTCCCATGGATGGGATCCCTGGCTTGCTATGGCTATGATACCTCTTCTCCTTCTACCCCTAGGCAACCTTTGACGTGTCTGTGGAGGCTCGGAGCTGCCCTGACCGACATACCACACAGTCTTTCACATTGAGACCTGTGGGCTTCCGGGACAGTCTGCAGGTGGAAGTCGCCTTTAACTGCACATGCGGCTGTAGCACCGGGCTGGAGCCCAGTAGTGCCAGGTGCAGTGGGAACGGAACATACATCTGTGGGCTGTGCGAGTGTGACCCCAGTTACCTGGGCACGAGGTGCGAGTGCCAGGAGGGAGAAAACCAGAGTGGATACCAGAACCTGTGCCGGGAGGCAGAAGGCAAGCCTCTGTGCAGCGGGCGTGGGGAGTGTAGCTGCAACCAGTGCTCCTGTTTCGAGAGTGAGTTCGGGAGGATCTACGGGCCCTTCTGTGAGTGCGACAGCTTTTCCTGCGCCAGGAACAAGGGCGTCCTATGCTCAGGTAGGCCTCCTGCCACCACCTTTGTTCTGAGCCACACCCAGACCTGGATATTATGTGAACCCAGACCCTGCCTTTCTCAGGATGGTGTGGGGACATGCCTGGGACTGTCCTGGGTGGGTGAAGACCAGGGACAAGACAAGCCCTGTGTGCCTGAGGCACAAGGGTGGGTGCCCTCGTGTGGAATATAAGCATCAAGTCTGAGGGAGTCTGCTGTGGGTCCGTTCTGGTGGGACTTGCCTGCACAGTGAGCCCGATGGGTGGAAGCTGGCCATGAAGATGAAGGAGACATGTAAAGACGTCGAGCGCACGTGATGAGGTAGCACCGTGAGGTTACCCATGGTTACCGATGGGCAGGCTTGCGTAGGTGGGGAGGAGAAGAGGCTTCCTATACACAGATTTCCTATGATACAAGTTTGAGCACATAAGCGTGGTGGAATTGAAATGTTTAAAACTGTTGTGCAAAGTGCAGGACATAGGTGTGTCACGGATTAAGGTGGGTGGAAAGATCTGAATCCTCTGCTTCCCGTCATCAGAGGGATGGTTCACTGGCGTTATTGAGATGCTTCTGTGTAGGTTTGCAGAAATAGTGGGATGGGTTGCTTCAGGTGTGGAGTTGTAAGAAATGAGACCGAATGTACCCAGCACACACCTACCACAAAAGGAGACCACTGTAGGTCAGAGCCATGCCCCTGGGAGCTGGCGGTGTCAGCCTGTGGATCATGGGAGCTGTGCTTAAAGAACTCCAGCATGGTGGGATGGAGTTTCTACTCCCTTTAGTCACAACAGCGCTCTGGTTGTATTAGTAGTAATATTTTACAGTGTTTTTCTCTTGAAATCAGGAGTCAGATATAACCCTTGGGAATGTTTTTGCTCCAGAAAGCTGCTCAGCCCGTGTTGCTCGGGAGCAGATTTGCCCGTGCAAATCCATCTGCACAGTTTAATAGCCAGACACTTGGCTGCTCTTGGACATTGGTTTTCCCATCTCTAAAACTGGGCCAATGTTACTTCTGCATTACTTTGAGAATAGAAAGGAGGGCTGGAGAGCTGGCTCAGTGGTTAAGAGCACCAACTGCTCTTCCAGAGGTCAGGAGTTCAATTCCCAGCAACCACATGGTGGCTCACAACCATCTGTAGTGGAATCTGATGCCCTCTTCTGGTGTGTCTGAAGACAGCAATGGTGTACTCATACATAAACAGAGAGAGAGAGAGAGAGAGAGAGAGAGAGAGAGAGAGAGAGAGAGA
>JANHMN010000011.1:18905820-18933687 GCA_030674055.1 Rhabdomys pumilio
GAGAGAGAGAGAGAGAGAGAGAGAGAGAGAGAGAGAGAGAGAGAGAGGGGAAGGAAACATAAACCAGGAGCTTTAGTGAGCACAGCGCCTAACAGGCACAGGACATTTGGTGCAGGGTGTGTGAGTGGACCTCTGAGAGAAAAAAACCTAACATATTCTGAGGCTGAGTAAACAGACTTTTTTATTTAACCACCAGAACCCACAGTTCTGAGTTAATCTTACATTGCAGAGTTCTGCCAAAGCATGTGTCTGAAAGCCCTCTGGTGGGCTTTCTTTTTCGTTTACTCATCTAACCTTGTGGCCTCAAGACTCACATGGGCCATGGATTCAGAGGGGTACCAAGATCTGACGCTTGCATGTGGACAAACAGTGTGCCAGCTCACTAACTTCCTAAGGTGGGGTGCTCCCCCATAATACACTCAAGTTACACATAGCCCTTAAAGAAAACTTGGAAAACAGGGAGTTAGTGTAAGTGTGCTTGGGCTGTGCCGTCTCTGCCTGTGGTGTTCAGGATTGATGGAGACCATCTGGCAAACGAGTCAGGGGACCCTTTCTTACTTTCCATGTACCCTCCTCTTGCCCTCTCTCCCGTGTTGTCAAGAGAACTGCTTTTCCAGAAACAGGAAGGATTATTCTCAAATCTAGAATGTTCCTAATGGTAGTGTGCAGAATTTAAAGTCATCTACGTTTTCCTCACCCTAAGGGGTTAGTTTCTTTCCTTTCACATGGTTGCCCAAGTCAGCATCGGTGTCTGCATATGACTTTGTGTCCTATGGTTCACCCTCCCTCTCCTCCAGAGCAGAGCTTGAGTTACTTTAGTACACTGTTGATTAAAATGTTTTGACCCTTCGTTGTACCAGATCTTCCCTTTAAAAGCCACACTAGCTGAAGCGTGAAAGCACTCCAGGACTTCCTGGAGAAAGGGGTTTCTGCACTTAGGTCATTGTGGAATTGGTTCAATTAAGACGAGCTTAAAGCAAACACGGCTCTAGACAGGGCTTAATGATACACACTCCTGCAGGAAGGGTACCTCATGCTTCTTGCCTCTGACCATCTGGCTCCTTCTGGATACAGCTGAGCAGTGGTGAGCCGTTCCTCCCTCCAGTTCCGGGGCCCCTGTGACCAGCCTGAGCTTTGCTCTGGAGCTGCACACACTGGTTAAGTTTAGGTAACTGGGATAGCTGCTCCGTTTGGGGTTTTCATGGGAGAGAAGCCGATTTCCTAACACTCGGCTCCTGAAGGTGCTGACTCAGGCTCTCAAACCATCAACCTCAGCAGTCTCTGGCACTTCTCCTTCCCCCTGGCCTCTGCAGCCCATCCTAGAAGTGGGTCATGTGGTTGAGGTCTGTCTTGAGGTAATGGCGGTGGTTGGGGGTGGGGTGGGCAGTGCACTGGAAGAAGTTGCTGAGACAGACTTAGGGCCAGAACCAGTGGGAACACCAGATAAGCTCCTTATATTATCTAGTGCTTCCTCTGCTGGGCTTGCAGTCCTTGACCCCTTTAGAGAGAAACAGGAGTGTGTAGAGAAAAGGCAAGAGAAATCGGGACTGGGAGAGGGTTTCCCTCATCAAAATGAGCAGCAAAGCAGCCGAGACCAGGTCTGGAAGCAATTGAGCAGTTGTTACTGTTCTCGTGACACATCACCATGGGACAGCCTCTGTGCCCAGGACTCACTGTGGCTCTCTGGTCTCTAGGAGACATAATTTACAGAATAGTTCTGTCCCCAAACAGTTTCCGTGTGTAACAGGAGTGTTATGAGGCCCTTGGGATTACTTCTATTCTTCTGATTCTTGGAAAGTGTTGACCCTTCAAAGTTTCTTTAAATGTGAGAAGAGGTGGGGTCTGTTTAGTTATTTTTAATGCAGTAAAAGAAACTCATTCAGATTTTGTGCTGCTTGGTGATCTGTGACCCTAATATCTCCTGGGCTCACACTCTTAGAGGAAGCTGTGAAGATCTTACATTTAATTATCTCATGGCGAGCCTGCCTCTTGGGTCTCTTAGAATGAGAAATTTAAAATCTAATCGACTGTAAAATTTTGAGCAGAGCCTTTTTGGTCTTGTAACTGTGAGCCCCACCCCCCAAGCAAATTGTAATAGGGTTTTGTAATACATTTCCTGCTTTGTTATTTGGTAGATACTGAGAGACCCAAACTACCCAGAGTTCCTTCTCAGAAATGAAACGAGAGTCTGAAACTTGGGGCATCTTTCCCAGCATCCAAGAACAGATCCCAGGGTTGCTGACAGTTTTTGGTAGACTTAAAACAGTTCTGACAGGCCTCTGTAGCTAAAAAAGACCCCTGTGATTAAAGACTCGGTTCTTGGTTTCTTATTTCTTGCCAAATGAAACACCGTCCACGACAATATTATCCACATATGTCTAAAAAGTTATTTCTTGGTTTACAGAGATTAAGTAGGGCTTCCAAAAATTGCCTCTCTGGACAGATAGTCTGCATTCCGAAAAGGTGGGCATGAAGGTGTGTGGGTGGACCACGGGCAAAGGGGCAGTTAGAGGGAACTATTTTTCCTCTGAAAGTAGCAGAGTCAAGTTTTGCAGCCTGGCAGGTAAACTTGGGAAACTGAATGAGAAGTAAGACTCAGAAGTAAGCTGAGCTTTAAATAGCAACGGCTTTAAAGGCCAAGGAAAGAGATACTGTGTAGGTCAGTTGGTAATAGACCTTCACGGCATGCCTGCCACAACCATATCGCTTCCTCCTCATCTCTGACCTCAGGCTAGAGCCCAGGGTTTATCAGGTCCTCTCCTCCAAGTTCTTAACCAATGACTACTCAGAAACCAGGCGTCAAACTTAGCCACTCATGGTCATGAGGGTTATGCAGTGGTACTGACCTGAAAGGAGCCTTCTGGGAAGAGCATCCTGAGAGGCTGCCATGAATCAGTGTCAACCAGTGGTCCCAGTCATTTCTGTCAGACACGGATGCACACAGCTGCATGAGGCCCTCGAGTGGCTCCTGCCGCCTACAAGATAAAGTCACTGTGACTTCAACACTAGCTTCTCATCTGCCATGCGTGGAAGGTGGATAGCAGACTGTTATTGGTCCCAGATAGGAAGTATTCAGTGATTCCCTGCCCACCCCCAGCCCACTCAGATGTATGTGGTTCTCCATCGCTCCTTTGCTCTTTCTTGTAATTAGTTATTAACATACGGCTTCCACCAGCTTTACTATGAATTTACTATGAAGCGAGGGGGCACTCTCAGCCATCATAAAGGTCCAGAAACTTACTGAGGGTTATATGCAGATTCTACTGTTAAATAAAAGGTTACACGTGCACACACACAGGCATGTATATATGTCTTCATAGACATTCACACATACATCTTCATGATAAAGGATCCCTCTTCTAAATCAAGAACTCTAGTACCAGATTTCCCATCACATGATCAGATGATCTGTGGCTCTTGTATCCAGTCAGCTAGCCTCTGGCAGTTTGTGCCTAGAGAAAGCTGTCTGGGAAAGCCAGAGCTGGGGTGGTAATAATCTTGTACCGCTAAGGACATGTCAGCCATGTCTTCCTCATGTTGTTTGGGGGCATGTTGGTACCTACTGTTCAATATGAATCTGTTACATATAATGCATTGGTGTTATTCCACGCCAAGTGTTATTCTAGTTGCAGGACCGGGAGTTGTGAGTGAATTTCTAAGTTTTTGTTGCCTTTGGAATTTTCTACTGGGGTTGGAGAGTGGGCATATAAAGTGGCACAAGCGTCTCCCTGCAGGTTCTAGGTATTTCTGTGAGCTTGGAAGCCGAGAAGCAGTGGAGCAGGCCATGCTGGGGCCTGCCTTGCTCTGAGCTCTGAGTTCAGCTTCTAGGAATAAAGTTCTCATTGCTCTGGTCCTAGTTCCAGAAACCTCTTACCTGGTTATGGGTGATTCTGAGAATGGAATGATCTAAGCACTGGGTGTCCCCTGACTTTTCTCTCTGTTTAGAAAAGGATGAATGCAAATAGAAGACCTCGTGTCCCAGCTTCTGCTTTCCAACTTCAGGCCTGATCCATAAACTGATGAAGTTTGGCTAAAGAGAAACATAATGGCATTTAAGAAGCAAAAGATGCAAATTTAGGGAGACCTTGAGGATGGCAAAGCTTAGGTCTCTGTTATATGGGTATAGATGTTGTCAGTCTTTAAATATCCTAGGATAATGGTGTTAGAAAAAATTTCCACTTTTCAATTTAGACATCTGAGAGACCTCTGGTGGTGGAAATAGTTATTTCTAATGCACTTTCCTTCTCTGCCTCAGGAATTGAGCCAATGTTTTTGTTTTGGTCTTGGTTTTGGGTACTCTAGTACACTCAATTATTGGTAGGGGCAGGGCAGGATGTGAGGGTGATTGGCAGGGGCAGGGCAGGATGTGAGGGTGCTTTGTGTCCTTGGAGGTGAGCATCCCTTCCTGGGAACACTGCCCTTGGAGCACCACCCGAGTCAAATATTCCCTAGAGTCTGGGATTGCTCAGGATGTTTTCCTTCCTCTTCCTGGGCACATTCTAGGGTACCATTGACCTCTAAACCATCCACAGCCCCACCCCACAAAGTCTAAGGGAACTCACCATGTCCGGTGCTAAGGAAGTCCTAGGTAGGAGTTACTTGATTCCAGAGCTGACCTTAGGCAGCGAGCAAGCATGATACTGCAAGGAGACTATTTTAAAGCACCTTTCACAGGGTGGAGAGATGGCTTGGGGGTGAAGAACACTGGCTGCTCTTGCAGAGGGTCTGGGTTAGGTTCCCAACACCTATCTGGCAACTAATAATTATAACTCTAATTCTAGAGACCGCCCCCGCTCCCATGCCATCTTCTGGCTTCCTTGGCTACCACACCTGTTCAGATACATACATACACTCATGCACATAAAATAAACACATGCTTTTTAAAGCTCTTTTGTGACTTGGAGATTGTTTCCTTGGAAATAGATGAATGTTAGTGTTTTATATTCATCACTAGTAAACACTAAGCAGGAGGGGGTTTGTTTGTTTTACATCACATGACTTTCCTAATAGTACCAGCCACACATAGTAGGTCAATATGTATTGTCTACTTTGGGGAAACTGAGACCCAGAAACTAAAGTTCCTTAAACTAGAGGGAGACACAGACACACACACACACAGAGAGAGAGAGAGAGAGAGAGAGAGAGAGAGAGAGAGAGAGGGAGAGGGAGAGAGAGAGAGAGAGATGATCCAGGCTGGTCTTAACCAGCTGGGCTTTAAGCAGTTCTTCCTGCTTCAACCTCTGGACTAGCTTGCTGGGAGGTGTGCACTGTGGTCATTTCTTCCATGGTTGTCTTACTTTGACTAGTTTGACCCTTTGCCCAGTCCTCTGGATTCCTGGTTCCACCCTCAATGCCATCACCCACATCGGGGCCCACATTTCTAAGTCATACCCAATTAGTCTTTATCTTGGTCAAAATTTTAGGCACTGCTTTGTCTGTTTTTCTAATCAAGTCTCTCTAGAGTTAGATTCCATCAGTTACAGCAGACTCCCCCGCCTCCCTCATGGCTGGAATACTTTCATCATCATGGACATAGGGGACTGAGGCCAGGAAGACAATGGTATTCTTTGAGAGGGCTCTGTGACCATCAACAGAAGTGTGGCTTAAAGCAGTGCCATCCTGGTTTTGTCAGAGTGATCATAGTTTGCTCCTCAGAAACTAGCTTGCGGTCCAGACACATGAAAGGCAGAGGGTGAGAGCCACTCATGGGGAAACACCATCATCAGTTGGCTGTTTTGTCAACAGTAAGCCAAGGACAGAGGAGTAGCTGGCCCAGAGGCCAAGAATGCATCAGTGTGTGTGACTGCCTGATGGTGTGTGTGCTGGGACACTGTATACAAACAGAGTGGGGTCCAAAGCTGCGCTTTCTGTTTGACTGTGACTGTGGTTCCTGGGTTTCATGAATGTTCATAATTTGAACTGTCAAGGATCACATTGAAGCTTGGTGTTTTATGGTGCTCATTGTTGGCTGTTTTCCTCCAGGACTTGGTCTGTCCAGCCATCAACAGCACACCCTGAGTGTCTTCTGAGGGCTGGAAACCATGGTAGTTAGGCACTGGGCACACACAAATACAAGTTTGATTTTGTATGGATCTGTGGGCTCATGGGATAAGGTACACAAAAAGACAAGCACTGCCCTCTCCCTATTAAGCATATCTTTTGTCAGCTGTTTGGGTTTTTTGAGACAGTGCCACGCTGCACATCACTTGCTGGCTTGGAATGTTCTATATGGACCAGGCTAGCCTCAAAGCTGTTGATTCTCCTGCCTCTCTCAAGTGAGAATGTGGGGGTGTGCTTTCACGCCTGACTGGTCAGCTTTCAAACAGGTTCCAGTCTGAAGAAGAGAGGAAGAGACAGTAGGAGAGAGGAAGAGAACAAATAGGAAAGTCCGGAAGGAAAAACGGAAGTGCTCCCTCCGAGCTCTGTGTTTCCGCCTTTCCTCTCTTCACAGCTAGGTCTCTCGGACAGCTGTCTGCAGGCACCATCTTCATTGGTTGTCTCCCCTCAGACCTGAACTCAGTTCCATTTGGATTCAACCCACATCTCCTTCACCAGTATCCTGGCAGTGCTCTTGACCCACCTTCTGTCTCTAGCCAGCTGCCAGGACAGGTGTTCCTCACTTCTGGGGTATCCCTTCAACAACCCTAGATCGCTCATCTGCTCATGTTCCCTCCTGAGTTCTGGGAGCCTCTTGCAGGCCTTTACTCTAGTATTTTCCCAGCTGAATGAACTCTGTCCTTCCCCTCAGTCTGGCTCTCCCAGGTTGCTTTGTCTCACTTCAAGGCAGAAGCCTAAAAGCTATCCTGTATCCTGCCTTCTTCCCAACCTTTCCATCCATCTGCCCCTGACCTTTCTACCCTCTGAAGTCTTAACATTTCTCCACCTCTGCTTCTACTATACCAGTCTGTGTGTTGTCCATACTGCAGCCAGAGGGATGGATCCAAGACGAAACTCTGCTCGCGTCCAGACTCTTTTAGAGGCTGACTGGATCCAGAGATGCCTAAAGAAATGGATCAGGGCTGGAGAGTTGGCTCACTGGTTAAGAGCACTGGCTGCTCTTGCAAAGGACCCAGATTCAATTCCCAGCAACCACATGAGAGCTCACAACTGTCTGTAATTTTAGTTCCAGGGGATCTGACACCCTTGCACACACCCATATACAAGAGGGCAGAACACCAATGTACATAAAATTAAAATAAAATAAATCATTAGGAAAAGAAAGAGAAACAGGAGCATGTGAAGAGATTCCAGGAGGGAGTCCTGCGGTGGACTTCCTTACAGGTTGTGCAGGAGATGGAAATGCAGATATTATATTCTGAGGAGGAGGGAGATGGGGGAGGAAGAAGAGGAGGAGGAGGGAGAAGAGGAGGAGGAACCACTGAAAGCTCTATAGCAGAAGTGTGTGTAGCACTTCCTGGTTCATATTACAGTTGGGGAGATCACAGAGACAGTGCCTTGGAAGCTGGAGCAGACACAGGATGAACCTGCCTGGAAAGGCCATGGTACTCTGGGAAGCTTGGGTCCTATAGGTAATAGGAGCTCATCCTCAGGTACCGTGGCCCTGAGGGATCATGCCAGGCTCCTGCCAGGTCCTAAGCACCCACTCCACCCACGCCTACTCCCACCCCCCAGCTCCAAGGAGCCCCAGCTTATCTGTTCTCTGTCTTTCATTACATTCCCACCCTTCCCTCTAGACTGCCTGCTGGGTTGGATGCCCTCCCTCATCCACTCTTTCTAAATCAGAGGTTTAATTAACCCAAAGCCTGCCCCAGCCTCCCGGCCCAGGGCCCCAGTCACACATCAGCAGCAGCTGTGGTGGTGGAGAAGCCAACAAACAGTTTGTTCAACAGAGAGGATAAGGGAGGCAAAGACTGGCTTAGTGCCTCTGGTGGAGTGGGTCTACACCATCTTCATGATATCATACCTTGAAAACATACCTTGGCCCTCTGCTTTTCATTTCCCACACCTGTTGAAGGCAGGGTAGTGACTGTGCTCTACTCTTGGGTAGAGTAAGGTACTGTGTGTACATTGTGTAGAGTAGTATCTAGTTGTGTTAGTTTTCCATCCCTGTGACAAAATGCCTGAGAACATCAATATAAGAGAAGATAAGTGGGGGTTTTTGGCTACAGTTTTGGGAATTTCAGGTTCATTCCTTGTCTCCTGTGTGGAGGTAGCATGAGGGGCCTCATACCTCATCAGGGCTGGGAGCAGAGAGAACGAGCCAAAAGCTCAACATTCCCTTTAAGGGCATACATACCCCTGGTGACCCAACTGCCTTCCACTAGACCCCACACTGTCCCTGTTGTGCCAACCTGGAGAACAGGCCTTAAACACAAGCATCTTTGGGAGGCAGTCCAGGTCCAGGTGTAGCTCTGGCGGATTAAGTCCTGTCACCCGTTCTGAGGAGATTCCTGTGGCCTAATCTAAGTGGGATTAAATGTCAGACTAAACTGTCTATTCTTGGGTTGCGTGTTCACAAAGCCTTCTCCTCGCCATGCAAGGTAGACAGGTACTCTCTCTTCTCTCTCTCTCTCTCCTTGTGGAAGGCATTGTTCTGGTCAGAGCCAGGAAGCAGGTACAGATTGTTAAGGATGGGCCGAGCACTGCAGTCCAGTCTCTGGGCTTCAGAGTGGAGATTGGAGAGGTTGGCACGCTCAGCAGGGCTCTCTCGGTGGAACTGGCTTAAACCAGCTAGTTGTGCTGTGATTCCCTGTGGGGGAGGCTGTCTGAGCTCAGGAGTTCCTGGTAAGGAAACAATGTTGCCAGCAGTTTATCTAGTTGCAGCTGAGAGCCCTGTGAGGGAGCTAGGAACCTCCGGAATGTCTCAGAAGTCCTCTGTCTTGGCTCTTTCTGTAACTGAGGTCTGTGCACAGAGGGGAAGTGTCGAACAGTAGAGTAGGTCACAGGAGGAGGACAGCGAGGGTCAATTACATAACTCTAGCCTGTTTGTCAACAGAGAACCAGGAGGAATAGTGTGTCTCCAGAGAGATTTCCCCTTCCTGTTCAAAGTCCCAAATAGTCCTGGGTGTGTGTCTGGGCACAGAGTCAGTTCACCTGAGAAGACTGCACAGCCTGGCATCAGAGTGTCCAGAATGCCTGAGTGCACAGGCCTCTCAAGTCTCTCTTCCCCCAGGCCCAGAGGGATAGACCATGGGCTCTGTCTCAGGGCATTGCAGGACACAGAGAGACACACTACACTATACAAAGCTGCCTTCTTGGTACCCTGTTCTTATGACAGTTGCTGGAGAGCTCCACCTCTGCCCAAAGTTTCACTCAGATGTCTGGAACAGAAGTGAGGGTGGACTTGAGGTACCAGGGAAGTTACTCAGGATGGACCAGACCCCCCCAGCTCAATTACTCCCTGTTTCTTTAACCACTTCCTGTTTATGTGGCCTGGTCTGAGGTTAAGGGGGACTGTGGGGCATTGAAAGCTGAGGTACAGCTGTGGCAGAGAGGGCATCTGAATGGGAAGGCGACCCCAACCTTGGGACTATGGGGAGAGAGGAGGCACAGCCATGGGAGGAGGAGGTGGTGTGGATACACATGAGGGTGAGATGCCTGAGTGGAGGCAGGTAGGGGAGACCTTGAAGAGAGAGGAAGGAAGCAAGTACCCTTCCGAGGCTGAAGGTGAAGGTCATCTTCCCTTGGCGAGAATAGCCTCCCTCTGGGAGGGAGCCAGTGGACTCTAGAACTAAAGAGGTGATTTGTACCCCCAAGGTTGTGACTTCTGCATGCTTGAGACTCTTCGCAGTTGAGCCCGGGAGGATGAGAAGCAGTCTCAGTTTTCTCCATCCAGATGGTCCTTTCTTCCTCTAAGCCCACTGTCTTCCAGACTTGGGAGAACCCAGCCTGTGGTGAAGTAGAGTGGGAGCCGCCTTTCTGGGCCTGGAACTGAGGACTGAGGCTGGCAGCCAGGCTTGCCTCCCTTCTTTGCTGATTCAAAATGTATGTGTATATTCAAGTTTGAATATGCCGATGTCGAGAACACCAGGGAACTCCTCAGGCAGGGCTCAATGGGCCTTTGTGTTAGCCACTCCACCTAGACTCCTGGCTGTGGTTCAAGCAGCTCCACCAGGCCCTGGTGCTCGAAGGCAGTGTAGGTACTTTGCACCCCAGCTTGGGTGTGGATCAGGTAATTCATGGGAACTTACAGCTTTGGAAGCCTTCGATCAAGTTAGCATGAAGCCTCCCTCCAGCGTGACAGCAACAATAGGGGCAAGAAAGGTGGTGCTTACTGAATGCCAAGCATGTTGAAGCCTACTGGTAGGCTTACCTCACAGGACTTCCTAGTAAGGAGCCGTTTCTACTAGCTTCACTTAGAAATAAAGAGCCAAGACATGAGGCTTCAGTGCTAGCAGACTAGGGTGCAGGCTAGAATCAGGTCCCAGAATCCCACTGACCACTGCCTCAAGATCTAGATGTTTCAGTGTTGCAGGCCTGGTGGGTCCCACTTCTCTTCATGATCAACCCCATCCTTTGCTTGTCCTGAGAGTGATGTCTCTGTGAGCGTGGAATGGGGCCAGGGAAGCTGGGCAGCGCCTCCTCTCTGCTGGGGGACACCTGCAGTCCACAGCTCTCCTCTCTTTATTCCTTCCCTCCTTCAAGATGGTGCTGCCTGGCTGTCAGATCCTCCACTGTTCTTGTCACTGACAGTCACTCTGTTTCCTGAAGTCTTCAATGTCTGCCTCTTAGTCTTCTATCCAAGCCTCACTGTCTGGGGCAGGCAGTTCTGTAGGGCATGCCATGGACCATAGACCATGTCATAGGCTTTCATTACATAAGGGCAAGTATTTTTTTAGGGCATTGCCACACAGTGTTATTCTTACTGACAGGAAAGCAAACATGTTCCAGGAGTTTAGAGGCTTCTCAAGGTTACAGTACACAGGGAGGATTTGAACTTGGTCCAGCCCATGCTCCTTTGGCTTTCTCAGCATCTTCGGCTCTGCCCTGCAGGGCATCTCACAGAGCTACAACCTTGACCTCAGTCATTGTCTCTCCTGCCAGTCTGCCTAAGATTCCTTTAGGGTTCCACACCTCCATTGCTCCCCAGAACGGTTTCCTGAACCTTCTTCTTTCAGAAGAAAGCTCTGTGATACGCATGCTTCCTTCCTGTCCTGTCTTGTCCAACTTGGTGTCTGCGCAACATGTCTGTGGGAGATGTCTGGGCTCACAGCCCCACTGGCTTACCTGCCTGATGGACCTCATCCCCGGACCCCATCCTCCTTCTTGATCTTCTTCACTTTCATGAGGCATCAGTGCTGAGCTTCCTCTCACTGCCCTCATTGCCTGCCAGGCCACTGGCTCCCCATCTCTATCTAGCCCAGGCCTCTAAATAGCCAATATTGTGCTTGGTAGAGAGGGGCAGGGAGACTTGGCTGCCAGCCCACATAAGCACTGTTTTTTTTTGTTTTTTTGTTTTTTTTTTTAATTTCCGTAGAGCTGAATTTCTGTATAAACAAGCACGTTTACAACTTCCTGTTCCATTTAGCTGCCAATCATTCTGACAAAGGAGGCACTGATTGTGTAGCCATTCCTGGCACTGTGAATGGCACAGTCCTTAATATCCTCTGTCTATGTGATGAAACATATTTATGTCTGCATGATATTAAACAGACACCATTGAATTCAATGCCCTCTATCTTGATAGCATTATCATTTGGCTTGACTTTTTTTTAATGATTCATTTATTTTATTTATATGGAAATTGAACTCAGGACCTCTGGAAGAGCAGTTAATTTTCTTAACCGCTGAGCCATCTCTCCAGCCCATTGGCTTGGCTTTTTGATAAAGAGGCTTCACTTTAAGTCCTCTGGGCCCTGTTAACACTGGCGATTGATGGTTATTGATCCTGGGAGCAAGAGCCAAATGTCCCTTGTCCTTTTAATGCATGTGTTTCTATGGCTCGGAGAGGGCATGGCTGCACAGACACTAAGATGTCAAAGATGTCTAAGAGCAGACATTCCAGTAAGGATACAATGTATCAGATCTGTAAGGTCCTGGTGCTGTGTGGGTTACACTTTCTAAAGGACACTGGGAGACTTTGAGTTAAGATGACAAGCAGTAGTCTCATGTGCCTGCTGCCACAAGTTATCTGGTAACCTACTTTGTGGTACTATGTTGCAGATGCTGGGGCTCAGCCCAGCTCCCTGGGAAAGATCCCTATCATTAGTTAGGAACAGCATCCAGTGTGAAGGACACACTGGTGGATGCCACATCTTCATCTAATTAGATTTAGCTTTGTGTGCGCTGTGTGGTGCTGGGGATGGAAGCAAGGCCCTGTGCACGTTAGGCAAAGGCTGTACCGCTAAACCACCTTCCTCGTTCTTTTGCTGTCTTTAAAAGGGAATGAGCAGTCAGATGGCCATCAAACTATAGGTACTAGAGTCTGCATTGGGGACAAGGATCCCTTAAAGACATGCATGTTGGTGGCCTCTACAATGTCATCAAGTACAGGTCTTGGCAGTCCTTCCTCAGTTGGTTTTCTTTGCGTTTGCTTTGGAATAGTCAAATACGGAAGCCAGAAGGCCACATATAGGGGTTTTCTCTGTCCCACAGCCCCTCACCTGCTCCCAGCTCTTTATTGGGTAGATTGGGCTCTTCACACTCTCCTCTATAGCTGCTTTATTTGTCTGTCATGTCTGTGCTGCATTGGGGGTGGAGGATACTTTCTGGACACATTGTGACTCTGGTAGATCTTGTTCCCTCCAAGAACCTGTGGTGGCCTTTCCTGTGCCACCTTCCACTGACTCTTGTCCTACGCTCTCCTGCTCTCTGGATCTGAGCCCACTCAGCTACAGTGGCCTTGGACTGGGTGTTTGGAGCTCTGGGGTCCACAAGGTATCAGATGTGCTCACAAGCAAGTGGGGCTTCCTTACTGCGCAGAGCTCCAGGCACTGCTGCTGAGCATGCCCAGTCTACAGCAAGAAGACCTTTGCACACTGCACACCAAACCCACCCATGGAGTAACACACACCTCCAAAATGTCGAAGCTTTGGAATACTGTTTGAAATTACATGTGGATAGCTTTAGCTGCCAAAACCAGAGGCAGAAAGGAAGTTAGCTCTTAGCTTACAATTCCTCAAGCTGGGAAATACAGTATCAGCCATGCCTTCTGTGGTTCTTACGCCTTTGCTTGCTTTCTGGAGGGTTGTGGTGCGTGAGCTATTGGAGAGTGTCAGAGCCATCTCATGTATTGTTCTCTGGCTGAACTACCTTCATAGGTAACGGGATCAGGACTCCAAGGCCTGCCTATGAAGTCCTATTCTATGAAGGCAAGTTGGGCAACTTAGTAAATGTGTGTCTCTAAACCGAAAATGAAAACAGAAATTTGCCCCCTAAAGTAGACTCTGAGAATCATTTTTAAAAATATGCATGATGAATGGATAGGTATGTTAAAGCCACATGTATTGTCGGAGTACAGGTGAGTGTTTGGATACTCGCGGCATAGTCTTTCCCTTTTCTGCATATTTCTCACAAAGAAACCTTAGGTGAAGGTTGCCTCTAGCTATGAACTACTTCAATTTAAGCTTTTGAACGACACAGTCCCTGGGGCAAAAGTGAGGGGGGTTGTGTATTCAAAGATCCATTTCATCTTTGAAGACTCCTGTGGGAGGTTGCCGTTGCTCAGGTCCCAAAGTAGTGCTGGTCACATGCTGGTGGAGAGACAGTTGTCATCCTGAATCCCATGTGACTGTGACCTTGTATGGGCGTGTTCCTGTGGCAGCCACATCACATGCCAGCTACTGTGTGGTGAGGGCCGCATTCCTCCACCTCTTCTCGGCCTGCCTGACATTCTTCCCTTCCCAGAGGCCTGGCCGTATGCCTCAGCATAGCCTGTGAAATGCCCTGTGGCTTGTAGCCCCAGAGTGAGTGGAGACACTATTCTATGAAGGAGGGTTGGGACACAGGGACACTCCAGATGGTCCCCCCTCCTGTTTCTTACAGGTTGTGGGCACTGCAGAGCAGATAAGCCAGAACAAGAGGGCCAGGAAGTTGAGTGGCCATAGCCTCTCTAAAGTTAGGTCCTAACCTGTATTGTAGAGCAGATTCATCAGTGGTCAGGAGCATGCTGGGATCCAGTGTCAGAATAGCTGACTCCAAAGTGGAGGTGCATTCACTGCTGAACCCCACTGTGATGACACCCAAAGCTCTATTCTCCAGTCTCGAACTCACCTGTGGGTGGGCACTCAGTACATTCCATCTCCTGGTTTTCTTGATGATGGTCAGCCTTGGCAGCAGGCACCAAGAAGGAAGATACGCTGCTAACACAGCCTTTAAAATGAGCCACTTAGTGAGTGAGAGAGACAGAGAGAGACAGAGAGAGACAGAGAACTCAGTGGTTAAGAACACTTGCTGTTCTTGCAGAAGAATAGACTCCATTTCCCAGCACGAATGTCAAGAGACTTACAACAGCCTGCCAAGTCCATCTTCGAGGGCTGCAACGCCCTCTTCTGGACCAGTGGGCTCCAATCCACATGTGCATATAACTACCCAGAGAGACACACAAAAGAAGATGAACCTTTGGAAGAGTGAGCCATTTATAGCACTGGAAAATTGAGATCCCCAGAGGATCCAGTGTCCGTGCTTTTCAGGACACCCACGTTATGCTTGGCAGGTAGTCACACCCAGCTCCAGGCAGTGATGATGGCGCTATCCTTGATGCCTGCAGAACCTTGAGGCAATGCCTCCCTGTTCCTAACAACGATCTACAGTAGCCACACTTCTTGTTTTGAACAACTGCATTCGCTAGGGATCTAGCAAGCAAAAGTCCCAGCAACAAGTCACAGATAGACAGCAAAGCCATCACCAAATTGGACACTTTGGCCGTCCGACAGAGATGACTAGGGGAGCCCAATAGAGTGAACAAGCAAACAGCATCAAATCTGTTGCTCACAGCACCCCCTGGAACAAACTGGGGAAGCCCTGCTGAGACAGACTGCTGGGGCTCCAAATGAGAGTCCCAGGCAGAGTGCTTTTTGTGGATGTGTTTCTGCTCCTTCCCACTGCGGGCATTTTTATACCATGGAGTAAACAGTAAACCTCTGTTGGAGATGGTTGACCTTCTAGTTCTCAAGGGCACAGTGCCTGTAATACCCTTAGCTATGAGCTATCACAGGGCCTTTCAGAGGACTTTTGAAGTAGACAGGCTCCTGTCCTCAGAGTCTGCTTTTTGCAAGCACATGACAGTTTGCAGTATAATTTAATGTCTATTACACCTCCTCTCTGACTGACTGGGGGCAGGACCCATGCAGCAAGGAGATCAAGGTTGCCCCCAGCAGGTTGTCATGATGGCTAAGCCATCCCTCTCTCCATCTGTGGGAGACGGTAGAGCAGGAGTTTAGACCAGATACATCAAGCTGACTCTTTGGGCTCTACTGTAGCCTCGCTGGGCGACCTTTGTCTCTTCTATGTGTCAGTTTCATTTTTCTAGATTCTCTCTTTGGGGGGAGGAGGGGGTCATTAAGACAGGGTTTCTCTGTGTAGCCCTGGTTGTCCTGGAACTCATTCCATAGACCAAGCTGGTCTCAAACTCAGAGATCCACCAGCCTCTGTCTCCCAAGAGCAGGGGATTAAAAGAGTCCACCACCATCACCCAATATCACGTCTCATGAACTGAGTAACACGACACCCACTTTGTGGGTTACTGTGAGAATGGCTAGAGCCAGACATGAATACAAGTAAGAGTACTTGAGTGCCAGTGAGGGCTAAGACTCCACAGCCCTCCCTCACTGCCCCCAACCCACCTCCACCCCCAACGGCAGACCCCAGGGTCAGAGCTGGAAGTCAGCACCTAACTAGAACTCAGGAAGTGTGGCCAGGCTTGGTTTTGCTTGGACCTGCAACAAATCGCCATATGTTTTATGGATTCAAGCAGTCCGGGAGGTCAGAAAGTCCAAGTTTGTTTCCTCTGGCTGAAGTGAGGGTGCCTACGTGGTTTTACTCCCTCACATCCATGGAGGTGCTAGGTTTCTCCAGCTTCTAGAGCAGTGTTTCCTTGTATTTCTTGTTTATCTTCCGAGCCAGCTGCAGAGCGTCTTGTTTCTTTTGTTCCCTAGCCACCTTCTGTAGTTATGTTGTGAGGACCTTGTTGGATTTAGGGTCTAACCGGACCATCTGGAAGAGGCTGCCCTGCTTAATCTCATCGGTAGTTTTGCCTCCCAATATACCCTGCCAGGTCACACGCATTATTCTGTGACATCATCTGAGGAAAAGTCAGCACTTCATTCTCTGTGGGATTCCTCTCACTGGCACATGGCAGGCATTGGGGGTATGTGTTCATATATAAGGGTCAGCAGGTCCTGACTGATGCACACGTATGTCCTTTTAGGCCACGGCGAGTGTCACTGCGGAGAATGCAAGTGCCACGCAGGTTACATTGGGGACAATTGTAACTGCTCAACAGACATCAGCACATGCAGGGCCAAGGATGGACAGATCTGCAGCGACCGAGGCCGTTGCGTCTGTGGGCAGTGCCAGTGCACAGAGCCCGGAGCCTTTGGGGAAACATGTGAGAAGTGCCCAACCTGCCCTGATGCTTGCAGCTCCAAGAGGTAAGGGCCTGCTCTTCCACCCTCACCCTCAGGTCTGTCTTCATCGGGCAGCCCTCCTTAGGCAGCCTCTTGCCTGCTGTCCAGCCTCTCCCTGCTATGGCTGGCCTGGCTGCCAAACAAAACTTGTACTGACAGTCGCCAAAACACTAGCTATGAAATGCTGTTATTGGTGGTTGCGGAGGAGGGAGAGAGGATCGGTGGAGGAAAAATTAAAATAGTCCACAAGAAAGCGACGTCACTGATCCAGTCTGAGCAAGTTTAGAGATTGCAGAGGAACAGCGGGAATGAGATGGACCTGGTGCTGGGTCCAGACGCAACAGTGCCTCAGAGCCTTGAGCATGCTGTAGTTGGCTTAAAAGGGAATGCAGTGTGTCTTCCCCATATGACTGCATCTCCCAAACAATGCTTCATAGACCAGGCCTGTGGGAACTGCTGCCTTAAACAGACTGTAATCAGAAGGCAAATGGGATGGAAAGGAGCCGACCTAGATAGGGATGCCTGGAGCAGGCGTGGGGGCTTTGGATTTTTCTGCTCTATTTATGCTGATAATGGAGCAGGACAGAATATAGAGGCTGTCTAGGCTACAGACACTGGCTCGGTGCTGGGTTGGGTCACACAGCCTGGTGACCATCCTCCGCTCTGCTCTTCATGCAACAAAGGTCACTTGCAAGAAGTCTAGCAGCAGTGCTGCCTGGAGCACAGGCATGCCTGCCGTTGGCTGTCAGAACTTGCTGGATAACAGCTGTGTCATCATTGGAGCTGAGGAGCCAGGCAGGCAACGGTGGGGGGAAGCTGGGCACCAAGCAGAAACGAGTGGTGATACAGGCAGTGTTACTCCTTGGCGGAGGAGCACAAGTGTGCCATTTTCTTTTGGCAGATTTCCCGAAAATGTCTGGCCAGGCTGATAGTGAATTGAGCCGATGCTCCCAGAGCCTGAAGTTGAGACTGCTCAGCTGTGCTCACGAGTGTTCTGAATGGCTTGACCCTCTCTGGCCATGTGCCACAGACAACCCTGGGCACTGGCAGCCAAACCTGCCTCCAGATCAGAGACAAGATAGGCAGGGAGTGGCCAGGCTCCGTGCCTGTGTGACTGGAATCACAGCCCTAGTCAGTAGGTTGTGCCCAAGGGACTCCCCCACCCCTACTCCCACCTCCCCACCCCCACACCCCCCTCCAGCCCCCACAGCTTCTAGCCAGTGTTACTCCTGCTGCTCAGGGCACATGAGGCTCATGGGGAGTGGGCAGAGCTAGGACAGCACACAGAGTCAGTAAAAGGAGCTGAAGTCCCCCTACCTTCCTGTGGAGCGGCAGGCAGTGTGGGCTTGTCTTGGACAGTTTAAAGACCTCAGGGAAAGGCGAGTGCTAGGAAGGCCCAGAGATAGGGACTGGCCCTTCTCATCTACCCCTGGACCACCCTCACCTTCTGTCTCTTTCATAGCCTAAAACAAACTTGTTTCTTTTTCTTTTCCTTCTCTTTTTCTTTGCCTTTCTTTCTTTCCTTCCTCTTTTCTTTCTTTCTTCCCTCCTTCCTTCCTTTCCTTCCCCCTCTCTTCTTTCCTTTTTTCCAAAGTTCTTTTGATCATGGAATTTTAGGCCATTTTCCTCCTTGCTGTTTTCTGAGAGGTTCTGAATCTGTTAGCCCTTCATCCCTGTGTTCTAGAACTAACCAAACACACCCTTCACTTCACTTCGGTGAGGTCACACTCGGCTCCAGCTGATTTTAATTAACATGCCTTGAACAAAAGTCTCCGTGAGCGGCTTGTTTTTGTAAAGGGGCAGACAAGCTTTAATAGTAACTACAGTGCATTCTGAGTTTCCCCCAGCACAGGAGGCTCAGTTCTAAGCTGCTGTACCCATGTGGGTTGTTGGAGGGTGTCTGAGAGGTGACCTGGAGCCGTGGTGATACAGCAGTGTATCTGAGGGAAGCTGTGGGTTCCCGCCAGCTGGAAGCAGGCATCCTGTTTTCCATGTGTTGATCCAGGAGGCTGGCAGAAGGTCCAGCAAGCATGAATGATCAGAGATGGAGCCACCTCTTTCTGGCCGCTAGCCAAGCCTGCCTACCCTGAGGGGTGGGAGAAGGGACCTTACAGGACAGGAGACAATTATGAGCTGTACTGCCCAGCTGCAACTCTATAGGGTGAGATCAGCCCAAGAGAGGAAGATTTGCCACCAACTTTGGAATAATGCATATCAGTTCCCTCTTGAGAAAGTCATGGCCCTCTCTCTTCATGATCTACCCACTCTCCAGTCCTTGTTGATGTCCAGAAGGTGGTTCAGAGTATGTTTGGGAGGCAAGACTCCAGGAGGGGGTCTCTGGAAAGTGGCTCTACCATGTGATGGAGCTCTGTCCTACGCTGAGGTCAAGGTCCCCAGCTTCTATGATGGAAATAAAACTTCAGTCACTATATGGCTTTCCTCTGGAACCAGCGAACTGTCTAGACACCCCACTGTTTTGATCTCCATCAGCATGTGGGATGAGCAGGGTGACCTGTCCCCCTGTGGCTAGGGTTTTGTGGGGATACCCATCACTTTAGTGTCAGGTTACCTCCCCTACACCACCACCCTCATGTCTTTAGACCTCCGAGTGCCACTTTCCCAGAGTCTTCTGTGCTGCTTGATACTACCTCCTCTGCCCTGGAGTTTTCTTTTCCCATGGCACAGCCCTGGTCTTCCCAAGAAGGCAGGGACCTTTCCTCTCTTACAACTTTTAACAGTGACTTTGGCTGAGACTTGGCCTCCCAGATGTGTTCCCAAGCTGATGCAGTTTTAGGAGGGAGACTGTCCAGACTCAGGTTTGATGATTTAGAATGTAATAATAACTACTCAGCAGAGCATTATATAATAAAGCATCCTCACATGCTGTCAGCTCAAGGTGGGTGGTGGGTTTCTTTTTGACTCATCTATTTTCTAGAGAAGGTCTCTGTTATAAAATGTGCCAGCTTTAGTGTAGACAATTACCATGTAAGTGGCCAGTGTGCCCTGAAGGACACTGACAGGTGGACACTATGTGGAAATGGGGATGGAGTTGGAGCCCATGGTACCCAGACAGCGGCATCAGTTCTTCTGGGCACCAGAATTGCCAGGAAGCCCCACTCTAGAGGTCAGCTCTTAGGGTTGCGGTTGAGCCCGGCATTGAGGCTTACTGAGTGAGCCTTGTCCAGAGAGTGACAGATGGGGATACTGAGGTTGGAGTAACACAAGGGCTTCAAACAGTGGACCCAGGAATATAGAGGCTTCTCTGTGGGCCAGGAGTAACTTTTACACCCTGGAAACCTCTTCCATGGAGCTGACTCCTCGGCCAGTTCACTGTAGTAGGGTGCAGATAGATTTGGTTTGGTTCCTGCTGTCAGCACTGGGAAGGTCTGCAGCTGCCAAATTGACCAGAATACCAGATACATCTCCCTGAGACCCTGGGGCTTTCTTTTAGCACCAGCAAGATGTCAGGGCATCATGTCCCCAAGGCCAGACTCCCAGAGTGCAACTGAGCCTTTGGGACAATATGCAGCCATTAACGACCACCTTGATTTTCTCAGAGACTGTGTAGAATGCTTGCTGCTTCACCAGGGGAAACCTGACAACCAGACCTGTCACCACCAGTGCAAAGATGAGGTGATCACGTGGGTAGACACCATCGGTGAGTGCCCTGCAGAACTATGGACAGCTGTCTCTCTGGACCTTGGCAGGCATCTAGGGGTTTTTTTTTCTTCCCTGGGGAGCGAATGGTCTCAGCCTTGAGTTAAGCCCAATGTAGCTTCCTTGGCATGATTGCTGGCTCCCCAAGGGGAGTGGGTGGGGCCCTTGCATGTTACTGGCAGGACTCTCCTACAGAAATCAGTTTGGCGGCTGCCCAAAAAGCTGCTCACAGAATGAGCACACAGTCATGACCCAGAGATCTGGGGCTGATTTTTACGTAAATGGTTATGGCATTGATTGGAATCGTCAGTTGTTCATTAACTGATGAATGGTAAGGCAAAGTGTACGATATCCATCCATAATGGGATATTATCTTACCACAAGACAGAGGCAGAACACTGCCATCGTAACATGTCTGGGCCTCCAAAATATTGGGCTGAGCAAAGAAACTGGGGAGAAAAGAACATAGTTACTAAACAGTGTTCACAGTAGGCAATGCCAGTTGAGGAAGAGGGGGCGAGAGGGCGAGTGTTAGGGACACATGCAGACATTCTCGGGTGGTGGTACAACATTGTGAGTTCCCTAAATTGGCCACATTTTGAAATGATTAAATACAACATTGTGAGTTCCCTAAATTGGCCACATTTTGAAATGATTAAACAGTTCCTAAGGGACTGCATATCTGAAGAGAGAAATTTCAACCAAGGCTCGCCAGTACTTGCAGACTTGCCCTCTGCCTTGACCCCCAGCTGCTGTAATCTCCCAGGCTCTGTCTGCCTTGGTCCTGGATTCTCTTCTTTGTAGACTCCTGTTTCCTCTTCCCTGGTTTTGATGGACTGCTTGGCCCGATCACAGCCTTGAAGTATGCTGAATCTATTTATCTCACAAACACTCAGTGAGCAGTTACCGTGTGGCCAGCCTCATGCCAGACTCTGGGCAGTTGGGAATTCTTTGCAGCCCCTCACATCCCCGCCTTTGCTCTTTCCCTGGCCTGCTCTCCAGGGTCTAGCTGAACTCCTTTTTTATGAAGCACATGCAGTGAGGAAAGAAAAAGGGTTCCTTCCCACCTCCCACAAACAAGTCTGTCCTATGTGGGACAACTTCTTCCTGACCCACCAAGGGGAATCTGCAGAGATGTATTCAAGCCACCACCTGCCCCTAGGCAGGCTTTCTTTTTTTTCTTTTTCCTTATTTATTTACTTGTTTGTTTGCTTGCTTATTTATTTTCTAAGCAAGGTCTCACTATAGTCCTGGCTGGCTTGGAAGTCACTATGCAGACTGGGCTGGCCTCCAACTCACAGAGACCCACCTGCCTTTGCCTCATGGGTGCTGGGATTAAAGTGTGCACCACTATGCCCAGCTTTATTATTTTCTTCCTATTTTTATATTTTTCTCACTATATATTCTACTTCAAACTTTCCATCCTCCTGTCACAGACTCCTAAGTACTAGGATTATAATTGTGTGCCATGGCATCCAGTTCTTTATTGTGCTTTTAACAATACACACTCTCTGCCGGGCGGTGGTGGCACATGCCTTTAATCCCAGCACTTGGAAGGCAGAGGCAGGCGAATTTCTGAGTTCGAGGCCAGCCTGGTCTACAGAGTGAGTTCCAGGACAGCCAGGGCTACACAGAGAAACCCTGTCTTGAACAAAAACAAAACAAACAAACAAACAAACAAAAAAACCCAATACACACTCTCATTAAGTCTGAAGGGGCTGAGATAAAAAATTGGGAACCACACCAGGTGTTCATCTACTTCCTAGCTGAAGCGCCTGTTCAACCAGGTTGAAAAGACAGGAAAGGAGACACAGTTAGTGTCTGCATTGACCTGTGGTTGTGGTTTGGGATGTATGTACCCCTAAGGCCTAACTTCCCTTTCTTACAACCTCTTTACCTCCTAAAGATCAGCCCTAAAACCCTTTTCTTGGGACCTGGAACCTGGACAAGGCAAGGTCAGGGGCAGTGTGGGGAGGGAAGGGTTGTGCCAGCCAAGGAAGGGCTTTGTCAGGAGTGAGACCCAGTATACACGGAGCTGGCCCTTTAGTGTCCTGATCTCTGACAGGGTCTCACATATCAGTGTGGGGTGCCACCACACAGCAGCCTCTCCTCCTCAGATTCTCGCACCCTGAATTCCAGCTCTCAAGGAAGAGCAACCTCTGGTCCTCTTCAGTCAGCTCAGCCCTACAGTCTGGGCCAGTTTCCAAAAGCGCTCACTCAGGCCTGCTGCATCCAGTTCCGTTCACCTGTGTCCACTCCCAACCATTGAAGACGTCTTTTATTTCATGTCACCACTA
Source organism: Rhabdomys pumilio (assembly GCA_030674055.1). Taxonomy (NCBI): domain Eukaryota; kingdom Metazoa; phylum Chordata; class Mammalia; order Rodentia; family Muridae; genus Rhabdomys; species Rhabdomys pumilio. The sequence continues at coordinate 18,928,301 of JANHMN010000011.1, forward strand.
GCCAACACTTTAGAGGGCTGACATTCCTGATGGGGTCCACATGTCCCCAAATTAATAAACTCAGCCCTGGGGCCTGTGATCTTGTGAGAAATCTGAGCTCATTTTAAAGCCCCTCAGCCCCTTGGAGTCTCCCATCTTTTCCTGCGGGGCTTGGCTTCCATCCCTGTCCATGAGAGTGGTTCTAGGGCTACCCAAAGTGATGTTCAAGATATCTCTGCTTGCTTTTCCCTCTTAGTCAAAGATGACCAGGAGGCTGTGCTTTGCTTCTACAAAACTGCTAAGGACTGCGTTATGATGTTCAGCTACACAGAACTGCCCAATGGGAGGTCCAACGTGACCGTCCTCAGGGAGCCAGGTAGGTGAGAGCCCAAGGGGCCATCCTCCGCCTGATTTCTTGTGCCAGTCCCTTTGTGGTAGCTTAAGCCTGTGAATCCAGCACTCTGGAAGGTAAAGATGAGGAGATGAGACATTCAGAGCATTTAAAGGCCAGCCAGGCTACTTGAGACTCCATCTCAAAGTACCTGTGTGGAGCACACTAGCCAGCCATGCTGCTGAAGCAGGGGCTGAGACTGGAGCAGTGGGGCTTTGGGAGTGCTGCTGTGGAGACTTACTTACTGTGAAGGAAACCTTAGCTGCTGGGTTAAAGGATTTTGCAAGGAGGATGCAAGGCAGCTGCTTCACCAGGGCTAGGGTGTCCCTTAAGCTGAGGATCATCCAGGTCACACCAGTCCACATGGCTGCTGCTGTTTCCCAGTTCAGATTCCAAGGGCAGACGGAGATAGCATTCCTACCTGCTGCTGCTCAGTACCAACAATTCTATCTTGTGTTTGTTCTGGGCATCGGGTCCAACTCCTGTGCCTCAGAGTGACCGGGACTCCAGCCATTTCAGTTTTTGGAATCCTGGGAGGGAGTAGAAAAAGGTTTGCAGATTCCAGGTCACAGAGCCCAATTTGCAAGTTGAGCCCAACCCCCAAACCCCTAGGCCAGAGACAGGAAGTAAAGTACCAACCCAGGGTGCTTGCCTGTAGCCTTGCTTTCAAGCCCTGTCTTTGCTTGGAAATAAGTACTTTTGCTCCTTGGAGCTCTTTGCTAAGGGCTCAGAAATGCCTGGCCCCAGACCAGGCCTTTCGGAAGTGATGCATGCTACCTCCTGCCTGCCTGGTTTGTCCCTGAAGCCACTGATATGAAAGCTGGTCTGTGGCCCAGCCTCCTGCTCTGGAGCTGGGCCAGGCTTGAGCCTCTGGGGCACAGCCCAATAGAGGTATAGACAGGGCCTCATTTCTGTCACCACTGGGCTGTGTGACCTTGAAACAGTTACTGAATTCTCTGAATCTTTCACTGTCCTTTGGGGAGACCACCAGCACCCACCCCAGCTTTCAGTCTCACACGGAGGCAACATGAGGGGGGATGGGCAGAAGGAGGGTGCAATCTTTTACCTCGGACATAACTGGGATGCTGATGGCTCTGCCCACTGTCTCCTGGTCCTTTCCAGAGTGTGGAAGTGCCCCCAATGCCATAACCATCCTGCTGGCTGTGGTTGGCAGCATCCTCCTGATTGGGGTGGCACTCCTGGCCATCTGGAAGCTGCTTGTCACCATCCATGACCGCCGAGAGTTTGCCAAGTTCCAAAGCGAGCGCTCCAGGGCCCGTTATGAAATGGTGAGTGGGGGATGGGTTAAAAAAAAAAAGTTGCTGGCCTAGAGTCAGGGCCAAAGGCTAAAAACAATCAATCAGACCAACAAAAACTGAGCTAGGTATGGTAGTATGCACCTATAATCCCAGCTGCTTTGAGGCTGAGACAGGAGGAGTTTGAAGTTCAAAGCTAGCCTGGGTTACTTTCCAAACCCTTATTTGTAAATAAAAATAACCAAATTTTGAGTGTAGTTCAGTGGTAGCGTGTTTGCCTAGCATATGCAGGGCTCTGGGCTCAATCCACAGAACAAACAAACCTACAAATTCCAGGAGAATCACACACATGGAAGACATGAGGGGTGTGCATACCCCGGTGCATGTTGGGACTGTTGAGGGGAGGGGTGAAGCACCAGAGGCAGGCTCAGTGGGGAGTTGGATAGACACAGAGACAGAATCCGAGAAAAAAGCTCAAGCTCTTGGGTCTGGTTGGATGGTCACATGAGCAAGTCCTGCTACCCCAGGCACACTGCAGGCTCAGGAGAACGGAGCTCAGGGGAAGTACCCCCAACCCCCCAGAGTTAGGGGTACTATTCTGTCCAGGTTCCAAGGAACTTCCGGCGCCTTCTGCCTAAGCCCTGTGTTTCAGATGAAGAGTAAAGACTTAGAGAAGGGAGAGGATCCCCCAGAGCACAGAGCAAGTCAGAAACAGGCATCCCCGCAGGAACTAACACAGCTAACACATGTGCTCTTCTCTCTTGTGCACACAGGCCTCAAACCCCCTGTACAGAAAGCCTATCTCCACGCACACCGTGGATTTTGCCTTCAACAAGTTCAACAAATCCTACAATGGCTCAGTGGACTGAGGCTCCTGCATGGCTGGAGGGGACTAAGGACAAAGACTGGTGTGTCTTGGACCATTTGCTCACGCTAGCTAGGCACGCACCGAGATGCCCTCCAATGAGCTGTAAGGGACTCACTACCCACACAGCAGGCCACAGGCTCGTGGGGCCACATCCCTCCAAGCCCGGGAGAGCAAGAAGACTCTGGTGTTCTAGGCTTCCTCACCGCCTCCAGCTTGCTGTGTCCACGAACTGCTGAAGGCTGGGCTGCCCCTCCCTTTCCTGCTGGGCCAGGCAAGAAGGTATCTGGAAGAGTCTGCGTGTACAAAGCTATCGGGCAGCCTGGCTTTTTCCGGGTTGATCATTTTTTTTCTATGAAATAAAAAGGTCACGCATTTTGGTGTAGATCTGATTACTGGTTCCCTGAGGGCTGTCTGCCTGGCATCTGTGGGTGTTGGTGGTGGAAAGGACGTGCCTTGCAAATGTTAGCCTTTGCCCTCAGGGCCATGTTTGTTTAGTGCTTTTGTAATGAAAAAGAAAGACTTGGGATTGAAAGTAAAGATGGAAACCAAGTAACTTGGTGTTGGCTTTGTATGTTCTGGCTTGTGCCTCCCTTTCTGAGTGGTCCTGAGTAGCCCCAGTAGACACTGGCATGCCCATACACTTTATCAGGGACAGGACTTGAACCAGACCAATACTCCTGAGCCGGCTCCGTGATGTGCTTGAGTATTTACTATGCTTCAAGAGTGCTGAGCAGGTACCGTTGGGCCTCCCGGGTTTTACTTAGAGTACTAGATAGACGCTGTACAGACTACACGCGTTTCCCACCTGTGTCCTGCATTAGGAAGGCTAGAAATAGGTGGTGCAGATGCTAGCGGGTGGAGGTGTTTGGCTTCCACATAAAATGTTTCTTTCTTTCTTTCTTTTTTTTTTTGGTTTTTTCGAGACAGGGTTTCTCTGTGTAGTTCTGGCTGTCCTGGAACTCACCCTGTGTAGACCAGGCTGGCCTCGAACTCAGAAATCCGCCTGCCTCTGCCTCTCAAATGCTGGGATTAAAGGCGTGCGCCACCACCGCCCAGCAACATAAAATGTTTCTTATGCTACGTGTACTGGCTGGTTTTGTGTGCCAACTTGACACAAGCTGGAGTTATCACAGAGAAAGGAGCCTCCCTTGAGGAAATGCCTCTATGAGATCCAGCTGTAAGGCATTTTCTCAATTAGTGATCAAGGGTGGTGGGTCCGTTGTGGGTGGTGCCATCCCTGGGCTGGTAGTCTTGGGTTTTATAAGAAAGCAAGTCGAGCAAGCCAGGGGAAGCAAGCCAGTAAGTAACATCCCTCCATGGCCTCTGCATCAGCTCCTGTTTCCTGCCCTGTGAATTCCTATCCTGACTTCCTTTGGTGATGAGCAGCAATGTGGAAGAGTATGCTGAATAAACCCTTTCCTCCCCAACTTGCTTCTTGATCATTTTTTTGTGCAGAAATACAAACCCGACTGAGACTCTATGTAAATACCAGACTGGACTAACATCTTCCTTCGTCTAGCCCTTAGGTCCCACCCAGGCCCGGAGCCTGAGTTCATCTCAGCTGCTATTTTCTGCAGAGCCATTACCCTTTAGATTCTCTTTGGGGATAAGTAGCTCCCAGGAGCCCCCTCACCCATTGCTTTGAGTATTATAGAAGAGTAGGCAGGCTCTGGAAGGGGAAGTGGCTCACTGAGCGTCAGGCTGGCTAAGGATCTTGTGGTGCGAAGCCCTGGGCTAACAATGTCTCACTTCCTTGAGAAATCGTCCATTAAAGTTTTGTTTTTGAAAAACTGATTTTAAAAAATATCTATGAGTGTTTAGCTTGCATGAATGTCTGTCTACAACATGTGTGTCTGGTACCCACAGAGGCCGGAAGAAGGTGTTAAGTTTGGTCCCTGGGAACTAGAGTTACAGTCTGTTGTGAGCCATCGTGTGTGTGTGTTCTGGAAACTGAGCCTGGATCCTGTGTAAGAGGAGTCAGTCTTAACTGTTGAGCATCTTGGCCCCTTTGCTAAAGGTTTCTGTCGGTGTGACACTTCAAGCCTCAGCTGAGCATTGGACCAAATTCCTCATCTGTGATTGGCCTTGCTTTAGGGTGAATGCTGACTGTGTGGGACAAAGAGAACTGATTCTGAGTTCTTCCTCTTGTGGAACTCGGAGACGTGGCTGTAAGTCCCTTTACAAATATATAAGACAAGAAAATGATGGCTCTGAGACTTTCTAAACGGAAGAAGGAGAAGGAGGAGAAGAAAAACGATGATCGTGAAAAACTTCATCTCTTTTCTACTTATTATGGATCTCCTGGAGACCACACACTAACCTCTTCAAATCCTGTTTTTTATAGGCAGTACTGTGAGCACCTGACACCCTTGAGCCACAGACTAACACTCAGGGTCACTGCTCTTTGTTTCTGCCCAATGTTTAGGATATTAGGTGTGTTTTCACAGTGACACCAAGAGGAAGACATGTCTAATGGTGTCCTGCTGCCCCCTGCTGGAAGTTCTTGACATAAGCTGGGATACTGTGGCCCAATATTCTGAGTAGAGGCCAACCATGATTTCCTCATTCCTAAGGTTGCATAATGAGCCAAAAGTGGTGGCAATGCCCTCTATTCCAAATGCCTCATCTTGCACAATCCAATTTCATATACAAATATAAATGATTTGGGGGCCACATGATAGGCTTGCCATAGCATACATATGAAGGTCTGAGGACAACTTTGTGGAGATGGTTCTTCCATCTTTTCGTAGGTTCCAGTATTCAACTCTTGTAGGTTCAGTATTGAACTCAGGTCCACAGGCTTACAAGGCGAGTGGCTTCATGCACTATACTCATGGTAGCTCTACTGGTTTGGTTTGGTTTGGTTTGGTTTGGTTTGGTTTGGTTTGGTTTG
>JANHMN010000011.1:18933697-18984235 GCA_030674055.1 Rhabdomys pumilio
TTGGTTTGGTTTGGTTTGGTTTGGTTTGGTTTGGTTTGGTTTGGTTTATTGAGGTAGAACTTAAGTCTGTAGCTCAGAATTGCTTAAAACTATGAAGCCCAGGCTGGTCTTGAACTCACCAAAGTCCTCTTCCCCACCTCAAGTGCTGGGATTCCAGGTGTGCATTACCATACCAGGGTCAGATCTGTCTAATAATTTAAAAATTATAAAGCAAGCACTTTACTGACTGGTTCATTGATGTGGCTTTTAGATTTTATTGATTGTCTTGAGTGATTTTTTTTTTCCTAACTAAAAAATTCTTACTGAACAAGATAGGAAATAGAATCATAAGGTAAAAGGCATTTGGAGTCATACCACTCAGAGGGAAACACTCTTGGCCTTTGCTATACCTTGGATCTTACTTTCTCCCTAAGGCATAAGGAGGGAAGGCTTGGTTCCTTGGAACTATAGGAAAGGGGCTTTGACATGAGGCTGTCGAAGGTCTTCCAGTCACTGGGGGAATGCCTCTTTCTCTCTGTTCCATTCCCAGCAGTAAAGTGAGTGATTTAGCTCTTCTGTAGCTTGTGCCAGTCATCTCTCAATGGGCCTCACTTTCTACATCTGTGGGATGGGAAGGCTGGCTGGGCTGATGTTGAAGGGGCTTCCGATTTCAGTTTCCCAGGCATCTGGGCAAAGCCATCACTCGGGTGGCTGTGATAGATTCCAGTTCTTTGGGGCTCACCAGCTCAGCCTCAGCATGTATAGCCTTCAGCTTTTGAGACATGTGTTCTGTGTAGTTCACTTCAAGTGCAGACAGGAAAGGAGCCCTGGGTGGCATCAGAGGCATTCTTGAGGAGACTTTATAATCATGTGATGTGTTAGGGTTCTCTAGAGTCTAGAGGAACAGAACCAATAGACTTTATATATAAAAAAAGGAAATTAGCGTGTTTACGTGGGCTGTGTCTGGCTAATCCAACCAAAGCTGTCTTCCAACAGGAAGTCTAAGAATCTAGGAGTTCTTTAGTCCACAAGGCTGGATGTCTCTGCTGGCCATCAGTCTATGCTGAATTCCCAAAGAAGTGGTCTCTAATACCAGTGAAGGAATGAACTTGCTGCTGAGGACAAAAGCAAGCAAAGAGCAAGCACTTTTTCTCCGTCCTTTCATAGGCTGCCACCAGGTGTGGCCCCAGATTGAAAAGGGATCTTCTGACCTCAAATGATCTGAATTTTAAGGTGGGTCTTCAGACTTTAAGTGATTCAATTAACTAAAAATCCCTCAGACACAGTATTCCTTTTTTTTGTTTGTTTTGTTTTGTTTGTTTTTTGTTTTTCGAGACAGGGTTTCTCTGTGTAGCCCTGGCTGTCCTGGAACTCACTACTCTGTAGACCAGGCTGGCCTCGAACTCAGAAATCCGCCTGCCTCTGCCTCCCAAGTGCTGGGATTAAAGGCATGTGCCACCACCGCCTGACCAGAGTATCCCTATGTAGCCCTGGCTGGCTGATCTCCAATTTGCTGACTAAGCCTCTTAGTGCTGCAATGCTGGTGAGCTGCTGTGCCCTTTTTTTTTTTTTTTTTTTTTTTTTTTTGACAGGGTTGCACTATGTAGCCTTAAGTTGCTAGAACTCATGATCTTCCTCCCTGCAACTCATGAGTGCTAGGATTATAGGTGTGAGACACTATGCCTTTTTAGAGGAAAGAGCTTTATTTAGAGGGGTTCATTGACCTCCCCTAATCTACCCTCCAGATCTGACAGGCACTTTGATGGTTTTCTATGAGGGGAAAGCCTAGGGCAAGGTTGGGGGATGCACAGCCAAGAGAGCAGGTGGTCTTGGTCAGGCCAGGGGTCTGCCTGGTTATTATGTCAGTTCTGGCTCTTAGGGGTGCTGGAGAAGTTTTTATCATGTTCATCACCTGAGGGGAGCAATCTGGTTTCCACAAGATGATTGTTCCTGGGGTTCCTTTACAGGTAATTGCCTTCTCATGTTGATGAATCTCACTGTGGGGTGATATAGCCTATTAGGCTCACTCCAAGTATTTAGTTGTGGTCCTTTGTCATAAAAATGGCTACTACAGGGAACAGTTAGTCCTGTCATCCTTGGAACCCAAGAGCAATGCAGAAGAGAATGACTCAAGAAAAACATCAGCTGGGTGGTGGTGGCGCAACTTTAATCCCAGCACTCAGGAAGCAGAGAGAGGTGGATCTCTCAATTCCAGCCTGGTCTACAGAGCGAGTTCCAGGACAGCCAGAGCCACACAGAGAAACCCTGTCTAAGGAAGGAAGGAAGGAAAGACAGAGAGAGAGAGAGAGAGAGAGAGAGAGAGAGGAAGTGAGAGATACCAGATGGAGACAAAATGGAGGTGTAAGGCGAATGGCTGGTGTCCTCCCTCAGAGCCTCCCTCGTGTAGAGTTAAATACCTATGGATCAGCAGTGCGCACACAAGGATGCTAAATAGCTGTCTCCACAAGCTGCACCTGCCAAGCCAAGGCGGTTCTGAGAGGGCCCATGCTTCTCACTCCTCCTCAGTCTGTGGTCAGAGTTTAGGGATTCTCACTCATCCTGGCAGCCATTTAACCAGAAGAAGCAGGAGCTGTAGACCTCTGCAGGCCATCACCTTCAACATGGCTGCTGTCTGCAGTTTTCCCTGCAGGACAAGACTGACTCACATCAGCATGCCCCTGGTTTCCACCTCCATGATAAAAGCTGGACTAGGGCTGGCTTTGAGGCTGAGCAGACTCCAGATCTGAATGATAGCTAGTAACAAGGAGAGGGGTGGGGTGGGCTGAGGCGCGAAAGTTTCCTACCTAAATTCCTCCACAGTAGACACCCACGGGTGTCCGTGCTAACTATATGCCCTGGGCCTAGGTCAAAATCCTGGGTCAGTCCCACACTCCTGTTATTGTGGGTGCTCTGCTGATACTGTGATATTTCCCACCAGGATTAGTTGTTTTGTCTGAATCAGTCAACTGTATTATTTTCATGACCCATGCTGTTTAGCTTTTGCTTAGAGAACTGGCCTATAGCCTAGGCCCACTTCTAAGAAACATCCAGATTCCTGGAAGCACCAATTAGAAATTGGTAGCCTACGCCTTAACCCATACTGCTGGAGCAGAATCTACAGTGCAGGACCCAGGAGACACTTCGGTGAGGTAAGGGGTTCACTGCCTTGATTTCCTCTCCAGTACCTGCCAGGGCTTCTGGGTGTGCCAGTTACAGAGCCTGTGAGGGGTGAGGGGAGGGGGCGTTGTTGTCACTGTTTAACTTTTTATGTGTACAGATATTTTTGCCTGTGTGTGTCTGATAGAAATGCCAGGCTTTCCTCCCATGTGTGCAAATGGTTTAGTTGTGGAAATGGCAAGTGACCCTCTGCGTATGCTGCCAGTAGTCAAGTTCCAGATAAGAAGGGGACTGTGCAAATTCTGGTGACATCAGGACAGGGAAAGCTTGATATACAGCTGACCTACACCCTTCACCACACTCTACCTTCCAACTCCTGAATAGACCAAAGAAACTGTGTGTGTGTGTGTGTGTGTGTGTGTGTGTGTGTGTGTGTGTGTGTAAGAGCCACTGTTCCTCCAGAGCCTCACTGAGAGCCAGAATATTAGGATCAGCGTGAGGAAAGGAAAGGGGTCCTCACCTCCACTACAGCAGAAACCCAGAAGCAGAGTATCAGCTTTTGCTGGGTACTGTCTCTTACTGTGTGTGTTTTATGTATGGGAGGTTGTGGTTTGGCCCTTCGCTAGGCCCAACAGGCCAAATCAATGTAGTTAATCACAGTAACTGGGCCTTCCTGCAGCAACTAGTTACGCTGTAGCCCATCAGTTCTTCCTGTGCCTTGCTTCTATGTGGGTGAGAGGATTGTGGTTGCACTTGTGAGCACATGCTCCTATAGCTGTTAGATGCGACTCTGCTGGCTGCTTGCTACAGCTGGGAATCCTGGGAAGAGCTCTTGGCTTTCAAAGCGCCATGGATTTGGTATGGGCTGTGGAAGACCTGACAGAAACAGGCCTGGGCTCCAAGGAGGAGATCTCAGGTATCACTGGCTTCAGTAGGTACAGGCCCAGGTCCTGTCAGACAAAACTGGGCTCAGTGGTCTTGTCAGGATTTTGATGGAAGGTCTGAGTCAAGGAACTCTAGGATCTAAACTTTTTGGAATCTGTGTGATACTGGATTATATTGAGAGCATACAGCCTGGGGGTCATACCTTGTTAGGGCTATGAGAGTATGTAGGCTTAGAGTTGGCTACCTTGGCTAGACAGAAACACAAAAAGAACCACCAGAGCTTACACTTCTACTTACTGCATTTAGAAATGGGTGAACCCTAACAGGGACATGGGGTTGATGAGGTGCCTTAAAAATAAAGCATAAAACATTTTGTAGAAAGTGGGCTGCATCTTTTAGTTAGCACACAGGTTGCTAAAGGAATTGATTTTAAAAATTGAGCACTCAGGTCCTTGAGTCTTGGTTGAAGTCTTAGCATCATGGAGAAGTGTCTTGGGTTTAGCATGTAAGAGGCTTGTCTGCTCTATTGGTGTCAGTGAACCGGTCTTGTAGTTAAGAACCCTGAAGGCTCTAAGGAGCTACTGAGCTCAGTTCTGGAGAAGTGTCTTGGTTGAAAAAAGACTCACCTTCTCCGGAGGAAAGCTCTCACCTGCAGCTGGAGTGGGAGCTAAACCCTTGGGCACTTGAACAGTGAAGAGGCAGAAAGAAGTCTGGTATCAGCTTTGTCCTCCTTTTGGCCATGTGTCTTACAATACTACCTTAATCTGCCTGAAATCTGACTCAACAAATACAGATTCAAAAGGGCCGGGGGGGGCCAGACTCTGCCAAATGGCTGAAATAAACCAAATGGTTGGGGGGAAATCACCCTTGGAATGGATGGTTCTTTTTTTGTTTGTTTGTTTTTTTGTTTTGTTTTGTTTTGTTTTTTTTGAAACAGGGTTTCTCTGTATAGCTTTGGCTGTCCTGGCACTCACTCTGTAGACCAGGCTGGCCTCGAACTCAGAAATCTGCCTCCCTCTGCCTCCCAAGTGCTGGGAGGAATGGATGGTTCTTAATAAACGGGCTCTTGGAGGGGGACATGGCTGTCATGTGGCTCTCCTGAAATAGGGAAATCTAGCCTGTGGGAAGAGCTAAATCCCCCCAAGGCTGCAGGGAAGTGAAGGGGACTCAGCCTTGCATTTTGCTGCTGTGCAGGTGTTTTCAGCTCATTCATTATGCAACAGCTGATTTCCTGAAACCCCAATGACTAAGCTTAGATAATTTAAGCATAAATTGTTGGTAATAAATAGAGCCTAAAAGCATAGGAATCTGTGAAGGATTTTGTCATGGTTTGGGGAACCCCTCTCCTGAGGTGTGAGTAGTAGGTGGGTATTTTTGAGAAATTATGGACCATTTTGAGGTAAAAATACAGAAACTTGTTCCTTAATCATCCTGATTAACTACCTCTGTGGTAGAGGTAGTTAGAAGATGTGATTTTGACCAGGGTCGATCCCCAAATTATTCTGAAAAAAGAAACAGCTGTTCCCCACTCTCATTGAGAATGTCTGAAATGCCCTGACTAGTCAGAACAGTCTGATGGAATGCACTCACTCAGCGGACTTTTGACCAGTCTGCTGCCTCCCATTGATTTGGAGCCAAGATGCACTGGCTGCCAACCAAGGTGGGCAAGGTTCCCTTCTTGTGGTGCCACAGCACAGCATTAAATGTGAAGAATTAGCACCTGGCTAAGCTCCACCAAAGACATGAGGGCTGTCCTCACTGTGTTTCATTTGCAGTGATGAGTGGTGGGTCTTGTTCACGGTGTGTTGCCAGTTGCTTTCTAAGTTTCATGTTTGGTACAACTACTACTGAAGACAGGCAATGGTGGCACATACTTTTAGATCTGGCACTCAGGAGGCAGAGGCAGGTGAATCTCTGGTTTGAGGCCAGCCTAGTCTACAGAGTTCCAGGATAGCCAGTGCTACACACAGAAACTCTGCCTCAAAACCAACCAACCAACCAACCAACCAACCAACCAACCAACCAACCAACCAAATGAAGGAGCATACTGCTTTTATGTGGCACAAGGAAGCCAGGGGTATTTTTGACACCAAGAGTTTCATACTGAGGAAACATGTTCCTTAAGGTTACAAAATGGTGTCTACAAAAGAGAAATGGAAACCCAAACCACTTACTGCCTAGATTTTACTGGCTTTAAACAATTTGAATATATACTGAAACCTGAAAAATACCAGGTGTGCTTTTAAGACAGTGATGCTCTATGGTGAACCGTGCAAAACTCAGAAGCTGGCTCCTATTGGAGACCCCACCCCAGCCCAGCCCTGCTTGGTCTGGTCTAGTAAGGATAGTGAGGACCCAAGTTTGGGAAAAGCTGACTCTGTGTTTGTGTATACAAGTATGTGTAGGCCTCTCCATCTTGTATTTGTGTGTATGGAGTGGGGTGTCATGACTTGTACACGGAAGTCAGAGCATCCACAGGTACTGGTTCTCATTTCACCATGCGTGTCCCAGGGATTAAACTACAGTTGTCAGGATTGAGAGGATTGCATTGCCTGCTTGTCCGTTCACTTTAGTGTTTTTGAGACAGGGTCTATCATGCAGGCTGGCCTTGAACTTAGAGCTCACCTGCTTCTGCCACCTGACTGCTTTCCACCTTATTATTTTGTGGACAGGGTCTCTCACAGAACCTGGAGCTCACCAATTTGGCTACACTGACTGGCTATTGAGTTCCAGGATCTGTCGGTTCCTATGTGCATGACTGCTGTGTCCACTGATGTGCAGAGGCTGCTGACTTTGCCATGGATGCTGGGGACCTGAACCCAGGCTTCCCAGCTTACACGTAGCAGCTGGAATTCTAAGATTTCTTTTCCTCAAGCTGCTTGGCTTTAGTAGCTGGCTTTATGAGATGTCTAAACAAATTCTGTAAGGTTGCTACAAATATGTCTAGGGCCTCAAATCCTCCTGGGTCTGAAGTTAAACAGGCCAAGCTGCCCAGTATACTAGGAACTGAACCTGGGTTCTCTGGAAGAACAGCAAGTGCTCTTAACCACTGAGCCACTTCTCCAGTCCACATATTAGCCCTTTAATGCATATATATGTATGCCTGAATTGGGGAGGCACCACCAGTATTTGAAAAGAATTTTCCCTAATGTGGTAGCATAGGCCTTTAATCCCAGGACTCAAGTGGCTAAGGTAGGCAGCTGGCTAAGAGTTCTAAGCCAGCTAGTTCCAGTCAGTGTGAAGTATATATCACCATGAAGGCCCTGAATTATTTACTTGTCCCTTCCTTGGTTTTTTTGTTTGGTTGGTTTTTTTGTTTGTTTGGTTTTCGAGACAGGGTTTCTCTGTGTAGTCCTGGCTGTCCTGGAACTCACTCTGTAGACCAGGCTGGCCTCAAACTCAGAAATTTGCCTGCCTCTGCCTCCCAAGTGCTGGGATTGAAGGCGTGCGCCACCACCGCCCAGCCCCTTCCTTGTGTTTAAAGTTTCCATCGTCAGCGGTGGTGGCGCACGCCTTTAATCCCAGCACTTGGGAGGCAGAGGCAGGCAGATTTCTGAGTTTGAGGCCAGCCTGGTCTACAGAGTGAGTTCCAGGACAGTCAGGACTACACAGAGAAACCCTGTCTTGAAAAAACCAAAAACAAAAAAATAAAGTTTCCATCATTCCAAGTTCTGCACCACAGTACCTTTCATTGGAGCAAAGTGAAATGAATTCTAGCAAGCACCAGTATGGCGACTGCTCTGAAATTGCTGAGATGAGGCTGTTGGGTATGTACACCTGTAATCCTCACCTTGCGAATCCAAAGCGAGGCTGGGCTAACATGACGAGATAATTTCTCAAAAGAATAAACTTGCCAAAATGAGTTTATGTTCTAATGATAGTCTGTCTTTTGCTTGCAGACAAGCAGGAAGGCCACTGTGACAGGAGCAGTTAAGATGCCATCGGGGAACATCTTATTTATGAAGTAAACATTGTGTATCATATCGAGCCCCCAATCCTCAGACTACCAAAACTTACAGTAGTCTATTCTTATACTAATTCTTAGGGTTCTATTGTGACCAGAAGCATCTTGTGAAGGGGTTCACTTCAGCTTGCAATCCTCAGGCCACACTGTCACTGAGGGACAAGGAACCTAAAGGCGAGAGCTGAAGCAGAAGGAGACTATGGAGGATGTTTACTGACTTGCTTAGCCTTCTTCTTAGAATTCAAGTCTACCTAAATAAGGGTGTCACTGCCCACTGTGGACTGGGCTCCTCCATCTCACATCAATTTCTATTTTTTAAAATTAATTATTTTATTTGAGTACATTGTTGCTATTTTCAGACACACCAGAAGAGGGCATCAGATCCTATTACAGATGGTTGTGAGCCACCATGTGGTTGCTGGGAACTGAACTCAGGACCTCTGGAAGAGCAGCCAGTGCTCTTAACCACTGAGCCAGCTCTGCAGCCCACATCTATTAAATAAGAAAATGTCCTAACAGGTGTGTGCACAGCGCAATCTGATAGAGACATTTTCTCTTAACAGTCTCTCTTCCCATCTGTCACACTGACAAAAAACATCTGGCACACCCATGGACTGCCAAAGAGGAACTCAAGGAACTGCCACTTTTGGTGGGACATAAATATGTTCTAATGATAGTCTGTCTTTTGCTTGCAGACAAGCAGGAAGGCCACTGTGACAGGAGCAGTTAAGATGCCACCGGGGAACATCTTATTTATGAAGTAAACATTGGAGACATTTCTGGTGACAAAAGCATCTTGGGTAAATTATGTAACTGTTAATTATGAAACTGCCATGCCCAGCCATCTGGAAAAGCAGACAGCATTTAATATTAAGATGAGCTGCCTCGGCCAAAGGTACTGTAGTTAGTTTGAATGGTTGGAATAGGTACAGTAAGTCTGTCCTCAAGAGGACTTTGTTTCCTATTTCCTCAAATGCTGATCTGAATTAACAGTGTAGGGCCTAATGCACTGTGCTAACGCGTTTTTCCTTTGGTCCCTAAAAGACTGCTCTAAAGCGCATGCGTGTGAACTTGACGTCAGGGCCTCAGTTTATGTCTGCATCTTACAACTGAAAGGTCCCATTGGATTCCTGGAACCACATAGCTGCTGGAGACTAAGACTACGCTAAAGCTTAGAAGGGAAGTGTCCTTAGATCCTGACAGCTTTTCTCAGATGTTAGTTCAAACCCACCCGAGACTCATGCCTTATGCTTTTACTTGATGGGCTCAGGCTGCAGTCAGACTCCTTCAAGCACTGTAGCTACTTTGATTCCACTTTACTACAGGATGCATGGTTACTTGCTGAGTGTGTGCAGTTGCTCATCTTACAGATATGCAGACTGGGTGCCATACTGACTCAGTGCTAAGGAAGTTAGCAGGCTACATTGCAGACCACTCTGTCTGGTTCTCACCAGTCATCTCGTCTAGACTACTTATATACAGCTATCTGCTGAATGCTAAAGGATCTTTCCTTTTGACAGGAATAAAAACTTAAGGTACTGCTAACAATGTGTGGAGGGCACAAACTAGGGTGATGGTGCTTTGCTCGGTAAGCATGTGAACCAAAGAGGGAACTGGTACAAGTTTACCGAGGCTGTGAATCCCACTTGCAATGGGCACAGTTCTGTGTGTGAAACATGGGTCAGATCATGTGGGAAGCGGCTCCGCTCTCGCCATTACAAGATGGCGCTAGGCATAAAGCCAGTCAGTGTGACTAGGCATTGCTTGGGAGGAAAACAACTCCATACATGGCGAGCCGGAACTGAGAGGTGTGGTTACCCGATCACCTTACCTCGAGTCACTGAGAATGGCCAATTAGTAGTGACATCGTGGCAGTTGCTGATTGGGACAAGGAAAAGGCTTTAAGGGGATGCACGAGGAGAGGGGGAAAAAAAAGAAGCTTGTGGTACAAGGATTGCTGAATAAACCGCTTGAAGAAGAACACGGTTGCCACTGCCTTATTCCGTGGGTTGGACATGGGTAGCGACAAGTGGTAGCCCGTATGGGGATCCGAAACCCCTCGGGACGTGTTCAGACTTCTTGCGGCTTCAGGACAGTCGACTGGGTAGATTCCTGGTTAGTGGGACAAGTCAGGCTCTCGGAGGAGACGATAAAGTGCTAAAGTGAAACTAGCCGATAAAGTTCTGGGTTTTCTGACAAGTTTCTTATAAGATGGGAACTTCACAGTCACCCAATTTTTGTCACTCTAAGAGAGCTGTTAAAGGCAAAGGGGCTGGGGATAAAATCTTCTACACTAGAAAAGATTTTTACAAGAAATTGACAAAGTGGCCCCATGGTTTGCTGTTTCAGGTCACTTGACACTTAGAAGCTGGGATAAGCTTGGGAACTTGATTCTGTATGGGAGCAAGGAGAGTTAAAAGGCGGTGTTCACCCTTTGTGGAAGTTGGTGTGTAGCTGCATCCAGGACAAAGAAGGAAGATGTCAGAAGGAACTTTAAAAAGAATCCGAGGCGTTAGAGCAGTTAAAAGAGGAGAGATCGGCAAAGTCAGAGGAATCAGAAGAAACAGATGAGGAGGGAGAGGATACTGATACTGAGGAAGAGCTAGAAAAATTAGTAAGAAGGCTGGAGAAGGCAGATCTTAATATGGAACCTTCTGCCCCAGGGCCGCCAAATTTACCGCGGCCACCACCCTATGTGCCGGAAATAGCTACGTCTAGTGGATGGAGTTTCTGTCCTGAGGCCTGGAGAGAAGCTAGGGTGCAACAGTGCTTCCCGTATTTCAGGATGGAGGAGGAAATAGGGTACATGAGCCCTTGGAATTTAAAATAATTCAACAGCTCGCAGAGGGGGTCCGTGCTTATGGCACTAGTGCCGCTTTTGTCATAGCACAATTAGAATCTCTTCATTGATTTTGCATGACCCCAAGTGATTGGATGAGCCTAGCTAAGGCCTGCTTAACTCCTGGCCAATATCTTGATTGGAAAGCATTTTTCATAGAGTTCTCAGCAGAGCAGGCCGCTGCTAATGCGGCTTCAGGTCAACAGGCCTGGAATCAAGACATGCTACTAGGACAGGGTAGGTTTGCCAACCAACAGATTAATTATCCAATGCAGGTATACGAGCAGATCAATCAATTAGGCACCAGGGCATGGAAGGCCCTTCCTAATAGGGGAGAAGTACAAGGGAACCTAACAAAGATAACTCAGGGGCCAGCTGAGCCTTTTGTTGACTTTGTGGCCAGAATGGTAGAGGCCGCTGGTAGAATTTTTGGGGATCCCAATGCAGCCATGCCATTAATCAAACAGCTAATTTTTGAACAGTGCACCAAGGAGTGCCAACAGGCTATCAACCCCTATAAAAGTAAGGGATTGGAGGTCTGGATGAAGATATACAGGGAGATAGGTGGACCACTATCTAATGCTGGCTTAGCAGCTACAGTCATGCAACTTGTGCAGAAGCAAGGAACCAATTCTGGGAATTGCTTTAGGTGTGGTCAGCCCGGCCACCTAAAGAAAAACTGCCCCCAAAAAGGAGGGAGTGGGAGAGTTTCGAAACCCTCCCCGGGGCTCTGCCCTCATTGCAAAAAGGGGAACCATTGGGCCAATGAATGTAGATCAGTCAAGGACATAAATGGGCAACTGCTTGCTCCTGGGTTTGGTGGCGCTAAGCCAAAAAACAGGGCACGGGGCCCCTGTCCTCAGGGCCCTCAAATATATGGGGCAATGGAGGAGAGATCCTGGCCATCCCTGAGAAGGCCAATGGCATGGAATCAGCGAGAAGGGCAACAAGAGGAAGTGCAGGGCTTGACCTCTGTGCCACCACCAGACTCGTACTAACACCCCAAATGGGTCCTCAGTTGGTGGACTCAGATTTCAGAGGACCCTTGCCTGAAGGAACAGTGGGACTCTTGATTGGTAGAAGTTCTACCACTATGCAGGGGGTCATTGTTCACCCTGGAGTAATTGATTCTGACTATACTGGCATTGTAAAAATCCTGGGATCTTCTCCCAGAGGAATAGCTGCAGTCTTCCCAGGGGATAGAATTGCACAATTACTTGTGCTACCAAGCTGCCATTCTTTGTTTCCCTCAGCCGATAAAAAGAGAGACAAGATCGAGGGTTTGGATCCTCAGGCACGCCTTATATAGGCTATGCCATAGATTTAGAACAGAGACCCCTTATTGAGTTACAAATAGAAGGAAATAGTATTCTTGGCCTCTTGGATACAGGAGCAGACAAAAGTATTATAGCCATAAAAGACTGGCCTAAAGGTTGGCCTATTCAAAATTCAGAACAATTATTACAAGGGCTAGGATATAGTAAATCCCCTGATATAAGTGCCCAATCTTTAACGTGGAAAGCTCGAGGTCATTCTGGCACTATGCAACCCTATGCTTTAGAAATTCCTTTGTCATTGCGGGGAAGAGATCTGTTGAAAGACATGGGTTTTATATTGACCAATGAAGCAGATTATGGAACAGCTGCCCCAAAGCTTATGAAACGCATGGGGCACCACCCTGAACATGGGCTGGGAAAGTACCTACAGGGCAGGAAATCCCCTATATTACCCAACCCTAAAAAGGGAAGAACAGGGCTGGGTTTTTCCTAAGGGTCGCTGAGGAAGCATTACCTGTAACATGGAAAGTTGAGGACCCAGTTTGGGTTCCTCAGTGGCCATTCTCCTCAGAAAAGCTACAGGCAGCCACAGAATTAGTAAATGAGCAATTGGCTTTAGGACATATTCAATCATCCACATCCCCTTGGAATATGCCAATTTTTGTTATCAAAAAGAAATCTGGAAAATGGAAATTATTGTGTGATCTTAGAGCCATTAATGTGCAGATGGAAGTTATGGGACCTGTTCAGAGGGGCTTACCATTGCCCTCTACTTTACCAGAGGAATGGCCGCTTATAGTAATAGATATTAAAGATTGCTTCTTTTCCATTCCCTTGTGCAAACAAGATGCCAAGCATTTTGCTTTTACTCTTCCCTCCATTAATCATGCCCAACCAGACCAGAGATATGAGTGGGTTGTTTTGCCTCAAGGTATGGCCAACAGTCCTACCATGTGTCAACTCTATGTGGATAAGGCATTAGTTAAGGTTAGACAAAGATTCCCAAAGCTTTATTGTTATCATTATATGGATGGTTATTGGCTATAAAGAGTAAACAAATTTTAGAAGAAGCATATACATTGATGGTTGAGGAATTGAGACATTTTGGCCTAATTATAGCCCCCAAGAAGGTACAACAAAGTAATTAATTATTTGGGATCTGTCATTACTACAAAAGAAATAAGGCCACAAAAAATTCAAGTACGTAAGGATAGATTGTGTACCTTAAATGATTTTCAGAAATTGTTGGGGGATATTCAATGGATTCGGCCTTGTTTAGGATTGTCTAATAGCCAATTGCAACCACTATATGATATATTGCCAGGAAATGTTGATTTAATGTCTCCTAGAAGTTTGACACCTGAGGCTCAAGTAACCCTGGATGAGGTAGAAAAGGCCCTGTCGACCTCTTACTTGCATAGGAGGGTTTTAACAGCCCCTTTAGAATTGTGTATTTTGTGTATCGTATCTACCCCAAAGCAGCCCAATGGAGTTCTTTGGCAGGGAGGACCTTTGCTTTGGATACATCGAAAAATATCACCTGGAAAGATCTTGGAGTATTATCCAAGTGCTGTGGCTGCTTTGGCCTTACAAGGATTACAACAAAGCATATAAGATTTCGGAAGTGAGCCACAAAAAATTGTGGTGCCCTATACAACCCATCAACAAGAGGTATTATGTGCCACCATGGATGATTGGGCTATATTGAGATGTTCCTTTTTAGGTATTATTGATAATCATTTACCTAAGGATCCCTTATTACAATTTATAAAAGAACATCCAGTGGTTTTTCCAAAGATGACTAGCGCTGTTCCATTAAAAGATGGAAAAATAATATTTACTGATGGATCTAAAACTGGCTGTGGCTCATATGTGGTTTCTGGTGATAGCCCCAAAGTTGTCCAGTTTGCCATAGAGTCCCCTCAGGTAATTGAATTACAAATTGTATTAATGCAGTGGATCGTCACATTTAAAAATTTAAAGAATCCTTTAATTTGATTTCTGATTCCCAGTATGTGGTAAATATTCTTAAGATATTGGAAGCAGTAGGAAAAATAAATGTTAAAAGTACAATTCGAGAAATTTTAATTCAATTACAACAGGACATTTTAAATAGAAAAAATCCACTTCCTGGTCCATTGGCAGATGGAAATGATTTGGCAGATAAGGCTACCAAAGCCATCTTTATATTCTCTGCTCTTACTCCTGTTCAAAACGCTAAGACATTCCATGAACAATCTCATGTCAATGCACTCGAATTGGCTACTCGCTTTAAGATCTCTCACGAGGAGGCTCGTAGCATTGTGAAAAGCTGTAATTCCTGTCTGCCATATATTGCTGTCCCGACTGTGGGTGTTAATCCTCGAGGTTTATGCCCTTTGCATATTTCGCAAATGGACGTTACACATTTTTCTGAATTTGGTAACTTAAAATATGTCCATGTGTCTGTTGACACTGCCTCTGGGGTTATTGCCGCCTCCCTCATGACAGGAAAAAAGGCGAGGCATGTCATTGCCCACTGTTTTGAAGCATGGAATGCCTGGTGAAAGCCAAAATCTATGAAGACAGATAATGGACCTGCTTATACTCCTCTCAATTTGTAAATTTTTGTAAAGTTATGGGAGTACAGCTTACTACTGGGCTTCCTTATAACCAACAAGGACAAGGCATTGTTGAACGTGCACATAGAACCTTAAAAAGAGTGTTTATTAAAACGAAAAGAGGGAGAGGGCATGAATAAGACCCCAAGAGAGCTTACTATTGCTCTTTTTACCCTCAATTATTTCAATTTGGATAAAGATGGCAAATCTGCAGTGTATCGTCACATTCAACAGACACCAGGCTATAAAGGCCAAGTGCTTTGGAAGGACATTCTAACAGGAAAATGGAATGGCCCGGACCCGATGTTGGTGTGGGTGAGAGGATCTGTTTGTGTTTTCTCGCAGGATCGACAACAACCACTGTGGGTGCCAGAAAGACTGACCCGCCCATCGCAGGGCCAACCTCAGGAGCACTCGTCAAAACATGACACCACCGGTGAAGATATGGATTCCATCATTGATGGTGGTCTTGATGGGAGGCATCATGCTAGTGAAACAAAGAGTGGATTTGGTGCAAGAACAGGTGGATGTGCTTATGGAGTTAGCACAGTTGGGATGTGAGTGGAAGTACACGGGTCTGTGTCACCTCTGTGAAGTTTGAGAATGCAAGCCAAGCTGCTCATTTGTCTAGAAAAAAATGGGCAGGAATTAGTGCTTTGGCCTTTTGCCTTGTTCTTGTCAGTTGCCTGGCACTATGGTTCATTCTGAAGATACGTATGCAACAGCGCAACACTAATGCCAATGCCACGATTGTTCGAGCATTTGCTGCTCTTGAAGGAGGCCAGTCCCCGCAAACCTGGCTAACCTATTTGAAGAGCTCCGAGTCGTAACATGCAGCAGGATGTAGGGTGTAGCACCGCAGAGGGTGCTGGACGCCCTTGGACATATGTCTGACTGCATACAGGTTTTACCCTAGTTCCTGTCCCCTGGAAAACGGCACAGGGTTGGGTCGCCCATAGTAACCATACTGAGAAACGACAGGTGGTGAAAATGGGGTTGACAATCTCCCTTCAAATACAGGGGGTCAGACCTCTATGTCCTCCTGCTTGCATAAAACAAAAAAGAGGGAGCTGTGGGAAGCAGCTCCGCTCTCGCCATTACAAGATGGCGCTTAGCTGGGCGGTGGTGGCGCACGCCTTTAATCCCAGCACTTGGGAGGCAGAGGCAGGCGGATTTCTGAGTTCGAGGCCAGCCTGGTCTTCAGAGTGAGTTCCAGGACAGCCAGGACTACACAGAGAAACCCTGTCTCGAAAAAACCAAAAAAAAAAAAAAAAAAAACCCCCGATGGCGCTTGGCATAAAGCCAGTCAGTGTGACTAGGCATTGCTTGGGAGAAAAACAACTCAACAACTCCATACATGGCGAGCCCGAACTGAGAGGTGTGGTTACCCGATCACCTTACCTCGAGTCACAGAATGGCCAATTAGTAGTGACATCGTGGCAGTTGCTGATTGGGACAAGGGGATGCACGGGGAGAGAGAAAAAAAAGAAGGAGCTTGTGGTACAAGGATTGCTGAATAAACCGCTTGAAGAAGAACACGGTTGCCACTGCCTTATTCCGTGGGTCAGACGTGGGTAGCGACGAGATCACACTGCTGGAGGCATCCCATTTCTTAGTCTGTGAGCAAACATTCTGTACTAAAATTTTCCCTTTTAGCACTGGCAAAGACTTTTTTATTATTATTAAGTAAAAGTGTATTATATCACATGCATGTATCCCCTAGAAGCTAGAAGAGGAAATTGGCTCCCCTGGAACTGGATGGTTGTGAGCCACAGTGTGGGTGCTGAGAACCAAATGCTGACCCTCTGTAAGACAAACAGTGTTCTTAACCACCAAGCCATTCATTACGAACCGCCAGCTCATTAGCAAACACACATTAATGACAGTGGGGAACTGGTACTACCGTTTTCTTAGATCCAGATGCTGCAAGAGGAAGCTGTGACGGATTTTCTACACTGACTGCTGAGTAGAATGAACTAGAACTCCTGCTCCATTTAAGGGTCCAGCTTCATGGCACTAAGGGAGGAAAGCAGCTAACATTAGACGTATATGACTGAGTCTCACTGAATTAAAAGAATTAAGCAGTCTAGACCAAGGAATCTCAAAGGTGGCAGCTGCCAAACAAATGCCAGTCTCAAGGAAAGCTTTAAAAAGAGCTCATTATGGTACCAATGCAGTGATTACAAGTCAAAGACCATGATATGATGCTCCAGAGTCTGTCTCTCACTGACTCGATGCAGGGCCCTGAGAACCAGTGTTTGAAGCCAGCCACTTTTGGGATACCACTCATTTTCAGCGTCTTCTCACGGAACAGCAAGTCTACTCAAATAAGCTTCCCAGGCAGCTTTTCTGTACATCTCAGCTGCTTCCAGACGGTTAGCTGCTGCAAGTATTCCCCGGCCTACAATGATGACATCAGAACCGCGTTTACCAACCACTTCTTGTGGACTATTGTACTGCTGGCCAAGGGGATCCCCTGCAGAGAAACAAAAGCAAGCTCAGGAAGCCTGTGTGCAACACAGGAGTCGCCCAGAGAGCATTTACTACATAATACACCTTATTACTCATAACCATTTCTACTACAATCCCATCAAGTTCTCAGTCCCTAATCCTTTGTTTTTGGAAACAATGTAAACAAAGCTGGCTTGAATTCAGAAATCTGCCTGTCTCCCCAATTCCAGTATTAAAGGCACATGGCACCATAGCTGGAAAATGACATTTTATTAACAATATCTGTTGTTCTAGAAACATTATGTTAAGTGGATTTTGATGCTTTCTATTCTTAAAAACCTAGGTCCTAATGTGCTATCCAGTGAAAGAATTAAATGCAGCTTGTTTTGTGTTGAGGTACTATGCCATATAGATGTAATATTCATACCATCTCCATGCTGTTCCACTAGTTTAAGGTCACTATAAATCCCTACATTTCACAGATAAAGAAGACGAGACTAAAAGTAGTTTACTCTGAGGCTGGGTATGGGTGGTACACACCTTTAATTGCAGCACTTGAGAGGCTGAAGCAGGCGGATCTCTAAGTTTGAGGCCAGCCTGGTCTACACAGTAAGTTCTAGGACGGCCAGAGCTAAAACAGAGAAATCCTATCTCAAAAAAAGAAGTTGTTTAGTGTTGGGTCTGGAGCTCAGTGTTAAGAGAACTTGCCTACTATGTGCAAGGCCTCACTTTAGTCAGCTGGGAATGGTGGCATATGCACTCAGGTGTTTGAGGCCAGCCTAAACCACACAAGAAAAAAGGCCAGGTGTGGTTGTGCACACCTTTAATCCCAGCAACAAGGATGCAGGAGGATCTCTTGAGTTCAAGCCGGTCTGGTCTACTTAGAGAGTTCCAGGACAAAATAAAGATTCTGTTGAAACAAAACCAGGA
Source organism: Rhabdomys pumilio (assembly GCA_030674055.1). NCBI lineage: Eukaryota > Metazoa > Chordata > Mammalia > Rodentia > Muridae > Rhabdomys > Rhabdomys pumilio. The sequence continues at coordinate 18,951,740 of JANHMN010000011.1, forward strand.
TACAGAGAATGGAAAGGCAAAAAACTCAAATCTTTCCAACTGCAGTTTAAAAAGTTACTGAGAGTCGTTGACTTCCAAAGCCACTTAGTCTATGGAGATCTATCTATTCTATAATGTGGAAAAATTGAAACTATTTAACTCCAAACAAAAGGCAGTGCTTTTCCCCCCATCATAGCAAATACTATATAAAATAATCCTAATAATTCAGTGCTGGAAAAATCAGTACTTGACACATCCGGCACATTCTCTACTCCTTCAATTCTATCATCTGGGGAGAGTTGAGAGACCAGAGCTCTTCAAGAGCATTCACCTTGCCGGGCAGTGGAGGCGCACGCCTTTAATCCCAGCACTGAGTTCGAGGCCAGCCTGGTCTACAGAGTGAGTCCCAGGACAGCCAGGGCTACACAGAGAAACCCTGTCTCAAAACAAACAAACAAACAAACAAAAAACAAAACAAAACAAAAAAAGAGTATTCATCTTGAAAGACCTCTTGATCTAGAACAGATTCCTAGAAATACTCAACAGACATAAAATACTACGAGCCGAGCTACACCCCTGAGCAATGGCCAGTCCACCTCTAGGGAACCCATCACTACCAGGACAGTTAGTTTCGTTGGCAGGCAGGAGTGAGGTACTGAAAACTAAACCTAGAGCCTTGTGTCAGCTAAGCACACACTATTTAGAACTACCCCAGCCCTTACCCGTGCCTGTTTTACATCCTGCCTTGCTCCTTTACAACTGCACTTGAGGTGGTTGCAAGTTTAAGTACCCCAGCCAGGCACGGGCACATCAAAACATCTGACAGTCATCTAACTGTTTAGCTAAGGGTTTTCCAGACCTGTTGGAACACACAATGCTTCCCTTGGGTGGCACACTCAGAGCACCATATAGGAAATGCTAACCCAAAATATCAGGTTTCTAGCCAGAATGATGGCACATGCCTTTAGCCCCAACATTTGGGAGGCAGAGTTAAATTAAGCAGATCTCTCCATATTCCATCTTAAAAGTAGCCTTCTATCCTAAAATTAAAACTGTCTTGCACAGTACACACTATTACCAGGTCAAAAGGCTCACTCATTGTTCTAGATCAGTGGTTCTCAGCCTTCCTAAAGCTAAAAATAGTGACCCCACCCCCAGCCATGAGATTATTTTATTGCTACTCCATAACTGATATGTGACCCCACAAAAGGGGTTGGACCCACAGGTTGAGAACCTGTTCGAGACTAAGACAGTTTACAGTCTAGACCATCAGTTTACAGTGTGTTATTCCGTCCGTCGTGGAGAAGGAAGAGCCTGGAAGAGCCATAGCTAGTGAGCACACTTACCTCCTGTTTCTAATTGAACTCCTGGGGTCAAGTGAAGAAACTCTGGTTTCATGCTTACTCGGGAGCCAGAAATGAAGCCAATGACAAATTCACAGTGTTCCTCAGCCATCCCAACCTAAATGGGACACAGTAGGCAGTGTTACAAGAACAGAGTAATACTTAAGGTCCTGAGGTGACCCCTTTGTCCAAGGAGACATGCTTGAAAAGATCCGAACTCCGTCAGAGCAAGCATCAGATAAGATGCTGCATGGTTCTTCCTTGTAACAATGCCTGATGACTTACCCACCTGGAAGAAGGATCTGAGCCGTGTATCATCATAGACAAAACGGCCACACCTTCAAGACCTAAGCAACACTCTCCAGCACTTTCCCTCTGGCACCTGTTCTTCACTGGCCTCACTCCTCTACTAGTTCCCCACAGGCACGTGTCAGCCTTGCCACCAGCTACTACCACCATAGGGGACAGCTTAACCTTGAGCCAGACCTTTGCTATTGACGGAGGATGCTGGTATTTATGGTCCATTCAGGCTTTACTACAGAGGGCTAGATAGAGATCGATGGCTCAGCACTTCAGAGTACTGCTTGCTCTTCTAGGACCCAAGTTCAATTCCTAGCACCCACATGGTGGCTCACAACCATCTGTAACTTCAGTTCCAGGGACTCCAATGCCCTCAACTGGCTTCTGTAGGCACTAGGAACGCATATGGTACACACACAGACAAAACACTGTACAAAAACATCATTATGGTCCTTAAAGTATAAATATCATTTATTCACTTTCTAGATGACTATGCAACTAGAAAGTTTACCACAGGAAAACATGAAGAGCAACTTAAAATTCAACCTTTATCTTCAGCTTTGCCTCAAGATGAAAAAACAAACACAGGAATATGTCCAAATGGGCTGGAGTACAATTCAAACCCTCCACCTGCTACAAGATCAAAGTGTTCAACTGGCGCTACTCAACTGTCAGAAAAGCTGGACTGGGGAGGCTATGGGGTGAGGCCATGGCTGCCTCGGGCCTCAGATGAAGGGATCTTCTTGCCCTAGAACATCCAGCACACTCAGACCTCGTCTCCTCTCCCCCAGCCCCCAGCACTTACTGCCGCCTTGGTGTAGCTTCCTGTGGCCAAGGAGCCAGCAGAGCTCATCTCTGCAATGAGCAGGCACGCTCGATGTAAAGGCAGGCCCACTTCCTGTAAGCCTTTCACAACTCCTGAGCCTGGTACCACGTGGGCATTTACTACATCTGCCCAGGAAGCTATTTTAAAGATGCCACCTGAGGAGAAATAAAAAAGATGTTTGCTAGTTTTCAGAGATAAAACAATAACCTTTCTTCAAACCAACTGCAGTCTGAAATGATCTACTAACGAGTTAGAGTCAGCACTTTATCAGTAGACTTGTGGGTTCCTCTGGTAGCTAGGTGAGAGGGCACAGTGAGGGGAACTCCTTGCAAAGAGAGCTGCACTTGGTTTATCAGAAACACTGACGGGCTGTCCCTTTTTTTTTAAAATGCAGATTTAGACCACCGATTGCTTATGCCATTACACAGGGACTGCTCTGAAGATAGACATTCACAGAGCTCAGACCGTGACATCCTGAAATTCTCCTGAAGATGAGATGTCTCACCATAGAGATCTCTCAGCAACTTTACCCCTACAGGTTTTCTTGGCTGTCCCAATCTTACAGGCAACTATATACATTTTTTTGTTTGTTTGTTTGTTTTGGGTTTTTTTGTTTTTTGAGACAGGGTTTCTCTGTGTGGTCCTGGCTGTCCTGGAACTCGCTCAGTAGACCAGACTGGTCTTGAACTCAGAACTCAGAAATCCGCCTGCCTCTGCCTCCCAAGTGCTGGGATTAAAGGCATGCGCCACCACTGCCCGGCAACTATATACATTTTTAACAGACAGTAAAAATGCAGACTTTTGAAAAATGAACACACAAGCATAAAGAGAGGTTATACTTAAGCCAGTAAGCTAAGCAATGCAGTCCTGGTAGGCCATCATTAGTACATGAGGTAGCAGATAATGAAAGAAAAAAATTAAGGTGTAGGCATGCACTAAAAAAAGAGATCATGTGGCTACTTCTCTGTTCTACAGAGTAGTGAAACAGCATCAGACCTACACAGTACAAACTAGGACCACTTGTTACTAAGAGCAGAAATCTGCATGAGAAAGCAGGTACAAGGCTAAGCACTTCCCAGGCCACCTATAGGCTCCTCTGCCTGTCTGATATTAAAACTTAAATAAGAAACAGTGTATCAACACATTCCGCTAAGCAGTACTTTATACTTCTTTTCTATTCTTTGCTATATTGGCAAAGAATTTTCAGCCAGCGCCAATACATTTTGTTTTGCCTGCCCAGAACTCAGACACCTTCTGATAGCAGCTCATCTATTTTCTTTTTTCCCCAGAGACAAGGTTTCTCTGTGTAGCCCTGGCTGTCCTGGAACTCACAAATCTGCCTGCCTCTGCCTCCCAAGTGCTGGGATTAAAGACCTGCACCACCACTGGCCGGCTCACCTATTTTCTTTATGGGAGTTACCAGGATTCTCAGTCCATGAGGGTTAGAGTTTGACCTTGTAGTGGTAGAAGCAGGTGTATTCCCCAGGCCAGCTAATAAAGGGAGTTTACACAGAGGCTAGAGTGAGGCGTGGAATTCCCTACCCGAGAAACAAGAAAACAGAATGGAGAACACAGCTGAGACATGGAGAGAAGGCAGGCAGCTCAGCGCCCAACGGCTCTTTCTACTGCTGACTCTTACATGAGCCCATACGCCTTCCCTTCAGCCAGTCTATTTCTGATTGCACTTACTTTCATACTGCTTTTTAACTGTGTTTCCTATATCAGCAAATTTCCTGTCTTCAAATATTAAGAACTCGTGGCGTTTTGCCAGAGCGGTCAACTCCTCCATCACAACCAGAGTAAAATCATTCAGAATATCGACATGAGTTTTGAGCATGCAGATGCTGGGTCCCAAGGCATCTGCTAGCTGCAGCAGCTCTCTGGCCTCCGACACATCAGCAGACAGACACAGATTGGTCTCCTTCTTCTGCATAAGCCTGAGGAGCTTTGAGGCAAGCGGGTGGATTCCAGGCAGCTCTGCTCGAGCACCAAAGCTGAGTTCTTTGCATGCTTTCTTCTCAGGAGGTGGAAAACCATTATGATTAGCTGACGAAAAAACATTCTCCTGAATGAACCTCTTCACTTTCCCGACCATCTCAGTGTCAATTTTTTTCTGCTGCTCGAGAATCTCCAGCATTTGGGACAATGTGCACACTGCGTGGAGACGGATCCCCTGGGCCTGCAGCTTGTCCTTGCCTCCCTGCTCTCTGTCCAGCAGCACTATGGCATCAGTCACCTTTAGACCCTCCTTCTGAAGAACTTCAACAGTCTCCAAAACACTGGCCCCACTGGTGACGACATCCTCAATGACCAGGCAGGTCTGCCCAGGATTAATCTCTCCTTCCACAAGGCGCTTGGTACCTAGAAAAGAAAAGCTTCTGTTGAAAAAATATGTAAGATAGTTCAACTAGCACAAGATGTATCCAGTCTACACTTGCTATGAACTTATAAAGAGTTACGACCATTTAAATCTTTGTGATCATTTACTATGAAGCTACTTTCTGTTAATCAACGTGCCACATTTGTTTTGTTTGCTCTCCTCTATATCTCCAAAATGTCAATTAAATACAGAATAGTTATAGTAAGACTAATTATTTTCACTGTGTAAGTAAAACTCAGTTTTTCAACTGAACAATTTGGAGTTTCTTAAAACAAGATCACTTATACAGTAATAAAAGACAGAATATTCCAGTATCATCAGTAAAATCATTCCCTTCCCAGCTATACTGACTATAAGTTTACCACTCATGACCAACTGAACAATTTGCTTTTTAAAAAAAAGCAATTTAAAGCCAGGTGACACACGCCTGTTATCTTTGTACTTAGGAGGTGGAAACTGTGAGGCTCTGGCAGTCCTCCTATCAGCCAGGGCCATGCAGGCCAGTCAGGGAGCTACAGCAAGACCCTGCCTCAAACAAAAAAAGGGTTAGGGAGAAGGCCCAGTGGCTTAAGATCACTGCTTCTCTTGCAGAGAACCAGGTTCGGTTCCCGCCACCCACAGGGCAGCTCACAACTCTATATAACTACAGTTCCAGGGACTCTGATGCCCTTTAATAGCCTCTGCTGGCATTGCATGCATGTGGCACACATACATACATGCAGGCAAAACACTCATACTCATAAACTAAATTCAGAGGGGAAACATTTCACAACTTCCTGCACACCATAACCACAATGAATTATCCAATGTGACTTCTCCACCCTTAAGCCCCACTATAAGCTACAAAATACAAGTAACTCGGGCTCTAGACTTCATATTCATTTTTTGAAACTCAATTTTGTATTTTCTATTGTGTACTAATTATTTTGGTAGATAGTTTAGGTTTGGGGGGACTTACTGGAGGAATCACATAGCTTAACTAAATCTGCTTAGACTGAAATAAAAAAGTACTTACAGTCATGTTGATAATGAGTTTCGAGAACATTTGTGAACACACAAGGAACTACATTCCTATGGGCAGATTATTTTTATCTTCAAACTATTATAATAAACTCACCACTCAGTGACACATGGCCAGTATTTACATCTTATCCCTCCCCTACCATGTTATGGCTGTGGGGGAACACGTGTAGAGGTCAAAGGGCGACCTGCAGCAGTGGGCAGCGCTCAGACTCAGGTTAGAGTTAGCGCAGGCTCCTCTACCCACTGAACTATCTCACTGTCCTCTCTCAAGTCTCAGAAGCAAACCCAAGACACTACATAGTTGATCTCTTTTTAAAAAACTAACAAAGCACTACCATGCCAATATAAACAAAAATCCTCTAAAAATTAAGAACATTCTGCTAATGAAGGAAGGGCCAATACAAAGGTTGGGGTTCACCAAGCACTTTGTTTCTACTGCCCAGTCAACAGAAAGAGCCTTTCAGACCCAGACAGACTATATGGAAAGGTCTTCCATAGCAAGAAAGTCAGCAACCCAGCTGACCAGGCCTGTGAAGCGCATTCAACAGCTCTAGTAAACACAGGGGCGGAACGAGAACAAACCCCTGACAAGTTACATATTAACTCGAGGCTTATGCTATTTTTATGTTACCATAATCCTTTGTTTCCTTCCTCCTAATGAGCATGGGAATGTGATTGGCTGAGCAGATAACTGTCGCCAGTGGTAACGCTGTATAAGGAACTCCACACACACTGTCAAAAGTGATCCCGACATTTTTGGCAGTTTGGAATAAAATGTCTGCGACCTGTAAGAAAAGGAACACATATACTTTCCATTATTACTACTTCAAATGATACACAAATCATACAGCAGCCTAGCAGAAATGGAAATACATGCCCCCGGGAGATTTTTAAAAACTAAATCCTAAGACATAAATGGATTATTCATAACAATTTACTATTTGAGTATCTAAACTCAGGAAAGAAAATATCGAGCAGCTGATTTAGACCCATCACAACAATCTTACAACCTGGTGTGCAAACAAACACCATGAACCTGCCTCACTAGATTCAGGACCTACACCGAGGACAACAGGAAATGTGTCAGGGAGGATGCTCCACACGGAAGACCACGGATGCTTTCCAGAATTCCACCCATTATGCCTGAACCGCTAGGATCACAGCTGGTTCAACGAAGACTTTCCTAAGTCTAGAGCCGATTGTGTAAAATATATTTTATCTTTTCCACAGAAATCATTTTTTCAAGGGTGGGGAATGGTGTCCAAGATGGTTTTTCTGTGTAGCTCTGGCTGTCCTAGAACTCGCTCTGTAGACCAGGCTGGCCTCACACTCAGGCTGGCCTCCACCTCTTAAGCAATGCTACCAAAGGCACATGCCACTTCCACCTGGCCAAATCAATCATATTTTAATGTTAGAATGCATATTCCCATCCAATGCTACATCACTTTAACATAAAAATGTAAAGGCTCACAGTTGCTTTGTAAACCAGGTTAGCTCTTTAAAAGACTTTATTTCTTGTACATCTATCACTTACTCTTGGGGTGGGTAGGAATAAGAACTTTTTTTTAGATTTATTTTATGTATATGAGTACATTGTAGCTCATCTTCAGACTGTAGCTGTCTTCCAACACACCAGAAGAGGTTATCGGATTCCATTACAGATGGTTGTGAGCCACTGTGTGGTTGCTTGGGATTGAACTCAGGTCCTCCAGAAGAGCAGTCAGCGCTCTTAACCCACGGAGCCATCCCTCCAGCCATCTATTTTTGAGGTTTTGAGGTGTCAAAACTGGTCTCAAACTCGTGTTGATGGTCCTGCCTCATCAGCCTCCCAGGTGCTGGGACTATGGGCATGTTCTGCTCTAGCTTCTTCTGTATTTTGGAAAAGCTTGTGACTACTTTTAAGCTGCAAAGTGTGTGATTTCTAATACTATAACATCATGAACATCCCCAGAACTGTTATGTCATTATCTGTAATGAATGTGGCAGGTGCTCTATCAATGATAGAGCGCTTTGCCTGGTGTACTCACAACCCAGGACACAATCCCCAGTAACATACAGTCACTGACAGACAGACAGGTGTACACACACACACACTGCTGGATAAGACTAGGAAAACTGGAAAATGTATGTTTTCTTACATTATATTACCACTCCTCTATGTCCACAGCATTATACTACAATACATATTTCTTCCTGCTGGCTTTTACTGATCTGTCGTGTTTCTTTACATGCACCTAAACCAAGATGTATAGTAACTGAAACTTAAGATTACCAAGTTAAATAAATTTCATGATCTTGTGTTGGCTAGACACTCTTATTATCACTGACACGAGCATATACCTAAAACACAAACGTACAAAATCACATGAGTATAAGAGGAGATTTGGGAATTTGTATTTTAGTGAAATAAATACTATAGTTTCCTCCAATTGTTTATGTGCATATACAACTAGTCAATTACCACTTATTCCTAGGAAGTTAGAAACATATAACCTATTGCTTTGGGGTGGGGGGTGCGGTGTATATTGAGAACACCTATTTACATAAACCCCTGGTAATACAGTAAGATTCCAGGAGGTGGAAAGCTGACAGTTCACGCCATGTCAATTAAGGTTTCAGTTTACTTACAACAATTAGGCATAACAGGTACCCAAGAAACAAACCTTAAGCATGTGACAGGAACCATACATTGGGGGGAAGAGGGGTTGGTTTTTGGAAACAAGGTCTCCCTGTGTAACCCAGGCTGACCTCAAACACAATTCTCCTGCTTCAGTTTCCTGAAAGCAGGAATTATAGCTGTGCACCACCAATCCTGGCTACGTATGTCTTGATATTTACAGTTATACTAACCAACAAAGTAGCCACTAGTAACTTTTAACTATTCCATTAGTTTGTTTGCTCTTGAGACAAATTCTTGTGTAGCCCAGGCTGGCCTAGGGCCGACTATGCAGTGGGTCTGTGATGACCTTTAAACTCCTGCCTCCAGCCCCAGTGCTCTATTAACAATTTTGGCAGGCACACTGACTCATCTGGTAAATGTGTTTTCTGCCTAGCTGACCACCGAGTTCAATCCCTTCAACCCTCAAGATGGAGGGAGAGAACACACTCGTGCAAATTGTCTCTGACCTTTGAAAGTGTACCATGGTACACACACCCAAGATAAACAGAATAAAAACTTCACAATGAGCCGGGCAGTGGTGGCGCAGGTCTTTAATCCCAGCACTTGGGAGGCAGAGGCAAGTGGATTTCTGAGTTCGAGGCCAGCCTGGTCTACAGAGTGAGTTCCAGGACAGCCAAGGTTAGACAGAGAAACCCTGTCTCGAAAAACAAAACAAAACAAAACAAAACAAAACAAAACTTCACAATGCTCAATATTCACACGGAGTTGCTAGCAACAGTTTCAGTCATTTCCAACCTTTTATTCTGAATGCTATCTGCATGCAGTTTGGCTGGCAGCTTCTTATTCGAGAAAGCACTATCTCATGGCCGACTTGGTGGGGACTCAAATACAACTGACTCGAGGTTTGAGAAGCATCAGGTGAGAAACCTCTAGGTGTACACTTTACCAACTAAAAAAAAAAAATCTGCCTTTCTGGTGTTCACCATATTGCTTTAATGTCTTGCTATTGGCCATGTACTATTAAGTTGAGTCCTTTCACCAGCTACTAATTTCTCCACCCTCCCGCCTTTTCCTCCCTAATTGTCACTTTCTGAGAGTTAAGTACGCAGAACTCATTCAAGGACTTCTCCGCTGGTCAGAGCCCAACAAGTTATCCTGACTCTTGCAAAGCACGTGTCTACACCGATCAGTCAAGAAACAAGGTCCCAAAGAACCCGAAGCCTCCCGCTCTCCAAGCTCCTCCACACTCTCCAGACCAGCAGTAGGGTGGGCTTGCCTGTCTGGTCTGTGGCTCTCTCTCGCCCCCAATTCCTGCCACCCCCTCCATCTTCTGCTCTCCCTTCCCGCCACCCGAAGCCATCCCGTCCCTCCGGGTTGGTACCTGACTGAGAAGACGCGGGCGTGACACGATGCCCCGCAGATCGATGTAGACTGGGGAGGAGAGCCCGCTTTTCAGTACAAAGCTCCCGAACTTGAAAGCCTGCGCGTCGTACAGCTCGGTGACCAAGGGGCCCAGGGCTGGGCAGGAGACCTCCATTCTCGCGCGCTCAGTTCGCTCTGGAAGCCGAGGGGTTCGGAGCCCGTGACGTCACCAGAAGCCCCGCCTCTTCCGCCATCCTTTCCGGCCTGGGTCGCGGGCTTCTTTGCGTGTGCTAGATGCTTCCTGGTTAGAGAGCTGGGATTTAAAACCTGCAAGCTAGATTGAAGCCTGATTTCTCCGAAGGAGTCAATAGGCTCCGTTCAATTTTTTTTTTTTTTGGGGGGGGGGGGTTGTTTATAGCTTAGCGCTTCTTTATCTGATACAGTCTCTGTTAACAGCCACTCCTGTACTCTTCTCAAGGTTACTTTCCATAACATAGAAATCCTCCATGACAGAACCTGTGACTACCTTCTTGTATTAACTTCACAGCAGTTGGCGTGAGAGAGTTTCACAGTAATTTGCACATAGAAATATAAAACAGGTTATTGTGCACTCAGAGGCTGGCAAAGAAACGCGCGCGCTTACTTCCTTTAGACCACTTGAAGTGTCCTGGATGAAGGGTGGGACGAGTTAGGGAGGATGAACTGACAATATCGGGTATCTGGAAGGATAATGTTGGGCAGTTTAAAAACCCAAGCATATTTAGTTTACGAATCTCTTAGCTGGTTATGTGAACTCCTGTAGTCCTAGGTACTTAGGAATTGAGCAGGAGGATTCCAAGTTCAAGGTTGACCTAGGTATCTAGTGAACCTGTGTCAATAATAACAACAATAATAACAGCAATCCCTTAAGACTGTATTTTCCTATTTTAAAGAAATGCTACTTATCAAACAGACTGTGAGATTTAATTTTATACTCTTTGTGTTCTCTTAAGAGATTGTGTTAAACTCCCAGTGTAGAAAACCCCATATATTCCTGTGTTTGTTTTGTGTTTGAAACAGGGTTCCCTGTGTAGACCTGCATGACCTAGACTTCACTATATAGTGAAGGCCCAGACTGCCCTCGAATTCACAGCGATCCATCTGCCTCTGCCTCCTGAGTGCTTGAATTAAAAGTATTTATTACCATGCCAGTAAAACTCATTGTTTTGATAGTGGTTTCTCATTACTTACTTCAGTAAAGCCTTGATTAAATAGAATTCAAATGTTAAAATACTCTTGTTCTTATCCCCAAATCAGAACGACTGTCATCTCAGTATGCTGTTCATTGACTAGATACTATAGACCAGCTCCATTCCCACCTGTGTGTCACCTGCAGACACTGACAGAAGCCTCCTACCAACCTGTGTGCATAAACCTGTGAGATTTTGTGGCAGTTGATGCTCTCCATTCATTATGCAGGCCTGTGGGTCACACTCAAATCCTCAGACTTGGTAATGTAGAAACTTAGAATTAATTAAAAAAAAAAAAAAAAAAAAAACCTCTGATTTTGGTTTTAAACTCAAACATTAACAACATCCCAGGGACACATCCCAGGAGAAGCACATTTCAGAGGCTCAACAAACATTCCAGAGGAAGAAAGACCCCAAGATAGTAGTTTATTAGCCTTTAGCACATTAAAACCTGGGTAAACAGAAGCTACTTAAGCTGACCTTCTTTATTAGTTACTTAACAACTGAGCCTGAGAACAGCTGTTAGAGTTTGGCCTTTATGGTTAATGTTTAAGAAGTAATTGTATAACTGCCTTTATGAGCCCTGTGAATATGGTATAAATGTTTCCCTCAATTTTGGCTCAGAGTTCTTCTTGCCTTCATACAAGAGAACCCCAGTACCGGCTATTATCAGTTCATCAATAAGCCTCATGTGATTGCAGCGAGTCCCTTCCCTTCTGTGAGTATTTCTGGGAGAGCGCATCCCCTGCCTTTGGATCCTTAGAATCCAACAGTAACAAGCGCTGTTATCCAATAAGCCATTTTGCCGGTCCACTGATGTGATTTTTTTTTAAAGCTTGCCAGACTTTCAAATATTTGGGGGGAAAGAGAGGACAACAATTCCCCCGGGGTGGAGGGAGAAAGAGCAGAAGTTTTAGTTAGAAAAAAAGACAACTGCCAGTAAGTGGTGGCTCAGTGGGTGAAAAGACTTTGCCACCAAGTCTGGCGACAAGCATTCAGTGTACTGGACCCATATGGTGGAAGGAGAGAACCAGCTCCTGCAGACACACACACACACACACACACACACACACACACACACACACAGACAGACATGTTATAACATTTTAAAGGGGGGACGCGACTAAAATAGTATCTTCAGTATATTATATTTATAGGAATGCATAACATGTGAAATGTACATTTTGAAGTTTCATCCACAACTTATAACGTTTACTGCAGTAGTAATAACAAGACAGCAGGTCGGCACTTTACAACATTACACATGAGTGAGTCGGACTGTCGGACTTACAAATAAAATATTTACAAGCTACCTTTACAAAACAACATCATGTGCATACAAAATGAACAGCTGCAGGGAAAGTTAAAATAATAAGACAACCAAAACCCAAAAACCCCAGAAGATACACTTAAGGCAGACCAGCAAGACACTGAAATAATTAAGGCTGTGGAATTCTTCTGCACCTTGAAAATATAGAGCTATTTACCAATACTGTGGAGTGATTTTAAATCAATTGTCACAAGTCTGATGTAACTATGCACTTATATGTATATGTGTAATGGTCCCTATGGGGAAACCTGTCCACTTATGGATAAGGCCTTTTATCTGAATGGCCAGAGAGGCCCACCACAAATTCTCAAAAGGCTTTGGGGTTAGGGATCACTCAAAACCAAGAAGTGTTGGCCCAATTTGAAAATCAGATATTAAACTTCAAATATTAGCCAGGCATGATGGCATATGCCTTTAATCCCAGCACTCAGGAGGCAGAAGCAGGCAGACCTCTGTGAGTTCAAGGCCAACCTGGTCTACAGAGTGAGTCAGTCCCAGGACAGCCAGGCCTACATAGAGGAACCCTGTCTCAACAAACAAACAAAAAATTCAAACACACACACAAAAGAATTCAAATATAGACTTTTGAGTAAACAGAATCACATAAATTATAGTCTCAATGTGTTTCATACTTTGTTCATTTGGCCATGTGGACTTCAGAAATCAGCAAATTAATTCCCATGTGACTAGAATTCTCCATGTATTATCCCTAATGGTTTTGAATGGTCCTAAGTGGTTTTTCAGTAGAAAAACTGACCCATCTGGGCTGCCTGAAAATGGATAGATTTCTGCATATGAGCAATAACATATACATACATATTATACACTATATACATGTACAGATGTACATATATCCATATTTTCCAACAGTTTGCCCTCCGTAGCCGCTGTTCTTTGCATAAATAGCATTTTCACAAGGGTATGTCTAGTTTTTCACGGTCTTTCTATTTATCCCTCTTCTAGTTTGACTTACTTTCCCACAGAGTAGTCTGAAGTTCAGCAGAAACAGAAGTAAAAGCACCAGGGTTTTTGTTTTTGTTTTTTTTTTTTTAAAAAAAAAAATCAAACACAGAGGTGAAAGATATGGCTTAAGTTAGTAAGAGAAGACGGAAGTTTTGTTAACTTGAGATTCATAGCCACAGTCTTTGAGGTCACAGTAACGGTCTTCATGGACTCCGGCATGCGGACTCAGTTTTTGATGGAAGTCGGGGATTGATGCAGCTCCTACCCCTGCACTGGTAGATTTGCTTGGTTAAATTAACATTCAGAAATCCTAAGACTTGCTATCTACACTTTTCCTTGCTCTTCCCCCTTGTGAAGTAGGTTATCTGATTGAACTGTTGGGTTGGTCATTCAGATAAAAAAACGAGATCTGACCAGAGTTTGGAAGTTCTTGACAGTAGCCCAGGAGTGTTAATTTTAGCCTTTTAATTAATGTCATTTAAGATTAAAGCACTGTAGTGGGATGACCGTATTCTTCTCCTATAACATCAACTTATATTTAAAAAAAAATAAGAGAAAAATGTCTTTCATAACAAATTCGGTCATATGATATTTCTGTATTCAATTTCCATATGGATTTTTCATAAAAAACATTTCCTATTTTAAAAAATCTGTCTATGGATAAATTTCAGCCCCTTTGAGCTCTTTAAGATGAATGAGAGTGAGAGACTTACTGTTTTCAGAAAATAATTACTACCATAGTATCCTCTTTTCTGTTGGTGGGATCTATGTGAGCACTTCCTTTCACCTATTCTGGGTCTAATAGTTCCTTCTCTAAAGGTCTTTAGATTTCAAATAACAAAAAAAAAAAAAAAAAATCATAGGGTGTGTTTTTTTTAAATAAATAAATCTGTTGAAAGCTTATATATGTTTGCCTAACCCAGACTCCATTGTAATGTTACCCAGGCAAGGACAGAATATGGTCTACGTTCCTCAAAACCCACTGTCTACTACAGAGACCCTTTTTGTTCAATTGATTTCTCTTTATCAGGTATAGAGGAAAGAGTTTCTATTAACACAGAAAAATAACCCCCATTTACTTTAGATTGCATTTTCTCCATCATTTTCTCAAAAATCTAACCTGCCATGTTTTTCAAGATAGGCAAGAAAAGAAAGAAGGATGAGTGATCAGTCCATAGACATAGAGGTTTGGAGACAACAGAAGACAACTCTGGAAGAACAGAGCCAAAGTTCTCTTTCCCTAAAATCTAATTCTCTTTCCCACTGTGGGTATCACTTGCCTTTTCTAGAAGATTCCTGTGGGACTCTAAAGAAATGAATTGTGACAAGGGAGTGTATTGGATTCTCATATCTGCCCTTCCAGTGAGTAAAGTAGCTATTTGGATTCTTCTTTGTCCGCCCCCAACCCCAGCATAAAGCTTGGAAGGGAAAGGAATGGCTGGCTGGCTTGGAAAGCATCAGACTCTCATGTCTACCCTAATCAATACTGAAGAAAACAGCGCATGGACATTTAAGGCCTCCTCAGCTCTCCCAAACCCTTTTCTGTAGATAAGCTCTTAAAGGGTGGAAATTATAAGGTAAGAACAAACATGTATAAGAGGACACAGACCTTCCGAATGAGAAGCGATTTACAAAGGTTAACCTCAGGAGTTTGTAAACGGTACCCAAAGACAAGACTGAGGGAAACTGGAATGTTCAAAGTTACTGTCAATAAAATTCTAAGCACTGGCAGTGTGTAGCACTTGAAGAAAATCAAAATATCATATAGATGTGTCAACAAGGATATTTTTCTCAACATTCTTAAGAGATTATTGTTCTCTCTTCTTCTCCCCAAATTCCATTTTATCAATGGGGACATTTGGGTCAGAAAACAACAAAAGACTCTCTGGGAGAAAGAATGAGTGTGGAATAGCTGAGATGAAGACTCAAAAAGTCCTGTTCCCATTCTACATTCAGATATTCTCATTTAAAACATATCTTTAGGGAAAACAGACTGCAGTATCAGCAAATCGAAATGTAATTGAACTTCACTCTCCACCTCCCCTCTGAAAGGCACTATGATTGATAAAGGCTTTGTGAGGCGCAAAGCTGAAGCCAGCTTTCCCCTCTGCCTCCTCTACCCCCCACTCAGGTTGCTGATGGCTGGGAGACACCTGAAGGACACATCCGACATTACGATGTTTTTTTTTCCCCTTTGTCCTAACAGTTTTTTAACCATATTCAGTTAAAAGTGGGTAGAAATCTGTTTAATTTGAAACAAATGTAAATGGTGCAAAAATTATTAGAGTTCTCATCAGGGACCCTGGATTGGCCCTGATCTTTTCCATCTGTCTGTACCCCCACCCTTTTAACAGAAAACAAACGCGCTCAAGATGGTGAATAGAACCCAAACAAGAAATCTTTGACTTGGAGAGTGGCGGCTCACTCTCCCCAAGAACAACTGGGAGGGCATTAGGAGTGGGAGATTCTCCCCTCCTCCCCCTTCTCTCTTAGTTCTAAGTCTCCCTGCAAAAACAGGTGCAGAAGAGTGGTCCTGGGTTCTTCTTCTCCAGCCACTGTTGAGCACAGCTGTACTCCAAACTATATTTCCTAGCCCTGTCAATGGGGTTTCTCCTAATTCCCATCTTGCTAGGGAGAATTCTCCAGCCAAGACTATCTTGGCCCCTATTGGAGGGACCAGGTGCTTCTTAGACAGGGACTTCCCTGTTCACTTCAGTCATCAAACTACACAAAGAATGCCCCCTTTCTCTCAGTAAGCCCCTGAAGCTTGCACTACTTTTACAGGTGTACTTGAGCTGCCATTAACACAGTCACGTCCCTTTCCTTTCCTGGCTTCCCTGTGTACCTGGGGCAATTCCATGTAGCCCCATGTCTAGACCATCCCACCTCCGACACAAACACGGCTGTGAAAACCTGGCTCTCCACAGAGTTCTGCCACATACAACATCCTTTCAACATGGCCTTTCTGTAGTGTTTGAACACCACTGTCCTAGGCTCTGTCCCCTCCCTAGCAGAAACTTGACCGGTCAGAACAATTCTAAGTGACTCCGCAGGAAACCCTTCTTTCAAGACAGCCATAGTGGACAAGTGGACAGAACAGACCTGGCCATGTCATTTTCTGGATCTTTGTATTCCTCAGAGCCTGCATTTTATCCTACAATAAGCCCTCTGACCCAAGGCTTTCCTCCTTAATGCTACATTTCTTAATAAAGACATGTTTATTTAAAAAAAAAACTTTAGTAAGCATGCTTTGTGTATGCATCATGGTTTAAATGAAAAATGTGAAGGCAAGCTCTGAGGGAGTGAGGTCTGCTGACCCAGGGCCACCAGAAGACAAAGAAACTACAGTCAGAGTCGGTTTCCACATATTTGGTTAACCTCCAAAATACTGGGTGCTATCTAGTCTTATTGCTTTTTACTCTCTACTAATTTATTTCCCTATAATCTTGGATGAACTGAGATGGAGAATGGACGATGAGTAATCTGACTTTGAAACTGATGGGGGTGGGTGTGTGATGAGTATTTTAATTCTATATTCTCACCATGGGAATAAGTGTTTTTATACATTAAAATTAGACAGTTCCCATATCTCCTTTAAATGGTTTAAACAGTTTTGCAGTACTATTTTCCCTTCCCAGATTCTCTGATTGCACTTCCTGTTACATAAATGAAACCCGATTTACATAAACATTTCAGTTATATATATATTTTTTAGAATATTATTTGCATCAAAGCAATTTTTAAAGCACACTCTAGGAAACAAAGGGTGAGTCATGTACAAACAGAAAATAATTAAAAAACAAAAAAACAAACATTCCCCCACTCTCCCCTTCCAACAGAAGAAGAAAATAAAAAACACCAACAAAACAAAAAACCATGAAGTGCCCTGGTTAATTTGGTTTCTCTCCAGAGGGCACTGGGCAAAATCTTGTAAGGAGAAAGTGGCACTGGGCAAAATCTTGTAAGGAGAAAGTGGCACTGGCCTCAGAATATAATTGGTCCTTTTAGTGCAGAGCCATTGGTGGCTGTGTGGTGATAGGTATTGCTATCACAGTTAAACCCCCATGCTGTGTTAAAGTGATAGGTCAGGCTTTGCTCCATGGCTTCAGGAAGGACTTAGGACGAGCCTTTCAAAGGCTTTGATGGCTGCCTCCTTTTGGTGAGCACCCCGAATCTTCATGAGGGGTTAGGATAAATAAATAAAGCAAGCTAACTTTCTGAAAACTGTATTCTACAGCTATGAAATCAGAAAGAGCCGCTACGCTGTTCACAGGAACTGTAGGAAAAGTTTCCATGTGCCCTTCTGTCCCGAACTTGTGATATTCACTTACCTATGGCAGGCCCAGGGTGGCTATAAAAACAACCCCTCACTCTTACTAGATTTAGATTTATTTCCTGGCAGTCTTTCCCACAGGAGGAACTCTGAGCTGCCAATGAGTTCAGAGGGGAAGCTTTGATAGACAGAACCTATCTTAGTCAAACAACCCATAATGGAGGAAAACATATCCCATTCACAGCTCACAAAAGGGTCACATTGCTTTCTCTTAATACACAGGTTCTGATAAAAGATCTCTATACAAGATTTATAAAATGCTCTAAAAAACTCGTCATCTAATTGTGCTTAGTCAAAATAATGCAATGCTTCGGTAAATAAATTACTGTCTTAACGGGAGCACTCAAAGTTACTTATGATTGATTTCATATAGAACTCTATATTATAAAACTCTGAAACCTGAATGAGATCTATTATATTGAATGTGTATATGTATCCTGTTAAGAAACTATATCTAAGCCATCTAAAGCAGAATAGTTGACATCTCTGTTAAATAGAACTTTTTTTTTTTTTTTTTGCTTAAATTTTCAATGGAATCAGAAACCTACTATACTGCTCACAGTGGGTGTACAGCTTGCCCACTTAACCGCTCATTTTGGAATGTACAATTAACATTTTTATACCAAGTTCTATCTTGTTAGCCTTGCCCTTTCTTTTAATGCTTTCTGTAACTCTGTATCTTTACTTCTTCAGCATGACCTTCTGGAATGCTCCTGGGATTAAGGTGAGTTTCACGATGCTCAGACCCCACGTAACCATAGACAGAGTTTAAGAGGACCACTTCTCGGTCCAGAGAACCACATGGAGTGAAATGAACAGAGTTATTTACAGACGCGCTTAGTCTTGCTTTGGTTCACACCGCACTTCTATGTGAAACCGCAGGGGGTTATGGGATAGCTAGGTCCCTTGGTTCACCCTGTTGACGATGTAACTCTTGACATTGGGAATGGGACGCACATCATTCTGGTGCTTGCGGCGTTCTATGAAGCAGGCCAGACGGGAGGTGTCTAAGGGGATCTTAGAGTAGCTGCCATTGTGGGGCTGTAGCCAGGGATGCTGCAGGCATGTGGCTGCCGTGGGCCGCCTCCGGAAGTCCTCCTGTAAGATTACGTTGATAAAATCCCTGGCAGCGTTGCTCAC
Source organism: Rhabdomys pumilio (assembly GCA_030674055.1). Taxonomy (NCBI): domain Eukaryota; kingdom Metazoa; phylum Chordata; class Mammalia; order Rodentia; family Muridae; genus Rhabdomys; species Rhabdomys pumilio. The sequence goes on from JANHMN010000011.1 coordinate 18,970,568, forward strand.
ACCGCAGAAATACTCATGGGGGAAGCTGAAGTCCACCCTGCACACGTTGATACAGGTCTCCTCTTTGCTCTCATCTAAGAAGGGAGAGACCCCACTAAGCATGACATATGTCAGAACCCCGATGCTCCAGATGTCTGTGCCCAGTGAGACAGGGATGCCTTGGATCACTTCGGGGGCAGCAAACTCAGGGTTCCCCAGCAGATGGTGGATGTGGAAGTGGCCTGAGATCTGGACAGCGTCTTCCAAGTCGATGAGCTTCACTCGAGGTACTGGGATCCGGAGGTCAATGAGCAGGTTCTCAGGCTACAGGGACCCAGGAAGGCAGGGACAAGAGAGGCAAGATCAGATCTTTGTTGACCCCAAGCTGGAGTCCGTTAGCTAACACAGTTCTATTATTCTTTGATTCAGTTTGTGCATGTGGAATAGTCCCTATGCAAAGGCAAGGGAGGTTTCAAACTCACTAAACTCTGGGCTTATGTGGCACTTTAGATAAGTTGGTTGGCATTGGGGAAGGGGTACAGGACTAACCGTATACTCCCGGCTGGCCTTCGAACTTACTATTTATACCAAACCGACCTGGAACTTACAGACAGCCTCCTGTCTTTGTTTCCTGACTGCTGGGCTTACAGGTAAGGGCTGCTGCACCCAGCCTGTACTTTCTCACCCTAGTGTTAGAGAGCCAACCCAGGACCTTATGCATGCTAACTAAGCAGGTGTTCTGCTACTAAGGCATACACCGGTATTCCAGAGGATCATACCTTCTTACCTACCCTTTGTTTTTGCAGTGAATCAAGAAAAGAAATAGCTTTTTAAGAAAAAAGAAGCTTCTTAGTAACTGTGTGTGTGTACACACGTGTGTGTGTGTGTGTGTGTGTGTGTGTGTGTGTGTGTATTTCTGGGTGATGGTAACACGAGCCTTTAATCTCAGCACTTGGGAAGCAGAAGCAGGTGGATCTATGAGTTTAAGGCCAGCCTGGTCTACAGGGTGAGTTCCAGCAAAACCAGGGCTACACAGAGAAACCCTTTCTTGAAAAAAAATTATGTTTTTATATGTATGTATCTTTATGAGTGTATTCCATGTGGGTGCAGGTGTGTTGGAGGTCATAAGAAAACACTGGATACACTACAGTTGGAGTTGCAGGTGGTTGTGAGCCAAACAATGTGGGTGCTGGGAAAGGAACTTGTGTCTAAAGCTCTGAATCACCTCTCCAGCCCTCAGAAATTCCTTTCTTTTACAGAATGAAGGAGAATAGGACATTAAGTGATATTATAAAGTTAGACTACTTGGTTAAAACTTTCATACCTTCTCCTACCCCAGGTGCCACCATCTCTGTGGTGTGTTCTTTTTCATTCCTGAACAATGCACTTGAGTAGGGTGAAAGTCTAGTCCTAGCTTAATAGTCACACGATGTCACAGTAAGTAGACAAAAGAAATTTCAAACTTTTCCTGAGCAGCAGTGACACATGCCTTTAATCCCAGCACTTGGGAGGCAGAGGCAGGCAGATCTCTGAGTTCGAGGCCAGCCTGGTCTACAGAGTGAGTTCCAGGACAGCCAGGGCTACACAGAGAAACCCTGTCGTTATAAAAACAAAATGAAACAACAACAATAAGAAGAAATTCACATGTGTATTCCTTAAGGAAATGGCTGGTCAGCTGAACTCATCTGTTTCACTGCACCAGGCACTGACTTTTCATTACCTTTATGTCCAAGTGTGCAACTCTGCAGTTGTGAAGGTACTGCAGAGCCTCCATGATGTCCCGGATGTAGAAAGCCACCTTTTCTTCCATCAGCTCATCGTGATTCATAAGGTAGTCCAAGAGTCGGCCGTCATCCATCCTGAAAGCGGGGTTGGGGGGGGGTGGATAAATAGAGAAACGACCCATGTATATTGCTTAAAAATCTCTAAGAGGTCTCTTATTAATAAAATTTAGTGTTTCATGTATTTTAGAGCCCAAAGTAAGTGCCACATTCAGAGCTAGAATGAATCAAGCTAAAAATGTATTATGCTACAGGAGAAATCCTTATAGCCTTGCTTACAGAACACTGTTTTGTTGGCTTTAAGGTCTAACCTGGCTGTAAGAGGTTAGGTTGAAGGAAAAGAAACGCCTGGTGCCTATAGTGAGCCTCATATATGTTAAAGGTGTTTTCACTTTTAACATTTTTAGATGGGAGAAATGTGAAGGAGGAAAGGTTTGTCCTCAGCATATCTGATCTCTTCTTAACTCCTTCACCTTTCTGACAGCTTGCCAACTTTTACAGACTGAAACTGGGATAAGTGGAGCCAGCCATATGCAGATTTGGATTCTGGTTCTGCCTCTTACCAACTGGTGGCTGTAGGCAATCACTTAAACTCTCTGTGCTTTGGCTTCCCTGAAAGGTACCATGTTTTAAGGTAGGGATAGCAACTGGCTGCCAACAGCAACATCAATGACAAAATAAGACCTACTCATATGTTTAAAAACTTGGTCCCCAGTTGCTGGAACTGTTTGGGAAGAATTAGGAGGTGTGGCCTTGTCAGCGAAGGTGTGGTATGGAGCAAACTTTGAAGGTTCAAAAGCCCATATCGTTCCCAGTTAGTTCCCTGCTTTGTGCTTGTGAGTCAAGTTGTAAGCTCTCAACAACAGCTCTAGAACCACGAACACCTGCCTGCATGCTCCCCATGATGGTCATGGACTCACCCTCTGAAACTGTAAGCCCCCAATAAACTCTTCTATATGTTGCCTTGGTCACGGTGTCTCATCACAGAAAGAGAGAAGTAACACACAGTGCTGAATAAACAGTAGCTATTTCTAGGCTCCCTGTGCCCTTTTGTAACAAGAAGGGATCAAACCTTTAATGTGAAGTAGGTCATTTGAGATACATCTCAGGAAATGCCCATGCCAAGGAGTGTGATCCAGTATAGGAATAACTTTCAACTGTAGCTGAAACCTGCACGGCCGTCTTCATTTTCTCCTTTAATTTGTTCCTTGCTATGGGACCCTTCTATTTTATTGATAGGTGAAAAGGATGGAGTCCCTGGAAGGCTCCCTACCTCCCTCTGATTTTCTAGGTATGAACCAAGAGAGGCAAGGGCAGAGAGGAGTGGTGCTGTGTTCATCACATGGAACTCCCAGAGATACTTAGAATAAATAAGGAGGACATTTACAGCGACACTGTCCCAGGCCCAGAAAGGATCACCCACCCCACCCTCCTTAGAGCTACTCTCCAGCCTGCATCCATCTGAGACTAGGGAATGGAAATCTCGATTTTCTGGTAGAGGAGGGTTCTTTCCACCAGTTATCCCTATTGACCACTACAGGCAGAGCAAGACTGAGCACGTGGCTCTACTCAGGCCTTGCTTCCCTGAAGATCACATCCAACAAAGCACGTTCTATGTTCTCATAGCCCTGAGTAATGTATTGTACTGGCTGGTTTTGTGTCAACTTGGCACAAGCTGGAGTTATCAAAGAGAATGGAATCTCAGTTGAGGAAATGCCTCCATGAGATCCATTTTCTCAATTAGTTGTCAAGGGTGGGAAGGCCCCTTGTGAGTGGTGCCATCCTTGGGCTGGTAGTCTTTGGTTCTGTAAGAAAGTAAACTGAACAAGTCAGGGGAAGCAAGCCAGTAAGTAACATCCCTCCATGGCCTCTGAATCAGCTCTTGCTTCCTGCCCTGCTTGAGTTCCAGTCCTGACTTCCTTTGGTGATGAACAGCAATGTGGAAGTGTAAGCTGAATAAATCTTTTCCTCCCCAACTTGCTTCTTGGTCATGATGTTCGTGCAGGAATGGAACCGCTGACTAAGACATGTATGGTCTCTGGTATTTCTCATGCCATATTTAAAGCATTATTTATCTCTTGGTCTTAACTATTGCACTTACAGTCCCTAAGGATAAGAGCTGTATCTTTCTGTGCCTAGTCCTACTGCAGATTGAAATACCAAGGCAGGCTGTTGTATCCATGAAATGCCTCCTTACACTGGGAAAAAGGGAGGGGTGCCAACCCCAGTGTGTTCTTGGTGTGGACAGAGTGACATCGTTCTTGACCTTGGGAGAGGGCCCTGGTGTGAGCCTCCATGAGTGTCAATGGCTGCTGTGGGTGTAAGGCTTGTTTGTGTAACAATGAACCAGTGCAGACCTCTTTCCTCCCGAGGAATGTCCTCCCTGTTAACAATAATGACTCCATGAATTAGAAACAGCACAGGAGTCGAGAGTGTGGCTATGTCTCCTTAAAACGGTAAACACTGGGACCTTCAGGACAGCCCTTAAGGCTATGGGAAAGAGCTCTAAATACATGAGTTCTCAACTATGTAAAAATATAAGGATGCAATATGAATTACTAGATTCACAATCTAAAGGAACACAGGCAGCTGCACTAATGAGCCAGCTTGTCAGACAGACACAAAGGCAAGCCAATTCCTAAGTCCAAGGTCAGCCTGGGACACAGCAAGTCAAGGCCCTGGTGTGGTAGAAATGGTGACTTCAGGACAGGGTCCCACCCAGCCAGCGAATCATCTACGTTTAACAAAGGCAGGCAGATCTCTGAGTTCTCTTGCAACGTTAAGAAAAAAAATGTATGCTTGCTGGCTCCTAATAACTAAAGGTCTGGAGTCACAGGGATGCTGACTTATAGGATAACCAAGAGGTAACTTAATGTAAATGACTGAATTGATATGTAAATTAAAAAATGGGCATTTGGTCTGCATGAGATGAGCTAAGCAGAACGTGGTAGCAGTTCTTTAGAATTTTCTCTATCGAAAGCTGAGCTGTCTGAAATCTCTGGAGAGAAAAAAAAGCTCTTCAAGATTTTTTTTCTAACTTTTCTAAGGATTTCTGACTTGGTTAGAAGATCCAATAATTTTTTTATGGCAGCTTTTCTGACTTTGGTTTGAAAATCCATGAGCTATTCAGATAGTTTTTAGAATATTTACTAGCAGAGAGAGCTGTCTCAACCAGAAAGTTCTTTAGAAAGGAAGAGAATGCTGTCTAGAACAGAGTAGAACACACACACGCACACACACACACACACACACACACACACACACACACACACAGAACAATCTGGAAAGCCATTTCAACAGAACCTAGGCTGCCAGCTTGGACCCACAATTTGATTTCTGTAGGGGGCGGTTCTGAAGCTAAGGTCCTGTTCACTAATTGGTTCTTGATCTGTCAGTAAAGAAAGCCATGAGCCAATTGCTGGTCAGAAGGGACAGGAGGGACATCCAGGTCCTTGGAGGCAAGCAGGGAGATGAAGAGATGAAAAGGAGTGAGGGAGTTCTCCATGCTTTGGAAAGAGGAGAGCCAGGCAACGGTCTCAGGAGGAATGGTGGTCACTCTTATAGGTGGGTCGTCAGAGATGTTTAGTAGTGACTAGATTCACCTGACCTGCTAAAGTTAGGACAGGTGGGAGGTTGGAGCTAAGAGTATTGATAAGGACATGCTTTTCCAGACAGGAGATAAGTAGCACCCAGCAATTGTGCCAAAGAGGCAGGTTAAAAATGAACAATTGTGTGTGTGTGTGTCTTTTATCCGTGGATTCAAAGGAAATTGGGCGGGGGCTGGTAGTGCAGCCCGTTCTGGAAGCTTAGGCGGGGTATCGAAAAGCTACACACAGCAAACTTCCAGTTGTTTGTTTTCAAAGCTCTCAGACACCCCTTCTCTCAGAATTCCCCTCCCAAGCCAAGGTTGGTCCTTAGCAAGGGTTGGGGGATGTGGGGAGGAGAGGAGGGAGAAGTTTTGATTGGATAATAAAGTAAATAAATGAATTAATGCAAAAGGCTGTATCTTTCTACATTTGATATCTAAAAAATCTGCCATTCCAGAAATGTCTTAGATGGAAGATTCTAGGTAGTAAATTGCAGTGCTAAGGCTATAGATTGATAGATAAACTTCTCTTGTTCCAACACCACTGCTGTCAGTCAGTCAACCACTAGGAAAGTCCTTTTAAATGAGCCAAGCCTGAGAGTACATAACAGGAAGAAAATGAAAATAAGGGTAAGAAATACAGATTACAGCTAAGGAAGAGAAATAATTTCTGGTGATCTAGTTTATAGTATGGTGACCAGAGATAACAATATGAACTGTTAGAGGCAGGCAGATTTCTGAGTTCGAGGCCAGCCTGGTCTACAGAGTGAGTTTCAGGACAGCCAGGGCTACACAGAGAACTCTGTCTCAAAAAAAAAAAAAAAAAAAAAAAAGAAGAAGAACAATATGAACTGTTAATATATTTCAATAGCTTGAGAAGAGAATTTTTTTTCAAAATATTTTCATTACAAAGAAACAACTCATGCTAATATTCTGGTTTGATGACTACACAATGTACACATGCAATGAAACACTGTACCCCATAAATATAAAACATGAAATGACACTTAGAAAAACTAGGAAAAGCATAGTGAGAAGACATGGTTTCAAGATCCACTGTATGGATCCAATAAAAGGATGGGTTCTCCACCCATGCTTTCATTGAGCTTGCTTTAAAGACCTTCTCCATTCTTGATTTCTCTAGTCTGTAGAGTGAGAACTACATTAATGTTGGGAGCCGACTTTAAGCAAAAAGCGGCTAGAAAGCAGCTATCAGCTTTGCAGCCATCTTGAGCCATATACCCTGACATGAGACTTGGTTTTCAACAGCCTACAACAGCTGAGCACACTCTGATATCCCACATAGCTTGTTTTGCTGTTAAGTGGCCCCAGCTGCAAGGAGCACGTGGTATCCATGCCTACAAGGCATGCGGTGCACGTGTTGTCCACGTGCTATCTACGCCATATATGCCTGTAAGGCGCACGTGCTGTCCACGCCTGTAAGGCTTACGTCATATCCACACCTGCAAGGCACGTGGTATCCACACGCCTACAAGGCACGTGGCAAAAGCCTATAAATACCCAGGATTTTGTTGTAGTGAGAGAGAGAGAGAGAGAGAGAGTGTGTGTGTGTGTGGTGTAGTAGTAGTAGGTGTAGTGGTGTGTGTACGGTGGAGACAGTAAAGAAGACTTTACTACAGATCCTCTGGCTTGTCTCTATTCTTCACGGCTCTTCCCCCTCTTCCCCCCACTCTCTCTCTTGCTAAACCCTGACCCGTGGACCGGAGCAGCAGTGCAGGCCGGGACGTTTTCGGCCCCCAAGCCAGGCAGAGTACGGACTTTTACAGTTTGGCGCCTGATGTGGGGCCCCAGTAAGCGAGTTTTTTACACATTAATATAAAGCTGGAGGTGAAAGAAAACACGGTCCATAGGACACTTTATAAACCATAAGGCACGCAACAAAATGTGACTCTTGTCCGTTAATTTTAGGTAATGGAGAACCCAGGTAGATGAGGACCCCACTAGAGATATTACGTCTGTACTCACAGTTCCAAAATCAGGATGTAGGACGTGGGGGACTCGTAGGTGTCATGGAGAGTGATGTACTGAGGGTGCTGCAGATGCTGGAGCAGGGCGGCCTCATGCGCGGCCTGCTCCTTCTTCTTCATTTTTTTGCTCACAAATTTCACAGCAACATCTTTGCGGGTTGCTTTGTGAATGCATTTCTTTACAATAGAGAAACGGCCTCTGCGAGACAAAGGAGGGGATGGTTTCCAAGGTTCATCAGTCAGCAGGGCATCATTTACCAGAATATGTTAGGGTATGTGTGTGTGTGTCCGCGCATTGTGCACACACGCCCAGGTGCATCGCTGAGACAGTAACATCTTACAAGTTGAGTGTTCCTAATCCAAAAATCCAAAATCCAAAATGCTCTAAAATCTGACAGCCTTTGTGTGCAGACATAGAATTACTGTGGAAAATTCTACAGCTGACTTCACATAGTAAGTGACAAAGTACAGGTATACCAGCCACATTACATGAAGTCACCTTCAGGCAAAGGAGTGCATGAAATACAGGTAACTATTTTTAAACTTCCCTTAGACTTCAAGACATCTCTTTGTGTCCATGTACATAGTTCCTAAAATCCTTAGTGCAGAAACACTTCTGACCCCAAGCATTTTGAAGAAGAGAAATCAAGCAATATTAGAAATCTTTCTGGGGCTGGAGTGATGGCTGAGAGGTCAAGGGTTCTGGCTGCTCTTCCAGAGGACAGGGGTTACATTCTCAGCATCCACAAGGCTGCTCACAACCTCCTATACCTTCCAAGGTAGCTCATGCCCTCTTCTTCGCCAGACACATATGTGATGCATATACATCCATGCAGCACTTAACTGTGCTCATAAAATAAAAACAAATAAATTAAAAAAAAAAAAAAGAAAGAAAGAAATTTCCTCCTGGGACTGGTAATTTGGCTCAGGGCATAAAGGTACCTGCTTATCTGAAGACATAGACCTGACAGCCTAAGCCGGGTGCCTGAAACTCACATAAAAGCACGAGAGTATTGACTCCACAAATTTGTCCCTGACCTCCACACATGTGCTGTCCTCACATGCGCTGTCCACACATGGGATGTGGCATGTGTGCACCGCTCCCCCCACAACATAATACACACACACACATATGAATACATAATGAAATGAAAAGAAATCTTTCCTTCTGTACTTTTAATTATGATATTATTATTATATAAAAAGCCATCTCTACTTTCTCATCATCCTAGGCTCTTTCAAACCTCAAAGGTAAATTAATATAATTTTTTAGCCAAGACATTTCTGTGCTTTTTGGAGCATCAGTGTGGGTTTGTTTTCTAGGCAGAATATACTTCTGCACAGAATGATGGGCTGGAGAGATGGCTTAGTGGTTAAGAGCCCTTGTTCCTGCAGAAGACTGGGGTTCAGTTCCCAGCACCTGCATGGTGGCTCACAACCGTCCATACCTACAATTTCAGGGGATTCAACAACCTCTCCTGGCTTCTACAGGGACCAGGCATGCATGTGGTGCACAGACATATACAGTCAAAAGTCATACACATAAAATAAATTAATTTTAAAAAAGAAAGTAAAATGAATATATGAAACTTTAAAAAATTCCCTTTAAAATTTTTTTTTTGTGTGTGTATGGCTATTTTGCCTACATGCATGTCTGTGCACTATGTGTGTGCAATGCTCCCAGAGGCTAGAAGAGAGAACCCTTGGTTATGAACCACCATGTAGGTGCTAGGATTGAATTCAGGTCCTGTGGAAGAGTAGCCAGTATTCTTACCTACTGATCTCAAATACAAAAACATCTTTACAAAATTTTGCCATGCTTTATCCACAGAGCAAGTTTGAGCAAGTTCTTTGATTACAGTGCAATGAAATTAGAAGTGAGTAACAAAATATAACTTAAATCTTATATATATTAAAGCATTTTATAGTACTTACAACTCATTGTAATTGGCTCAAGAAATAAGCCATAGTCGAAAAATACACAGAAACAATGATAATGAAAATATCATAGACCAAAATTTGAGACATGTAACTAAAATTACACTTTTAGGAAAATTTTGAGGTTTAAAAATCTTGTATTACATGTTGGCGCACGCCTTTAATCCCAGCACTTGGGAGGCAGAGGCAGGTGGATTTCTGAGTTCGAGGCCAGCCTGGTCTACAGAGTGAGTTCCAGGACAGCCAGGACTACACAGAAAAACACTGTCTCGAAAAGCAAAAACAAAAACAAAAACAAAAACAAAAACAAAAACAAAAAAATCTTGTATTACACCTGGCCTGGTGGCACACGCCTTTCATCTCAGCACTGGGAAGGCAGAGGCAGGCAGATGTCTGAGTTCAAGGCCAGTCTGGTCTACAAAGTGAGTTCCAGGATAGCCAGGGGTCTCAAAACTAAACCAAACCAAACCAAACCAAACCAAACCAAACCAAAACAAAACAAAACAAAACAAAACAAAACAAAATGAAACAAAGAAAAAGCTAAGTGTCAACAAGGCAAGCTTCCAACTCCAGTAAAGAAAAAAAAAATGGAAGAACATTCCCAGGAATTCGCTAGCTGTTTTTCAACCAAAAGAGACAAAATAGAAAGAAACACCAACAAACCAAGCCAGTCATTCTCCTGTTGTGAGATGGATGGTATCCTTACCTGCCAATCTCGTTCAGTTCCGTGTAAGCAGAATCAAAATTTTCCTTCCAAGAAATGGTGGCACCGTCAGCAGCTGCATCTTTGGGAGAGGGAGAATCCACATGTGACATTACAAAGATATTTCAGCATAATAACCTCAGGGGAATTCTTATGACTAAATATCCTTTCACAGTGACCCAGTGGTGAAAGGCTGTGATTCTCTGGACTGTTATTTTAAAAGTGTCCAAGGGGGATGGATATGGCAGAGTCAAGCAGTCATCGTTTCCTCAAACAGGGAGATCATGGGACAGGATCAGAAATATAGCTTCACAAAAAGTCAGAGAAACATAGGAAGGTGGAAAGAAGAACTCTGGAAGGACTAGAAAAGTCAGAGAAAATGCGGGGTATGGGCAGCAGAGAGGATGAGTGAGCTGAAGGTTGTGGGGGAAAAGAGGGAAGCAGTGTGGGCCAAGTGTTCTAGAGACTTCTCTGCCTGACATCACTGTCCTTGTCCTTCTGCAGGCTTTTCCTGTATGGTTCTCAGCCTTCCTAATGCTTTGACCCTTTATCCACAGAGCAAGATCCTCAGGCTGTGGTGACCCCAAGCATACCATTAAAGTAACAAGTTTCCTCTTTTAAAATGTCTCCAGGACCAAAATGGGCAGAGATGGTGGGTCAGTGAGCAAAGTGGGCAAAGTGAGAACCACACTGGTAACGTAGTCACATTTAGTTAGTTACATGTATGTCTTAGCCAATTTCTATTTTATGTAGATCCATGTTGAAAAGCAAACTCTGGAAGGGTGGGGCAAATGTCAAGGTTTCATAGGATGTGAACTCCTTTTCTCTTGGTGTTTTAAGTTGTTGAGCCCAGCAGTCCCTGACACGGTAGGAAACACGCGCCTGCCAGAGGCACCCAGGGGAAAACAGGCTTTGCACTCCACAAGAGATCTAAGAGGAGGGCCAGTGCCAGAAAGCACACTGTAACAAAGGTCTCCTGTATATCCTTTGAGGTTCCCCTGAGGAACCCCAAAAGGCATATGACCAGCAAGGGTAGTAGATCTAATGTTGGCTCTGAGATACCTCCTGAGACACTCCGTCTGGTCTGTTAAAGGTGGTCTGATGGAAGCTGTCACATGGTCCCAAGACACCTCCTCATGGGGGTCAGAGACACCCAGCGATTTTGTTACAGTGGCCCACCGCCTTGCTTCCATTGGCTAGCTGTCCTCCGTCTGCTGGGACTCACCATACTCTGGAAGGCGCACGAACTCCGAGGGTTCACTGGGAAGGCTGATTCCCCAGGGGTTGCTGGCGCTGACCCTGAACTGATAAGGGCACCCAGGACTAAGGTCTTCAATGACCAGGTAAGTGTCCAAGGTCGAAGCTACCGACTGCTGCCAGACCTGGGAACCTAGAGAGACAGAAACATTGTTTCAAAGGCCTAGAAAACGGAGAGAGTCAGAGTCAAAGGCATTGTTTCAAAGGCCTTCGGCAAACAAAGACAGGGAAATGAACAGTGAGGTCGCTGTCAGGCTCTGAAAACCTCCAGGCCAATCGTGGGGGATTTTGGCCCAGTTTTCCTAAGTAACAGGCTAAATGACAGCTGGTGGAAGAAGCTGACCTAGTGGTTCTAATCTATCTCAAACGAGCAAGGTGGAGAGTTAGCACTGATTGGTTATACGTGGGAATCTGTGGCCGGAAGTATGATTAGGCGGAAAGAAAATATAAGTCAGGAACAAAATGAGAGGAAACATGCCTTTGGAAATTGAAACAAAAATTAACACACATGGGGCATATTACATGTGGAAACACTCCAGGGCACAGCACAATTCTCCCCTTTAACTTCAGCTGAAGTTCACAGAACCCAGTGATGACTGGAGCACTAATCTTGCCTGACAGATGAAGAAGTAGGCGCCTCAGAAACACTAACCAGTGTGCCTATGAGAACTTACGTTTCTGGGATGAGCTATGAACTTAACACAGAAATAGTGAAACAGGGTTTTGTGGCTCAGCAGTCACACCTGGGCTGGCCCTGCACAGCCTGCTGCAGACAGCTTTAGAAAAAGGCTGAAATAGTTTTATAACTGCACACTTCCTCCTTAAGAAAAAAAGAATTAAAATAACGCTAGAATAGAAGGAAAAGTAAAACAAACGGTCTTGGGGCGGGCAAGCAGGTGCTTTAGGTTCAGTTGAATCATTCATAATGTGGTTTGGAGCTGTGTCTAATAATAATAATAATTAGATAATAATAATTATTAAATATAACCATCAAATAATAATAATAGTAATTATTATTATTATTATTATTATTATTATTACTACTACTACTACAGAGTTTCACTATGTAGCTGGCTCTAGCTGACTTATGTAGACCAGGCTGGCTTCGAACTCAAGATCCTCCTGTCAATGCCTCCTGAGTGCTAGGATTAAAAGTGTTCGCCACCACACCTGGCTTAAACTATCTTTCTCCACAGTTAAAGGTATATGTGCATATACATGTTGTAGAGTATATCTGGAGGGGGAGGGGTAGAGCTCTGCTCATCCTACCGTGGTTTCTGGTCTGGGAGAAAAACCAGATTAGTCAACTACAGAGCTAGGTCTAGTGGGAGCTTGCCCCTTATTAACAGCCTGTTTTTTTTTTTTTTACTCTTTAGGCTTTAGCTTCCCATCTGTAACTTGGGCTCAGTAGCCCCATCTGTGTGCTTGAACTGGATAAACAGGACAAAGCAATGAAGACACACTGCCACCTAGTGGCTGCGCCCGGACGGCACCAGAGAGGTTTCCATCTGGGAACCATGGGCAGATACAGCCTGGCTCCAGGCTTCGGTGCTAAACTCCCAGGGCGCCCTAGCCAGGCTGATACCAGTGAATGGGAAGATATTTGAAGCCTAAGGTTCGCGACTCTGAAGACCTCCTAAGAGGAGGCAGATATAGAAGAGCAGAGCAACATACCTTCCTCGCGGTACTCCACTGTGTACCCCGAAATAGTGCAGTTCCCGGTGCTGGCTGGGGGTAGCCAGCGGAGGATGACAGAGGTGCAGCTCCTCTCCTGTGCGATTGGGCGGTTGGGGGCTGCGGGTACACCTGTGGAGACAGACAGCAGGGCGGGTGCGGCTTCTCAGAGCTGGGAGTTGCATGCCCTAGCAGCACGGTGTACAGGAAAGATACCAAAAATGTCTTAAATCTGGATCATAACCTTGTTCGTGAAGCACACCTTTCTCTAGGCCCAAGGGAGGCCTAGGAGATGGGATATGCTGTCTGATGACTTCCCTCAATTAAACATGGTCAGGAACCATGCTGGAAGTTAGGGGTAGGAGGTTAGTAGGACTGAGTGAGTGTCTTCCCATTGGTCTGCGTGCTGCTTTAGATTCTTTCTTCTGAGTCTCATGGTGTCCTGTGTTTTGGCCACGTTCACTTAAAATGGCCAATATATAAAGTCTTCGAGGCCAGACTAGGAAAGGCAGAATAGAAGACAGCCAGGGCAGTGGGGAGGGAGGAATTTGGAGTTATTGTTTATAGAAACAGCTAATAAAAGAGTTATGTGGATGGATGGTGGTGACCACAAACCAATGGGTGTGTCCTCAGTGCATTAAACTCTACACTTAAAAGTGGTTAAGATGCTAAGTTTTATTGTTGTGTTTTGTTACAGTTAAATGCTCTGAGAGAGAGAGAGAGAGAGAGAGAGAGAGAGAGAGAGAGAGAGAGAGAGAGAGA
>JANHMN010000011.1:18984245-18994667 GCA_030674055.1 Rhabdomys pumilio
AGAGAGAGAGAGAGAGAGAGAGAGAGAGAGAGAGAGAGAGAGAGAGACGGATTACGGCATACCTTGCACCTTAACTGTAGCAGACGTGGATGCAGTTCCGTGGTCATTTGTTGCTATGCAGGTATAAATCCCGCTGTCTTGGGGCATCAGGTTGCAGATCTTGAGGGTGCTCTCCCCAGAATCACTAGGACATTAAATGGATCTTCTTCAGACTCCCGTAGGGATAAGTTGAGGGATGTGTAAAATGTCAGAGGCTTGGTTCCTGGTATGCGGAGCTGAGGGTGCATGCCTCCTCCAGCTCAGCCTGCCTCTACAACTTGGATTAAACACCTTACATCCATTTCCTTAAGTGGGGAATTTATTTATTTATTTATTGATTGATTGATTGATAGATTGATTTAATTCCCTTTGCATCCCAATCGTAGCTTTCCCTTCTGGTGTTTCCCCCATACACACAGTCCTACCCTCTCACCCACTCCCTCTGGGTATCCCCCAATGCTGGCACATCAAATTACTGCAAGGCTAGGCGCATTCTTTCCCACTGAGGCCAGACAAAGCAGCCCAGTTAGGAGAACGTATTACACCCACAGGCAACAGGTTTAAGGGTGCTCCCGTTGTTGGGGAGACCCACATGAAGACCTGGAGCTACACATTTGCTACATATGTGTGGGGAGGCCTAGTTCCAGCCCTTGTATCTTTAGTTAGTAGTTCAGACGCTGAGAGCCCCGAGGGTCCAGGTTAATTAATTCTGTTGGTCTTCCTGTGGAGCTTCTATCACCTTTGGGGCCCTCAGGGAGGGTTTTTTCCTCACTATGCTTGTTGCCCAAATTTGTATAAATAAGGAATAGAATGGGAATGAAGTGATGTATGAATTAGAAATAATCAAATCAAGTTCGAGTTAAGACGGGTTTTTAGCTTATAGTAGAAACCGTGTATTAGGCAGACTAGCAATGTTCTTAGTTTTGGATTCTGTGTTCAATAAATTACCTGTATCAAAGCTAAAACAAAAGATAGAATGCACTGCGGTGCCCCTCTGTTTGAACACACAACCTGAAATGTCTGTGAACTTTCTGTGGTAAAATGAGTCTTAGAAACGAGTTAGCCCTAAAATACACCTTATTTGTGAAGTTTGAGTTTAGACGTGTTTTTGGTTTTGGTAGAAACCCTGTATTAGGTGGACTAGCAGTGTTCTTAGTTTTGGAAACTGTGTTCAATAAAGTACCTGTATCAAAGCTAAAAAAAAAAAAAAAAAATCTATATATTATCTAAAAAAAAAAAGAAGAAAAAAAGAAATAATCAAATCCTATAACCTACCGGTTTTTAAGTACATCATACAAATAATTCTTCTGCTGAAATAACATCAGCCCCTTAAGTCAGTAACAAATGGTAAAACAAAATCAATGAGGAATATGCTTGAGTATTTCAGATCTTACACGAGGGACCTTTAAATCACTAAGTAGGTGTCTGCGGACATGACTCAGTGGCTTAAGTGCTTGTTGGACAAGCCTGAGAATCTGAGTTAGTAACAAGTTGGGTGTGGCTTGTGCCTGTGACCCCAGAACTGGGTAGGTCGGGGAGATCCAGAGGTTCGCTGGCCAGCTAGTCTAGCTGAAACAGTAAGCTCCAGGTTTCATGAGAGAGGTGATGTCTCAAAAAAAAAAAACCAGGAAGAGAGCAGCCGATGAAAACACTTGGAGTGAACCTCTGGCCTCCATACACTGTCAAATGTACACACATACCACACACACGTATATACACACCATATATACATACACACACATACCACACACACACTACACACACACACACATCACACATATCACACACACACACACACACACACACACATTGAACCAAGAAAGGGTAAATTCCTGTAATTAAATGGTAACTTTCTCGCTTGCTCCAGAAGGACTTTCAGAAGCACTTCGCAGAAGGAACATCTCTGAAAGGCTTAAATTACAGGGAAGTCAATCGCTCCCTTTGTGGCAATTTGAATGAGAATGGCTCCCATAGCGTCAAATATTTGAATGTTTGGTGCCCAGTTGGTAGAACTGTTTAGAAAGGATTGGGAGATATGACCTTGGGCTTTGAGGTCTCGAAAGCTCATGCCAGGCCCAGTCTCCATCTTTCTCTGCCTCCTGCTTGTGGATCTCAGCTAGTGCTCGGAGTCACGCATGCTTGCCTGCTGCCATGCCCCTGCCGTGATGGTCATGTGTCTTCTACTCTCTGGAACCATGAGCTCCAAATTAAATGTTTTCTTCTCTATGTTCCCTTGGTCATGGCGCCTTTTCACATCAGTAGAAAGGTGACTAAGACACCATCCCTGCGGTATGATGTATTCTGAAATCTTCATGGTTTTTGCCAAACAATGACTCTCACACTGAACTGCTAAGACCCATGAGGTTTTATGGCCTGCCCAGACATCTCTTTTGGAAACATCAAAGAAGATACCTTCCCCAACAGACACACACACACACACACTCACAAACACAAATACTTACATATATAAACAGATACACAGACAATCACAAACACAGACTCACAGACACACACAAACACACACACAAAAACAATCACAAACATGGACTCATACACACATAGACACATAGACAGTCACAAACACACACGCACAAACACTTACAAACACAGACACATACATACACAAACAGAAACACAATCACAAACACAGATTCACAGATGCACACACAGAGACACAAAAACAATCACAAACACAGACTCATAGATACTCTCACACATAAACACACAATCACACAGACTCACAGACACTCACAAACACAGACAAATATTTACATACACAAACAGAAACAGACAATCACAAACAGACTCACAGATACAAACACACCCACAGACACACAAACACTCACAAACACAGACACGTAAATACATACACAAATAGACACACCCACACATACACACACTCACAAACACAATTTAAGCCAGTGGAAATGTGCTCTATTCCAGGCATTTGTCTAAGTGTCTGGTGAGCCATTAGAACTTGGTACTGCTTGTCTGCTGTAAGCAGCCACACTCAGTGATGCTCAGAATTCATGGGGGGACAAGTTAGCAGAGTGGTTCGGAGGCAGTCAACCAAGCAGCCTTTAGTGTAGGTGCACCTCGTGGCTTGATATCCCACTGCACAGTTTGGAATATGCACCACCATCCCCCTCATAAAACAGCTCTTAGGTAAGGAACAAATCACACCACCATCTTTATCTCAAGCGTCCAGATGGGCATCAAGCATTCCCGGGTGTTCAGTTAGCATTCAGTACTTGTGACAGATCTCCCTGGGGATCCTTGGACACACCATCTAATAGTGTGCCTATAAGGCAGGACACAGAAACATTTTCTATTTATAGTTCAGGCTTGGCCTGTTATTTAAAGGATAGTTTTTAAAATCTGCTTTCTGTAGGCCCTGCACAGTGTTTCTAGATGGTTCCTGTAAGCCTCATGTCTATCTGTCTGGTGCTGGGCAGCACACTTAGTGTATGCTGGCACAGTCCCGAGCCAGGCTGAGAGGCCAGCTGCAGAGTGGGCAGCTGAGGCTGTGCTTAAGACTTGAATACAGGGTGCTCTGGTGTCGGTGGTGGGGGAGGGAGGGGACTAATCCACCATGTTTTTAATGAACTCTCTCTCCTAATCAAGGCCAAGTGTATGATCTGGAATAAACAATAGGATAGATCTTTTGGGGTAACTAGTAATCCAGAGAGGATTTCACCCCAGTCCAGCCTCTGGGTGCTATGGGCCCAGACACTGGATGATCTCCTTACCAGGAGGAGATGGTATATGTGGCTGAACTGTTGTCAGTGTCTAGGATGTTCTGATCTGGACCCTTCCAGGTGATGCTGGGCTTTGGCCGCCCACAGGCTTTACACTGTAGTAGCACCGTGTCTCCAAGCAAGCAGGTCACATCTACTAAGGGCACAAGGAATTCCGGAGCCACTGCAATTGAATTGATACACACTCGTGTTACTTCTCGAAAGAAACAACAGCCATTTTAGACACTGTACTATTCTCGACCTCGGAGATGGAGCATCAGGGTTCAAACGACCCTCCCCCCTAACATTGTCTGATCAGTGTGCATTGTTTGATCTGTGAGAAACTCACTATGTAGATCAGGCTGGCCTCGAACCCAGAAAGATCCACCTTTCGGTGCTGGGATTAAAGGCGTGCACGGCCATGCCCACCTTTGTGTCCCTTTATTTAACAGAAACATTAGAAACAAAAGCAAAAGAGAGGGGGAAGCTTCATGGCGCCATAATGTAGAGGTGGTATTTGGGAATGTTTCACAATACAGTCTTTGAGCTTTATACAAATGTATTTTTTAATTAATTTAATCAAAGTCGAACCCCTTACACATCGTACATGCTATACCCTTTGCACTTACTAGTTTATCTTAATGATCTCTCCTTATTCATAAATACAGAAGCGTATCACCATTGCTTAAGTCCCCACCTTAAAGCTAGCTATATTGTCACTTATTTAGCCAGTCCCCACATTCTCACTTCTATCCCCTTAAAAACTCACCTTCCTGGATGAAATTTGGGTTCAAGATCTGAAAAAGAAACACACACAAAAAAAACAGAAAATTGCTTGAACCTTTCTAACTTGGAGAAAATGATAGACTTTACTGAGTCAGAAGCAAGGACCGTTTGGGGTAACGCCTTCGGGAGCCCACCCTTTCTTTCCCTGTGCTGTTATGGACGGCTACAGTCATACATACCATCTTTGACACCAAAGGGCATAGGATTACTTCCTGTCTAAGATGGCCACTGGGTGGGCTTACTGCTGGATGGTGGTTGTGGCCACCTCTCTCCCTTCCTCTCTGTCGACCTTTTTCCATTCACAACCCCATACTCTTCCTATTGATACATCCTGTATCAATACCATCGTAACAATTTCCCCACAAACTACGGGCAGGAACAAAAGCCATGAGAGGGATCAAACTGGGTCACAGCAATGAATCTACCCAGTGGTTCCCTTTCAAAGGTCCCCCTCCACCTGTATTTGGCCCTAAGCAGAGCTTTTCTGGTTGAAGAAAAGCAGTAGATTCCAGCTGCCTATCTGATCCCAGTCACAACTCTGTGGCCCTGGCCTCCACAGGGGATGGACAAACACCTGATCGTCATGCTACTTGAGGAAGCAAAAGAAGATTCCAGCCCACTAAATGATTCTTGAATTCCATGGGTGGTCTGAGGAGAAAACAGCAGTACACTCAAATGTGCCCTGCCCCAGAATACCCGGTCACTCTAGCCAGCCTGGAAAGTTATTCTTTCTCGAGTGGCTGCACACTTTGCTCAGTTCCCAGCCTTTTGTATTACCTCTCCACAGG
This sequence comes from Rhabdomys pumilio, assembly GCA_030674055.1. Classification (NCBI taxonomy): domain Eukaryota; kingdom Metazoa; phylum Chordata; class Mammalia; order Rodentia; family Muridae; genus Rhabdomys; species Rhabdomys pumilio. The sequence continues at coordinate 18,989,596 of JANHMN010000011.1, forward strand.
CAAAGAGAAGCCCAGCTCACAAAAAATCTGGTTGGTGAGGAACCTCAAGCTTTAGTGAAATGAGAGCCAGGTGTCACCTTCTGTTCTGCATGGTTGCATGCTCACTACTTGACATTGATTGGCATTAATTTTCCTCCATTATGAAATGGAAAAAAAAAAGACCTAGTGTGGTTGGCTATCACAGACATAATAAGTACAGTTAAATATGCCAAGTGCTTGCTGCGGTGCTTGTTGAATAACGAGTACTTAATTCCTATTCAGATAGAAATGTGAAGTTCTAATGGCCTTCCTTCTGCTAAGCTGTCTGTGGAGGTGCCTAACCTACTTTATCATGCAAGGTTCTTGCCTTCCAGCTAGGGTGGAAAACTCACCTTACACAAAGAAAAGCTCAGGTAGAGCTTCTCACATGGTCTGTCCCTGCCTCCTGTGACACACTGTTTCTGTGTGTTCTTATATAGAGAGGTGTGTGTAGGAGCCCTCTGGAAGGCTCTTATTTTCTCCTTGAGGGTTCCCCTTTGCACACAAACTGCCCTTTTACACTTAGGGTTTTCACTAAGTTGGCTGTAGGCACCCTTGAGGTGCTAATTCTGGAATAGTGTGGGGACCTCGACTTATGCAGTATTAGTCTGAAGATGCCGCCTCCCCACCTCTGCACCCTCGAGCTCCTTCAAACCAATGGTTCCTGCTCCTTGACAGAGGCAGCTTAAAACCAGAAAGTGCAGGCAATGCCTGGACCTCATGACCAAAGCTGCTGTCTGGCTTGGTGTGAAGTGTGCAGGCATTTGGAGTAGGGGAGAGTGTACTAGGGACTGAGTCCACAGCTTTGAATGTTAGGCAAGTGCTCTGTGCTGACCTACAACCCTTTGTAAGTTTCCTCATTTAAAATTTTGATATAAGGCCTTACCAAATTGCTAGAGCAGGCTTTAAACTAGTGCTTCTCCTGCCTCGGCCTTCTGAATAGTTGAGGTTCCAGGCATCATGTGTTATTATGTCTGGCTATCTGGCTGTCATTTAACACACACACACACACACACACACACACACACACACACACACATTCATTCTTTGAGAATTGTATATACACAATGTATTTTGATCATATCACCTCACTCCCTCTCCAGCTCCTTCCAGAACTTCCTGCTATATTCCCTCCCAGCTTCATGTCCTCTCTTCTCATAGCCCAGAGTCCAGTCGGTACTGTCCATGTTCATGGTGCTATGCAGCTCCGTCTGTTGGAGCACAGGCAGCCTACAAGGGGCCACTTTCCTGAGGAACTCTGACCTTCCTATTCCAGGAGCCTTCAATTGACAGCCGTCAGCTAGGGCTGGGTTCCGAGTCCCTCCCCTATCTGTGCCGGCTTCTTGTCTGGCTAGCAGGGAACCACTGCTGTGGAGAAGTCATACAAGCGATGGCTCTGCACACCCAGAAGACACTTTTTCATGGTCGCCCTCCTCAGCCTTTGGCTCTCATAACCTCGCTGTTCCTCTTCTGCAGTGTTCCCTCTGGGCAGGGGCTGTGATACCGACATCTCATTTAGCGTTGAACGCTTCACAGTTGAATTCATTCATGCTCAGGGCTCTAAGCAGCTATGGGTCTGTGTATTAATTGTCCATGGCGAAAGAAGCTACACTGATCTGTTGGTCCCGGGAGTTAGGCGCGACAGTGCGTTTTGTTTTAAAAAGCTCCACTCAGGAGAATTCCCGGGCAGCCGGGTTGAAGGACCTCTGGTAGCTGATTGGGGCTGTGTGAGGCACCTGATCTCTAACCTGCTAGCTTCTGTGGATGTGTGACACGTGGAAGGGTGTGGTAAATAAAAGCTATTGAGTCTCTCACACACACTAAGAGACCTCTCCGTGTGAAAATATTCTGGCCCATGTTAGAAGGAAGGGTATAAAACTTTCTTCAGGGTATCGAGGGCGATCATTAACTACTACAGGAGCACCATGGTACCAACCGGGCGCGCGCGAGAGGCCGTACACTGGCTTTCCGACCTGGCTCAGGTAAGGTAGGCAAGACTGGGTCAGTTATTTGGCACAGAAAGGAGGCTAAGAATATTTCCAGTGGTTACCCAGTACTGGGCTTGCAGGAGGCTTTCCTTCCCACCCAAGAAACACTGGCTGATGTGTGCGTGCTTTTGTGGACACAGAACTACAAACACACTGTATTTATAAAACAGTATATAATATTTAGGTGACTTTTCCTTATCCTCTTCTTCCTCCTCCTCCACTTCCTCCTTCTCCTTCTCTCTCCCTTCTTCTCCCTTCTCCCCTTCCTTCTTTTTGGTTTTGTTTCATTCCCCCCCCCCCCCTTGAGGTTTCCTTTTGTAGGCCTGTCTGTCCTGGAACTTGTTCCATAGACCAGGCTGGCCTCAACTTACAGAGACCAGGCTGGCCTCAACTTAAACAGAGGACTTACAGAAGTCCTCTGTCTTCAAAGAGCTGGGATTCAAGACATGCGTCATGATCCAGCTCTCCTTTTCCTTCTTACTTGGACTTTCCAAATTTTCTGCAGTTGACCCATTTCACTGTCATAGTGTTTTGTAAAGAAAGGTGCAGTCAGACCAATCAGACCCTGAGCTCTTCAGGGTGGGAGCTGCTGTTATTCACCCCTGTGCCCAGGATCTCACACAATGGGCATTCGATACATGTTGGTGAACGCGTGCTTGCTCTCTCACCTCATTTCATGACTCTCAAGTATGTTAGGTTCATAAGCAGGACTCAAAACAAGGTCAAAAGATATGTAAAATGTAAAATAACTAGTTCCAGGTAAATGTCTAATATCTGACTAGAGCCTGCTTGCAAATAGATAGACCATAAACTTTGGGAAAACGACCTTAAAACAACATTGTGCACAGCCTCTGAGAGTAGAGGCTCTTGGTGGAGTGAGGTGAAAGTGTGTAAACGCTGGGAGAAGACAGGAATGAGGAGGCCCTGGCGCTCTCTGCATAGGACTAAGCTTCCTCTGAGGATTGTAATGCCAACATGGTTTTGTGGACACAGACCTCTGTAATCTGCGGATTGTAATGCCAACATGGAAGGTTTGTCTGATGTTGGTAAAGATTTATTGAGCAGACCCCGGTTAGGTGGTTGTACCAGGAGGGAACAAGGTAGACAGGTGCATTGTCATCCACAGGCTTCAGCACAGTGGGAAGATGGGATGCGATGACATTTGCATTATAAGTTTGCCATGGTATGGACCAGTCCTCAACAGATAACACTATTTAGACTCTGCAGCATCCGATTCCCCTATCCATCAGGACTCTAGTGGAGAAAGAACCTGAGGATGCCAAACAGGCTCTGTTCAGTGGCCTGTACTTCCCACTATGATGGAGATTCCCCAGAGAGAAAGATATGGAGCTCCTACCAGGAGTCTCACAGGGAAGACAATGGAGCAAGCGGCAAGTCAATATATTTCATATACACTTGAGGTGCCAGGCACTGAACCCAGGCAAGCACCCAGCGCTAAGCTACACTCTCAGGTCTTAGTAGGAAAAACTGAAGTGAGACTTCAAAAGCCTAGGAGAACACACCCCAAATGACTGCAGAGAGAGAGTTTGTCTTACTTCTCTTTCTCATTGTGGAACCCTAGCTGAATCGTGTGTGCTATTGATCACATACGCTGCTGAAGAAATGAACACTCCTTCTTAGGTTGTAGGTTTAGTGGGGATGCTGGGGAGAGGCTCAACTACAGGTTCTTCACCTGGAAAGACCCAGGGAAGCCATCTTCCTTTCTTTGCCTTTTGGCTGTCCCAGGGAGGAGAGCGGGTGTTGCTGACCGTGGTAATACCAGCACAGGTCTGGGCAGCATTATCTAATTGGCATATACGACTCACAAACACCTTCCTTAGATCTTCCAAAGCCCCAGAGAAACACAGAGGCAGGATTGCTGAGATGGGGAAGCGAAGTGTAAGATGCCACGGTGACCGTGGGTTGGCTGGCTATGGGAGTCTCTGAATTGGCTCAGTACTCTGTCTGTCACAGTGTAGAGTGCACTGGGAGATGTCCGGGGAGAGCACTGCACTATGTCTTTAATGCCAAAGGCCCACCTGCTCTCCTTGGCTGCCTCTGCCCAATCTTTTTCCCATCTTCCACAAGCTTCCCAGCGTGAACTTAGACCCCAGTGAGGTTCCACACTGATGCTTTTGCTAGCTGTGTCTGTGGATCATGTCTACAGAAGACCCTTTTCTTCTTTCTATTTGAAGCAAATCTAAGTATTGGCAGGAGATGGCCATGACGCTGCTCTCCTACTGTGATCTAGTCAGGAATTATTTGTCTATGGATCTGAATGGCTCCCAGGCCCATGAGGGCGAAGGCCAAGTCGTCTTCTTATTTTACCTCTAAATTTAGCACCAAATTTGCCATGTGGTGTTCTGTATCTGTCAAATCACTGACAGCTTTTAGTGGTAGGAGGTAAATTTGGAGGAGGTAAAGATAATGCATCCTCCCAAGAAACTGGAGTGCTTTTCATTTTCTATAAATTGGACATGTGACTTCCTTGGGAATCCCGTTGGTCAGTCCAGGTCTGGGATTCAGCCGACGGTGCTCTTCCTCTATGCTTGTTCAGAGGATGGCACCTTGGGGCCTCTGATCATGAGCTGCCATGCATAAAATCTTATCTGCATTGCATTTGCTCACCAGTCTTGTGCACGGTCAGCAGATGGTAACCCTTCTGTGTTTTATGTACCATCAGAGTCATCAATCATGGTGTTAAACACAGTATCAGTTGTAGAACAAGTCAAAAGTTGTTGAATCAGATTAACTCAGGTCCCTCTATTACTGGACTAGAATCTGGGTCTCCTGACTGTGTTGTCTGGTGACAATTGTGGGTATGTGCAGGGACTAGAGGTACTAATCCCAAGTCTCAGATATTTCTTAAAATTGAATGTCTGCCAAACAGGTGGGCAGTGTGCATGGTGACGGATGGATGGGAAGCCACGGAGAAGTAGCCTGTCAGATAGACGTGGTTGTGGAGGAAATGTGGTGTTATTCACACAAAATGCATGTGGTCTGACTCTGAGAGATGCAGGAGAGAGAGAGAGAGAGAGAGAGAGAGAGAGAGAGAGAGAGAGAGAG
>JANHMN010000011.1:19001506-19022804 GCA_030674055.1 Rhabdomys pumilio
TCTCTCTCTCTCTCTCTCTCTCTCTCTCTCTCTCTCTCTCTCTCTCTGTGTGTGTGTGTGTGTGTGTGTATGTGTAGCCCTGGATGTCCTGGAACTAGTTCTGTAGACCAGGTTGGACCTGAGCTCAGACATCCACCTGCCTGTGCCTTCCGAGTGCTGGGATTGAAGGTGTGCTGGGATTGACCAGTGCCTGACAGAGAAGCTTCCTTTCTGCATAGGGCAGTGGTTAATGTATAGATCCACAAATGATCAAAGTGCTGAGGATGAGTGACTTCTGAGTGCTCAGCCATATGTGAGACAGGAGCATCACACATATCCCCCGCCCCGCCCCGAGACACTGGGAACACCCTGGAAGAGGGGACAGAGAGAACGCAAGATCTGGAGGATGCAGAGAACTCAATATGGCTGTTGCAACATGAACTCACAACTGTGGCTATCTGCACAAGACTGAGCCTGACAAGATTACATGAGGAAGACGTGAGGGACACATAAGGCCCCATCCCTAGCTGCGGAGCTATTGTCATTGTTGGGGTGGGAGGGGGGTTGTTCTTGTTTCTTCAGTGGTGTAGTCACTGATACGGTGCCTGTGCTTGAGTGAGGAACACCAATTAAATTCAGTGGGCATTTAAGAATAAAACAAACACTATGGAAGGAGGAAAGGCTACCTGTTGGGAAGAATGGGGCTGGGAGGGAGTGGGGGAGGTAAGAGCAATAGAGGGGTGTAGATGTGATAAAAGTATATTCCATACATGTATGAAATAGTTAAAATACATTTAAAAACTAAAGAAATTATTTTGCATTAGAGGAAATCTATAATTTTTAATATGCCGGTAGGGATGGGACACAGATTTGGAGAAAGATATTTCAGTCTACCCTGAAAGTCAAGCTAGGTCATACTTGCTCTGATTCTCCAGGGTTTGTGGGTTTGTGTAGTTATAGACTTAGCAATGAATGTTCAACATGGCAGGGTACTATTCCAATTCCCGTATTCACACAAACCTGCAGTGTCGGAAAGGTCTACTACATGTTCCTGCCTCACTGTCTCTAGACCAAGGTTCCAGGAGAGAGGCGGTTAGGTGGGCCTTTTCATATGGCAGCCATAGCTACTGGCCCTGCCTGGCCCTGGGAGTGGGTGAGAGAATGCCCGAGTTAATCCTTTCTTGCTTTGTTTTTAACCAGCTACCGTTAACATAATAACTAGGAGCCAGGTCATCCAGAAAAACCATAGAGCATCAAAGGACTAGAGCCCGGAAGATCAAGAGGAAGAGAAAGGGGCACAGAAGAAGAGGAAAGAGTAGAGAAAACTATAAGGAGAACAAAACAAAACAAAACCCAACCACGGGGTGGCTCTTTTCCTTCCGCTGTGAGCCAACTACCAATTACAGCTGTTTTCTATGAAAAAAAAAAATGCATTCTATGTTTCAAATAATTAAGGTGGGTATTTTCTACATAAAGCCAAACCTTCCAAGGAAGAAAATAATTAAGAACGCATTCAACAGAAAAGCACAAGGTTTTGTTTTAAAAAAAACGATACCAAAGCAGAGTTTCCTAGCCAAATAGAGGTGAAATTAGGTTTTGTTTTGCTTTAGTCTGGATGGGACACTCTGAGATTGCCTGGCATGACAGAAGCGCGAGCCACCCTGGAATCTAGCAACGTCACTATTAGAGAACGCACTGGGAAAAAGCAATCAGTGTAGGAAATAGGACAATGTAGCTGCTTCTACCTCCATACTAGTATTAGGATCAAGATCATCACACTCTGACTCCTCGGAACTGTTCGTCTCCTTGGTTGGCAGCATGAAGAAGGGGGAGAAAAAGAACACAGTTAGCACACAGTAGTCTGGCTAGCGGGGCGCATCCGAGAAGCATGTACATGGGAAACCAGGCAGAGAAACAACCAGATGCTTTTCAGGTGGGGCGCGGGGCATCATGGCAGCAGCATGCTCTCTCGGGGGACTGTGGACACCTGTTTATCACACCAGGAAGAGCAATGGAGGTGACCGGATGCAGCATGAGTGCCGGAATTAAACTGTCCACTCCGGCGAGGCTGGGCTTCCCGATTTCTTTTCCCCAAAAGGATCTTGAATAGGTCTTGGTTGCTCTTTGCTTGGGAAGGCAAAGTGCCCAAGAGATAATAAATGTGTGATTTTCACTGTCCTGAGGCAAAGCATTGCAGCGGGGTCACCTAACAAGGTGGGTCACCACATTGTTTCTAGATGAGAAAAATGGAAGATCTGCCAAGCTCACAGTTGATAGTTCAAAGTAACAGATAATTTAAAAACCAGCCAAGGCTTCACCAAAGTGTCTCCCTATTTTTTTTTCCCCCGTGCACAGTGGGAACATAAGGAAATTGCTTACAAGTAATGTCTGGGGAAAAGAAATGAAACTTTACTAAGGACATGATGGACTTTAAGTGCCAAACCTCTGCCTTCGTGAGATCAGGGGTTTGGAGTGCACTCCCTTTAACCTGAATGTGCTCCCAAACCTAGGCTACTGAGTGGGTATCTTTGAGACGTTTAATGTGAACCAAGCGTCTTGCATTTCTAAGAATGCTGCAGATAATTTTGCTGCAAAACATCTGCTTCATCATAAAAGAAAAGGAAAAGAGAGGTACTTACTTGAATTGAAGGTGCCAGGAGAAATAAAAAATAAAAAACAGATTGATCTTGCATGCAGAATCCGCTAAACTACTCCCCCTTTGGTCCCCACACTGGGCAGTGAATAAGTAGCCAATCCCCACCCACCCAAGCTGCCTGTGAGGATGCTTCAGGGAGGGAACAGATGACAGGGACCCAGTCCGAACACCTTACTCACTTTAACAGAGACTTTGTTGCCCAGAATATCCTTGGGTTTACGGGGCCCTGTGGCTTCATTTTTACCCGTGTTCTCCACGTCTGCCCGTTTTCTCATGCGTAGAGTGTGCCATGAGCATGACTTCCTGTTATACCAAAAAATGCACCAATCAAAAAGGCAGGATGGAGCAGAGTGAGGTGGTGGGTGGGCTCACCACCGTTGCATATCAGAGATGCTCCAGTGAAGCACCTGCCAGCTTCAGGGCCCCAGACCTATGTACCAGCTCCTGCGGTGGCTAGGGCTGACCTCACCTCTAACTGGAAGTGAGGATAAACTTTGACCCTTCCTGAAAGTATGCTAGGTGAAGTACAGCATCTGGAAAAAATGGGTACCAGGTCACTAGACCCAGGAAGGTTTTCTTTGAGCATCTGATGAAGCCTCCTAGGACTGAGGTGGCATTTTGACAAGGGCATGGTGGATGGGATGAATACAGAATAGGAAAGACAAAGGAAATACATTTTATTCTGTGCAAACAGGCCACTGGCACCTTCTATCATTCCTCATATATTATCTGGGCACTCTCAAGCGCTGAGGGAGTGCCACAGTTTCTGAGGAAGTTGCCTTGGTAAGTGGAGGTGTATACCCCACACAGATTTGGATACTTCAGGACAAGGTTTCTGTGTGTGTCCTCTACATCACTCGATGTTTGTGACTATAGAGCCGAGTCACTAAAGGGTTCCAACTTCCCTGCTGGAACATGGCCCGGGTGTGTGCTCCCAGGGAAGCGACAGCAGCAATGTTCTTTCACACAATCTATCACACTTGGGGGCTCGGTTCTACTTCACAGCTACAGAAGACAGGCTCTGTCACAGTCAAGGGCATCAAAAACCATGACCTAAGCAGCACCAGGGACCTGAGCAGTAGCGTGTTTCATTGCCACAGGATTTGCATGAGTTAGTTCTTGTCTGGAGTGAGGCCTGTAATCCCTTCTGCGTTTCCTGATTAAATATTCGACTCAGCAGATAAGGCTCCATGAGAAGAACCATGAAGGAAGAGGTAGGTGAGATTTGGGAGGAAAATACTTCAAATGCCTCTCTTCCACAGCACTCCAGAGCCACCAGGAGTCGAAGTAACTCAGGGTTACTAATGTTCTAGAAACATTAGTAGCATATACAGCCTCAACAATTAACCTGAAGAGGAAAAGCTAACCGCAGTCGTGGCCTGGCATGTTCTGGGAAGTGGGATCCTTCCAAAGGCCAAGGCTTGTGTCAGAGCCCCTGACCAGAAGCCCCTCAGGATCTCCCAGAGCACCATCTTCTCTACCCCAGTGAGAATCAGACAAGGAAGACACCCCTGGATCGTATGACACTGCCAACTGCAAACTTTGTCTCTTGTCTTTTATTCCCACATCCACATCCCTGGCTCCCTGCTGAAAAGAATCCCAAGGCAGAAGGTATAATGTATATCTATGTGCACATGTGGGGTGAACGCCTGTTTACTGTTACCCTCTGGGCTCCCCAGTGTGGCTGGTGAGAAATGTTAAAAATAGCACAGGAGGAAGATTGGAGGAGCACAGAGTCAGGAGAGGCTCGATTTCAAATTCTTCTTCCCAGAAGGACACGTCACCACGGTTTGGGGAGCTTCGATCTCTTGGCTACAAGCCCAGCGACTGATGTGGACACAGTTTCAGTGACATTTATCCTGTAGGCATCCTTGTAGTCACAGCAGGCCCAGGGAAGGGGGAGTGAGTGGCCTTTGCTGATTAACACTAGTACTGCATTTAGTCAGTGGCTCACCTCCAGTGCCACCAACCCTTGTGAAACTGTGGCTTTCATGGAACCCAAGGAGCTAGTGGCTGTATCTATCTGTTCTCTTTGCCCCTCTCCTCTGAGAGCAAGACACCAAAGGTGGAGGCTGGGAAGGTGGGCTCAGTGTTTGGGTGACAGGGGCACTGCCCATTAAGAGAGCTACCTCTGTGAGGTTTGGTTACTTCGGGGCTCTGTGGCCTTTCCATCTGAGGTTTCTGAAATAAGCATCTCTAGACCAGGACAAGCAGGGCCTTTTTCACTGTGGGGCCACTTCTGATTTCTGTGGTCACCAGGAGAGGCCAGGTGGCATTGGTACCTTCTACTCCCTGACAGAAAAGGACCAAAGTAGGGCATTTCTGCTGGTGTCGCTGCTCAGTCACCTCATGGCAGTGCCTGGGACCTCCCACAGGTGACTGTGAGGCATGGGAGCTGTGAAGCTGTGAGCAGAGCAGGCTGCCACTGCCCTATGCTGGTCACCCATAGACGTCAGCCCTTGAAGGATACCCAGGTGCTAGGAACCCTCTGGATAGCACCAACTCTCTGTCATTCCCCTTTGCTAAAGTCAGAAAATCCAGAGGGGATGTTTAGAGGAAAGGGCAAGGTCCAGGGTTTAGCAACAAAGGCACTTTTGATACAGGAAAAAAAAAAAAAAAAGCAAAAACAAAACAAACCCTGCCAATGTAGCCAACCAACCTATAAACTATAGAAAAGAAAGAATTAATTTCACACTCAAAGTCTGAGAATGAGATGGGGGAGGGGGGGAGGGTCCACTAACCTTTAACCTCATTAAAACATGCTCATGGTGAAAATTTATTTTACATATTTAAAATAGTACATTTAAAATTATTAGTTACATCACAGGTACAATGATAAACATTGCGGCTCCTCGTATTGTACAACCTGACTTCATCCAGAGGGGTTTCCTTAAATAGTGCAAAATGCTTTATACAGGAATGTGTTCAGAAGGGTTTTTTTTGCAATCAAAATAAGGAAAAGAAATATCTTACAAATTACCATGAACATATATTAAAGTGACAGGGAGGAGAGAAATAAAAATAAAAAGTTACAATCTGTACAGAGGAATTGCCATGGACAACCAAAAAAAAAAAAAAAAAAAAAAATCCCCTCTCTTTTGGGAGAAGCAGCAGGCTCTGACCTATCCAGGCCTGGCATTTGTGCTAAGGTCATTTCTAGGTGCCAATCAAAAAATATATATATATATCAGTAACTTCATACAATATAAATAGAAGTCCAGTCCAGTGAGTCCCGTGGTGGGCCAAATGTAGCAACGGAAGACATGCCTTTTGTCCCCTAGGGTTTCAGTAGGGTTCGGTTCTTAACGAGTGAGGGGAAAAAGAAGGGGAAAGATGAACAGAAAATTATAAACGAAAGGGAAATAAAATCCACCATCACCACCACCACCACGACCCCAGAGCGATCTAGCCTGGACACCCCGAGCTGCAGGCGGGCGGCTCCACACCCTCATCCCCCTGGCATCACCAGGAACAAGTGGCAGCCATTCCCTACAGGGTTTGCATTTTGGGTTTTTTTTTTGTTTTGACTTTTTTTCTTTAACCCACATACTCCTCTCCTGGAAGCCATGGAAGCACTTACTTGATGCTCCCGTCACTACTTTCGGTCGATGCTGCGACTTTGGTGAGGGGTGCCAGGATGCTGCCTGGGACCCAGCCCTCTGCTGCTGGGGAATGGTCACTGGCAGGCTGGTACACCAGACACATGTTCTGCTGGTTGACGGCGAGGACCTGGACCACCTCACCTTGGCTCACACAAATTTCGTTCTCTTTCAGTGCATAGTAATCTTTGATTACTGCCATGGATGAGGTTCCATTGCAGCCTCCCAGGTCATTCTGCTGGGAGAGAAGGGAGGAAGACACACAAACACAAGTGGTTCGCACAAGCTTGCTCAGTATCCTAGTGCATGGCCAGAGGCCAGACGGCTCACTGGCAGGATGAAGGGCGAGAGGAAAAGCAGAGCACTCCTGAGTGAGGACATTTTCATACACATGCTCTGAAAGCACATTTTATATCAGTACAGTATTATAACCGAAGTATATAACCAAGTATTATAATGGCTTCAGATGGTGCCCGGAGAAAGCTACGGACACACCTTCAACTGGAAGCTTCTTTCTAGCATGCAGCCTTCCTGATGGCATCCTCTTGCTGATGGCAGGAAGAACCTGTTATCAGCTCAGGGGCATGTAAACACTTGGGCAGATTGAGGTCAGGATGAATGTTAGGTCAGAGGTCACAATCCTCCGTTATGGAAAGAATATAGACCCTTTAATGCTATGTCTTCCCTCCCCCCCTTTTTTTAGACCTCACTTGACAGGTAAGTCAGGACCTTGAACTCGTGATCCTTGAACCTCAGCCTCCCCAAGTGCTGGAATTCACAGGCATGCACCACCATGTCCAGCTCACTTCTTTAGCCTTTTAAGAAGCATCACTTGCCTGTGCTCCTCATCCTGACCCTCTCTGACACAGGAGTAAGAATGGTACTGTGTCTTATGCACAGGTAAGGCCCTGGGCCACCCTGTGAAACAGACATCCTGAGGTCTCCCCACCACTGCACTTATTCATACAGGAGGCGCTGCCCATGTGACCTCTTCATGCGAGTCATACCAGGGCAGCTGCGGCTACACAGACCTGTAACTCCCTGGGAGGCCAGGCTGCCTCCTAGGGGATGGTGAGAGCCAGAAAATCTTCCATATGGCTGACAAAATGCCAAAGTGACTTCAACTGATTCACACAGGCAGGGTTTTTCTAGGGTAGAAAATTATTTCAGGTGGTACGGTGAGAAAGGCGGGCGGGACAGTTGCTGTTGTACAGGACTGAGCTTACCCATTAACCATTCCTTTGAACAAAATCAGCATCAACTAACGATTCGGGGAAAAGAATTACATCTATAACACTGGACCACGCGTGTAAGAAATGCAGGTGTCCCAATTCCCAGACCTAATAAGTTCTGGAGACTACTTAGGTCTGCTGGGCAAGTCTGCTAGGTTCTAAAAGCGAGACTCACAGTTTGGAGTGGAAAGCAAACCGCCTGGCTCCTAACCTAACCCGGTTTTTTCCTGTTCCCACTGTGGTTTAGGATGAAGCCAGTTGTGCAGACTAGACCTGTGGCACACTGTATCCCTGTGGTGTTTGAAATGTGGAGTATGAGTCTAGCATCCACACACGCTCAGGGATCAGCTTCCCCTTCCTACATCAGCCAATGGAGGGTGAGCTTCCTTCTGTAGGTCCTGGTACATGTCATTGTTAGATGGGGCTGGCTCTTTCTAATATGGCAAACAGGAGCTGTGGTTTAAAGCACCCATTTCCTCTATTGCCATGAGAATTCTCTCACGTTTAGATGCTAAGAGCCCTTGGACACACAGTGCCCCAGCCAGAGGAAACTGGTTTCAGTTATGACAAGGGAAGAAAGAAAAATAAGTAAGACTCGATTATATTTAATGGATTGTTTCTGCTAAGATAATTGACAGAAGAAGCTTTTCCTAAGGATGACTTCAGGTCTTTGATAAGGGCACGAGCAAGCTGCCACTTACCTTGCTAGCATCAAACTTGTCCCCGGGCTGGTGGTAGTCAAACCCTGGACTGCCATTGGAGGTAGATATCTTCAGGGGTGGCAGAGGCGGGTTGTAGCTGGAGCCCTTGGGGGGCTTCTCTGAGCCCACCGGGCCAGAAGAATAGGGCCTGGGGCTGGCTTGTGGAACCCTAGGGGGCTGGGACCGGATCACCGCTGTGTTCCTTTCCTTCCGCTGATACTCAATGGGTGACTGTAGTGCTGCAGACAAGAAGAGTGAGTTACTCTACCTTCAGGGATTCCACATCGATGCAGAGGCCTGCTGGGTACCAGCGTTTATGCCAGGGTGTGTGCGTGCATGTTTAAAGAGCTTCAGAAGGGGACTGGCTGCCACTCTGACATTTAAAACTGCCAGAAGGAAGTATGTGTGAAGCATTGGGAATAGTTAGCACTCAAAAAAACCCATGTGTAGGGTCACAGGTCTCCATGGAAGGGGAGGGGATGAAACAGGAAAGGGAGATGGGGGGCATGGTACCTAGAAGGCTCAGCACAGCTGGATGTCAGTCTGAAGATGAGAAGCCATTGCATTAAATAACCAGAAAGGTTTCAGAATCAGAGTCTATCACTGGGGCGCATTTGAGGAATGCAAACCTTGTAGCAATTAGCCAGCAGATTTGAAAGAAACAGGCAGAAACTTCCCCATCTAATTCAAAAGCCACTTAGAGGCTCAGGGGGTTGGGGGGAGAGAAGATGCCAGCTGGAAGAATCATGTGAGTATGGAACAAGCAGGCAAATGGCAGTGTGGGCAACTCAGAGAATGAAGAAGGCTGGCTTGGAGGGAAAGATGTGAGCTCTGCTCTGCTTTCCTGAGTTTAGGATTCAAAGGTTTGAACACTAAAGAGGTAGAGCCAGGAAAAGCCACCACGGCAGACTGCTGTATAAAGGACTCTCAGGGCAAGCACAATTAGGCTATTTTTTACCAGTGGTTGCCACAACAACAATTTAAGTAGATTTTAGCTGCTGCAGCCCAACACACAGTGACGGGTACAGTATGCATCTCAACACACTCAATAGGGGTCACAAACCCCATTCTAATCAGGTCTCAAGGGAAGACTGGCGGAGGTGCCTGCACATGTGTTTGTGTAAGAAGCCTGGCCCTGTTCTATCATTGCGTCGTATTCTCCCATGTGTACATAGCGGGGCTGCCTGAGTGCAGCCCCTGAGGCTTCTGGGGAGAATTCTGTGGGCATTAAACATTTAGGTAATGCTCACCCAGTTCAGTGATAGCTCCATCATTCACTATAATTAGGAAAAAGGTCTTTTGGGACCATGTAAAAGCTGATCCATTGAGTGTGCTAGAAGCAGTGTGGCTCCAAGTTTAAGCACATCATAGAATACGTTAGTGCTTTCTTGCTCAGTAAGTCCTATAAACGGAGTTGCAAACTGTACCCATGACGTGGAATTGGGGTGCTGCCTGGTTATGTGCACTGACTACCCTAAAGAGCTGGAAAATACTGTTTCCTTCAATAAGCTATGAAGAAGGCTAGGCCTGTATTCTCTCACTAGCCTTAACTGGAATCCCTCAGTCTTGGGATCAGGAATTCTCTGTTTCTCTCACTCAGTCCTGTCTCAGCCTCCTGACTGCTGCAATCACAGACATGCACCGCCATGCCAAGCTCAAAACTCAGGCATTTCTAATAGTGAGGTTTTGCCTTTTGGGTTCAGCATTTTGCCTGCATATATACCTGCAAGCCAGAAGAAGGCACCAGATCTCACTATAGGTGGTTATGAGCCACCATGTGGTTGCTGGGAATTGAACTCAGGACCTCTATACGAGTAGTCAGTGCTTTTAACCTCTGAGCCATCCCAACATTTCCTTATGTCTGATCACCTGCCTGGCCACCCCACTCCCATGCCTCCTTCCTTCCTTCTTTCCTTTTCTCTTTGCTTTGTCTGTTTGGGAGCACAGGACAAATGTCTGCTCTGCTGCCTGTGACTGTCTGGGAGAACCAGAGAACCAGCTCTCAACTCACAGCTTTGGGTTCAGAAACCCTCTCCCACCCCTGCCCACCCCCCTTTTTTTTTGATTTTTCAAGACAGGGTATCTCTGTGTAGCCCTGACTGTCTTGGAACTCACTCTATAGACCAGGCTGGCCTAGAACCTGGAGATCTGCCTGCCTCTGCCTCCCAAACGCCTTTTAGCCCAGGTCCTCTTCTAACATCTATTGCTTTTGCTTCAGACAAGTTTCTTAATGCCCTCAAGTCTGTTTTTCCTTACATGAAAAATAAGTAGGCTGCAGCCATGTCATGTTATGTGGGGATTAACCGAAGAAACAGACAAAATGCTTAGTTAAACTGATGAGAGGAGGGGTGAATACCTGAGAACCACTATTGCTAATTTATTTCCGTTTTCAACTTACTATTTTTTTTTATTTTACTTTAGTTCTGAAGTGATGAGCTTTTTAAAAACTCTCATTTCTATCTTAGTCCACGAGAAATTCTTCCTAGAATGTAATTTAAATAAATCTATTTTACACACACACACACACACACACACACACACACACACACACACACATTTCTGTATTAAATCACACCAACCACAAGCTGTGTTTATTCAAAGCTGCATATTCAGAAACCGTAAGCTATATAGCTTTCAGTTCTAACCTGTGTTGTTTAATTGTCAGTGTTTTAAAACAAAAGGGAACCTTGGGAGCTCATAGTATCTCCTGACAACCTTTTCCAGTTGGGAACATGACCCCTAAATACTCCCTGGAAGTTTGGAACAGCATTGAGCTTCCACGTTCTGTCTTTAAAACTCATGGAATCTTGAGCCAGGCTGTGGTGGACAGCCGGGTCTACACAGAGAAATCCTGTCTTGAAAAACAAAACACCCTTCCCCCAAATAAAATAACAACAACAACAAAGCCATGGGATCCTGTTTACAGTAGCTTTTTCCTTTAATACCCAGAAAACTTATTTTTTAACTTTTTTTTTTTTAAAGGGCTTGAACTCAAGACCCCATGAGTACATGCTAAGCAAGGGCTCAAACACTGAGCAAGTCCCTCGTCCTAACCTTTTGTATTAAGATGACAACACCGAGTTCCATTCCTTACCTCGGAGAAAAGTGACAGGTGGGTGGACCACGCTGTCCTGTGGAGCACTGCTTGCCCATTCATGTACTCCAGTGTGCACAGAAAGATCTAGCTCCAGTTTCCTTTCTGAGCGAGGTACAGGGAATCATCCTGTCCTCCCCAAGGTCCAAGCTAGGATGGTGCCCCTTACCTTTCCCCAGAGCATTCAGTTCCACACCAGACACCTAGTAAATGTTCACATCATCTGAAAGAGTCTAGACACTGCACTGGCAAGAAGAGAAGGGAGACCTTACAAGGGTAGGCCCATGAGAGGATGTGTATTTGTGCAAGAACACCTGGCCATGCGGTAACAATCTCAATAGAGGTAAGAATAGAGGTAAGAAGTGTACACCAAGGTGGTCCAGTGTTATATGCACACACATCTTTGAGTGTATGTGAAAACCAAGAAAGGCATAGGCCACAATCCTCGCCACTATACTGGTGAGAAGAGATGGGACACCTGGTGTTTGTAGGCGCACATGGACGTATATGTATGGGGACAAGTGGTTGCCTGTACAGTGCAGATCTTACAGATAAGAAGAGGTGACACTCCTGAAAATGATGTCCTGTGTGTGTGTGTGTGTGTCTGTGTGTGTCTGTGTGTGTGTGTGTGTGTGTGTCTGTGTGTGTGTGTGTGTGTGTGTGTGTTTGTGCGTGTGCGCGCGCGCGTGCGCACGTGTGTGCTCGTGAGGCTACTCATTCACTGCTGCTTCCATTTTTCCTTCAGCTTCAGGTTCCAGCTCAGTAGAGCCGTACTACCTTCTAGCTGTCACCTCCACTCACGTGCTCAGCTAAAGGTGAACAGATACCAGCAGGGACAAAAGTGAAACCCGAACGAGATAGTGATCCCCGCTTCTCCTCTTACGGAGGATGCCTGTAGGGCCCACACTGTCTGAGTGACCACCAGTCTGTTGTGGAGAGTTTAGATACTACCGAGTACTACAATTGTTTCTCATCTGAAAGGGGTGAGGTCGGCTAGATGGGTAGTTTAGGCAGGCTCTCACCTGTTGGGAAAAGAGGAAGGATTTGAACTGCTTTACCAGACTCCTATTTATTTCCAGATAATCCTAGATCATACCAGCCATCAGCTACAAGCTGAGAAAACAGGAATCATAGAACCTAGGCCCCTATAATACAAGATGTGCCTGTCTTATACCTTTTCCCAAATTATTACCAGTTGACTATGGGATCACAAGGACATGCCTACACAAGAGCCTGCAAAGTATATGAGGTCAGAGACCATACAGAACGTGATCAGGCCTCTTAAGTCTCCATGAACTTAGACCCAAGGATGCTCAGGGGCAGGGTCCCCTGAAACGGCCTTGCTAGAAGCAGGCTTATCACGTACCATTTAAGAAGTCCCTCTGTGTTTCTAGGACTTGGTTGATGTCCTGCACCCAGGCCTGCTGGATGTCTGAGTTGGCAGCCTGCAGAATGACCCTTTCTGAAGTCTCCCTGTTCATGAGTGCAAATTTGCAGGGGTCATCATCCACATTGTCTTCCAGGACCAGGTAATTCATCTGAAATAAAACATGTTTATCCCTTTTTCATACTTAAACCGACATGTCTACTACCATCCTTCAAAGGTTTTTTTTTTTTTTAATTAAACTTCATGTTTTTTCATTTTGTATTTTTATGCATAAGTGTTTTATCTGTATACATGTTCATGCTTGGTGCCCATGGAGGTCAGTAGAGGGCATCAGATGCCCTGGATCTGGAGTTACAGGTGGTTGTGAGTCACCATGTGGGTGCTAGGAACCAAACCCAGGTCCTTTGGAAGAGCAGCCAGTGCTTTTAAGTGTTAAGAAATTTCTCCACCTTCTCTTTCAAAATTTCTAATCTCAGGAGAGGTATCCAAATTTACTCCGTATTTAAGAGCAATGTCTCAAGTTCTGTCTTTGGGTGAACGACACGCATGGGTGGTCATGGTAGAGACTGGCCCTGGGCTTCTCACTGTTCTTATCATGATCACCAGTTAACTTCAGCCCCTTCGATGTCCCTCCTTGCCCCTTTGCATCCCCTCTGCCCCTTGTCACCTTGATGCTCCTTTTGAACATGTAGCCTGGGGTGAGGGACCCCTTTCGGAGCAGTTCACTGAAGATGACGATCTGCTCAAAGAGAAACACACGCCTCTCCTTGGTCCGGGACTGCATGCCAGCATCCAGCTCAATCACATAGAACGTGTCCTGCTGCAGAAGCTTGCCCTGGGCGGTCAGGGTGCCCTGATGGAGACAAAAGTCAAGGGAGAGTCATAAAAAGATAGATTCAGCTCTCTTGGGCTACATGTTTCCTACCTGTGGAGATGTAGACAATAGACCTGATATTTAAAGCCTTGGAACTCCAGCAAGACACTTAATTAGGACCCAATTACTCATCTGGGGACAGACTACGGACATTTCCCTATTCATAGAGGGCTGTTAGAAGGAAAGGGCTTATGTCATGGAATCAATAAGAAGCAATGTCCGAAAATGCCAGAAGAAATCAGCTAAAACAGCATGGCAGGGCACACGTATACTTCCACATGTAGCTTTGGCTGGCCTGAAACTTGCTAGGTAGATTAGGTTGGCCTTGGACTCCCAGAGACTCATCTGCCTCTATCTCCTGAGTGATGGGATTAAAGGTGGGTATTGATTTGCTATGTGCTCTCTCCTGTATGGTGTTTGGTTGGTTTTTGTTTTTTTAATTAAAGAAGACTCATGATGCTCAGAGCTGGAAGTAGCCTATCTTCCCTTGCAGCTTTGAGAATCTTGTCATTGTGGCCAAGGAGAGTGATACAAACAGGATCTCAAATAACTTGATGAAGTGGGTCCCTCTCACCTCCTGTTATTTAAGACAGGAATGCTCTGAAGTTTTAGTTTCTTGCTAAGACTGACAGATAAAGTTGGAATATATAGAGATATATATAAAAATAAAGGTAGTGAGATATATATCTATACACACATATCACTTATTTTTTAAGGTCAGAGATATTTCTCTGGATCCTGTGATTCTTCTTAAAATGATGCCAGCAAGCTACATACTACCTAGCTGGAATAGGAAAGCACATTTGGTTTGCCAGCTTTCTAGTCAGCTTCTCAGAGATATTTTTTAAAGGGAATGCGCCCATCCGGCGATCTTCACAGAACCTATCAGGAAGACTCATATTTATCATTTATTTATTTATTTATTTATTTATTTATTTATTTATTTATTTATTTAATTGCTTTGCAATATGAAGAATGACATCTGGGAGAGAGGTCAGAGGGTCTATGGAATATACTTTTTTTTAGGATAACCTCTGTCCTTTAGTGCAAATGTCAGCCATGCCCTGCATATGATGCCATATACCAAGCATTCCCTGGCACAGGGGTCATTTTTCCTTCATGTTACTGAGAAACACCCGCCCTTTGCTTGGACCATGGCTCCTGACTGCCAAGGTCAGCAGGAGAACAGGCTTATCTCTACCCTAGTCCAAAGTTAATATTAAGCCAGTGACCAGCTAGCCAGAAAAGCTCTACACACTCTACTAACATTACACAAGAACTCAGAACGTGGGCAGCCAGAGCTAAAGGAAAAAAACTACAAGATCTGAGAGGGAGACAATGGGAGTGAGGGGCCCAGAGAGGGAGGAGGCAGATGCTCACTGTCCTTTCCAATCAGCTGAAGGAATGCAGATCAGATTCTCTGTGGCTGGATGATGAAAATACAGATGATGGTGTGTGATTTACAAGAGAAAACCACACACACACACACACACACACACACACACACACACACACACACATAGAGAGAGAGAGAGAGAGACAGACAGACAGACAGACAGACAGAGACAGAGACAGAGAGACAAAGACACACACACAGTCTCAGGTAGGTCAGACAACATAAACGGATGCCCGCCCTCCCTCCCTTCAGCAGTCACTACCTGAAGGGACTCAGAAAGCTAGCCAGACTCCTATTCAGAAAACACCAGGTCAAGCTTGAAGAGCAAGAGGCAGCAGGGTACTTGACTTGCTTATAATAGCCTTAGGCTTGGTATAAAGCCAGGAAAGAAAAGCATACAATCTCTCCAGGAAGACTAACAAGAAACTACTTAACTTATGCTAATATTTGACTGGTCTACCTAGAGAGCTGGGAACCCATGAAAACTGGCCACCTAGTTCCAATCATGTAAAAGCATGGGACCCAGGCAGGGGTGGGCAGGATGGACTAGAAGGGAGAGGAGGACAACCCAAACAGGGCTGTAGCATCTCCCATCCTCCCTGACATCACAGCCAGCCTTCCTTCTGTGCTTGAACTTGACAGAGCTGGGCTAGGCTATAGCTTTCCTAACTATCTCAACTTCCAGGAATCTCTTCTCTCCAAAGGAATAGTGAGACCTTAGACTTCAGGAATACTGGGAAGGAGGTTATGAAAGAGGAGGTTTGGACACAGACATAATCACACATCGAGAGGTGATGTGATCCAGAAATGCCACAGGGGCATGAAGATGCCACAAACACACCAAAGAGCAGATCCTCCCTCACAGCCACTCAGGCCTCAGACTGGTGAGCAGGAATTTTTGTTGTTTAAGTCATCCAGTGTGTAGTGTTCTGCTATGGCCACTCCTCCGAACCGGTGTGTCCTCCAGACTTCTAGCCTTTTCCCTTAAGACTTGGTTCCCTTGCCCAGGACAGAAATGGGTGATGTTAAACTGACCCGAGATCCAATCACTACACAAACCTCTACAAAAGACCTGCCCCTGGAGAACAGTTCATTTACCCACTTGGGTTCCTGGCTCCCCACACAGCCTGCAGTACCTGGGATGCACACATTTCTCAATCAGGAGGAAGGGAAGAAACCACTGGCTCAGTCATAAGGAACTTCATCTCCTTTCTTTCCAATCCCCTTGGAATTCTGATGCCAGTTTGGCCCAAACCTTTATTTCTCCATTATCACTAAACCTCTACAATAGGTCCATCTTCCAGATCTGTGAACTGGAGGGGCACCCCTAAGGGCTCACCTCAAAGCCCTGCAGGCGTCCCAGATTCATCATGTCATTACAGCGCTTGGGGACAAGGCACATTAACTCCACTGCTTTCTGTGGGAAAGAACACAAAATTCAGTAGGAAGCTGACAAAACTCAGGGCTGGAATGAGGGACTTATCTCCCCAAATCCTTTTGTTGTCGGAAAGGGTGCGGTCCCTGTGGCCCACTCTCAGAGGCCTGTGTGGTGTTTTTAGATAAGAGAGGCTGGCATTAGCATAGGGGCTCCATGTCAACCGTGACACACATGGGGAAATGCTACCCGGCCCAGCCTTTCTCTGCCTCCTGCTTTTATTTTATGCCCTCCCCTTCGATTTTCTTTCTCTTCTGTGTTGCTTTCAGAATGCCCAAGCAACAGCTTAGCCTGGTTGTTGAAACACGGGAGGGTTTGACCTAAAATAACCTGCCAGAAATGGCTGCAACCCTCTTTGGCTTAAAATAATCCCTATGGCGGCACAAAGGACTCACTTAGGGGGTAATCCTCAGGGTGTTGGGGGGAATGGAAGTGGAGTAATTTATGTGGTAGGGTCAAATGGCACCTAGAGCCAGGGACAAAGTTGCACATTGGATCTCAGCAATTTTACCAAGTGTCAAATATCACTCTTACCCAGTAAGAGCCACAAACACCAGAGGACTACGCTCTGGGCTGGCCCAGGACAGACAGGAGTTCCTGAATTCTAGAAACGCTCTGTGCTCAGTAGCACTTGCCATTTCTCATGCTGCTGACTAAGAGGGGAGTGGCTTGGACCCTGGACCTCCTTTGGGGACAAGCCACTTGATATGGTCCCTAAGAAGAGCAAGCATTACAAGCAGAAACCTACCTCGATATCGGAACACTCCAAACCAGCCTTCTCACTGTATCGCAGGAAGTCCTAGCGAGGAAGGGTGTGGGAGGGTGAATCAGATAGTAAAATAGCCAGAGAGCCATAAAAAAAAAGACTTATCATAAAACCCAACAACACCCCAAAGACTTCCCTTCCCAGTGGAGGCGGCAATGGTGAATAATGAGTCATGTTAGACATAAAGATGGAATATAACAAATAAACCGCGGGGAAGAGAAGGGAAGGACAGTGTGACAAGACAGACAGGAGAAAGGAGAGTCAAGTCTTTCTCTTCCACTTGACCTCTTGTCTCCAGAAGAGGAAAAAAAAAAAACCAGGTTAAGCTGTTTAGAACATGATTGGACCTCAGGGACTGTGTAAGGTCTCCAGGCTCCGCCTATTCCCTTATATGCCATTCTGGTCCTATATGCTTGCTAGTTTTTAGAGCTTTATTGTTTGTTTGACACAGGGTCTCACTTCATAGCCCAAGCTGGCTACCTACTCATGACCTTCTTGATGAGCGTCACCACGCACCTGGCTTATGCTTTAGTTTTCAAAGCCATTGAGTCCGTGACTGTAACAAAATGAGAGAAGGGGCTCAGGGTGGAGGTACAGCATAGAGCCGAGGGTCTCAACCTGGGGGTCGCATGTCAGACATCCTGCATGTCAGATACTAATATTGCGACTCATAACAGTATCAAAATTACAGTTATGAAGTAGCAGCAAAATTGTTCTATGGTTGGGGGTCAGGACAGCATGAGGAACTGTATTAAAGGGCTGCGGTACTAGGAAGGGTGAGAATCACTGGGACACAGGTAGGGCCCTTGGCTCAGTTCCCCAAATGAAGGATAAGAGAGTGAGACGGGCATGGGATAAAATAAGATTAAATCAAAGGAAAACAAAACAAAACAAAGCAAAAACGAAAACAGGCAACTTCGGGCAGAAACAAGGACCATGCAAGCTATTCCATGAAAAGCTGAGGGTTGGCCAATCTCCAGCCCTGAAGGACAGTGTGATGGAGGTGATCCCAAGCCCTATGCCCTCGGCTCCAGCCAGAGGAGACCCTTCTCCAGCCTGGATCCCAGCTGGCTCCCAGCTTCTCACCTTGAGGAGCAGCTGGTACTTTGTTATTCTCTGAATGGGCTTGATGAGGAAGTCACTAAGGGTCAGCCTTTGATTGATCTCTTGTTTAACCTCCTGAAAAGCAAAGGTAGAGGGGGTGAGTGGCTAGTTTTCAAGATTTCCATAATCTTCCGAATCTTTACACTACAACTGTCTACCCTGCTGTTCATGTCTGAGCAATGCGTCACACAGCCCCACCCCCGACCCCCACCCCCAAAGGCCTTGCTTGGCTCCTGAGTATTCACAGTGGGCACTGTCCAACCACTATCTTTCACCTTAGTCCTGGGAGAAAAGCTGAAACCGGTACGATGCTGTCTCTACCACTTCAGGAAAGAATCAGGAAAGGGCTTTCCCTCAGACACAATAGGCCTACAAGGCTGGATGCTGAATTCTGTTCTCTAAACATACAGGGTTCTTTCTAAGGGGGCCAGGGGAGGGATAGTGTTGCCTCTTCGCCCTCAGAAGTGCTCCTGCCAGGCTGGGGCATCTACACACTTGGAGGTGCTAGACATGGGAATGATATTCGAAAGAAAAGATCCCAAGGCTTGGGGTGCTGTGGATGGATCAGTTCAAAAGCATGAGAGACCAGCTAGAGGCTGAGAACATGGCCGACTGTATTGTGACTGTAAGCCCTTTAACCAGGGGCAAGCACTTAGCAGCGTTCCTAGGGGTAGGTGGGGAGGAGTGTGG
Source organism: Rhabdomys pumilio (assembly GCA_030674055.1). Lineage (NCBI taxonomy): Eukaryota > Metazoa > Chordata > Mammalia > Rodentia > Muridae > Rhabdomys > Rhabdomys pumilio. The sequence continues at coordinate 19,020,420 of JANHMN010000011.1, forward strand.
ACACCTCAGTGCTCTGTGATCACATGAGAACAAGAGCTTCCTTCCACAGACAGTCTGTGACAGAGCCTTCCTGTAAATGGAGGCTTCTCAACAGAGCCACCTCAGCTCCTCCTCAAGCAAAGGCACATATGGGAATAGACTTAAGTTACCAGCTCTGTGGAGGCTGGTTTCCTGCCATGAAGACCGCTGGCAGGGGGACCTGTGGACGGAGGACCTGGGGTGTGTCTCATTGCAGCTGTCTTGGCCTGGGAGTGAAGGGAGCCGACAGGGAACAGCTTACCTCAAAGTAGGCGTCGTATTCAGCCACGATGTATTCAGAACGTGGCTTGTTCTGGCAGTACCACACATAGACGTGCAGCTTCCGCTCCTGGTGTGACAGAAGAAAATGTGACAATCACATACCTTGGCTTCTGGCTCACCCCCCCCCCCCCCCAGAGTCAAGGGTAGTTAAAGACCAGGAATGAACAGGGCAGCGAAATGACCAAATATGTTAAAAGAAACAAAATCAGAGTGTTGAAAGAGAGCAAACTCAAGAAGAGCCAAAGACAGGAGGACTTTAAAAATGAGTGTTGGCTCCCTGGGAGATGGGGACAATTGGGGTGACACTTACATGTTTAATGAAGAGCTGGGCCAATCTGTCTTGCTCTTGGATACATTTTTCCAGTTCAGCCAGGAAAAAACTAAAAGGAAAGAGGAGGAGGAAGTCATACTACTTGGGGAGACATCTTCTCTCAGTGACGATATGATTAATGACAGGGGCCTCCCTTCAAACTCCCTGCTCAGGTCAGATGCAAGGGGCAGATACCCCACTCTCAGGGAACCTCAGAACTCACTCTTGCTCAGCTTGGTTTTTTATACAACCATTGGACCACCTGCCAGGGGTAGCAGTCCCCACGACTCACTGTGATCTCTCACATTAACTGGGTTTTTTTTTTTTTCGAGACAGGGTTTCTCTGTGTAGCCCTGGCTGTCCTGGCACTCACTCTGTAGACCAGGCTGGCCTCAAACTCAGAAATCCGCCTGCCTCTGCCTCCCAAGTGCTGGGATTAAAGGTGTGCTCCACCACCGCCCGGCCAGAACTCACTCTTTATGCCAGTCGTAAATCTGGTGAATGTTTCCAAACACGATCTTTTCCTTCCCTCGCATGTCCTCAGGGACCCCCTTCTCTTCTATTCTCTTCATGAAGCCCTGCACGACAGTGGTGACATTAGCGGCAGACTTCACAGACAGCGTTCTGGTTCTGGGCAAGCCCAGTCCTTTAGCACCCATGTCAGCCCACACTGTGTGTCGCTCTGAAGACAGCACTGTGGTAGCTTCTCCCACCCAACCAGGCCCTACCTCCCTCTAAATGCATTAAAGTATTTCAAGAGGAAAACAAAACCGGACTCCACGGTTCTGCCTGAATCGTACCATTTTTAGTTTCACTTCTGCAAATCACCAGAGCGTTGAATAAGCACAGAAGTTGAAAACCACCAGTTGAAAGCACTTGGGCCCAGGTAGGGTCCAGCTTGCTCCTGATTGAGTGAGCACAGATACAGCCACCCCGCCATCTGCTCACCTCCACCACAATCCCCAGGTCCTTGACGTAGTCCTTCTCTGTCTGTACCAGTTCATTCAGGACAAACCTGAGCAAGAGATAAGGACAGTGAAGTTCCAGATGGTTCTTAAGCAAGAGATCTCATCCCTTCTCTGCAAGACAAGGTCTCCTATTTCTCAGGCTGGCCTCAAATTCCCTATATAGGCCAGGATGGTCCTCAAGCTCTGTGCATCCTGCCTTCTTCTCCTGAGTGCCAGGATTAGAGATGTACCACAGCCAGTTTTATGCAGTGCTAGGGACTGAACCCGGGACTTTGAATAGTCAAGGCGAGCACTGAATGAAACAAGCTACACCCCATCTCCTGTTGCGGAAATACAGGGTAGAAAGAACTATAAGCACCTTTTGCAAAACTGAGTTAAAAAAGCTTTGAGACCAAGGGATTAACATGAGATTTTATTCCTTTATTTTGGCTCCATCCTTATCTTACAAAAAAGAAAAGACATTTGTATGATAAGCAGCCTTGAAAGGCTGCAGAGAAACAGATATCGAGCAGAGCTTCTAGAGTGCATAATCTGAAGTTAGTCAGGAATGTATCTGTGGTAACTGGCCTGGAAAATCCTCAGTCAAGGCCAAAGAACCTAGGTTGGCTGCAGATATTCCATGTTCACGCCTCTGAATATAGCATTTCCTACCCTCTACCCTGGGATATGGGGCTTATAACAAGGGCATTTGCTTTCTTGGGTTCCTTGTGAATTATTTCCACCTCACTCATATATATATATATATATATATATATATATATGTGTGTGTGTGTGTGTGTGTGTGTGTGTGTGTGTGTGTGTGTGTGT
>JANHMN010000011.1:19022814-19036322 GCA_030674055.1 Rhabdomys pumilio
TGTGTGTGTGTGTGTGTGTGTGTGTGTGTGTGTGTGTGTGTGTGTGTGTATCTTAGAGCATTTATTATATACCAGTTACCCCATCTGGGTTTTCTAATACTTATAACAAGGCAGGGATTGTAAAATCCTCTTATTTAAATACTAAGGTAGATGGAAAGGTCAGGTGACTCACCCAAACCTACAAAGTGAAGAGCAGAGGTGGGATTTGAACCTAAGTGTTAAGGTCCAAAGATTACTCGTTCACAGTAGCCTACTGCCTAGGGAACAGCCTGGCCAGGTCTCTGGCATCCCCCAAGTCTCCGCCCCACTCCTTTCTTTAGTTCTGAGTCAAACACTGTACAGAAGACGCCATGGCACAGAGGTCCTGTGTTTATAGGAGTTGGAAAGAGTTCTGCCTGGAGGCACACCAGCACATATTTTTGGCCTGAGTGACAGAAGGGATAACATTCTGAGATGTCAAAGAAGAGCTGTAAGTAACTGTTACAACCCAGCAACTGTTCTAAACCCAGGAAGCAATTCATCTGAAATGCTTGTCCTCCACAGTACAGAGAAGCCACTGAGTCGGACTGGGAGGGGTAGGGGGATTGGGAGGTGTCTGGGACCTCAGAGCATATGGAGGGAGCAAAGAATACATGCGTTTTTATCAATGTGCTCAGCCTTCCAGCTGGCTCTCTTCCTCCAACACACGAGCATGTGTTTCAGGCCACAGGAAGGAACCGGCAAGGACAAACAGAAGACTTTAGATATATCTTTAGCAAGGCCCAAGTTACTTCCTGGAAGAGAGTGGTTAGTGAAAACCCACAGGAAAGTGAGAATTCAGGGTTAGGCTAGCCCTTTGGAGAGGAAAGCTGGTGCTCTTCTGCCAGGTAGAGATATTTTTATCTTCAGTTGTTTGTTGATCAACGGAGGTTGCCTTGGTTTTTGAGTCTCTAGGAATGGGAGCTGCCTTCTTATGAAGGGCCAATAAAGTCCCTGGGAAGATGAGACATGATCAAAGAAGTCTAGTCGGTTGCTGTAGGGAGCATAACTATAATTCCAGTACTTGAGAGGCAGGAAAATCAAGAGTTTGAGGCCAGCCTGGGCTATTTAACAAGACTCCTTCAGAAACAAAACAAAACTAGACTGATATACATGCATTTCAAGGCACTGCATGATCAACAGCCAAACAAATTGAAAATAATGCGATGCCTTTTCATGGCCAATCTCTACATTAAAAGTTACTCACAAATCAATGTTACTCCTTGGTCTACCTGAAATTCTCCTGGCTACAAATGGACTTTACTTAGTAACTTTTCTTTTGTTATGATAAAATGCCTGAGGAAAGCAACTGACAAGGAAGGAAGGATTTCTTTTGGCTCAGATTTGAGGGAGTAAGCTCTACCAAGGTAGGGAGGAATGAAGGGGGGGGGGGGCGGGGGCGGAGCCGATCACATTGTATCCACACAGATGAACACCGGTGATCAGCTCAGATTCCCCTTTGTTCTTTTTTATTTAGTACAAAACCCCATTCCCTGGGATGGTGCCATGCACGCTCAGGGTCGGACTTCTAGAAATGTTTTCACAGACATGACCAGAGTTGTGTCTCCCAGGGGATGTTCATCCAGTCAAGCTACCAGTGAGGATTAGCTACCTCACACCTGCCCTCTTTCCCTTTGGGTGACCTTTGGGAGCTTTGGCACTGGGTGTGCCACTGTGAAGACACTGTGGTTCCTTCTTCCTGCTCTTTGTGCAAGGCCAGAACCATTTTAAGCTACAGCCTTACCCATGCTTAATCTTCTTCATTCTGCTGTTTTCTTTCTTCTCCAGATTCCAACCTACTAAACGTTTTTTGTTTTTTTTTTTTTTTTTTAATTTTTTTTTTTTTTTTTTGGTCTGATTTCTCCCATTAGAATGTAACCTGCCAGGAGGCTTAGTGTTGTTGCTACTGTGTGTTACTCATTGATCTGTCCCACTGGTGGGGCAGGTGGTGTGCTTAACAAGCATCTAGTGCATGCCGTGACTAGTGGCAAGTCTCCTCTCAGCATCTTCCTCCTTCTATACAAACGACACTTTGTTTCCATCCTCTCTCCATGTGGCTCTCATTTGACTCCTTGGTGACCTCCTGCCATCCCCTGATGGCGCCTCCAGTGTCTACACCTCTGCTTCTAGCCTCTCACGGTATTTATATCTGAATATCATGTATCTGCTCTTTCATGTTGGCCATGAGGTCCGGCAGGTTAGAGCCAGGGCATCAACAGTCAGAGACATTCAACAGGTCAGTTTTCAAGAGCCTTCAGGATATGGAAAATGGAGAGTGTGCTGAAACAGGGGATGGCGCAGCGGGCTAAAAGAGCAGCAACTGTTTCTGGCTTGTTGTAACAAAGTCAAACAATATCTCATTTGAGTAACGACAAGTGCTCTTAAGGCCCACTCAGTAAGAGTGACAATTGGAGAGACTGGCTTTTCCAAGGACCATATGTCACCTCATTGCTTCCCTGGCATAAGCCATGCTTCATCTTGACCAAGGAATAGGAATGAGTTCTGACCACTCCCCACCCCCACTACTGTAACAAGCACAGGAGAAGCCAGGGAAGGGCACATGCTGTGCAAGCTTCTGAAAACTTCCCTTAGGAGATGACAGCTCATTCACATAACTCTTGGGAGTTCTTCTGACCCTGGAAAAGTTCTGGGGGTAAACACAGGTATCCGTTCCTCTCCTCTCCACCATAAGGTGACAACCCTGCTTTGATACCAGGCTCTTGCTATGATGTTACCACTTTTGCTTCCAAGGAGACAAAGCTCTAAGTGTTTCCTTTGTATATTTGCCAGCAGCAAAAGGACTTGGCTTATTTGACTCACTCATTTTTGCTCATTTTTATGTCTGTGGCCTGGATAAAGGAGGCAGGAATGTAAAGGAGAAAGGAAGACAGAGACTAAGATGGGACCCTCAAGACCCACCTAGCCCAGTCTGCTTGCTACTCACAACCTCACACACTGAGTGACTGGAAGCTTGCTTCCAGAGGAATGGACTCCAAAGGAGAAACCTTAAGTTCTGGAGGAGTATGCTTCTGCTTTGCTGATGTCTGATATAATCTTCACTATCTCAAATACCAGGAGACTGACTTTGCATCAAGGTAGAGAATGCCAATCTTGCACAGCATGCGAGGTGAATGGGATCTTACCACTAGTCACTCAAAGCGAGAGGAGGTGTTTGCACAATGAAACCTACAAATAGATGTGAAATGAAAGACCTGGGAGAAGGAGAAGAACTGGGCCTTGCCTGGCAGCAGAGCCTCTCTGTTGCTGCAGACCCCTGGAGGCCATCCCCTTGTTCTCTGGACTCCATTATTTTCATTTGTAAAAAAAAGCATGTTTTACAATTGTATTAGATCTTGGTTATAGCCACATTTTGTCAATAACAACAACCTCACAGACTATTTCCCCAACCCAAGCCTCCTCAGTGCCAAAGTGGCCTATTGATGTTCAGTATTGTACTGTATAGACCTAGGCCATCTTCACTGAGAAAGGATGAGAGTAGTTAGACAGACAGCACGGGCTGTCTAGTCTCCTTCTCGCAACTGTCCAGCACACACATGGACCAGGATAGGGTGGCAGGCCACTTACATCCTGCCTCTCAGAGCCTTTGCTTTCTGTTCTTCTTCCAGGTTTCTAGGAGGTGTGGGAGGGGTCATCCCTTCATTCAGGCAGCCTGTAGGGTCCTTCAAGCTCCCTCGGTAAGAGCCTCCTTCCAGAGTCTAAAAAGAGAAGGAAAAATAGCCTCAGAGTGAGCCCTGGAAAGTTATTTACAAGCCCTGTGTCTCCCCACCTAGCCACAGGCAATGTGAAAACCAGAAGCCAAGGCTGTGTTCTCTGAACTACAGTGAAACATTAGGAGACCAGAGACTTCCACCTCCTTGCAGCAGGGAGCTGCCATCCACAATCAGGGCACTCTACTCGTCCGTGTGATCAGGGCACACCAGGAGCCCGTGTGATCAGAGCACACTAGGCATCCATGTGCCACCAACTGCCCAGACATAATGAAATTGTCACGGCGATTAATCTTTGGGTGAGGGCTCCAGCAGGAAAGCTAATTCTATACCAAATAAGGCATTGGGAAGGAAAACTGGTCATAGAACTACTTCATGCAAATTGGTAAGCTAAGGAAAGTGACAGAGGTAGGTGGGGGAAAGCATACTTTGTTAGCTTAACTGTAATACTTTGGAAGAAGACAATGAGGTAGTTGAAAAAGAGCCAACAGATGGAGCCTGTTCTAAAACCATCTTTGTTAACGTTATTTACCAAGGGCTTTCTTTCATTAATCCTCATTCCTGTTAATTAAGGTGCTGCACAAGGTGCTTACTTGTTTGAGGGAAAAAAAAAAAAGGTAAGTGGATTAATACAGTGATCTAGGAGCAACTGAGAAAAGGAAGCAGAGGTCTAACCCCAGATCTGATGAGGCAGGAGACACAAAACTGTCCCGTGTGTTTCTGGATTTTCAGATCAGATCCCCCCTTTTAGCAAATTTCTAAAGGAGAGAGATGATACTTGTACCATTCCCAGGAAAAGTTAAGAGTGCTCCCCAGTGGTTAGTGTCTCTCTGTCGCTGGCACTGGTAACAGTAACATATTCAAGTTGTAACTGGAAGAGTAGCATACTCTTTGGGACAAACTAACATTTTAATGTACTAAGTTGATTTGCTTAATGTACGTTTAGGATACCATATAGGTCTTTGAAGAGTTTTTAAATTTAGGTTTTTGGCAGTCTCATACATAGATTCAATGAACTTTTGTTCTTTTGTTTTTCCTATTACCCTGTTCTATCCCACCCCTTCTCCACCAGAAAGTCTTCTTTCCCAACAAGGTTCCTCGTACTTTCATCTCTGTGTGTGACCAATAAATAATAAATAATAAACAAATAAACAGACTGCTTCTTGAGCATGGATGGGAGGTTACTTACTTGAGTGTGACCAACTTATCCGTGGTTACACCACTCAAGAAAGTGACATCTCCCCCACGTAACTGTTAATAGTTGTCAGGGAGGGAGGTTCCTGAGCCCTTCCCTGGTTCATGATGAAGTGTTGCTGGGCCCAGTCTCACCCAGGTCTCATCAGATAACCATAGCTGCTTTGAGTTCATGGGTACAAGAGGCATGACACATTGGAAGCCCAGGAGACAATGTTCTGCAACCTTGTATCCCATCTTCCAGCCCTTGCATTGTTTCTAACCCTCATCGGTGGTGTTCCCTGAGCCTGAGAGTGGGGCTGTATGCAGTACAGGTGCCTGGGGATCAGTGGAAGCAAACAGGATCAAGGCGGGCATCCATAACACAAGCATGAAAGACAAACGCCAACTACCCAAGGTGCCTGAACACACGCCAGCCTCTGTGGTTTCTAGAAGGAAAGGTTTTGTTTAGCAGTCTTTGAAAACACCAGGTCTAAGACACAAGACACCAAGATCAAATAGTGCCGATCACTGAGGCGGTAGGCCTGGTCTTAAAACAGTCTGCATTTGAGAACATCCATTACTGACTCTCTTAGCTGCTACATTTCAACAGAAGCCAAACAGAGGCAGGAAGGAACATTCCAGGGAAACAAATGAAAGAAAAATGTGGTACCCAAAGAGGAGAAAAGATGGAGAATATTAAGACCTTATTGTTGAACAGTGACATCAGCCTTCTCCCCCACTCCCTAAATTAAGCAACTGTGTCAAGGGTCAAACACGGATCTGTTGCCAACACTGGAATTAGAAACACAGACAGTATCTTCCAGCTTGAGGGAGACAACTGCTTTTCCACTTGACGTAAAGGTGTTTACAGAACAAGTAATCAACCATGGAAACTGTTATATCCAGAGCAGCAGTATAGGCTAAAAATAAAGAAAGGTCGAGAAGGGTTTAGCTACATTTATAGATACAGGATCTGTAACCTGTTATTAAGGAAATTAGAATGTCTGGTGCTGAGGCTGGACAAGCCAGTGGACAGGTGGCTTTCCAGTGCATGTCCCTTGGTGCCATCACCAGAGACAGGCTCCAGTACAGATGGACTCAGCTGGTGATGGGAATGAGTAGTACCTTTAACTTCCCATCTTCCTCACTGTCCTGTTCTGCCCGTTATTCTGTGGCCTGTAGGCTGGTGGAGAGGTAAGTGCCAGGCCCAGGGAGCAGGCCTACACCACTGCCTCCAGGATGCATGGTACAACTAGCTTGGCATGGGCCAATCCATCTACAGGGTAAAGGGTCTCTGAGGAGTCCAATGTGTCACACCAGAAAATCTGCATTTCTCTCTTGACTTTGTATGAACAAAGAAGCCAGGTTGTGTCTTGGAGAGAACTCTGGGGCAGCGTCAGAGTGTGGCATAGTGACAAGAAAATAGAGGGCCTGCTAAGCTCTTATAGTGGCCATCCTGACTGGAATGATGGAGCTGGTTCTCTTGCTTATAGTAATTTCAGAGTGATCCCTTAGAAGGTCTCAGCTGCCAGGGTTGGATACAGGGATCTCACTTAGGGCAACCAGGGCAACCTGTCATCCTTGTTGTCTCTGGGGGAAAGAGACAGTGGTTGCCAGTTTGTCTCCACAGTAAAGACGTCTGTCCCACCTGTGGTTCAGGGTCACAACATGCAGCAGATGAAAAGGAAACTGAACAAGGAAGGAGCAATACAAGTCCCTGTAACTGTCCATTCTCTTGCAGAAATGCAAAGAAGATTCAAATAGACAGCTTACTGTGGAGAAAGGTCACTGTCCCGGTGAAATGGATGTATTCCTAATCATGACCAATGCCCTTCCTATAAGCACTTTCTTACTCTCCCTGCATTCACAATTAATGTCTTGCTTGTATGTAAAAAAAACCAAGCAACTACCATATTATACACTGAGTGCTTGAGATGCTGGAGAAATGAAGACGAGTAAGAGTCTCAGACCCCCATAGTCTAACCCACACTGGGAGTTCTGACAGATGGACCATGTAGGATAACATGTGGGCAGGCAACTCCATGGAGGAAGGGAGAGACAAAAGAAAGACGGAAAGGCAAAGCTGAGTCAAATTATCCCTTGGTGTCCTGGGGTGTTCAGGACTCCTTGGCACTCGCAAATTGTTTCCACAACTATATTCACTCTCCTATATAGTTAACTAATTTTTGCATTTATAGTCTAGAATATGACATAAAGGCTATAGAGTGATTGTTACACTGTCTTACTTAGGGAACAAGGAAGAAAAGAGTCAATACATGTTCAGTGCAGATGTAATTTCTTGATTTCTCCCCAAAGAGCTTTGATCTGAGGTTGGGTGAATCTATAGAAAAGGAACCCAGGAATGTGAAGAACTGACTAGTCTAAGATTTTTTTTTTTTAAAGAGTTCACTGGATATAGAAACTGAAGAACATTCATTCCTGGTAGGAACTGCACTGTGAGAAAGGTCATGGGGTGAAACCATGAGGTGAGCTAAAAATTGGATATGTGAGGATCTGGACTGGCAGGAGACAGTGCTAATGAATGGTGTGTGTGTGTGTGTGTGTGTGTGTGAGCACGCGCATGTGCGCTAGTGAGCTGAGATGTGTGCTAGTGAGTAGAAGTGAATGCTAATAAGTGGGGAGAGTACTAGTGAGTAGAGGTACTAGGTACTAGTGAGCAGAAGTGAGTGCTAGTGAGTAGGGGTGGGTACTAGTGAGCAGGGTGGGTACTAGTGAGTAGGGGTACTGGGTACTAGTGAGCAGGGGTGGGTAGGTACCACAGAAAGAAGACATGAGCATCAAAGCTGGAACCTGGAGATATACAGAGGAGATCCTAAAGACCCTTGTCCATGGCATTAAGCAGGAGAATAAGGCTGGAGTTAAGTTCTGGAAAGTTCACTCTCAACATTCCACTAGGCCATCAGAGTTGAGTGAACTGGGTGGGTGTGCCACCTATGACAAGCCCTGAGATGGGGCTTTCTTCTTGGAGGCTCAGTCCTGTCTGCCAGGCAGGTGGCAGAATCCTGGGGGCTCCAGGCCACAGTAAATAGACACATGAGAGTCTCCCCTGGCCAGGAAGCTATGGCTCTCTAGATCTGAAGGATAAAACCAAATGGTATCTAAACATTCCCTGTCACCAATCTACTGGCAGACAGATGCTAAATTCCCACATGCCCACACGAGGTCATGGAAGCTGGAGACAACTTGGTTTTTCGATTGCCCTAAGAGCTAACATTTGTAGGTCCCTGCTTATCAGTGTGTGAAGCATGGTTGTGCCTAGGAAGTCATCTTTACTCTCTTGAGATTAGATTCAGGTCAACAGATTCATCATCATTATCAGGAGAAGTCAAACAGACCAAGTCACTCTCCAGAGTAGACAAAGACATGGCTCTAGGGTTCTGTTATCAGTAGGAGCCCCTGGGACCTTTGCCTTCCAGGTCCTTACACACTTGCTACCTGGTACAAAACCATAGCTGCTAAAGAATGAAAAGTCTTATCAAGACTCATGTGGAACAACAGAAAAAGTGTTTGTTTCTGAGTTTAAGACAGAACCCGGAAAAAGTGAGTTAGCTCTGTGGAGGGGAGGTATGGGCAGGCTAAAGAACTCTGAAGGCCCCCACATGCCCAGAAGAGTGGAGGCTCTTCAGGGGTTTGACTGCATAGGAAGTGAGCCTTGAATCCTGCTTTCAATCACCAGTAGCAGTGTCTGGGTAGCAGAGGCAGAACCATGCTGCAGCCATAACCAGGGGACTGCACTGGAGCAGCCCTGGGACCTAGAATATGGAAGAATCTCACAGCCCCCAGGTAGAGCTAGGAAGTCAAATGAATCCGAAGTGCAGAATTTGATGTTATTGCTTGAACAATTGTTCAAAGAAAGCAGACAGACTCCAGACCAAAATGCTGGCCTATTAGAAACTCCTTAAAATAGAAAGGGGTCTGTTAGTTCCTCCTCATGCCACACTAAGATAACAACCCCTCCAGGTCCGGGTTCTGTTCCCTGGAGCAAGCATCAGACCAATCCTTCATTTCCACAACAGCGCTTCAGGGATTGGCAGACAGCCCTTCTCATGGTTTCTCCTCAGGTTTAATCTTGGTTTCTTCAACTTTCATTCAAATAACATGGAGCACATGGTATTGCCTACTTCCTCTGAGGCCCTTCCAGTTCCTTCAAGAACATGATAGGTGACTGCAAGGAGTAGATTACTCACACATGGCTCACAAAGGTGTGGTTGGAAGGCTTGGTACCTCTGCTCTTGACCTGCACGCTGAACTTTGGACAAGTCTGTGATGTCAACTCCTGAACTGGATAAGTCTGTGACAACACTGGCTACTTTGGACACCTCTCTGTGGCTGTGTTCCATCAAATAAACCCTAGAATGTGGGGTGCTGAGCTATGAGAGACAGCTGGGCGCCTGGTCGAATGAGCTTTTGAACCCCGGAGACCCCCTGGGATGGAAGGCGGTCAGCTCTGTTCCTGGGCTCCTGGCTCTCTCAGTTTCTGCCCTTCACAGCCCCTCCCACAGAGAGAAGTCTATGGCGTGCAAGAATCACCCCTTGTTCGAGAGCTTCTGTCGTGGACCCTCCCCTCCTTGCCAGCTAGCGGAGGGTGGGGGGCGGGAGGGGGGAGCCCTCACTGGCTCCAGAGCTGTTAACACTGGGCACTGGGCAAGAGATCTGCGATCTGCTCTCTTTCCCCCGCTACCTAGCCGGCACCTCCCAGCTTAGCAAAGAGCTGTAACACTTTAGCTCCTGTAACACTCCTTCGGGGTTCTCCTCTCTCTGCTGCAGAGAGGGTGACAGGCAGCAGCAGACCTTCCTTGCTGACACCCTACCCTGGACCACCCGTGGGCAGGAACAGCGGCAGAGACAACGGCTGTTTGCTCCCTGTCCTCTTCCAAACCGGAGATTTTGTGGGGCCCCATCTGGAGCTGGGTCCGACACTAGACCTTTCTAAAGAGCTCTTCGCCTCTTTTCTTTGAAGCCAAAAGCTAATGGTAAATACATAGGTATACATCTTAGAGGTCAAAATGCAACTTAGTGTTTTCAAACATGGTTGAAACATCCTTCGTGTGCGGTTGCTCCGTGGCTACACCACAGTGGGATGGGAAAGAAAGAAGGAGAAAAGAAAAAGAATCACATTTTGGTGGGAAAATTCTAAGAAACCAAACCACCACTCCCTCACTCTTTTCTCAATATGTGTTTGGTTTCTTACATTATGCCAAAGATATCCCTAGATTGTAGTTCCATGTAGGTCTTCAAGAAGTTAATTACTGGTGGGAAAAGTTAATGCTCTTCTTATGGTAAGTGCATCACAGAAAGGGCATCTATTCAGCAGCTATTTATTGAGTCTGTGATCAGGCCTGTGAACAGTAACCTCAACCCATGCTTCCTTTTCTCTGGGACATTTGCCTCTGTGGGGCTTCCCAGTAGTTTTGCTCATGTGTCTAACACTAGACCCACTGACCACATAAACCAGTGCAAAGGCTAGCAATGGAAAGAGTGAGGGTAAAGGTCACCCCCAAATAGAAGCAGATATGGATCTTTGGAAACAAGTGCTCATAAAGACCCTATTAAGTGTAAAAGACGACTATATATTGATAGAAGAAAAAATAATACTGCCTGAAATAACTAGTGAACAGGGAGAGAAGTGGCAACTTTCAGTCATTTAAACAACAGAGCTGTCTCTGTCAGCATGGAGCTTTGGAACCTGCAGTGGGACTTCAGAGGAAATCTGGCCAGGACTGGCAAGGGAAGCCTTTGTGAGAAGAGATTGAGTGGGACCCCGAAGGCCTACTGTGCATTAGATAAGCGAAAGGAAGAGGGAGACCATTCCAGAGAAATGGGATGATAGCAAGAAAAACTTGGGAGAAGAAAGACAAGCCTGTGACATTGTAAAATCAATGATGTGACTGGAAATAAAAAGCAAAACAAAACAATAAGCAAACAAACAAGAAACCCCAAAAAGCCCACAGGGAGGACAGGGGGAGATGGCATCAAAGTGGACAGCCTCCCAGAGCTTGCCTTCTTACCAGAACCGACATCGACAGCCACCATTTGCTCTGTATTTACAACCATTAGGCCACTTGCCTGAGAGAGGATGCCCCACAGTCCTCCAATCCCTGGGCCAAGTGGAGGTGGGTTAGTATTGGAAGAACGACTCAGCCAAGTGACAGAAAAGCCAAACAGGAGGCACAGACGACAGAGGAAGACAGGAACACGCTTCTAACCCCTGTCTTATTGCTTACACATAAAAGGATGGGGGCAGAGAGACAGCTGCATCCAGGAAAATTGTCTGAGGATGGGGGGTAGCACTAGCACATCACTGAAATTCTAATCAAGCTCAGGCTAATTGCCCTTTTTGTGGTATTTTGATTGGCCCATAAGACTGCCACAGGCTAGACCAGTCGTTGGTGGCTCACATTTGCCTTCTCCCAGGGACAGAGGAGACACATTCGGCTCTAATTTTCCATGGCACGGTCATTTACGTGTTTTTATTCCTCTATGATCAGTTGTCTAATTTCTAAAGCTCGGTAAACTAGAATGTCTCCAAATAAGAATGTCCTGGTTCTTTAAAACATCCAGACCACACTCCGTCTCAGCAGCACAGGACATTGGCTTCAGGGCTAGCCTGAAACACATCTATCAGCAGCTGAGTGCCACGTGTCTTGGGACCAGTTGGTCAGTTTCAGTGAGTATATTTGCTTTGGAAACTTTTCACCTTTTGTCCACCTCAACACTAAAGGCTCTGCTGATTTCCTATGCCAATTTCCACATAAAGCTGAAAAGGCCCCTGGGGCAGTTTTATTTTTATTTTATTTATTTATTTATTTATTTATTTATTTATTTTGTTTTTTTGTTTTTTTAAGGAAATACCATTATCTGCAATTGGAATATGTGGCATTAGGATTTGGGAGACTGGTTCACGGCCCTGTTTGAGGTTCTGGAGCCACATGGAGGTGAGAGGTAACGCAGAGCTGCCTCCAGCACGCCCACTTACCAGCTTAGTTTTGACCAACTTTTCTATTGCACTGACAAGGTCTGCAGCAGTAGGCGCGTCAGTGGGAGCCTGCCGGGCTGCTAGCAAAGAGGACTGCAAGACACGGACAGCAAAGGAAAAGCGGATTAGCAAGAGGCAGAAACGCAGTTAGGAAGCAAACCACACACTCCAGAGCTCCAGGCTAGGAAAGCGCTGTTCAGAGGACAGAGACAACAGAGGTAGAGGGGGGTGATTAGTGGCGTAGAGGTAGGCCTGCATGTCCCTTGTGAGGGAGTCTGGTCAATGACAAAGTACAGATGGGCCTGGTTTTCCTTAGAGGCTGACGGGAGAGGTCACTGGGTCCCCCAGGAAACCCACAGGCAAGGGTTATGCCTACTGATAGCTGAGCAGGGGGAGCTGCTCTGAGGGAGATCAGGACTTTAGCCTTTGTGGTAGCCCACTGCTGTTCCATAGTCTAGAAGGTATGAGTAATTCTAGGCTCAAATGTGGGTGAAGGAGATAAAGTCTTGCCTTGCTACAGCCTTAGCTCTGGGTTGACACTGTGTCGAGCAAGCATGACACCTCTACCCCATCTTCTCCCTCCCTTCCCTTCTCAGTCCCACCTCCCACCATACACACACACACACACACACACACACACACACACACACACACACACGGCACTGGGAAGGCTCCCAAAAGAGCTGTGTGTCACATGCTAGGACTCTCAGAGACTGCTCACAGCAAAGGGAGACTCAACTACAGGTCTCTCTGTATTCTTCCCCTGGATCAGTGGCAAGGCTTTGTGTAGTGGCTGTTTGCATAATGGCTGGGTATTTCTGCCCCACACTGAAGGAGCCTTTGGTTATTAGTCTACTTGCTTTTTCCTTCTTCCATCCTCTTGAGATAAAGCTAGGGGAGAGATGGCTAGCTCTGTATCTACATGTGTGCTTCTAGTCCGGTGCATCAGGAGAGGGAGGAAATGGGAGAAGGGAGAGGAGGGAGGGCAGAGGGCACAGAGCAGACAGCAGTGGTGTTCCCAGGCTGAGACATGAGGAAAATTACTTATAAGCATAGAAAGAGCAATGTCCTGGCTTTGGCCAGGCTTCAGTTTCTCCCTTTAGGTTAGAGAAGAGTTTCAAAAGAAACTTTTACGGTTTTTGCTTTTAAGATTGGGGGAGATCAAATAAATGCAATTAGGAAAGATAAAACAAGCCAGGCAGTGATGGCACACACCTTTAATCCCAGCACTTGGGAGGCAGAGGCAAGCGGATTTCTGAGTTCGAGGCCAGCCTGGTCTACCGAGTGAGTTCCAGGACAGCCAGAGCTATACAGAGAAACCCTGTCTCAAAAAACCAAAAACCAAAAACCAAAAAAACAAAACAAAACAAAAAAAAATTAACTCAGAACCACGAGTTTGCTATCTAACCCTTAGTATTGCTCAATCATCTGAAAACAGTTTGTAATAGCAGTCGTAGAAGGACTGGGTCTAAACTTTGTATTTATGAATGAGTTGCCTAGGCACAATGCCTTTACAGATAACAATATTCACCACAAATCTTATATCAATGAAAGAAATTCATACCAATGAAAACCTTAAATTTGTATCA
>JANHMN010000011.1:19036422-19069490 GCA_030674055.1 Rhabdomys pumilio
TAAAACAGTACTGTCTTTCCTCTTTTGGGAGAATGCAGAAAAAAATGTCTTGGTTTGAAAAATCAAGTTACTGTCTCTGATTGGATAATTTTACTTCTGGTAACTCATTCAAGAGTCAGATGTCCGAAGAATAGAAGCTAGATCTACACAATAATCTTCAGGGGTATTACTCAGAGGTGCAAGGACCGGAAACACCTAAGGCTGTCCCACAAACGTCTGCTCATGACAATTATGGAGCATACAGGTCAGTAAAATATCCTCCGGCTACTGAAATTAAGTACTGGTAACACTACATTGTTACTACTGGTAACATTTGAACTGGTAACACTAATAAGATTCTGTAAATCGGGAACAGATAAAGCATTGACCACCATATACACAGTGGAAGTGGGAAACAGCCACATACATAAAGGACACAAGACACGGGGAACAAAAGAGTCTTTGTTGAACTTTTAAAGATTGAACTTCTAGTTAAAGTTCCTTCCAGGGCTGGTGGGGCACACCTGGAATTTTAACATTCAGTAGGCAGAGGCAATAGGATTGCATCAAGTTCAGGGCCAGCCTGGTCTATGAAATAAGTTTCAGGCCAGTCAAGGCTAGTGAGACTCTGTCTCCTCAAATGAAAAATTTAACTCTACTTGCTAGGAGTGCTAAGTAGGACTTCAATTCCAAATATTTCAACAAAAAGCAAGTGGACAGAAATCACACAAGCCAGCGTGGGGAGAGTTAACATGTCTAAAATGGGATCACTGCCATGCACCAGGTACAGCAAAGAAAAGAACCACATAGATGCCTGGGTATGTCTGTATTCTCAGTTAAAAAATTATCCAGGAGCAGCCTAACATCCATTCGCCCCAAACAGACTGTGTGAGGGGAATGGGAGAGGGGTCATGGCCTATTTTATGAAGACAATGGAACCTGGGAACTCTACCATCCCCTCCCCCTCCTGTCTGTCTGTCTGTCTGTCTGTCTGTCTGTCTGTCTGTCTGTCTGTCTGTCTCTGTCACACACACACACACACACACACACACACACACACACACACACACACTGTTCATAGGGCATTTTACAAGGGTGGGTGGGGAAGTCAGGAGGCTAGATCTCATGAAGGTGAAGAGCAGGCATCTCTGCCTCTGGGAATAATCCCTTTGGGTACAATGTCATACTTCTGTTGTTTTCTTTCTCAGTGGCCCAGAGTCAACTTGGCCTAGAGACTAGGGTCCAAACATCTCGGTAGAAAGGGACACAACTGTAGGGAGGACACCATGCGAGGCATCCGAATCTTAATCCGTGGCTCTTCCTCTAGCCTACAGAGAGGAAGACCTTGGATATTTACTATGGATGGGTTAACAACCAAATGTGAAGCAGTTAAAATCAGAAATGCTGGAACATTCATAAACAGAGCCTACGAAGCCTGATGCCTATACATGCTTGGCCTGCTAACTCAAAGGAGGCTTCCTCAGTACAAGGCACAGGGAAGAACACAGTGAGAGCCAGAGACAACCAGGTGAGCCACAACTACCGCCACAAAACGACACTCTGGAAGATAATGGCAAGTGCAACTGAAAGCTGCAACTTCCACTTCAGTGACCAGCATCAAGCTACTACATAAGAAGGCAGGAAAAAGTCGATGGAGCCCAGGCACGGCTGTGAGGGAAGCAGGGAGACACACCACAACAGCTCCAGTTGGGCATGGTGGCACACGCCTTTAATGCCAGCATTAGGGAGGCAGAGGCAAGTGGACCTCTGTAAAACTGGGGCCAGTCTGATCTACATAATGAGTTTCTGGCTGGTCAAGGCTACAGAGTATCAAAAGAAACAAAGCAGCCCCACATTGTGTGTCAGTGCCTGGGAGTCAAGACCTCCCGAGGCAAGCCACCACTTGAAAACAAGTAGAAAGAGCTGACCACTGGGGCATTACTGGCAGAGGGGACATGGACCTTTCCAACCAGTGAGCAGAACATTTCACAAAATAAAAGGCTATGGCAATTTGACATGCTTTGCTTTTCCATGATTGACAACAATCTTTCCTCCATCTCTTTACTCCACATGAGGAGATGGCAGAGTTTTATCAGCACTGGCTCAAGGAGAAGGAACTGTGGTTAGACTTTTAGAGCCGAATGCAGAAGACGAGTAAAACACGGGTTGTGCATCAGGCATTTCCCAATGATTGCCACCTGGGGCCTCACAGATTGCTTTTAGGACTGCTGCCTGCAAATACAGAACCATGGAACCCACTGTGCGTTACCAGGTGGATTTCTACTTTAACTGGTCTTTGCATGTCCCTGCACTGCTCAGAACAAGGCCAAGCCTCCATGATCATAGGAGAGGACACCTGCTCACTGACACCCTCATCACCGAGGGGAGGGCGAGGAGGGCAGCGCTGATCTCTGCCTCACATTCTCAGGAAGAGGAATCTCAGCAGGGCTCCTACCATCTCATCCTGGGCGGGGTCGTTGTCAAAGATCTTCATGGGCGGAGGGAGGGGGGTGTGTGACTCTTCATCTGGCTCGTCTTCACCCCAACCCTTCTTGCTCTTCTAGAACAAAAGGACACCAATCAGGCATTGCCACACCAATAAAAGATGCCAATAAGTCAGGACTTGACATTTAAAAAAAAATAATTCTTAAGGAGAAATACTCAGGAAGGGAGAAAGTTGAAAGTTTTTTTTAAAACTAATTGTCCCCTCCCTTTCCAACTGCCACTCCTTCTTCCTCCACGACCCCCGCAGCCCCATCTCTAACTTGAGAAATGACAGAAGGAATAAAATTACAAGGGAGAGTCTAGTTCTACATCAGAACAACTTTCCTAGCTTCACCAGTGATTGGAGTAGGCTAGTTATGCAGATAAAACGGGCATTTTAGTCCCCAAGTCAAAACACACCCCCTATATTTTTATTATAGAATCTCTGCTCAACAAGAACCCAGCCTAACTTCTTGGCTCAAACCCAGTTTTTTGTGACTAACGTGAGATCAGAAGGTCTCATTTCATCGTCATCTGCTGCCCCTAAAGTGCCTCAGTGAGCTGAAGTGTTGCCTACTGTGGCCTCCATGTCATCTTCATAGCTAGCCCTCTGCAGCTCCTTTATTTATTTATTTGTTTGTTTGTTTGTTTTTGAGACAAGGTCACAGTGTGCAGCCCCAGCTTGCCTAGAACTCAGTACGTAGAACAAGCTGGCCTCAGATTCAGAGATCGGCTGCCTATGCCTCCCAGAGTGCTGGGACCAAAGGAGGCCATTCCCACTGCCTGCCATTGGCAGCATGCTGCTTTACAGGTGACACTGCTCAAAACACATGACTTCAGCTCTGCCTATGGTTTTCAGAGTGACACAGTCTCTGGCCTTGCATTCTTACTCTGTGTCTGGCCAGTTTTGGTGTCGTCCTCAGTAGAGGCAGGGGACTGAGATTTCTATCTCTGAATCTGGAGAATCTTTGTTCCTGTCTACTTGATGGGCATAGTGCTTATCAGTTTGTGAATGGGGCACAAATCAGGGTAGTCAAGACTCGAGAACGGGAAGTTCAAGATGACGTAGCACTAGAGATGGCAGATCTGCTTATCACATGACTGGGAGGGAAGCACGACAGGGGTCTCTTGTGGCAGAAGAGAGTGGGCCCTGGTATGTACCTCATCAGCGCTGTCTCCCTGAGGGGTCGTCTCATCCCCAGGCTTGGGGGATCCCAGGTCGAAGCTCTTCCGCCCATCCCGGACTTTCTTCTGTTTTTTGATGTTTCCGTCTGCTTTTCCGCTGTTGAGGCGGCGCACAGGGCTGGTCAGCCACTTTTTGAGGGTGTTGGTGGAGCGCTTGGGACCGGGGGAACTGTGGATGGAGTTCAGGGAGGGCTGAGACTGCAGGTTGGCCACAGACTCGGATTTGCCCCCATTCTCACTGGAGGAATGAGAGTATGAATCTGAGGAGGAAGGACAGACAGAAACACCATGTCAGAACCTGTTAAAGCAAGCTTTTGAGTAAGACAGCTTCACCTTAGGGACAAAAGATATGACAAGGCCAGCTGTGGACCCAGGCAAGAGACAGCAGTAACAGTTGACACTGCTTCAAACGTTCACATGCGAGATGCCATTCCAGGTTTTATAGAAACAGAAACTCACAGGAGACAAAGGCTCCCGTTTCCATGGAGGTTGTATTCTGATGGAAAATACAACAGACCATGATAACAACAAAACAGGTAAACAAACTATCATAGATAATGAGAAGAGCTATATTAAAAAATAAGGTTGGGCTGGGCTGTGGTGGTGCACCCCTTTAATCCCAGCATTTGGGCAGGAGGCAGTGGCAGGCGGATCTCTGTGAATTTGAGGCCAGCCTGGTCTACAGAGTGAGTTTCAGGATAGCCAGGGCTATAGAGAGAAACCTTGTCTTGAAAAAATCTAATGATGATGGTGACGGTGATGGTGATGATGGGAAACGCAGCGGGGAATAGGGTGCAAATTAACAGTAGCTGAAGCAAAGCAACATGACTCGATATCTGAGCATAGTCCTAATGGCGGTGAGAGACAAGCCATGTGGCCATTAGACAAAGGGCAGTGCAGGCAAGCAGAAGATGAACAAGTACAGGTGTTCCAAGGTAGTATATGGGGCACGCTGGGCAGCATCAGTGCAATAAGCAAGGGGAACAGAGTGGGGGTCAGTGAAAGCAAAAGGGGCTGGACCACTGGGACCGGGTAGCCAACAGTATGACGCCTTTGTTTTTACCTATAGGAAAAAAAATCTCAGAGGATGGATATTATCTATCATACATACTAAAACGTCATTCTTACTTGTAATTGAGGACAGTGGAAACAGACTGTCTAGGAGGCCACCATATTCTTTTCAGCTGAGTGATGCTGGTGGCCATCAGAAGGAATCAGACTCTGGATATGTTTTGACAGTAGGACAAAGGATAAAGTTTCTGAGGCAGGCAGAGTATGGGCAGAGCGACTTTGAGGGTCGACAGAAGGGAGGCCAGTTGTAGGCATCTTTGAGATGCTCTGAGATGGATATTAGCAGACACTCTAGAGAGCTGATCGAGTTCAAGGCTGGAGCCTGGTGCTGGTGAGCTGGCAGTGACTGAGGGTTGTCAGTGAAGAGATGGTGCTGGAAGCCATGGATGAAAACACCAAGGGGCATGGATGTGGAGGACAGAGAAGTCTGAACACTCAGCAAGAGGCAGAGAGGATGAGAAAGCAAAGAAAATGTCAGAGGGGCAGGGGGATGAGAGCAGGAGTCGGCCAGGAGGCTGCATGCAGCAGCAAAGCATTTGCATGGAGAAGGGAGATGTCAGCTGCGTCAGATGCTCCTTGATAGGTCAAGAGTACTGACCAAAGAAACCTTAAACTTGGTTACACAGACGTCACCGGTGACTTTGCAAAAAAGCAGCTGTGGTGTGATGGAGGGGGCTTGCTCATCACACAGGACGGAGAGAGGAAGGGACAGAGTGCACAGAGGACTTCCGTTTTGTTTTAAAGGGAGGATGATTGGAGATCAAGAGAGTTTGTTTTGTTCTTTCAAATAGGAGAAATCAGCATATTGTCTGTACAATAGTCTAAGTGTTTCACAGGGATCATCTTGATTCATTCTCTGACAACACAACAGGCTCAGGGCTGGGGTGGAGGGGGTTGTCTTATTATCTTCATTTTAGGGAAGAGGAAACTGCCCGTTTAGAGACAACAATCAGTTTGCCCAAGGACATGCAGCTCCTGGGACAGGGGTGAGATATGTTTGCCATTCAGCCAGACATGAGCAGTAGACCAGCTACTGGCCCTTCACACCTGTCCACGCCCAGTACTTCAGTTCCCACTGATGACTAGCAAAGCAAACCCAAGGAAGCCACACTGTTGGACAGCTAGAGAAAACACAGCACAGGAGAAACGTGGACGAAGATCCTTATTTAACTGACATCTGAATACTTGCTAATCTTGAGGAGACCAGCGTTACATGTACAGAGTTTAGCCT
The DNA here is from genome assembly GCA_030674055.1 of Rhabdomys pumilio. Taxonomy (NCBI): domain Eukaryota; kingdom Metazoa; phylum Chordata; class Mammalia; order Rodentia; family Muridae; genus Rhabdomys; species Rhabdomys pumilio. Next base: position 19,042,373 of record JANHMN010000011.1, read on the forward strand.
CTAGAATACCTGACTAATCCAAAGACAAGATTTTAAAGTCTGCTTCAGGTGCTGTCCTAGCTCAGTGATGGTGTTTTTGGTTCCACCCATGCTGAGAAAAACTAGGGTCCCCAGACTTCTAGAAGTTGCACAGCAACACCCAAGTCAAGTACCAAGCAAGGCTCACTAACCAGTAACAACACCACAGAGAGTGTAGTAGAGTGAGTTCTAAAAATATAAGATCCATGCTCCAGTTCCGTTGACTTCTCGTCTAGCTACACACACATCCATGTGTACAACAGCAGAGAGAAGTCAGGAGGGAGAGAAAAGAACAGAACAGCAAGACGGAGCATAGGAGAGAAAGATTTTCTCCCAAAGCCGTGTGTGATTAATTGCCAGCAGGCTGGTATGGACAGACTCTCCTGATAAGTGAGCAGAGTTCAGAGGAGGGTCATAACTGTGTAGGAGAGACTGGCCTGGAAAAGTTTAAGGGAAGAGATGTTTAGGGGGAGGGGGAGGGCTGCTCCCAAAGGGTAGGATAACAAGACCAGACACAGAGTCAGGGGAATGGAAGGTAAGTTACCCAGTTCAAAGTAGATCCTTTTTAGGGAGTAAGATGAGTGGGGTAGAAGGCAGAAGAGAACATTTGGGAAGATATTAGATAATAGACTGGCATGTGAACTTTGGGATTCTGGTGGGAAATGACATGACAAAAAAAAGGTAGTTTTTATTTGTTTTGTTTTTGTTGTTTTTCAAATTAATCTGCCAACTCTATACACCTATCTTGGGAAGAAGGGATTGGAATCCAGTTGGTTCCAGGCTACAGAATATGATACTGTTAGTGTTTGGAAGACAAATTAAAGGTGAGCATGTCATGAATGCTCTTAACTACCATGGTCCTGAGATAGCTGATCTCCACCCCAGTGCCAGTTTGCAAACTGGTATTTAAACCAAGTAAATGGCTGGGTACCTAAATGGTGTTCTAGTGGCTTTTTATACCTGTGGGAGACTGAATCGTATTTTCCTGTGTGATTCTGCCCTAGACTTGGACAAGAGATCTCACCTAGCCTTGGAAACCCTCAGAGCAGAAAAGAAAATCCTGAAATGAAGTTAACAAATGCATTTGCCAAGAGAGAGCTGTCTCCAGAATCTCCCAGGGCCTGATAACCCCGAGCTCCATGCTGGGGCTTGCTGGGCCTTGACCCCGCTGGGTCATTTCTCAGGGGCTGTTAGGGCTGTGTGCATACTTTGGAAAGCAACAGCAGAATATCTGTGTTTAGAAGCACAAACACAGAGCTCCTAAAATTCCCTGGTATGGAGACAACTTCCAGGGCTGCTCTGCTCAGGGATTCGCTGGCATCTCTTTAAGGACAAAGGTGTAATCTTATCTCAGAAAATTCCTCTCTGGCTGTGGTCTGGTGTGTTGACATTATTTCTCAAGTGTTTGGTATGGGCGATAAGCATCTGCAGTAATGCTGATAGAAACAGGGCCTCCCTGCAGATAAGTAGCAGGCTCTCCTCATTCACTAGGCCCAGATTTACAGCATATGCTGTGTCAGCAAAGCAACAGTCTCAACCGCATTAACTGTGCCTCAGTCACCAAGCAAAGCAAATGATGTTCCAGGGTAACCCATGGCCTAGCTTTGCTATTCTGGCATGACAGATGCATGTTACAAATGGCCCTTCCTCTTCCCTGGCTGCTATCTGCTTTTTATGCTTTCTGTATAAAGTGATGGCAAAAATACAAGAGTAGTAGAAAATGAAATCTCCAGAGTATTCTCAATGTTGTTTCAAGTTTGTTTTAGGCAAACAACTGGAGCCACTTAGTGGGCTAAGCAGTGGAAATCTAAGTCAGAAGCAATTTGCAATTCATCATCCAGCTGGTACCCTATCGTAAGACAGTCATTTTCAAATCACTTTCAGGCGGGGAAGAGATGGGGTGGGAAAGACAGGGTCTTACCACATAGCCTTACCTGGCTCAGAACTTGTTCTGTAGACCAGGCTGGCCTCAAACTCATAGAGATCTACCAGTCTCTGCCTCCTGAGCACTGGGATTAAAGGCATGCACCACCAGCCTGGCCTAAATCACTTAAAATGCCTATTTGTAAAAGAATGAAATTACTTAGACAAGAAATAGCTGCCTAGTTAGCTGCCTCTTCGGGGTTATTATGCCAAACCATCTCTGTAAAATGGCTACATTAGAGAATGTGTTCCCAGTAATAGGACAGCTCCGAGTTTAATTAATTACATCAACTACAAAAATAACCCCGTCTCTCATCTAGTCGTCATAGTTGAGGTAGGTTACACGAATTATGGCTCCATGTTAGGCAACAGAAAAATGAGAGGGTGTCAGTGAACCAAGGTCAGTGGTAAAATCAACCCCAAATCCAAGCTTGGCTTTGCAGCACACCCTGTTAGCTGTATTTCTCTTTATATGTTCAGCCCACGGATTCCTTAGCCTCTGTGTTTGTGGTATAAGGGACTATCCAGTTGCTAGTCTATTCATCATCTTAATATAAACATACCCATACAATGTATAAATGATAAGGCTTCCATGTTGAAAACCATCTTCAAATTTACCCAATAATTGTGAAGGTCAATCAACAGAGCCACAGTCATGAACTTGTAACAAAACTGGGACTGAAACCTGGGGTCCCCTCTACCACTCAGGCCATTGGGTCAATGCATGCTCTTTACTCTGAGGTTGGGAATTGCCCTGAGGACTGGTTTCAAGTGTGTGGGTGCTGTGAACACCGTAAGTAGATGAGACTCCCTTATCTGCAACTTGTTTACAAGATTAAAAATAACAGTGAATTTCCTGAGGCAAATTTTTACTATGAAATTGTTTTGTATCTTTTTAGTCTCCAAAACAGGGTTTCTCTGTGTAGCTCTGGCTGTCCTAGAATTCACTGTATAGACCAGGCTGGTCTTAAACTCACAGAGATCCACCTGCCTCTGCCTTCCTAGTGCTGGGATTAAAGGCATGTGCCACCACTTCCTGAAAAATATTTTTAAATAAAGAAAAATACAGGGAAAAAATGACAGCTATTTCCTTATCAAAATGTATACATTGTCATATTTGCTTCAACTGTTTTTTTTTTTTTTTAAAATGAAAGGTTTCAGATATAGCTGAAGGCGGCTACTAATCTTTACAATCTTACACTGTCCTCCCATCCCAGAGTAAAAGGCATTTCTGAGGTTGGTATGCCCCATTCACATCCATGCCATTTACTCTACATGCAAATACGGTCTTATTTGTATTTTATATAATCATAATATAGGCATCATTTTGCAACTTGCAAATTTTCCGTGGCTCAGTCTACGAAAGTTTTAACACATGGGTCATTCCCAAGCAATGACAAGTACCTCCTCTGTGTCTCCCTCTGAACAGGAGCTTCTGATGAACTCAGGATAGGGCAGGGGACCAACCTGAGGTCAGGATCTCTGATGGTTAACCAGGTAGATTAACCTGCCTGTATTGTCCGCGTCCCCCTAGGGCCAGGGCTCTGTCATTCCAGGAGTGTTAGTCACTGTGCAGCCTGGGTCCAGCAGCTCAGATGTGAGTGCTGTGTGCTGCCCTGAAGATGGAATCTGGGAAAAGCCAGGACAGCTTGCTCACTGCAGGTATCCTAACAACTCCCTGTCTACACAAATACTCAGGGCAAAACAGAAGATACTGAAAAGAACACGGGCAGAATATGAGAGAGACATGTTAACATCTAATACAGCTCATTTTGAAACTCAGCCTCCCATTGATGTTGTTTCTATTCACACTTCTAACTTTCATGTTCTGCCTTCATTGGCCTGCTGTGAATGCTGTAGGCTTCCGAGGGCGGCTATCCTGTGCATCACAGCGCTCAAGTGTCTCAGGGCTGTGTCCACAGCACCGCCATTTCTGATTTTCCAAGCACAAACCACTGATGTAGCCTCATTTCAGTTCCCTTCGATGGCAGACAAAGGACTACTCCTCTCTGATAGAGAGAGAAGAAAGTTCTACTAGCTGTGGGTTTACTGTCCCCACGGACTCATCAGAGGATTGGAAGAGCTAGCCTGTAACCTAGGGAACACGAAAGCGAGAAAACAAAGTCTGCTTTTCTTTATTCCCAAGATGCTTCACACCAGACACCTATGGTTGTTTCTTACACACCAAGCCACCAATCAGTTAGGTGTCAGCTCTGGCACTGTCATCCTGGAGAAGTCATTTGATCCCACAGGTTGACGGCTCAGTTCCCAGTTCTGCCACCTCAGATGCCAGCCACAAGCCCCCAGTTGCTATTCCTATGCTTCACTGACTGGACACAAACTTAGGTTCCCATAGCCTTCCTTTTTTTTTCTTTTCTTTTATTTTTAAATTGGTTTTTCAAGACAGGCTTTCTCTGTGTAGCCCTGGTTGTCCTGGAACTCACTCTGTAGACCAGGCTGGCCTCGAACTCAGAACCCAGAGATCTGGGTGCCTCTGTTTTCTAAATGCTGGGATTAATGGCATGCACCACCACTGCCTGGCCCACAGCCTCCCTTTTAGGGCCCACAGTCTCCTTTTCCAGCTTGACTAATACTGTACTCTGGTGTCTCTCAAAACTCAGGGAAACAACGCTTACTGGTTTATTATAAAAGATCTACCATCATCAAATGTCACAGATGAAGACATTCTAGGACACTGATGGTGGCACCTCTATGCCCTCTTTAGCTGTACCGTCTCTCAGACACCTGCTTTAATTGGGCTACCCAATGGTTTTCAACTCTGATCTTTTGGAGATTTTAGGGAAGCTTTATTACACAGACACGGTCAATTAAATTGCTGGCCAACCTACCCTTCAGCTCCTCTACTCTCCCCAAAAGTTGAGGGGTGAAGCCGAAAATCCCAACTCTGTAATTCTGTCATGGTATTTGGGTAAACTCTACTCACTGGGAGGGGTTGCCAGCCCTCGGCCAATCATTAGCACACTAAGAATCACTATTTTGGAGATTCCAATGATTTCAGGAGTTGTATACTGAGAAACAGAATAATGCCATATAGGTATCAGACTCTGTGTATGCGTAAAGTGACTTCCAAAGGATTTTCTATGTTGCCTTGAGTGGCGCCTGTCAAGACGGGAAAACTCATTCTCAATCTATTCTTCTATAGTCCAGTAATTGTATTCTATCACACCAACAAGTTTCCATATAAAGTATCAGGCCATTGTTAAAACACACGAGATCTAGTTGTTGCTTTTTGATAGCGTCTTAGTGTGTAGCTTTGGCTGGCCTGGAATTCACTTATGGAGACCCACCTGCCTCTGCCTCACAAGTGCTTGTAGCTAAAGGTACACGCCACCACACATGGCTAGCTGCTCAATATTAATCTTTACATAGCTGATCTGAATTAGAGCTCTCAACTTGCGGGTCATGACTCCTGTGGGGGTTGAATAACCCTTTCACAGGATCACCTAACACCATAACAAAAACACAGATGTTTATATTACGATTCTTAACAATAGCAAGGTTACAGTTATGAAGTAACAACAACAATGATTTTATGATTGGGGGTCACCACAACATGAGGAACTGTATTAAAGGGTTGCAACATTAGGAAGGCTGAGAAGCACTGGTGTAAATGGCCATTAGGTCCGTAAGCGTTTCTCTGGTATTTATCATAATAATGTACGGGAAACTGACTGACTCCAATCACTAAAATAGAAAACCCCAAAGATTTCAAACCCCATGACATACTCACAGAAAGGTCCTTTAACCTCCTATGCTTTTGCCTAAATTTGGCTCCAGTAATACAGAAACAGCTGTAAATCTGGCCTACTGCTTTCTACAGCTTGGGCTGTAAGGCCAGTACGTCAATACATTTGGCTACAAAAACTACGTACACAGATATTCCTGCTTTCTCTGTCTTTCTAGAAGGAACTTACTTGTCTCCTTTTACTTTTTTTTCTTTCTTTAGTATTATTCATACTGGAATGTACATCTGGAGAAGGCTGTATGATGGATAGAATAATAAGAATTCTCTGGATTCCTATGGATAGATACATATGTATGTTTATAAGCATGTGCAGCACTGTATGAATATGTTCCATGTGGTCTAGGATAATAATGAGCCTGTCAGGTCTTTCAGGGGGAATGTTAGCTGCATATTCAGTGAGGTTCTAAGGCTGTGTACCACTGGTGTCCAGTATGGCTGGCTTCCCAGCAAACTATCTGGTTGGCATCTGTGCTAGAGAAGGAAGGAAGCTTCTATAGAGCCAGCAGTGGGAAGTGAAGCAGAGGGAAAAAGAGGGAAACGCTGGCTTTCTTTTCCTTTCCTTCCTTCTTTCCTTTCTTCCTTCCTTCTTTCTTTCTTTCTCTTTCTTTCTTTCTTTCTTTCTTTCTTTCTTTCTTTCTTTCTTTCTTTCTTTCTTTTTTTTCCTTCGAGACAGGGTTTCTCTGTATAGCCCTGGCAGGCTGGCCTCAAACTCAGAAATCCGCCTGCCTCTGCCTCCCAAGTGCTGAGATTAAAGGTGTGCGCCACCACCACCCGGCTAAACCCTGGCTTCGTAATGATGGGCTCTTGCTGCCATTTCAGTTACCCCCGCTGCATTTTAGCCTGAACTTGGCAAGCTTAGAGTGGCACAGGATAGACTTTGTCCCCCTTTATAGTCATTCTCAAATCTCAAACACACATTGCAAGGCTCGGCTCCTGCTGGTTGCACCAAAGCTCTTGTGCCAGCTTCAAGAATCTCTTCTTGTCGTCGGTGGTGGCACACGCCTTTAATCCCAGCACTCAGGAGGCAGAGGCAGATGAATCTCTGAGTTTGAGACCAGCCTGGTCTACAGAGTGGGTTCCAGGACAGCCATGGCTACACAGAAAATCCCTGTTTCAAAAAACAAAAACAAACAAAACAAAATCTCTTCTCCGTAAGTTCTCTGCCAGCCTATCGCTCTTCACAGAGACTCGGTATCTTTATAAATGTTGTATATCTGAATTTCTCTACACTTAACACTGGTGTCTAAGTTTTCTCATTGAAGTATAAATTCCTGGGTCACTGTGAACCTTGAACCTTTGGTCCTGGGCTCTGTCTTAGTTCACTTCCACTTAGTGATCCCTTCCTCTGCTCCACTCCTTTGCTGACGCTCTGGCCTGTTGAATGCAGATCCGAGCCACAGAACTGATTCATATGCAGTGGCACCCACACAGGACAGGGATCCATCTACCTCCCAGCCCTTGGTAATGCCAGCTCTTCATAGGACAGTCTTTGCCAACAGTCTTCACAGAAAGGAAGTCAATACCTCTGGCTCCATCTGCATGGGAGTCTCCTGAATTCTGTCCTAATTCAGTCCAGATTCCCCACAGCTACTGCTGTGTATGTCCACCACTTTAACCTTCATCCCATGCTTCAGCTCCTTCCAAAATGCCACCAGAGACAGAAGATAAAGTTCCTAATCGCTTGTCTTCAGGGTCTCCTTGGCCTCAGTTCCTTGTATCATTTCTGAGTCAGAAATGCAGAGGGGAAAGTCCGCAAAGGGTACTGAATCCCATCCTTCTCCAGGTATGTCCCAAAATTTTAGGCTCCATGACATATTCATTTTGCTGTATCAATAACTTTTCATTGCAATACCACGTAGTTGCCTTTGTAAATTAAGGCCTGAAACACCCTCTTCTACTGATCAATGTTGGATTTAGAAGCTTGGCCCATTTCTATCAGGTAGAAGCCAGTAAAAACAGTTCTGCTGCCCCCCAAAGGTAACTATTCTAGACATCACTTCAACTTCTGTGCCTTTCTGTGCCTATCTCACTCTCCTGGGTCTGACTACACACTCAGGAGAGGGGACACACATTCTTTGCAGACTGCCTCAAAGTCTTACGAACTGTTCAAGGGAGCCAATAAATGAACATGGTACAGCTTCACTAATTCTGACCTAAGAAAGGATGAAGTAGCATGAAGCAAAAATACAGAGCTTTTCTTGTTTAAAAAAAAAAAAGTTTCTCTATGTCGGTGGTTCTCAACCTGTGGGTGGCAACCCATTTTGGGTCACATATTAGATATCCTGTATATCAGACATTTACATTATGATTCATAACTGTAGAAAAATTGCACTTATGAAGTAGCAATGAAACCACTGTATGGTTGGGAGTCACCACAGCATGTGGTACTGTATTAAAGGTTACAGCTTCAGGGGGGTGGAGAACCAACTGCGGCTCTGTATGATACCGCCTGACATTCTCTAGAATGAGTGCTATGACATCCTTGAAAACAAAGATGGGAGGAGGATACAGAAGTCAAGCTTAGGAAGCAGAGCTGGAGGTGTCAATGTTGTACTTATAATCCCAGCTCTCATGGGGCTATGGCAGAATTATGAATTCCAGGCTAGCCTGGGATAAACAGAAAGACTTCATTTTTTTAATGAACAAAACACAACAACAAACTAAAAACAAAACAAAACAAAACAAAACAAAAATATGATACAGCTCAGCAAGCAGTTGTGGGCAGTCACCTAGGACCCAAGGATCCCTCTTCTGGGGCTAATACCAAAGGAAATGAGATCACAACCTTATAAAGGTGTCTGTATCCCAAAATTCCTGGTAATACTGTTCATAGTAATCAAGATAGAAAAACTGTAAGTGTTTTCTGACAAATGTATTAAGCACACCCACATTACATATATATTTATATAATATAACATTATTCAGTCTTTAGGCAGAGTCCTAACCCCAGCTCATGGCTGCCTCCGTAATCGTAACCACTGAAAATCTCTCTTGACTGGTGAAGGCTCCTGTTCCTCCTCTTCTTCCGCCTCCTCTTTAAAATATTTATTTTATGTTCAAACACACCAGAAGAGGGCATCAGATTCCATTGCAGATGGTTGTGAGCTACCATGTGGTTGCTGAGAATTGAACTCAGGACCTCTGGAAGAGCAGTCAGTGTTCTTAACCGCTGAGTCATCTCTCTAAGTCCCCACTATTCAGCCTTTAAAAAGGAGATTTTTTTTCCTATCTGTCACCACAAGAATAAATGTGAAGGACATTAGATTAAATGAAACAAGCCAGATACAGAAAATGATTATGTGATATTACTTAAATGTCAAATCTTTAAAAAGATGTGTGTTGGGGGGAGGGAGTTAAATATATTAGAGAAAGAGAATAAACAGTGGCTGCCTGGTGCAGGGAGTGAGACTGAGGTAAGGAAAGAGATGTAGGTCAGGGGATATAAGCTGACAGATACACGGTCTAACAAGTCTAGAGGTCTTATGCACTACATGAGAATCAGCATTAATAAAATTGTAGCTGAACTATGGTTGTCCTTGCCATAAAAGAAGGGGTAGCTCTGAGATGATGGTTATGTTACAATACTTCACCATAGTAACCATTTACACAGTAACAAATCATGTCCTACACCGTAAAAATAGACAAACAAATTATTTAAAAACAAAACAATGGGGGCTGGAGAGATGGCTCAGAGGTTGAGAGCACTGACTGCTCTTCCAGAGGTCCTGAGTTCAATTCCCAGCAACCACATGGTGACTCACAAACATCAATAATGAGATCTGGTACCCTCTTCTGAGGCGCAAACATGTATGCAAACAGAACACTATGTATAAAATAAATAAATAAATAAAACTTTAAAAACAAAACAAAAAACAAAACAAAACAATGGCTTGTACTTGCAGGTTATTGATAGGACAATAAGAATTAGTAGATAGACAGGAGATAAGATGTAATGTGTAGTCATCTCTAAAGAACATAAGGAGGGTCACCCCACTGTGACACAGGGTACCAGCCGCAGTCCAAGGCTGGGGTGGGCCCTATCAGGGCTCCTCTCTCCATGTACCGTCTTTCCAAGCTGCACTCCTGACAGGTGAGCTTATCTCCCTGGCAAAGTAGGGTTGCTCCTGAATCCAGGGTGTATCCAAAGCCTTCACACAACCCAGGAAATCAGCTCAGCCAGCTCTCCAAAGCATTGCTTGTCCTACTGATTCACACAGCATCACCGTCCCTTTTATGGATAGTGTGCACACAGTCAAGTTTAATACTGTTACATCACATGCTACAAATGACTGCATTCCACAGCTTGTCAAGGCTAACACAGTCTTCTCCTATCACGGGCTCTTCACAAAGATTTCTGCACTAGCATCTTTCTTCCACTCTCTCTGTCACTGCCCTCCTTCAGATCATCCAGTCCACCTGGGTCAACTCCACAACAGCCTCCAGACTGGCATCTCTTGTCTCCTGCCAACTTTGCTACCATGGTAACTACACCACCTTGTTCAACCATTCTTCCAAACCTGATCACTGAGACCCACTTTGTCAGGCTAGAGGGCAGTCTTTTGGCCCCTTGAGTCCCACGCACAGGTTGGGAATAGCAAGATTCTCAAATTACAGTCTTTAGGCAAGCTGTGTCTGTACCACCTAGGGACAGAGCAGAGATGAAAGGTCTCAGGTCCTGCTCCAGAGCTAGTCGGTTAGAATCTATGGGGATGGCTTGCCATGGGATTTGGGGGTGTCTCAAATTTGAAAAATCAGCATTCCACATGAAGCCTCCACTCTGGTCTAATTGTTCAGGCCGATGTACCATCCATGTCACATTTCTCCTGGCTCACCCTTTAGCTGGCTCGTGAAGCTGATCCAGGATTCTTGAACGATTAAACCCAGCTGTTGTCCTTTTCCTCTGATAGCATGTCTGTGCCGTTCCTCGGGCACTGATAAATGCTAGTTTATACATTTCACCTTGCTGAGGAATGCCCTTCAGAACAGAGGTATTATCCATCTTTGTACCCCAGGCACAAATTCTTTAGTCATTACATAGCTAGTGATGAATAGTGAATGGCAAAAGCAGATAAATCATTGGAGTGTGGGTATTTTTAGGACCAAAGAGCTCTAAGAAAAGTCATTGTCAGTGAGGCCCCTGACTCTTGGACTTAGCACTGTAGCTATCAACATAGACTTCTGCTTCCTGTGTTCCTTAAGATGTCCAAGATATTTCCCTTTTAAAGACAACCTAAATTAAGTCACTCACTTCTCTACTGTGGGACTTCTGAGAACCTTGAATACCCCAATGAAAGTGCTGACTCCAGGGGGATTGTAGTATTTAGCAAATTACTTTAATATGTCCTTGGACTCAGTGTGACTGGCACGGATCTTGGCTATGACACCATTCAGGTCTAGCATACAGATGTGACTCAGACTCCTGAGGTTAGTGTCCTGACATCAGAGCTGCTGGTCAAATTCAAAACCTGTTGCAAAAGCCCAAGTAGGAGCTAAGTTACCGTCCAGTTATTTTAAGCTGACGTGCTACCACGTGAGAGTCTACCCAGAAGTCAGTGCGAAGCTGGCCTGGATTCAGGTGATAATGTAACCTTTGTAGTAACCTTGCTCAAAGTAACCTCCAGAGGCTTCTCTGCAGGGACATGGGGAGGAGTTATGAAGGGTGACTGGAAAGCTTAAGACTGTCATTAAGTGCTGCTTAACTGAAATGCCAAAGTGGAAACTCTCCTAGGAAACAGAGGGACAAGAAAGAGGAAACTGCCCACTTGGAGGAGAATATAGCTGTTGAAGGTTAACAACTGCCTGTTTTTAGTGGTGTGGTGTGTGTGTGTGTGTGTGTGTGTGTGTGTGTGTGTGTGTGTGTAAGTCGAGAAAGGAAACATAAAGGTTCCGACTCTCCTGGCTTCACCTAATAGGAAATTTCACATCTTTTACTTTCTGCCAGGTAGGCATCCTCTAGGACTCCCTCCCTCCCTCCCTGGCCTTGGAGAAAAACCACTTCCTCCTGCCTTTCTCAACACAGGGCTCTTCACATACAAGTACCCCTGCTTCCTTACACCTAGGAGCTGAGAGCCAACGCTAAACCACACGTGGCTATGAAAGTCCACTGCCTGCCCAGCAGAGGCAGGATTCACAAGTGTGATCCCACTAATAGCAGTTCTTTAAATTCTTTTACTTTGACAGAATTTGGAGAAAAGTTGCAAGGCCAATACAAAGAATCTATATATACCCATCCCTGACTCCCTTTCTGACCTCAGTATGAATTACACAGATTTATTTCCTTTTATTTCCAAATATTGACTTTTTTTTTTTTTCTGAAAGCAAAGCTGTTTTCTTACACAGTTAAAGCACGGTGGACAGAACTCTAGCATGCTCTCTGCACAGATGTCACCAACTGTTTTAATGTCCTTTTCAGACAGATGAGGCTGATCGTGATCTGTGTACCTTTTATGAGGACAAAATAGCCAAATGACTGAATGCCTCTCACTCTGGGTTTGGCAGATGTTTCCTCAGGCTTGGATTTAGGGTGCACACTGTGTAGAGGTGACCTCACACATACACTGCATCCTAGGTACTCAGTATGGATTTGATTCTTCTAGAGATGTGAGCCTGGATCCTCTCGCTCGAGGGCTTTCTATCACTGACCCTGTTCTTAATAGTGTGCTCCTGAAGCCTGCCTTGCCTAACATAGGCCATCTACACGACAAATCAGCGATAGTTAGTGTTTGAGCAAAATTACTATGTAACATACGCAACTCCATTCATAATGCAGTTCCCTCCCTGGTCACAAATAGGAGGAGAATTCATTTCTTCTCTGAAGACAAGGGTGGAAATATATAATGAAAGCTATAATTACACTAAAAGCTAGAACCAGATTTTTTGAAATTGATACTTTTTAATGAGCTCACAGAATGATGGTTTTTACACACGTGTATCATGTGTTGCTCACACCTGCCCTTGCTTCCAACCCCACAACCATATTTTGTTAAAATTTTGCAAGTCTTGCTTTAAGATTCATATTCATATTTAAGCCTTCGGCCTCTGGGGAGGAAAGTTTCTGAAAGTTAGTCTACAAGTTTACAGCCAAACCACAAGCCTCTTCTGCAGATCTTCAGACTGTCATTGAAAATTGGGCTAGCTGGGCCGTGGCGGTGCACGCCTTCAGTCCTAATGTTTGGAGGCAGAAGAGGCAGATTTCTCTGTGTCTGAGGCCAGCCTGGGCTACTGAGTGAGATTTAGGACAGTCAAGGCTATACATAGAAACCCTGTCTCAAAAAAAAAAAAAAAAAAAAAAGAAAAGAAAAGAAAAGAAAAGGAAAAGAGAAAGAATGTTGGAACTTTTGTGGAGAGACATGAAGTTCTGACTAGATCAGTTAACTACTCCCGTTACTAACAGACAAGGGAAGATTCTCACGATAAGGAGCAGAGGTTACTCTTGAGTCTGGAGCAGAACAGACAGACTCACTGAAAAAGCCACAGGCTGAACACCGGTAGGAGCATTCAAAGATACTAGCAGGAACTGTCTCATTTCCATTTCCCAGGTTGAATTTAAATGCTAAAGGCAGGAGAAATGGCAAGAACACACAGAGGACAGGCTGGCAGGGCCCTCAGAGGCTCCGAGCTTGAGTGCAGACAACAATGAACTGTCACCTAACTGTCCCAGCAAATAGTCAGCCTTGGCACAAGGAAAGCTAAGCTTAGATTGGGAAGACACAGGCAGACTCTGGGAAGGCCACTTTCCTGCAGGACTAGACAGTGCCCTATCAGGCATCTACTGTCCTTGGGGCAGGTGAGACAAGTTGACACCTTGTTCTGTAGCCAAAAGCCAGTTCCCAAAATTTGTGAGCATTTCCTAATCGGGAAAAACATCCAAGGTAGCCAATGAACTGCACAGAATGAGGGTACTTATTTACTGAGGGCAAAGGACAGAGCTCAGGCATCTTTAGGGATCGATAGCTGAGGTGCACAGGAGAAATTGGATGCTGGGCAGTAAGGACTTAGGTACAATGGAGGTGGAGGACATTTTTATTCACCTGTATTCCATTTCAAAAGGATCCCTAAGTTAGACCATCAAATACCAAGCATCCTGGGCCATGGTGTGCAGCTTTGTTGATTCTACTCAGCAGTGACCTAGGTGGAGTATGGTCCTACCAGTGACCCCGCAGAGGCCATACACAGCTAGACCACTCCCTTAAGAGCATCCATTTCCCAGAAGCTAAGGGTCCACCCTGCCTAGACTCTGCCCACTGTGATGGCTCTTCCAGTAAGTGGATGCTGGCTCTAGTAATAAGTTACCTTATGTGTGAGGGCATTGCATTGTTATCAGCTCATTTAACAACTGTGTGAGCGTCTTCTGTATGCTATCCTGATGTGGGCTCTAGTTGTGCCATAGACAAAAGCCCTGGTGACATTCAGGGGTCCAGATGGAGTTAGATAGTAAACGAATAAGTGGCTCAGAAAACCTTCCGAGCCGGAACAGTATCTAGGGAATTTAAATGGGTAGGAGAGGGGTTGGATGGTGCCTTCAGACTGAGAAGCTGGTGATGGAATCTCTGAGAAGTGATCTTTAACCAAAAGACAGGAAAGAGCCAACTATGTGAAGAGAGGGGTGAGGTTTCCTGCTAAGGGGAAAGTTTAGGTCCCTGAAGGGAGTCTGCGGCTGGCACACAGTTACTCATGAAGGGACATGAAATGAAGCTGGACAGAGAGGCAGAGAGTGGACTTAGACCCCTGTGAGTCACGCCAAGGCACTGGAAATTCATCGTAAGTGCACTAAGAGGCCAACTGTGTGGTTTAAAAGGGGTCAGTATTGGCACAGGCAATAAGAGATGATTTGTTTTAATTGATAATCTTGTATGCTTATATGGTCGGTTAAATTTCTCTTGAATTGGAATCACTTTTCCACTAAGAATCACCTTTTCTTCTGGCAAAGGCTAAAAAAGATAAAAAAGAACTGCTCACAGTTCCCAGGAGGAGGAACAGGTCATATGTGGCCCTGGGAAGACGGTTGTACAGGCGGAGAAGGAAGCAGAGAGCTAAGTCTATTAGGGGCAAGGCAAGAAAAGCAGGTTTTGAATTGACCAGTTTGAATCATTTCATGGGGCACTAGAGTGTAAGAGGCTGTCCTTATCTATCTGGTACCTGGCCCTTGGGTGACTCAGGGAGGTGGACAGTAGTCTAGGGAAGTAATGTCTTACCAAATATGGATGAGTAAGAATGACCAGGACATGTAAATCAGGTATCTGGACAAAACACTCTATATTGAACTCACACATATATGGCCTTTTCTCTCTCTTTTTATTTTATTATTTATTTATTTATTTATTTTTTGGTTTTTTGAGACAGGGTTTCTCTGTATAGCCCTGGCTGCCCTGGAACTCACTCTGTAGACCAGGCTGGCCTCGAACTCAGAAATCCGCCTGCCTCTGCCTCCCAAGTGCTGGGATTAAAGGCGTGTGCCACCACTGCCCGGCTTATACGGCCTTCTCATAGGCAGCTCATGTGTCTGCCACCTGGTCTCTTTCTTCCTGCCACAGTTGGTAGCATTGGGTGGTATTACCAATGAGCTATGCTTCCACCTCTGATCTTGCTTATCCCCTGTTTAGAGGGCTCTTTGCCAGACCCGCTCAGTCTGCTTTCCTTTGAGTAGTTACTAAAAACACATTCTTCTTAAGACACTTCCTTTGCCACTCCACCCTCTAGGACATAGTTCCCCACTCACCCTACAGTACTGAGAGCTATCTAGCCAGTTGTATTAACTGTATCTCGTTATGTCTCAAATATTTGTTCTTCCCTTTGATATCCAGTGCCTTGTTAGGATATCCTTGTTAGGATCTAGCAGAGGGCTGTTCTCAGATCTAGCTAATTCCTCAAGACAGTCAGTGACTCTTGTTAGCAAAGTCACCTATACAGGTCCAGGTCCAGGTCCAGGCCCAGGTCTCCTTTACCAACCTTACTTCCCTACCCTCCGCCTTCCCGAGTCACCCCAGGGCCAGGTACCAGACAGATAGGGACAGCCTCTTACACTCCAGTGCCCCATGAAATGATTCAAACCAGTCAGATCAAAACCTGCTTTTCCTGCCTTGTCCCCAGTAGACTTCAGCTCTCTCCTTCCTTCTCTGCCCGTACAACCCTCTTCCCAGGGCCACATATGACCTGCTCCTCCTCTTGGCAACTGTGAACAAACTATCTTTTTGATATTGATCCACTGATACTGCTGATCCTCAAATTTCTCTATTACTATGATATATTTTTCAGACACCTACTATAAAATCCACTTATTCATTGCTTGTTCGTCCTTATGCCCTCACCACAATGCAAGCTCTAGGAGGTCGGTAGCTTCATCTGCTTCATGGTTGTGCTTCCAGCAACCAGAAGAGACCCTGTCATGAATGAAACACTCTGACACACACTGGGGAAAAGACGATGTCATAGCAAGCTCACAGCAGATATGTCTCAATACTCAATGATGTCAAAGGAAGCAGGGGTGGGGCCGTGTGTCTGTTGGTGTGTGTGAATGAAACCTGAAGCCAGTTTGGGAGGTAAGATGATTCTGTGACTTGAGATCTGGCTTTTCCTCTTACTCCTTATGAACCCTGCTTCCCTCATCTGTAAAGTGAGACTTGTTATCTACCTCTGAGATGACAATCTTTAAAGCAATAGGAAAAGGCTGTTGTATAACGGTAAACAACAACACTAATGACTCCTACTGTGTTACAGCGAAGAAATGCCCACAGACCTTGGGCTCACAAGACAGCTTGCTTTGTCCACACCACAAGCATGCTGTGCTCTCTGCTGCCTGCCTAGATGGGCTCCCCTTGCTTCTCCTCCTCAGGACAGAAGTTTCAGGAGGAGGAACTCTCTTCCCCACTGTTAGCGGTGCCTTAATCCTTTCAGAACCCCCTGGTCCCAACTGGTCCCAGATGCAGAAGTTGACAGACTCTGGCTACAGCAAACACACAAATAGACTCCTGGGTGTGACAAGTGTGATTCTCAGGCCCTGCGTGGCCAAACTTGGAAACTCAGGAAGGGATTTTTTTTTTTTTTTTTTTGACTCCTAACATTTCCCACCCATTTCTGACTTCAAGTTAGAAAACACTTCATGAACACAACAAATAAAAATTCTTAAATGAAATAGGAGAATGTAAAGGGTGGGACGAGGGCACTGTAGAAGTTACACGTAGTCATTACAGGAAAAAATAGAAGAAACTTCAGTTCCTGTAACCCAACCTTTACCACTTCACAACATTCATTTCACCTTCATTTTGGTGTGTGTGTGTGTGTGTGTGTGTGTGTGTGTGTGTGCGCTCGCCTGTGTAGAATGGTGTAATTATGGAGTCAATGACCTAAATCTCAATTCTAAATTTAGATGACTTCCTTCGTCTATGGCTCTCATTAGCTAAGTCTCAGGCCCTGGGCAGTCCATGCATTTCAGGGTACCCTTTCCAGGGGTACATGGCAGCCAGGGCCCAGGCTCCCAATCCCCTGTCATAGGAGCCTTGGGTACCTAGAGCCCAGATGTGGTTGTTAGCCTTCTTGCCAACTGTGGCATGATCTTAGGTTAGCATAAATCACTAATATACCCAATAGAACTACCACAGACCGTCTCTACCAGTCCTTTTACCTTAAGCCTCAGAGATAGATGATTAAAATATAGTTATAGGCAGACTTCTGTGTGCCATTATTGACCAGGAGGGTGACCACTTCAGATCTTATCCTTCCTGGCAACTCAGGAAGGCTCCCAGCAGGGAACTCAGCTCCCAGGGGCCAAGGCTGAAACCAGAGCCATCTGGAAGGCAGGATGGCAGGCAGACCCAGCATGGGTTCCATTCACTTTTAGCAAGTTGCTGTTGAATACATAACTGAATACACAAACCCAGGTGACCTTCTTTGGCCCCTTGAACACAGACAAAGAGAGCTTCTTCAGGATTACAGTCTGAGTTTGAGTATTAACCAGCCAGGAAACATCTCTCTCTCCCCTTCTCCCTCCCTTCCTATACTTGCTCTGACCAGTGAGCCCACAGTCCCTGTGCTATTCAGTCCTCTATGTTTGAGTTAACTCAGTTTTTATACATTCTGTCAAGCAGCCCTCTACAACATCTCAGAGCAATGATTTCAATTCATACTCCTACCAGCATAAGGTGAAAAATAATCTTTGTTCTTATTTGCCCTCTTCTGATTACCATTTATACTATTTTTTCAAAAATTTATTGTCAGGGCTGGAGAGAAGTTAAAAGCACTGTTTTTGTTTGTTTGTTTGTTTGTTTTTTTAAAGGACCAGAGCTTGATTCCTAGCACCCACATGGCTGCTCACAACCGGCTCTACCTCTAGATCCAGGGGATCTGACGCCCTCTTCTGGCCTCCACAGGCACTGCACACAAGTACAGGCAGGTAAAACACTCGTAAGCATAAATTTTAAAAAACTTAAAAAAAAAATCTTTTAAAGTTTAGTGCCCCCTTTCATGTCTCAGGTGGAACCCAGGTCCTCACACACCATGTAAATCCTCTGTCAGGGAGATACATCTCCAGTGGTTTATTTCCCATTTAAAGTCTTACTCCCTAAATTTTACTGAGTTTTTTCTTACTGGATGGCTAGCTTATTTTCTTACCGATTTATAAGAATTCTATGCATTTTAGACATTAATCTTTTATCTATTATATAGGTCATAAGCATTTCTTCCTAGCCTCTATTAGTTTTAACTTCCTTTATATATAGTGCCTATCACATTTGCCTGGAATTCATCTGGAATTTCTTATGTACAATGTAGTTTGGAAATACAATTTACCTCACTTGAAATGCTAGGAAAAATAGTTTCCAGCAGGAATATCAAAAAAAATTTTAGCTTCATCTTTTATAGGCTAAATTTTTTGTAATGTTTAAGAGACAAGACCATGGAACAACTAAGGAAGAAGCCTAGCCACATCCCTCACTGTGCATTCTATCTCAGGGACTAAACAAACCACGCTCATGGCAGTCTTGGTGTTCTGGCTTTTTGGTGGTTCTTGAGCTCTTTACGGCCACTGATGAGAACCTCCCCATCAAAGGTGAGAGACATTCCAGTCTAATTATTTGTGGCCAAAGTTTAAGGACCGAGGAATGCCCTAAACAAGAACAGTACATTAATTGATTGCCTTGTGCACCAACTCCAACCAATGTGATTTGTTTCTCTGTGTATTTTCTACAACCATGAATTTAAGTTTCATTACACTTAGGTTCCATAATAGATGCTTTACAAATGCATGAATACATTGTCTGACTTCTGAGACATCCTTGCTAGGGATAATTGGGAGGAGTTGGCAGGGGATTGAGACAATCGGAGAATGCCCAGAGGTAGGTTTTCTAGTAAAGCCCTGGGAGAGCTGGAAACAGTGGCAAAAATATCACTGTGAGTATTCACCTGTGTATGTGTGTGTGTGTGTGCATGTATATGCACCTGTGTATGTGCATGTATGTGTACCTGTGTATGTGTCTGTGAGTGTATGTGCATCTGTGTTGAAGGCTGAAGGAGAATACACTTGAATGTAAAGGGAGGGGTGGGACTAGAGGTAGATCCATCTGCTGTGGCTACCACTTTGCTCTAAGTGTTCTAACAGACTCCATCATGGATGGATAACAGGTGTTTATTAAATTAAAAAGGCCTGTGGGGGCTGGAGAGATGGCTTAGCAGTTAAGAGCGCTTGCTGCTTTTACAGCAAGATCTGAGTAAGTTCAACTCTCAGAACCCACATCAGGCAGTTCACAGTCACCTGGGACCTATGATCCAAGTTCTGCACCCTCTGATCTTTCTGGGCACCCCCAAACATGTGTGCATACACTCACACAAATATAGAGACAAACTACACATGCACACACATAGATATAGACTAGAGATATAGATATAGATGTAGATGTAGAGATAGAGATAGAGATAGAGATAGAGATAGAGATAGAGATAGAGATAGAGATAGAGATAGAGATAGAGATAGAGATAGATTTAGACATAGATATAGATACACAGCCAGGCAGTGGTGGTGTATTCCTTTAATCCCAGTACTTGGGAGGCAGAGGCAGGCTGATTTCTGAGTTCAAGGCCAGCCTGCCTGGTCTACAGAGTGAGTTCCAGGACAGCCAGGGCTACACAGAGAAACCTTGTCTTGGAAAAAAAAAAAAAAAGATATATATACAAAATAAATCTAAAAAAAATTTTTTTAAGCTCCTTGAGTAAATAAATTCTGACAAATACATGATACCTAAAATAACCTAGAGTACCAAAACTCAGTAATAAGAAATAAAATAGGGCATGATACCTTAAGTCTCAGAAAACTGGGACTGAAGGAACTGCCTGTAATGTCCCCAGTATAGCGGCTGTGGAAATGACACACAAATGACTAAGGGCACAGCTAGTTCAGAGCCAGGACAGGGAGGGGGTGCACTTGTGATGTGCATCTTTGGCCCTCCATGGAAGTGCACATGGGGACGCTCAACCCAGCCCGTGGCGAAGAACACAGCCTTGAGGCAGCCTCAAACTTGACGGTAGGTGAGGTAGGTGAGGTAGGTGAGGGTGGGCATCTGAGATTGCTATCTGACCTCTAGACACACTGCAACACATGCCCAAACAGGCATGTGCACATGCCCATACACACACATGTGGAGAGAGAGAGAGAGAGAGATTTCAAATCCACTGACTTGGCTTATCTGGTCAGACTCTTCGTTTATTTATATGTTAATGGACTACTTTAATCATCTGCCTTTTAAAGTCCTGCTTCTTCATAATGTTCATATATCTACTTATTCCAGGGGGTTTTATTTTATTTTACTTTAAATCACAATAGGATATACATAACTTAAAAAAAAATCACCATTTAAAACTATGCATAATTTGGTGGCATTAAAAAAAATGTTCATAATGTTGTGCAACCATTGCTGCCATCTCTATGAACTCTCCTATGCCGCCCTGTGCTGAGGACACACAACACACAGATGCGCTGAGCATCTCAGGGGCAAGCCATTCTTGCAAGAAGCAAGCCATTCTTGCTTCGCACCAACAAGTCTCTGTGTACACAGGTGTTAGTGTTTGCCCGTTTTACCACTGAGACTGACAGGAAGAGGTTAAGTTCCTTATGGTGGATCACAGGGGCAGCAACTGTCAGGGCCCATATTCAAGGCATGTCTGTAGGGCTTCAGAGTCTATGCCTCTGTGGTTTGGGGCTCCATCCAGATTAAGGAGCAGAGGGGAGTGAAAGTATCCTAATGTACCTATCATCTCTACATAGAAAATGAATTTAAAAATACCTCGATGAAACTTTAAATTAGGAAGAGGTCTGAAGATTTTCAAGCCCAATAGAATGGAAATTGAACAGAACTTTCCCTTTTTATTTAATGGAATAATTCATTTTGAGAATCATGAAACAATATTTATAGGGCTTTTATGAGCTCATCTGAAACCTTCATCTCCCAAACCTATTTTCCACCATTAGGCACCTCAACTTTGAAATCTTTCACAAGGTTATGCAGAAACAGCCTTTGTGGTTAGGGAACAGAAATAGTTCAACGGTGGCATCAGGAAAGGCTCCGTCCAGGGTTCAGAGGGCCAGTGAGTCCACAGTCCACTCTAGAGAGCTGCAGCCACAATACTGCCTGACATACCAAAAGGCGGTCCTGGCTCTTACTCATTTAGGGTTCTTAACTGGGCTCTCCGTCTGCCACCCTAACTTCAAAAAAGGGATCTCAATCTAGAATCCAAATCTAAGGCACAGAACGCAGAAGCACACATAGCCATGTCCTTTACCCTACTCATAAAGGCTTAGAGAAAGACCCTCAAGCACGCTATTGTTCTCTTTGATAATGTATTGTTGGGCTGGCAGGGGTGCAGATATGCCTTCTTTCTTTTATCTTTATTAAGCTCAAAGCTAACATGTAGTGAACTGAGCTGAAGAGATGGCTCAGTGGGGGAAGTGCTGGCTGGACCCAAGTTCAATTCTCAACAACCCCTTATAAAGCCAAGCGCAATGACAAACATCTGCAATTGCTGGGAGGGCGAGGCTCAGGGGCAGCTAGCCTGCCTGCTAGGTGGCGAGTGACACAAAGACCCTGTCTTAAACAAGGTGGGGATCGAGGGCAGATACCTGAGGTTACCCGCTGACTTTGAGATGCGTGCCACGGGACATGTGTCCTCACTCTTACAGATAAAAAACTGTATATGTACTCATACGTGAACATGCATCATGCACATAAATACATAAAAATAAAGAAATATGTGGCAATTTTAATTTAAAGTAAAGGGCCCAACAGACTACCACAAATTTTGTCTGTTTTGTTTTGCAGTACTGGGGACTGAGCTCAGGGGATGGTACATGCTAGGCAAATTCACCATATCATTGCTTTAACTCCGAGCTGTATCCTTAGTCATACATATCTTTACTATCTATGCTGGTGAGGAGTGGAGGGTGGGGGAGAAAACTCATGCTTTAAAAAAAAAAAGACTTCTGTCGGCCTGTAAAACACACACACACACACACACACACACACACACACACACACACACACACACGTTGGGTCTGGCCTCTAGGTCATTTTCCTAGAGAAGAAATGGATCCTGACTGTGGTGCTGCTGGGAGAAGACAGGTAAATCAGGCAGGGTTCTGGGAAGGCTGTGACAGCTTGGAGCTGCCTCCTCAAGAGATGCAATACTATTTTAAGAGATAAACAAGTGTGGCTGTGGTTAAAGATAATCACAGTCAGATGTTGGCAAAAGTAGACAAACATTTCTAGGTCTGTGCTATTTAGGGTATGAAAATGTGTGTGTGTGTGTGTGTGTGTGTGTGTGTGTGTGTGTGTGTGTATACCAGGCAATGCTTATGTTTAGACTTTTGGTGGCACACATTTACAGATACAAATGAAAACTAACACCCTACAGAAAGGCTGCTTCTGGAAGCGCTACCCCATCCTAGGGCTAAAAGAAGACAAAAGGGAGCTGTATTAAAACGATTCTACTGTAGTAATAAAAACCAGAGGTGGGCAGGTGGGCAGCAGGGTAATTCCAGAGAGAGGAGACTTCAGAGAAGCCAGGACTCAACACAGTTAGTCACCTGCTCTGGAAAGAATGGTTTCATGTCTGCAAGCCTCAGTGTTCACATCTGGGAAATGAGTAGGCTGAACAGTGGAGCCGAAGGGCAGCGGACACTGCAGTACACACCATGCATTGTTGTCTGTCTTTGCTAGGGAAGCTCCTTCCTCACCCAGGCCTCTGTGCCCTTTGTGCTATGTTCTTGGTTTCTTAGGTAAAGAACACCAGCCCTGACCCTCTAAGACCCAGGTGCTTCGTCATGACGCCTCAGTGAACATAGTTCTCCCCCTCTACATGGCTTGTCTTTCTGTCCTTTGAGCACCAGGAAAGATGGACGTGTTTCAGCGGTTCTTAAACTACCCCCGTTTCCCAGCGGACCCAGGTTGACATTTACTGTGGAGGGCATCTGCTGGGTGTCTCCCCAGCATGTCTGCTCTTCATAAGAGCCCTCCAGACTTCCTGACTTTGAGAGGTGAAACCCTGCCTGCTCAGTCTCCACCCCAGCAGCGTGTCCTGCAATAACACAGGTAGTTCATTCTCTGGACTACAAGGGTTAATTTAAGGAGGAGGATGTGATACAATTTAGATGGACCAAGAAATTCAGGACGTCTTCCTTCCCACTAAACGTGGAGTTGTAAATGAACAACAAAAAACCGTGGTGGTAGACGCCTTAGTCTCAGCACTCAGGAGACAAAGTCAGGCTGATCTCTGTGCGTTCGAGACTGGCCTGGTCTACAGAAAAGAGTTCCAGACCAGCCAGTGCTACATAATAAAACCTTGTCAAAAAAAAAAAAAAACAAAAAAAAAAAACAAAAAAACAACCACCAACTAATTCACACAAAGAATCAAGTTTCTTTGGTTTTTGTGTGTAAAGTGAAAAATACGGTTATTAAATATAATAAGCTCTAGTTGGCCGATCTAGTTCTGATGACAGAACAGAAATTAAACGGATGTAGATGGCAGGTCAGATATTTATCAGAGCCAAGCAGATAACTATAGTAATTAAAAGAAGATGTCTAAGAGGATCTGCTTTGAACAGGAATGCAGAGTAATGACACACAATGAACAGATACAAAGCCTCTTAGTAGTAGCTTGTCAAAAAAAAAAAAAAAAACAACCAAACCTGCTCAAAGAATCTAACACAGGGCTGGGAGATGGCTCAGCAGTTAAACAGCCTACCTTGGAAGCATGGGGACTGGAGCTTGGATCTCCAGAATGCACACAAATGCCACAAGGTCATGGCAACCCACCTATGATTCCAGAAGACAGACACGAGACCTCAGAGCAAGCTAGCTAGTGGGACTACACTGTTAGCAAACTCTGGGTTAGACTGAGAGAGAGATCCTGTCCTTAAAGCTCATGTGGAGAGTCATCCAGGCAGAGTCCCGACATCAAATTTGGCCTCCCACAGAAACATGCATACACACATATATCCATACACAAGCGAACGTAGAAACATGCACGTGTAGACCACATATACAAACATACCAAAAGGAAAAAAATGGAAAGTTAAAAAAAAAAAGAATCCAACACACTGGCTTCCAGGATTTGAGAGAGAGGAGACCATTTCTTAGGAGAACCATCACCTTGGACCAGCCTAAGATCTACAGATCAACAGCGGAGAGGCTCCAATAGTCCAAAGATGAGGCAAAAGACTGGACAGGAAGCCCATGTCCCACGTCTGTCTGCTTGAAAGCAAGGCTCACGTGTCCAACCCCACCCCACCTAGGAGCTCCTCTGGAATGAAGGCCTTGTAAAGACAAAAACAAAAAACAAACAACAACAACAACAAAAAAAACCACCTGGCGCTGGGGAGAACTTTACTGTCCTCGAGCTAGAGTCTGCCGTGCATCCTCTGTGCTCAGGAGCCAGGAACTGTGTGTTTTCGCCTGAATCCTCACAACCTACGGTCTCTAAAGCAAACCTCGGAAGGAACTGGAATATGGAAGTCAGGTTACCAGACAGAGCTGGCACATTGATGCCAGGGGAGAGAGTCAGCTTGATCCTCTTGGAGACTTGAGCCAAAAGAATCGCTCGTGATTAGATCTTTACTTAAAAAGAAAAAAGAAAAGGAAAGAAAAGAAGAGAAAAGACAGATGAGCTCCAGAGAGCTGGCTGACCTACATTCCCTTCCCAGTCACGTCCGATTGACACTAACCAGGCACTTCCTCACAAAAGCTTTGTGCTCTTTTTTGCCTCTTAACTTCCAGTGAAGGTACTTTGTAAAGACACAGGAACTCAACACAGCTTCTTCAACTTGTCTTAGGACTGCGTGCTAAGCGTCTGTCACAGATCAGGTAGAAACACAGAGATACCACTGAATGACAACCTGATCCCACTCTAGAAGGACCTCACAGACGCAGTCTACGGTACAGAGTGCTGAACGTGACAGTACTTACAAACGGAAAGTGTGGCTAAATCCTAACGAGCCATTCTACAAACAGGACTTCAGACACTGTCCTGCCCTGTCTCTGCCATATGTACCCACTGATACAAAATAAGAAGATGTCAACTGAATCAAACCTCAAGCCAGCAAGCTATCAACATAGCACAATGAGCAGGTTTTATCTTGTGAACCTGGGACCAGTTGTCTTTGGATTAGGAGACAAAGGTGAACACATAATTGTGGCATAATGTTTGGCAAGTAGCCATGGCAATTACAAGTCCACTAAGTTATGTCACTGACATTTTACAATGGGAGGAATCTGGGAGGGCGGAGAATGCAAGGGACTTTCTCTAAGGGACTCAGACAAGCTAGAGTAGAGGCCAACAGTGATACCTGTGCTCCTCCCCCACCCTGGCCTCCTCCTCGTCTTCTCCCAGGGCTGTTAGGCTCTTGGAAGGGCTCATCCACCTCCCCTTCTCCCTCCCACACATACACACACCCTGGGAACAGTCCAGCTCTGGTTTTGCTCTCAGAGTCTGGCTTGCCTAGCTGGCAGAAGGGTCAGAGTTAAATTTAGACCTGACCACCTCCCTGGGACTGAGCTGGATCACTAGCTGTATGAGGAGAGAGGGAGTCACTATAGAAGGGCTGGCTGCTGACGCTCTCAAATGGAAGCACTATTTGTTAGGTTGAAGGGACAGAATTTCTAAACCAAATCACAAAGAGCTGGAAGATTAAAAATTAGAACAGCTGAAACAAACCCTACAAGGGTTGCTGAGGTTTCTGTCCCTGGCAGAACAGAAAAGAACAAGCATGGTTATCGCTGATTCTTTTTTTTTTTTTATTTTTTATTTTTAACCTTGGGTGTTACTATTTATGTGTCTGAGTGTTTGGCCTGCATGCGTGTCCATGGAGGCCAAAAGAGGGCATCAGATACCCTAGAACTGGAGTTACAGGCAGTTGTGAGCTGCCAAGTGGGTGCTTGACATCAAACCCAAGTCTTCTTGGACTTAATGGTAAGTCATGTCTCTAGCCCCGTCTCTGGGTTCTAAAGCCCTTGATGGACTAGAAACTGAACAAGATCTCAGAACTGACTTAGAACACCAGCCCACAATCAGATCTACGATTTATCCAAAGAGGGGTCTGTAAACACACCTGAGATATGGGTCATGACTGTGGAGGTGGTGGGTCCTGAGAGAGGCAGGAGACCTCAGGACAGGAGCTCATCCCCTGCAGGTGGGTCTCAGGATGAGAGGGAAGGGCCAAGGTGAGAGACAGTGAATGGGAGTCTGCTGTTTTGAATTTAGATCCCAGTGGTAAGCTATCTAAGATGAGGTTCAGGTTATGGGTTGACAGTTCCATAGGGACAGAGGTCGTGAAGGAGGAAGTGAAGGTGCCATCATGACCCTTTGTGGCCAGAGAGCACAGATACTCAGGGTCTGCAGAGCGAAGACTTCCATGTAAGCCCCTAGTCCCCTTCTTTTCTGAGATGAGACTCTCCCTGTGCTACCAGACTAGCCTTGACCTCCTGGTTCAGGTGATGGTCCCAGCACTAGGACTGTGGTGTGACACACTGCCCAGCCTATCTGAGCTACTGAAACAAACCAGCTTTAAGCAAGCTACCAAAACTCCACACAGCCATATCTGACCCTATGCTCTCTGACTGTATTTTCTTTGTGTTCTCCCATAATACATAACAAGGCTTTTGGAAAGTCCTTAAATATGGCCCAGAGTTCAAACAGTGTGTGTTAGGAGTCCAATGAAAGGCAGCAACACAACTTTTAATAATTATGTCACTCTTTTAGCAGGGCCCCAGTTGCCCAAATAAAATCCATTTCCATGCCCCGTGAGGGGACAGTCTCAATGTCCTATTTATTTTTATTTTGACTTGAGAGCACACAGAAGATGTATGTTTGTAAAAGACAACACACACATACACACACACACACACACACACACACACACACACACACACACACACA
>JANHMN010000011.1:19075799-19109845 GCA_030674055.1 Rhabdomys pumilio
ACACACACACACACACACACACACACACACACACACACACACACACACATTCTTCCCTCTTCCTGCCAGGTTTCAGCACGTTGGCTCTTCAGGACTCTGTGGGAGTGGATGGACTGGGTCTGGGGTTTTATCTGAAGGAGAACACAAGGCCCACAGCCACTGAAGAGGAACAATGTTTTTAAGAGACAGGACAAACCAGAATGCCCCTATTAATGAAGACACCTTGGACATAGGACATGGAGGAGTCAAGATGGTGCTGACCAGGAAGCTTTTCCCCTGCTGACTAGATTTCATAGTACTGAAAGGTAATACGCAGGCTGCTGGAAGGTAAAAAAACCATTAACACTCTTACCCAGCAGTGAACCCTATGAATTGCACTAATGATCGCTGGTGTGAGATACACTTGGGTGTAGTAGTGGCCCTAATGTTATGAGGATAACCAAATGCCTGAATTTCGGGTTTGCTCCACACATGTCCAATACTGCACATCTGGCTAAGAACCAATGTTTGTGAATCTCATAGACCCTAGGGGTGAAACTACTACTAATATTTTGCCAGTGGACACAGTATCAAACAACCCTCTGAATCTCTCCACCTGGAGACTACTGCAGCTCTCACATATCAGAAACCCACGGCTCCACAATGTTTGCATAGTGAATGGTGCTTAATGCAAGAACTCAAAACAGGTTAAAGTGCTGAGAGTAAGTAATGGATGTTCAGCCACAATTAGGACGTCCATATCACACCCTTCCCCAAGGCTCAGAGACCATCACAGGAGAAGGGGCAGAAAGACTGCAAGAGCCAGAGGCTGGGAAGGACAGGTGCAAACTGGATGTGACAGGAGCATCACACTCATGAACTCATACAACTGTGCTTGTCTGTGCATATCAAACCAGTTAATATTCCAGCATGGAGCAGGAAGGGGCTCTGGAGTCCTCATCCCTAATTAAGGGACTACCAACAGTGGACGGGTCCTGTAGGAGGGGGAGTCAGTTTTCTTTAAGGGTGTAGCTCTTAGGAAGCCCATCATGCTCCAGTAGATGATCCCATACCCAGAACGATGGGAACACCACACACTGGAGTTAATGGGTTATTATAATTTTTCAAAAACTGATTAAAAGTTTAGATGTGCAAGGCAGTTTGTCAGGATGGATTCTGGATCTACTGTCTACTCCCTGTATGCCCTTAATGACCCTGTGACACAGTGTATGTTTCTATTCAGTTGGGATGATAAGAATCATCACTAAAAGTGATCGGGTAAAGTTTCTGGGAGGAAGAGAAATTTATGTTAAGGTTCCTGAAATGAACATCATGAGAAAAAAATCCAGATGTCAGGTGTATACACAGCATAATGTTATGGGCTTAGGTTAACTTCTGATGTTCATCTGCTTGCTGACTTTTAAATTACCTGGAAGCTAAATAAATAAATAAATAAATAAATGACACAAGAACTGCATTTTAAACTTTCTATTCCAAAGTGGGATTTATGACATGGCAGCCACAACTGTTATCTAGGGAATAGCTGATATCTCATTACTTCTCCCTAGTTAAGAGAGATATGGAAGTCAGAGATGTAAAGAATACCATAGGATTTGAGTTGGGCACAGTGTGTGTATATGCTACTTCTTCCCACCTTGAGATATGCCAATGGGGATAAAGGGATGCAAGAAGTATACTGGGGAAGAAATAAATGTCAAATGGTGAATTTAGTTTTCATGGTTGTGGTGGTTTGATTATGCTTGGCCCAGGGAGTGGCACTATTAACAAGTGTGGCCTTGTTGGGATAGGTGTGGCTTTGTTGGAGGAAGCGTGTCACTGGGGGTGGGCTTTGAGACACTCCTCCTAACCATGTGGGAGATAGTCTTCTCTTGTTTGTCTTTGGAACAAGATGCAGAACTCTCAGCTCTTCCAGCACCATCCCTTCCCTAATGCTGTCATCCTCCTGCCTTGATGATAATGGACTGAACCTCTGAAACTGTAAGCCAGCCCTAATTACATGTTGTCCTTTATAAGAGTTGCCTTGGCCGGGCAGTGGTGGTGCACACCTTTAATCCCAGCACTTGGGAGGCAGAGGCAGGCGGATTTCTGAGTTCGAGGCCAGCCTGGTCTACCGAGTGAGTTCCAGGACAGCCAGAGCTACACAGAGAAACCCTGTCTCAAAAAACCAAAAAAAAAAAAAAAAAAAAAAAGAGTTGCTTTGGTCATGTTGTCTCTTCACAGCAATGGAAACCCTAACTAAGACAATGGTTAAAGTAACTTCTAGAAGATGAAGAAATAACACATGGTATCACAAAGATTTTGTCCCCTGTGTAGTGAGTTAAAGTGTCATAAAGTACCTCTTCCAGGTTATCAACACCATTCTGAAGGAACTAGGTGTATGGTTTCACACATAAAATGCAGTTTACAAAATGAGCTGTATTACATCAAGTCATAGGTTCTTGGTTAGGGAGTCTGGGAAAAGACAGAAAGGGGTAAGATAACTATAGATGATGATGCCTTTGGATACCCTGTAACTGTCTAGAAACTCATCTATACCCTCAGATGTCAGAGACAAGCAGGAACTAAGTGCCCTGTTCTGCAAGGACCATGAAAAGGTCACCTAGCACCTCATGAATGGATTCATTTGGACTAAATCACTGCCACCCTCCTCTCTTAGATGCTTATCCTGCTACAGTGTCTCAGTGTTTGTGGAAAGAGATGAAGCATCAGGTTTCAAATACAAGGACACAGAAACTGCTTGCCAGAAGGGATACTTGTCCACAGAGGTAAAGTCACAAGCTGATTGGAAAATTGAGGGTCGCAGGGCGGTGGTGGTGCATGCCTTTAATCCCAGCACTTGGGAGGCAGAGGCAGGCGGATTTCTGAGTTTGAGGCCAGCCTGGTCTACAGAGTGAGTTCCAGGACAGCCAGGGCTACACAGAGAAACCCTGTCTCGAAAAAAAACAAACAAACAAACAAAAAAAGGGGAAAATTGAGGGTCTTAAAATGGCTTCCTTCTAGAAGGATCTGGGATCTATGATCCAAGTCACAAAATTCTGTGGGACATGTTGTCTTCAGGTGATTTGAAACCCTTTTTGCTACACTGAAAGGATTTTGAACAATTTTTGTTTTGTTTTTTGTTTTGAGACAGGGTTTCTCTATGTAACAGCCCTAGCTGTCCAGGAACTCACCAGGCTGGCCTTGAACTCAGAGATCTGCCTGCCTCTGCCTGCCAAATGCTGGGATTCAAGCCATGCATCACCACTGCACAGATTTAAACAATATTTTTTAGTTAATTTTATTTATTTATTTATTTATTTATTTATTTATTTATTTATTTATTGTGGTGGTGGGTGGGTGCAAACACAGCTTGCATGTGGAGGTCAAAATATAACTTGGAAAGAATCTTCTCCTTCCACCATGTGCGTTCCAGGGATCAAACCCAGGTTGTCAAACTTGGCTGCAAGCACCTTTACACACTGAGTGATCTTGCTCACTAGCCCAGATGTCTTTTCTTTTGCCTTTTTTTTTTTTTTTAACTTTACAATAACTGAAGAATTCTCTTCAACTGACCCACTTCTTCAGGCTTTAAGGAGAGTTTGGCTAGACACAGCAGTGTCCGGTCCCCTCACAGTGTGTGACACCAATGATTTATGGCCCTTCAGACACACGGCAGCTGGTATTTCTTTCTGTTTAGGGCATTATTTCACTTTTGCAGCTGCAAATGTCTCGTTTCTCCTCCTCACCTGTCTCTATTCCCTTGTAAGAAAAGGGGTAGACCTTTCATTATTTCCTTCAATACTGGGCTTCAAGGTAGGAAGGAGAGCTCATCTTTCCCCAAATCTTTGCAATCTTCCTGTACTCAACAGAACCAAAATATAGACGAGCAAGTAAGAAAGGGGAAACTTGGCTTTTCCACAGCAAAAGACAAGCCCAACTAAGTGAGTGTGTGCTTTCCTCAAATGTGAAATTTCCAGGCCACAGACGGGGCATTTACTGAATACCAGCTTTTTTCTTAGTGACACCAACTAAGATTACAAAGGTTTGCCTGGAGAAATTCAGTAAGGTCCCCTAAGCTTTAAGAAAAAAAAAAAAAAAAAAAAGACAAACAAACGAAAAAAAACCTTAGCCCCAACTTCCACTTCACCATCTCTTTTACCTTGTGCTCCTTCCTTCTGGTTTTGAGCCCCCTCATAGTCTGAATGACTAGTAACCACGTTGTCAAAGCCCATTCATTGGCCTAGGGAACCACAGCTATAGGCTCTGACCCATGATGACATGCCATCATGTCAGGCAGCAAGAGAGCAAACTCTCTCAGCAGCAGGTAAAGAGACAAAATTGATGAGTTGTCTTATTTAAAAAAGGGAAGTAGGGCCGGGCAGTGGTGGTGCACGCCTTTAATCCCAGCCCTTGGGAGGTCAGCCAGGGCTGCACAGAGAAACCCTGTCTCGAAAAACCAACCCCCCCCCCCCCCCCAAAAAAAAAAGAAGTAGGGAAACTGCCTTTTAATGATAGTAGGTCTGTAAGACCTGAGAAACTGGTTCCACTGAGTAGGCAGACGATAATTCCTGCTGGTGAACACCCTCCATTAGAACCTCTCCCTGAGTCCTTTCCTTCGGCAGCAGGGCATCTTCCCACAAAGTTCTGGGCTCCAGGCAATGGGATGCAGCCGGCTTCAATACCGACCTTATCTTCTCTGCCTGCCGCTGAATAGATGCCCTGGGGCTGAGTGGAGACTCCCATCTCTCTGTTCTGAGGGAGGGCAGAGATGGGTAGTGCGCCGATGCTATCTCACTCAGCCCAGCCCCTACCACTGAGGTCAGAACTCAGTTTCCATCTTCACACCTTTGAAATCTAGTTAAGAGTAAGGAGTGGAAGTCTGAAGGAGCAGGAGGGCAGCTTTGTTAGCTGCTTTCATTGCCTCTCACCAACTTCAGTCCGAGGTTTACGGCAGCGCCAGCTAACTCCAGCAACATCCCCTTTCCCACGCCCCCCTCCTAGCCACAAAGCCTGCAGGTCCCAGCATTCCTCTACTCAGCAATGAAGAGCCAGGGCGACTCACAAAACAGTACTGCCCCATGTGGATCCAAGAAGGCCAGCTGCAAGTGACATAACCACCGCCCAAACCCCCCACACTCCACTCCTCTTTGACAGGAAACGGACTCCCAAGAAATCTTGCCTGGAAACCCTTTACCCTAATGCAGGCAGCAGAGACTTGAGAGCAAACCTATCCACTAAGATCCCGCTGGCTGCTTCCGGCTTCCTCTCCTCTGTAACACTCCCTCCCTTCAGTTCCCAGCCACCGTTTCTAGTCTCTGAACGGTCCCTGCCCACTCCGACCCCTCCTCTCCAGGAAAGCAGCGATTGGAGCAGGATACAGCTCCGTTTCAGGCTGTTCGAATTAATGAAGACACGGAGAGAATCTGTTGCTGGGATTATGAGCCTTAATGACATGGAAGAAGGTCCTTGGGACTTCATTAGTCTCTGTAGCCACACATCTGTTTTGGGCTGGGAATTTGTCAAGCTTGTGAGGATGGATCACTGAGTACCTCCATCCAAAGGTGGTATGGGTACTGCTGAGATCTGAGTCTTAGACTGAGGCTCTGTAAATAGGGCTGGAAGCTGAAGCCTAATAGGTGAAAAAAAAATTGGGTGGGGGCGGGCATGGTCTTTTGTCTCTAACTGTATAAACACTCTTTACCCTGCCTTCCCAGCTGAGATGGTAAAGTGACATGAACAGTTCAGGAGTGTCTCTCTCTCTCTCTCTCTCTCTCTCTCTCTCTCTGCACTTCACAACCCATAACCCTCCCTCTGAGATCCTTTCTCACCCTGTTTTGCAAACTGCTTTGGGGAAACTGGTTGCTTCCTGCCAGTCTCTTCAATGACATTAAAATTAGCAGAATAATTAAATACAGTCCTAATTAGGTCCACAAAAGAGTTCTTGGTTAATTAATGAGCCAGCGTCTGGCCCAAAGCTGTAAATCCACGCTGGTCTGTGAATGCCCAAGCAGAGAAAAGTGATCTCCAGCCCCATAAGAAAATTGTTACTTAGGAAAACCGGTGTCAAAGACATTCCTCCAGCTGGGAGCCAGTTAATCTCGAAGCTGAGATCCATATGTAAATGAGCACTGACTTGTGCTTCTTTCACCAAGTCCCTCTTCTTACTCTATACCCGCATCCCTCAGTCCAAACTCGCGGGGAAGTAACCGCGTCCCCAAACTGCAACTCGGCATCCCCGAGCTCGAGTGCGATCTCCTGCCTGGGAAACTCTGCCCAAGGCGGTTCACAGCACACCCTCTCTCCAGAGCCCTCACCCCATTACCTTCCCAGTCCCGCCAGCCTGGTGAAAATGACACTCACCTCTACAAGGGAAGCAACAGCAGCACTTAGCAAAGAGCCAGCCCAAAGAGGGACCTCGGGTATAAGCCTGATCGCCACCCTTCATGCTGCAGCGCGCCCCCAGTGCTCCGGCATGGCACGGACGCTGGCCGGGGTGACAGCGCGGCGGTAGGAAACTTCGGTGCCGCCGTGAGCCAGGTCCCGTTCCCGCCCGCAGTCCTCCTCCCGCACCCGGGCGGTGCTGGGACTTACAGGGAGTTGGGCCACCTTAGGCAGGAGGGAGGGGCCAGGCGGCAAGGGAGGGACTAAGGGGGCGGAGTTCCAAGGTCCAGCTGTTGGTTGGGGAGAGCGGCCGGCAGCGTCCCTGAGCCTTATGAAACGTGCCTGTGTGGCTGTGGGTATCCAGCAAGTACTGAGAGCTCAGTTACCTAGGTCCCCTGCCGCAAAACAGATACTTAGGTGAGACTTCTAAAGGCTACCATAATCAACTTTAGCTTATAATACCAAAGAGGTGGAATAGGGGGTAGATTTGTCCCTATCAAATTCCTCCATCTCCTCTCATTAAAAATCTCTTTCCTTTCTTTTAATGGTTACAACTAAGAACGGCAGAGATCCCTCACTTCCTTATCAGCTTCCCTATTAAAATGATGTGCAAAGGCTTTCTGGGTTTGGCATAATAAAAACTACAGTTCAAAGCTCACTTTTGCCACTGACTGTCTGACCTTAGGCTAGACAATTTGCTTTTTTTTTTGAACTTCAGTTTTTCTCTTTAAAATAAAGCAAGATGAAAACAGATGGGTGTAGCGGTCCATGACTAGGAAGACTGAGGCTGGAGGTTCAGGAGTTAAAGATGAGCTGGGGCTGCAGAGCAGGACCCTGCCTAGAATTTATAAAAGACACCAGCAGAGGTGCTTACTTGTCCTGGTGAGTGAATGCCTGCAGACAAAATTCAAGCCCCCCACCTACCTACTGAGGAGGGCTCCCACTATCTCCTCCCTTCTGTAACCCATGAATTTATTCTTTTTCCTTATCACTGCACTTTATGTCTTTTTCATGGTTCAAGGCCAAGCTCGGTGTCTACCAGCATACTTCAAGTCCAACAGTATCAACTGGACCATGAATCGCTGAACAAATCCCTCACAGTACATTGCTCCCACTAGGTTTTGCCCAGCTTTAGGGGAAAGGGCTTGTAGGAAGGATGAAACATTCATAAATTAGGTTCAGTCCTTAGGGGTAAAATGAGCTGTGGACTAGAGATACGGCTCAGGAGTAGAGGATTAGTCTAGCATGTCTAAGGGCCTGGGTTTAAGAGTTAGCACTAGAGCTGGAAATGGTGGCTCACACCTTTAATACCTGCACTAGAAAGGAAGAGACAAGTGGATCTCTGTGTGTTCAAGGCCAGCTTGGTCTACGTAATAAGGTCCACAACAACCAGAGCTACATAGCGAGAACCTGTCTGGAAAAATCAAAGCCAAATGCAAACAGTTAACACTGGGAAAGGAAAGAAAGAAGAAAGGAGAAACAAAGAAAAGGTGGCAGCTGGGGAACGTTGATGAGAGGAATAAAATCTAGACATCTGACCATTCATGGGAACAAAGAAAGACGGGTGAGGGACAGGCTCTTAGGAGTTACCAGGATGTGAGGCTTCCAGTGTGAACCACACTCAGAACTAACTCAGGTGCTAAGTTCAGTATTTTGTCTAAATACCAGATCTACTTCTTTTGATGCCCTGGAACATTCTTTTTCTTTTGAATTTCTCTTTAAATAGTTATCGAAATTACGTGTATCTGTGGGGTACCCTGTGGTACCCTGTGATATTTTGATGTGCAACATCCTGATAGGAAGTAAGAGATGCTTAAAAGGGGTTTGGTGAGGGGCTAGACGTAAACTCAGGGCTCGTACTTGTGTAGCATGTGTGAAGCCTTTGGCTTTATCACCAGCACACCTTAGATACTACTACTACTAAGAATAATAATGATAATAATAATTTCCCGGTGAGTACCAGATGCTCTAATTAAGTGTTCCTGTAAGCCTTTGTGTTAGGTGATATTGGATCACTTTTCTGTTGCGCTATTTTGTCAAAGGCTGATGATAACATCTTATAGAAACTGGCTTGTCGCCGCCGGGCACTTGGGAGGCAGAGGCAGGCAGATTTCTGAGTTTGAGGCCAGCCTGGTCTACAGAGTGAGTTCCAGGACAGCCAGAGCTACACAGAGAAACCCTGTCTCGAAAAACCAGAAAAAAAAAAAAAAAAAAAAGAAGCTGGCTTGTCTTAGAAAGAGAAGGTCAGTTCTCACTTCAGACATTAGAGTGTCAATAGGCCCTCCAGAAGTCCTGTAGATGCAAAATAGGCCTATCACATGTTTCCACTGGCCCTCATAACCTAGCAGCCCACTTCTACTCTCACTATGAAGCCGGGTGGTGGCACACACCTTTAATCCCAACGCTTGGGAGTCAGAAGAGATCTCTAAGCCTGGTGTACAGATGGAGTTCCAGGGCTATACTGAGAAACTCTGCTTCAGAAAAACAAATAAACCAAACCAAACAACCCAAAAATCTCCTCCTGAAGATTCAATATCAATAACCCAAGAGTCTCACTGTTGTCCTCAGTGGCTTCTTAGAAGGAGACTAGCCAGTGTCTGTATCCCAATAGGGATGTCCTGAACACCAACAGGACACTTGTGTTGGCTTTTCATTAACTCTGCAACTCTTTATTGAGTACTCATTGGGTTCCAGGCTCTTCCCCAGCCGCTGGGTAGAAAGTGGGCAACACTAGGCTAGCCTCCCCAAGAACACAGCTTACTTAGACACCTAACCTATTTCAGGGATTTAAGAAAATAGTGGCCCAACTTGAAGTTTAGCAAACTTCACTTGGTTTGAACTGTGCACACAACTTTCTTCTACTAATGCACCTGACAACTCAGAACCCTTACCTGCATGTCCTATGCACACACACGCACCCCTCTCAAACAATGCACTTAGCAATCTGGGACACCCACCTTTACTGAGCTAAATGCATATCCTTCTCCAAACAATGTATTAAGTCCCTCTCCTTCCCATAACAATTATGGAATTTAGACAAGCCTCACTCAATCTTATTCTAGTTGGGTTATGCCCAAATACAAGGGTAGGAACCCTGATCCAACCCAGAGTAGTTTTGGGTGGTCCCCCAGTAAACATTAAGGAGACCCCTTTATTTACTATCTCATACCTATGCATCATTGGGCATACATATGATTAAATTCAATGCACTGTGGGAATGGACAGGACATGTCATAGAGAAGAGGTAATATAATTCATGGCTGCTGGTCAAAATAGAGAACAACACAAAATATGCCCCTTCCTTTAGTCCGAATCAAAAGAGCTCCTCTACCATCACTCACGTAGTCTGCCTACATGAGCTCCTGTACTGCCTCTTGACAGTATGGTTCTCTCTGACCTGTACTATTGCTTTGCCTTTATACAAAGTTTCCGTGTTACTTTGTAAATCTGTATGAGCCTTTATTTCAATGCCTTGAATAGGAGGCTAAGATTCGGGAAACACCTGGCCTGGACCCTGGAGACTTGCAACGAGATTGTCTAGCCTGTATCTAGATGTGTTACATTTTCAAGATAACTTAGAAGGGATGATGACTGGCAGCGGCTTTTAGCACAGCTGTCAGTACAAATCACCAGAGAGCTTTACAAACCAGAGGTACATTTTCAGGCTTCCCGGAAGGTTACATGGATGGGAGAAAGACTGAGAATCACTCATTAATGGTCAGGTCTCTCCTGTCTAGATTCACTGACCCTGAGTGCATGTGGGCATCGGGAGGTTTAAACTTTCCCCCGGGGCTTGTAATGTGCTGCACAGCTGAAGAGCCACTGGTGAGCTATGGTGTGTATCAGAATAACCCAGAGGGCGTGCTGAAGCACAAATTCCTGCTCCAGTCTAGTTTCTGACTAAGTGTGTGTGGAGTGAACCTCAGAATTTTCCTTGTTGCAACTTCTCAGGTGATGCTGGTTTGGTACGGAGATTACAGTGTGGGAACCACTCACGTGGTGACTATTTCCCCCACCTATTTGCCAGCCACGCTTCTTTCTGTGCTAACACCTTTATTTTTTATTTATTTATTTTGAAGAGTCCATCCTTCCTTCACAAGGTCGGGAATTGGTTTTGTTTAACCTGGACCCAGTTTCTAGAACAGAGCCTGGCACAAAACATGGTTTTGGATGTGGCTGACCTCTTCTTGACCAT
This sequence comes from Rhabdomys pumilio, assembly GCA_030674055.1. Lineage (NCBI taxonomy): Eukaryota > Metazoa > Chordata > Mammalia > Rodentia > Muridae > Rhabdomys > Rhabdomys pumilio. Next base: position 19,086,355 of record JANHMN010000011.1, read on the forward strand.
CCCCCACTCCAAAGATGAGCTCAAGCAAGACCTGAGCTTGCATGTCAGTCACAGGGTTCAGTTGAGACTTAGCATCTGATCTGATTTCATGTAATAAGCGTAAACCTTGAGAGCTTAGCAAGAACTAGCGAGAAAGCAGCAACCTCTTTGTAGAAGACTTTGAAGTTTGTATAATGTCAGCCGAAAGCACCTTTCTCGAACCAGGGAAGAGGCTGCACTGGAATGAAGCCAACAAAGGAAGGGGAAAACAGGGAGTGGGGAGGGAAGATAGACAGAGATGGATGGATGAATGGACAGACAGACAGACAGACAGACAGACAGACAGACAGACTGACTCTTATTTCAGAGAGTTTTTTGAAAAAGTTACTGGCTTATTTCCAAAGCTCGAGCTAAAAACCCCTGAGCTGTAACAATATATTTAGATTGTTCTTGATTTCTGCAGGTGGCCAAGACTCATATTTTTTTGGCATTGTCTTCAGTGAAGATGGCTGTCTAAATCAATTAGGCTATCTGCCTGCCTGTCTGCCTGCCTACCTACCTACCTACCTACCTTTCTATCTACCTACCTACCTACCTACCTACCTACCTACCTACCCACCTACCAACCCATTTCATGTTTCAACCCCATTGCATGCAATAGGAAACCCCAAAGGACTCATGGGTCTTGGCCTGCAGATGCCCTGGCCCAGGGATTCTTCAGTGCTGGGTCTATCATGGGGCACTAGTGTGACTACGGTTTCTTTCAGGTTAGCCACTGCCTGGAGTCACACTGGGCTGTTACCACAGGCACCTACTTGTCCTTTCTATCAATACATAGATGTCCCACTTCTTACTGTAGGAATACTGTTTTCAGATTCACAGGGCATGGGTTTTCTAGATCACAGTATTTCTCTATATATCTTAGTGACAGCCCAGGTCGGGATATAAGGGATAGCAACATTGCCCTAGCTCAGGCCTAATTCTTTGAGAACCTTTGTTCTGTGTCAAGCACATTCAGAACACCCATTCCTCCATTTTCCCTGTTTCCAGGCTCAGGGAGGCTGAATGCATGGGCCCTAGTGTGCCCAGAGGACCGGCCCCACTTTTCCATCTCTACTGAAGTGACTTCAGATAGATTCCAAAAGCTCAACAAAGGATTCCTATGTGAATCCAGGGCAGAGAAACTTACCTCTACATCCCACTCTCTAGGAAGAGTCTAGCTGTGTGTGCAGTTTAGGGAGCATCTAACCAGGAGCCTTTCTCCAACTCTGACCTCTGGTTCCTCCCCAACCCCACCCCCATTCTTCTGTTCCTGTTGTTGTTATTGTTGCTGTTGCTGTTATTATCATTATTTGAAAATGGGAGTCCCACTGTGTTGCCCAGGCTGATCTGAAACCTTTGAACTTAAATGAATAATCTCATGTCAACCTCATAAATAGTCATGATGACAATGTGTTTGCCATGCCTGGCATTCATTCCTGTTATGTTCTATGATTGCTGAGTCAATTCCCACCCCCACCTCCCAGACAGGGTTTCTCTGTATAGCCCTGGCTGTCCTGGAACTCACTCTGTAGACCAGGCTGGCCTTGAACTCAGAAATTCCCCTGCCTCTGCCTCCCAAGTACTGGGATTAAAGGTGTGTGCCACCACTGCCCGATAGTCAATGTTCTTTTAATTATCATTTTACCTGTGTTGATTTCTGACCTCTGATCTATCTGACTCTGACACCAGGATGGCTCATAAACTTTCTCCAAGTAACCCAGTCCTGGCTTCCCTTTGTGGCCGTGGCTTAACATCATAAAATTCTTGTTGGGTATTTATCCCTTATTCCACAAGTAATCTGGCCTTTGAACAGTCCCTGTTTTCCTCAGTCAGAACTCTTGGCTCTATGGCCTGATCCCTGGTTCTGGTCCTTAGGCCACTCCTGCCAAGGTTTAAGCTGACAGGGTAGCATATAAATGGGAATCTATGTTGGAAGCACAGATTTAATCAAACATGTTCCCCAGATCAAAGACAAAGAGGATCTGGGTGAATTCTAGAAGCAGTGGATTCAGTTTTCCACAATGGATGGAGACGGAGCCAAGCCTGGACATGATACAAAGGTTTCTCCTTTAAGTGGAAAGAGGAATGGAGATAACAGTTACTGCTGAGCAGAAGCCCTGGAGAGGAAAGAGGTGTTATGCGTATGCTGTTTCTGAATTTAAATTTTAGAGCCTCAAGTATGTCTTTTTCAAAACTGTACAACATACATGCATGTGATTAGTCCTAGATGATTCCTTTTTTTTTTTTTTTTTTTTTTTTTTTGGTTTTTTGAGACAGGGTTTCTCTGTGTAGCTCTGGCTGTCCTGGAACTCACTCTGTAGACCAGGCTGGCCTCGAACTCAGAAATCTGCCTGCCTCTGCCTCCCAAGTGCTGGGATTAAAGGGGTGCACCACCACCGCCCGGCATGATTCCTTATTTTAATGGTGGTAAGTATGGAAGAAGAATGGCTGCCAGGGTTATACACAGGAATCCCTTCCAGTTGTCTTTGATTAGCGTGGTTTAGCCATTGCTAACCTGGTGGGCACACCATCTATCCTGTGGCTGGCTACAGGACTCCAGGAATGTGTTTTTCTGCTCCGGCCCACCGAGCACCTTCCTGCTTCTCAATGATTTTCACACTTATCCTGAAATGAGTTAAACACTACCTCACCCTGTCCAACACACTCCTTTCTTCAATAAAGGACCTCAGATCCCCCTCTGGTTTGGGTCAGGTTCAAGGTAAACTGGTGGAGAATGTATGCTAACATAGAAGACCTGGTGTCTCTCTAGAAGGATCAGTGTTCATATTCTTCTGTGGGGCTGGAGATAGAGCTGTTGGTAGCAAGGACAGATTCCTGGAGATCTGTGCTGAGCAGCATCTGAGCTGAACCCAGAGGAGGGAGCCATTTATCAAAGGGAAAGGTGGTGGCAGGTAGAGTTGCTAAAAACAACCACTCCAGGTTCTATCCATTTCCAAAAATGCTCATTTGTAAGTAGGTCAAAGTGTTCCTAAGGGAGAGTAGAGAGAGGTGCAAGCCTATTGCTTTGGCTGAGGCCCAATTATGTAGGCATATACTTGCTGAGTGTCTACTACAAGGTTGACCATTTAATTCCGACAGTCAGAGCCACGTCCTCTCCCCCGGGCAGAAGCAGCAACCCGCTGTTTCCTGGTACTGCTCTGATGTGTCAGGTGGGAAGTCAGTTTTGTAGAGGGTGAAACTCAAGTCAGTTTATTTAAAATGTCCATCACGGGCATGTTTGAGGGTCTCATTTCATAGTTCATTCTAAGTAAATGAGTGATGCTTAGTTTCATGTCCTCAGACATGGTCCAGCATGAGACATCATCCCATGATTCTGTCCTTAGGTCTTCCCGCTAAGACTTGAGCTAGTTCTCTCCACATGCCGAGCCTGGCCCTTTCCAAGGTCATTCCACAAGGGTCCTCAGTGCATGGTTTCCCTTCCTTCCGGGAAATATTTACTGAGAAATTAAATGCCACACATGGACCTAGATGGGGTGAAGCAATGATCAAAATTTCTGCATCTGTAGGAAGAGTTTACAGGAAGGGGCATAGGAGGAAAAGTTGATACACAGTTATTGACATGTCTGGTATGGATAAAGGAAAAGGAAGAAATTAAGGTGGGGAAGGAGGCACATTGTGAGATGGGAGGATGGGGAGATGGGAGGAGAGAAATGTCCAGGTAGGTCAGGCACCAGCAGATGTGAAGGCAGTAAGGCTTGAGCCATTAGACATGTGGGGATCTGGTTGTGATGGTTTGAATGTTTGGCCCAGGGAGTGGCACTATTTGGAGGTGTGGCCTTGTTGGAGTACTTGTGGCCTTGGAGTAGATGTGTTACTGTGGGTGTGGGCCTTAAGACCCTCACCATAGCTGCCTGGAAGCCAGACTTCTGTTTGACTTCAGATAAAGAGGTAGAACTCTCAGCTCCTCCTGCACCATGCCTGGCTGCCATGCTCCCGCCTTGAAGATAATGGATTGAACCTGTGAACCTGTAAGCCAGCCCCAATTAAATGTTGTCCTTATGAGAGTTGCCTTGGTCATGGTGTCTGTTCACAGCAGTAAAACCCTAACTAAGGCACTAGGGAAGTTGGGTGTTCCAGGAGAAAGACCAAATGCTTGGGCCCCTGAGGTTGAACATGTCTGGCTTCTAGTGAGAAGCTCAGTCAGGCTGGTCAGGGAGTGGTATGATGAGGTAGGCAGAATAGCAACTCTGTCAAGTGGCACTCTAATATCCAGAACCCATTCATCTGCCACCTCACAAGATCAAGGGCATGGCCGATGTGACTCAGTTAAGGATTTTGACATAGGGAGGTTGTCTTGGGTTCTCTGGGGAGTCACAGGGTAGTTGCAGACATTCTTAAAAGCAGAAGACCCATGGAGAAGTGACAAGGACAGACCAGAGACATATGACACGGAGTGTTGGAGATGTAGGAAGGGAACACAAGCCACGGAACGCCAGTGGCTACAGAAGCTAGAAGAGCAGAAACAGCTTCTTCCATGGAGCTTCTGAGAAGACGGCCCTCCTCACATGTCAACTGTAGCTCAGTGCAGTTCATGCTGGATTTCTAATCTACAAAATAGCAGGCTGAAAAACCTGTACCGTGTGAAGCCATGACGTTTGTGGTGTGAATCAGCAGTACTGGGAATCCAACACACAGGCTCCTGGGCTATCTCTATAGATGGAAAGGACTTTTTTTTTTTTTTCTATTCATATGAGACTGGGAAATACTTAGAGCCCAAAAGGGTCTTCAGGCCCACCTCTATGCCCTGTCACCTCGTGGTCTGCTGTGTACAAGGCTGTCACCTCAGGTTTCCTGTGTCCTACAGGGCTCTGTGGAAACTAAGGTGAGTGTACAGTGTCAGAAACAGTTCCTTGAGGTGGCTATGGACCATGATGAGAAAAGTAGACAACCCATTCCCATGGCAATGACACAATTAAGGAAAGGCAGGCTATTTAGAGACTAAGCAAAGGGCAGAGGGTTGGTATTTAAGATGGCCACATTTAGTTCCTAGCTCCAAGTCTTCAGATGTAAATGTAGTTCTCAGCCCTCATTGAAGACACTTCTCTTTGCAGCAGATAGAAACCATCATGTCTGTTTAAAACGCAGAGAGCTACTGATGGTAGGAGTGTCCAGCCCTAGCCTATACCTTTAAAATACAACTCCTGCCCCTAAGGCTCAGGGAACATCCTGGAAGAGCATAGGAGCCAGAGGTCTGGAAGTCTTCAGTGAGATTATGTCTCCTAGAAATGGCAGGGAAGCTACACCCATGATATATTCCAAAGATATGGCTGCCTAAACAAAGTCTGAACAATAACAACACTAACAGACAAGCTAATACAGAGAGGGGAAGCTCAAGGAGCCACACCTGGGAACAAAAATCTACAGGTGTCTAAGGACTCCTGAGAGAGGGGGCATTTAGTCTTCCGCAATATCAAGGGGTCAGTCAGTCTTTGTGGTGTTTCTATATTTGTGCATATACAGTATCTAACAATAACATGAAAGAAAATGAGGCCGTGAATTAGACATGGAGTGAAGGAAAGATAGGGGTTAGAGGGAGGGGACAACAGGAGGAGTTGGAGGGAGAAAGAAAAGGAGAAATAATGTAATTATAATTTAATTAAAATAAAGATTATTGATACAAGAAAGTGACCATCGCCAACATCTTATGCACGTTTTTCATGGCTAGGCTAAGGCTCAGTGAGGAGCTGTTCTCAAGGGTCAAGTGACAAGGGTAGACAGTGAGTAGGGTTCAGGGAGCAACAGAGTCTCACTGCCTGACCTCTCCAAGCTGCTACAACAGAGGCCTAGAGGCCTGAGATGCTCACCTTCACCTGAGCATTGAGGGCAGACTTAGCCCTGGCTGCCCAGACCATGGCACACATTTTCCTCTCTCTGAGCCACAGTCATTGCAGTCCTGGATTTCTCCTTCAGCTAGATCCAGGTAAGGGGTGACTGTGCTGTCAAGAGTCAGCTACCCAGTCCACCTCGCCATCTCTTCTTATTGCCTTTTATGCACCATGGGAAAGCCTCCGGTCACTTTGTTTTATTCTAAAGAGAGAGCCTGTGCACACACCAGAAAGACCAGGCTCACAGCTGAAAAGGAGCTGCTGCTCCATACTGCTTTTCCAACTCATCCAGGAATCTGGAAGCCATTTTTACCAGCTTCATGGCCATAACACAAGACAATCAATTTTCCACTCAAAACAAATGCCTTCTCATTACACATCCTATCTTTTTGGAGTCCACTGAGGGTTTCAAATGCCCTTTTAAGGACAAGACAGGTGGATTCTTTTTTTTTTTTTTTTTTCCGAGACAGGGTTTCTCTGTGTAGTCCTGGCTGTCCTGGAACTCACTCTGTAGACCAGGCTGGCCTCGAACTCAGAAATCTGCCTGCCTCTGCCTCCCAAGTGCTGGGACTAAAGGCGTGCACCACCACCGCCCGGCAAGACAGGTGGATTCTAACACATCAGCATGTATTATAAATGGTGGCGCATGCCTGTAATCCCAGGATGTGGGAGGTAGAGCCAGGAGGATAAGGAGTTCAAGGCTAGCCTCTACAACAGGGTAAATCTGAGACTAGCCTAGGCTAGTAAGGTCTTGTCTCGAAAGACAAAAACAAACCCAGAAACATACAAAACATGCTGACCATCAACCATTTTTGACTATAAAAGTGGAAAGTTTATGCTGTCCAATCTGATAAATTGTACCTCTGTGTTAGGCGCAGTTAATGTAAGTAATTTAGGCTAACTACTTCAGATCACCACAGGCGCTGATCTAGTTTGGAGACAGAAAACAAACTTTTTTCTTTTTTTTTAGAATTCCTAGAGGCAGTTCAGGAAGATGAAGAAGGTAATGCAAATGGCCACTTCAGTCCAAACAGCTGTCTGAAGGGCTGACTGACTGTTGGGAGTGGGTACTCAGATCTGAGCAGCCTGCAGACATGCAGAGTGGAAGGTCCTTGCCCTGAAGCCCTTTGTCAGAGAACACCAGGCCAGAGGTCTGTAAACACGAGTCCAGCCCACATCCCGATTAGGGCTGGGCTGCCCAGTTCCCATCCCAAGGATAGCAAACAGGACCATCAATCCACGAACACAAATAACTGCTTTAAAGAACTTAGCAGTGCTGGGTTTGGCGTGTTTTATTTGAAGCATTTAATAAAAGATCCGGGGTGAAACTGCTAGGTTCTTAGGCCTTATGAGAGGAGAATTCAGCATTTTAGAGATATTTATTTTATGTGTATGGGTGTTTTGCCTGCATGTAAGCATGTGCACCATGTGTGTGCCTGTGGAGTTCAGAAGAGGGTGTCAGGTCCTCTGGGAGTGAAGTTACAGGTGGTTGTGAGCTACCATGAGGGTGCTGGGGACCAGATTTGGGTCCTGTGGAAGGACAGTAAGCACTCTGAACCGCTGAGCCGTCCCCAGCTCCCTGATATCTAACATTTTATATGTAAGTCACAGTACGTCATTCCAGAAAAGGGTTAGAAATAAACAGTGGACAGGGAGTGAGAAGAGCTGGGTGGGGGATGGGAAAGGAGAACTTAGTGGGGCTGGCCAGGAAGCAAGATTCTAGATCTGAGGGCTAAGTATGAGGAACTTCCTAGTGATGGAACTACTCAAGTCCAACAGATTCCTGGGATTATAAACCCCAGTTTCTGAGGCTTTTCCTCTCATGCTTGGCTCACCTTCTGTCAAGGACTCTGAAGAAGGTGTTACCTGTATTAGGAGAGGGGTGAACCCATCATCTTCTGCAATTCTAGAGTTCCAGAAGCCCAAGGAATCCAAATTTCCCAGGTGAAATTAGACACAACCAAGAGCCACTTACAGCTTTTATTCTATTTTAAAAAGGGAAAGTTTCAATTCTAACTTCTTTCCTTTTTTTTTTTTTTTTTTTTTTCTGAGATGGGGTTTCTCTGTGTAGCCCTGGCTGGCCTTGAACTCACTGAGATCTGCCTGCCTCTGCCTCCCGGTGCTGGAATTAAAGGTATGCTCCACCACACCTGGGTCAGTTAAAATATTTCTTATTCAGTGATTTGTTTCAGGTGTCAATAGTATTGTGGTTTGTTTGGGGAAAGAATCTCATATAGGCCACCCCCCCCCCCACTAGCTTGAACTTGCTATGTAGCCAAGACTGCCCAGGGCTTCTTTTCACCTCCAAGAGCTGCTATCACAGTGCGAGCCATCTTCCCAACAGACTAAAACCACCTGTTTTTCATTGCAGGCATAGTATAAAGGCAGTGTTATTTTGGGACAAGATTTTATGGGTAGTGCAGGGACTCCCGTCCTCTCATTGATCATGCTCCCAAGATTCCACAAGGTAGCAGACTCTAAATTCACATAAAACTTGTACAAATAAAGATGGACTGGGGAACAACTAGCTGCGGTTTGTAACCAGTTGCCACGCGCCCCAAAAGAACTGTTTTGAGACCATTGATCCTCTATGCCTTTTTAGTTTCTTATGGTTTTAGGTTACGGCAGAGTAATCTGAAACCCAAGGTTACTGCTCTTAAGGCAGAATTATACCAAAAAGTGTGTGTGTGTATGTGTCTGTGTGTGTGTGTATGTGGGAGTGTGCATGCGCGCACACACGTGTGCACGTGTGTATGTGTGCATGTGAATGCATGTGTGAGTTTGTGTGCATGCGTGTGTGAGTGTGTGAGTGTGTGTGTGTGTGAGAGAGAGAGAAAGAAAGAGGGGGAGGGAGAGAGAGAGAGAGAGAGAGAGAGAGAGAGAGAGAGAGAGAGAGAGATCAGGCCTTTAGAGGATGCCCTGTCTGTGAGGGACCATCTCCCATTAGGTAATGGAGGTGGGAAGACCACCCTAACAGTGGACAACACTATTTGATGTGTTGGGTCCTGCACTCAAAATGAAGGAGAGAGCCAGCTGAGCATGCATCCTTTATGTCTGGACTATGGGTGCCATGAAACAGTGGCTCTAGGTCCTGCTACCCTGACTTCCCCACATGACAGACTGGAAAGCTGCCTTTGTCAGACAAACGCACAGGACAAAATCTGTCTCTGGTTGCTTCTTCCCTGCAAGGGAAGAATTTGGTGTCAGAAGTGAGAGGGGGAGTCAGAAACATATACTGCAGTGTGTTATGTTTTGTCTTGTTTGAAGGCAGGAGCTTCCTCTTTAGCCCAGGCTAGCTTCACATGTATGGTGATCTTCCTGCCTTTGCCTCTCCAGTGCCAGGATTATAAGCCTGAGCCACTATGTCTGTCTGGCTGGTGTGGCCTTTGTAACAGAGCCAGTATTCTCCAAATCCTTATCCAAGTACACTGTTCAACTCAGGGAGCCTCAGATGGAAACTCACTAAAGTTAAAAAGCTCACTTCAGTCTTGGGAGGATGCTGAACAGAACGGAAGGCTAGGCTCTGGGAACAGACAGCCTTCGAACAAATCCAAGGGCACTATCTGGGAGCTAAGCAATCTGGGTAAGTTATCTGCTCTCTCCCAAGAGTGCTTCCTTGCCTATAAAATGAGCAAAATACAATTTATTACCATTAAAGCATTCGTCCTAAAACTGGCCCAAGCATAACTCAATAAAATGAAGATGTTTTGGTTGTTGTTTTTAAGTGGTCAAAGATTTACACTGCGATGTCAATTCTCACAGCCTTGTTCATTGTTCCCAGCCCATTGGCGGTATTTACCCATGCCTGGGTGAGTGTCCCTGAGGTCAGTTAGGTCACAACAGTGGAAATTGTCAGGTAAGTCCAAGAGATAGAATTGTCTGTATCCAGCCAGGGCCACCAGGGTCAACAGGGCCACCAGGGCTGCTGCCTTTTGCTCCAGGCTCCCTGGACACGCAGGAAGGTATTTATTACACGTCTTCAGAATTCCAGACTTAGCCAGGAGAAGGCACCCAGGAACAGAAACACACACACACACACACACACACACACACACACACACACTCATATATCTGGGTAGAGATGGACCTAGATGGGGTTTTGCAGCCTGGGCCCAAGAATCCAGGGCTAACTTTAAACAATCTTCATTGTTTTTAAGTATATACTGCTATGCCATAAGGCACATTGACTTTAAAAGGTATTTAACCTTAGGAAAAGAGTGAATTTTGTGTGTTGTACAACCAAGGTGGCTCCAGAAGTAAAACTGAAACCACACCCACTGAACAGTTAACTGCCCATCAACTCCTTCCCTGTCCCTGGACACCACCATTCTGCCTCTTGCCTATGTAAAGTTGACTATTCAAAGTATGCTGTATAAATGAAATAATAGAGTATTTGTCTCCTGACTGGGTTATTTTACTTAGCATAATGTCCCCAAGGTCTGACCCTGATGTAAGCTGGTGTCAGATCTCCCTCCCTTGTAAGGCTGAATAATGTTGCAATGTACCTCTGCCATACTTTGTCCATGGGCACCTGCAGCTGCTATGAACAATGATATGAACATGGGTGTGCAGATATGTTTGTGTCCCTGCTTTCAATTCATTATAACTGCTTCCAGAAGTGAAACTACTGGATCATATATGAATATATATGATTTATATATTAGTTATATTTAATAACATATATTATATTTTATATTAGAATACATAATATATATAGCATTTACATACATATATTGAGACTTCCTACAGTGTTTTCCATAGCTGTGGTGACATTTTACATCCCATACTGCCAGATTAAACTTTTTCTTTTTTTTGTTTTTTTTTTTGTTTTTTGAGACAGGGTTTCTCTGTGTAATCCTGGCTGTCTTGGAATTCACTCTGTAGACCAGGCTGACCTCGAACTCAGAAATCCACCTGCCTCTGCCTCCCAAGTGCTGGGATTAAAGGCATGCACCACCACTGCCCGGCAAACTTTTTCTACATCTTAACAGACACTTGCTATTATTTTCTTAGGTGTATCTGTAACTAAGAGCTATTTTAATAGATCTAAGTGCATCCCATTGGAGACCTGATTTGTATTTCCCTGGTGAACAAAGATATTGACTCTTTCCAGTGCTCACTGGCACTTGTGGGTCTTCTCTGGCGAAGGTCTACCCAAGCCTGTGTGTTAGCTACTTGTTAGTCTTTTCCTTGCTAGGTTCTATGTCTTGATAAACTCCAAAGGAATGTCAAACTGCATTCCATCACAGTTTTCAGGACCCCAGGCTCACATCTTGAAGTGCTATAGGCCCATAACCCACAGAGCATCAGAATCCTCAAGGAGCTTTAAATACTGAGGCACATGCCTGGATTTTGGTCTAAGGTAGAGTGTGTTATTAAAAACAAAACAAAACGCCTCCAGATTTCAGGAGTTGGTAATCACTGTAGTCTTTGTCTTTTGTGGGGTGTTGCCCACAACTACCTGCTGCTGAGACAGTGAGAGGAAGCTGTGGAGAGATTAGATCTCAGAAGGTCCAACTCTGGAGAGGATCCTGAGAGACCAGCGTGAGGAAAGGAATGTCAAAGGCAGGCCCGCCCCAATCCTGTTGCAAAGTCTAAATATTTCTCGACAATCCCATGAATCAACATCGTGCATGTATTGGAACAGCTCTCTCCTGCCCTAAAGGAGGCCCAGGAAAGGAGGGGCAGAAGAACCCTAGAGCCATCTAGAAGCCTACAGGCTAAGTGTACAGAGAATGGGGGTGTGGGCGGGAGCTCAGTCTGCCTGGCTCCGTGTGGCTTGGGAGAGGTACTGTGCCTTCCTGTGGCTCAGACTCACTTTGGAAGACGAAAGCCTGGGCTAGTGCAGAGGTTCACAACCCAGGCCGAACCTTAGATTCACTTCTCATGCCTCATATAGGGATTCTGGCTCCAGCTGTTCTAGGTGCTGCCACTATGGAAGGCTTGTACCCTACTTTAATGTACACACTGTGTGAAGACCTGAGCTCCCTGAGTTCCCTTCCTGAAGTGTAGTCCTTATGCTTCTGTTTCTGGCCCAATTATCCATACAGCATTTAGCGTATCACAAATAGTCCTGACCTCATACAGCCTGAGAGGCATCAACTTGTGCTAACCTACAAAAGTTAGCAGGGCTAGTTCCTTTTTCCTGGGAACTGAAGAAGAAATCAATTCTGACCTCTGTGTTCCCAGATTGAGGCTGTTCTCTCCTATTCCACAATGCCAGAGGAATGCATTCTGGGTAATTTCTAATGTGGCGTGCCCGTTGAATAAAATCAACAGCGGGCAGAAGAATAAAGCCAGGTTGCCAGCTGGGATGCAAGCAGGATCAGCTCACTGGGTCTCTGCTGCTTCCAAACACGGTCTTTTATTCAGGGTACAAGGGTGCCTATAGCATCTTGTGTCCTGAAAGCCGGCAGCCGTGGAGCCGAGAATGTGCATGCTCATGTCTATATTCACCACCCTCCTCCTCACTCTGTTACCCAGGCAGCCCTGAATTTGTGGCAAGCTTCCTGTCTCAGCCTCCTAGGAGCTGGGAATATAGGTGTAAACTGTCATGTTTGGCCGGGCACCCTGTTTTCTAGCTCAGCTGGGAATGGGAGTGGGTTTACACGTTGCTGCTTTACAGGCCCAACCAGCCAGACTATGCTTGGAAAAAGAAGCCAACCTGCAACCAAAGAGCCACTGATGGCTGATATAGACTGGTGGCCACTTTTGGAAGCCATTCTCGTTGGTGCAGTTAGCTAGAAAGTCCTGCAACTGCTGCCTCCTTCCTTTCTTCTCTCTTTCCCACCCTGGTCCTCAGCTCCCATTGGCTTATATCTCTGTAGCTCCTCCTAATCTGTCCCATGGGAGTTTCACCCTGAATGCCTCCACCTCTACATGCTTTCATGATCCTCTGATTCTCCATCTTTGGTTTGATGTTAACCATCTGCACATGTAGTGAGCCCAGCTAGGAGGGACTACACATATCATCCAGCCACAGGCTGGAAGTGGGGAGGGGGGCGCTTCTCAGTGAAAACCCATACCTGGGATCTATGAAAGCTAGCTTTTCTGGTCTTTCTCTCCTTTACTGTCTGTACTCTAAGGTCTCTGGCTGGGTTTGTGGGAGTTTGCTGGACAACAAAGGTGTATGCTAAGTGCCAGGACTGGGGAATGTGCAGTGTGTGTGTCTGTGTGTGTGTGAGCATGCATGTATGTGATCTTGCGTGTATGTGTGTGTGTGAGCATGAATACATGTGAGTATGCTGTGTGTATGTGTGTGTGTGTGAAAGAGAGAGACCCCTGTTGCCTCATTTCTTTCTCACAACTTTCAGCCCTCCATGGACCCCACTTTTCCTCACCTAACTCAAAACAGAGGTGCATTCTAATTATGATTTTAGTCTTCTTTTATACCAAGGATGTCAGAGGGGTGCCAGCATTGGTTTCTTCGAAAGAGCTTGCAATTACAAATCCTATACAGCTTCCCTGTAGTGTCTCCAAGGTCCACAAAGGAAACAGAGGAGGAAGAAGATAGTGGCTCAACTAAGGGTGTGGGGGTGCAGGTGTGTGTGTGTAGGAGGACTCAAGGTGGAAATCTCCCTGAGGCTGAAGAGTTGGGCACTACAACTATGGTAGTTCACTATCTCCATCTAGTGGTCAGAAGCAGAAATTCATGGTCCCAGCCTAGCATTATACAGCCAGCCTGCCCTGAGTCTCAGGCACAGATGGGATCTCCATGCTAATATCTGACCATTTACACAACTCACACCAAGACTAAGATTTGGTCCTCTGTCATTTTCTGGGCCTCAGTTTCTTCAATGCAAGATGCATGAGTTAAAGGCCACAGTGATTTTGGAAGACCGTGTCTCAGACTCCGCTGTGAATCAGCCACATGAAGAGCAAGCTGGCGTGGTCACCCACTGAGCAGATAGATGGTGCCTGAGCATCCCCACTGCTCATAGGAACACAGGAGCTGCTATGATGGGGACCAGCCTTGGAGAGCCACTACATTTAGTCTCCCTGGCAGCAGTAAATGAGAGGCACATGGAGGGAGCATTGGGCACACAGAGAATAGATCAGGGCCTGGATAGTGGTGAACAGTGGCTATTTTTGATTGCCAATTTGACTACATATGGAATTAACTAAAACCCCAAAATGGAGGGCACACCTGTGTGAGAGTTATATACTTAATCTGAAGTAGGAAGATTCACTTCTAATCTGGATCTTTGAGGTGGGAAGACACACCTTTAATCCAGATCTTTTGAGATGGGAAAACCTGTCTGTAATCAGGGTTACATCTTCTGCTGAAAGCCTATATAAGGACATGGAAGAAGGAAGCTTCACTCTTTGCCTCTTTTTCTAGCCTTGCTAGAAGGTCCATTCCTTCACTGGCGTTACAGCCAACTTCTTCGGAATCCCAGCGGTATACTGAAGACCAGCTGAGACATCCAGCCTCGTGGACTGAAGAACTACTGAACTCTTGAACTTTCTATTCACAGCCAGCCATTGTTGGATTAGCTGAACCACACCCTGTAAATCATTCTAATAAATCCCCCCTATGTATATGGGATATATATATATATATATATATATATATATATATATATATATATAATAAATAGTGTGGTCTATAGGGAAAGCTGGGAGAGAGCTTAGAGGTCACCGGCTCAACCACTGTTTTTAAGATGAGATGGACACAGAAAGGTTGGATGACTTTCTTTAAGCCACACAGCAACAAGTAGCATTTCCTTCCGGCTCTCCACACACCCTCTCTCCACTTCCAGATCTCAGAGAAACCTGGCTCAATTAAAGTGGACTCTCAGGCCAGTTCCATGGTGCTCAGCCCGTACCTGCCACCCCACCCCCTCAATTGTCCCTACCTTTCACCAGGGGGAAGAAGCAGTCCATTTCCACGCTACTGCGTGAGTGTGAGATGCACAAGGTGCTGCTGGGAACCAGGCCTTCCTGTGGGGGGCTCCGCTCTGTGGTGCGGACCAGACACCAGCCGGGCCTCTCGCTGGGTCGCTCCAGTAGCTCCACAGTCTGCCCCACCTGGATGCTCAGCTCACTGCTGTGGCCTGCGCTAAAGTCCTGGAGGACCACGGTCAGCTCACATCCACCTGAGAGCTTTGGTGATAGTGAGAGAGGGGTAGAATTTTTTTTTTTGTGTGTGTGTGTGTGTGTGTGTGTGTGTGTGTCAGAGAGAGAGAGAGAGAGAGAGAGAGAGAGAGAGAGAGAGAGAGAGAATATGTGTGTGTGAGTGAGTGTGTGTATGTATGTGTGTGTGTGTGTTTGTGTATGTGTATGTGTGTATGTGTGTGTATGGGCAAGAGGGAAGAAAGCAAAGAGTGGGTGAGAGCAGAGGAGAAAGAAGAAAGAGAAAAGATGAAGAGGGTGGAAAATGTTTGGAATAAACAGGAAGGAAACAGAAAAGAAGAAAAAAAAGTAATTAGCACAGTGTTATTGGCCGCTCAGACCGTTCAGCCATAGCCGCTCTGGAGCCTGCCCAGAGCCAGGGCTTTCATTCTAATTCCCAGCCTCCTTAGAGTCCCTTCTATTACTTCTTTGCCAAGCTTCCTGCCAATTGTGCCTTTAAACCCCTTCCCGGTGTGCCCTGTTCTTCCTTCCATACCCCATCCTGGTGCCCACTGACACCCCTCAGACACATATGTGCTGGAGTTTGTTTCCAACTCACTCTCACTGGACTCTAGGCGATGTCTGTGAGTAAGGCAAGACATGATCTCTCTTTGTTCTAACCCACAGAGCATCCTTCATCTTCCCCCTCCCTGGAGCCATAAGCCTAAACCAGGCTATGATAACACAAGAAAGAATGGGGCTTTGCTCACAGGCATCCGCCTGGCCCCTGGGGACCAGGGGGTGGGATGAGAAGGGAGAAGAGGAGCCATGCCTTATTTAGGAGCAAACAGTACTGCACTCTATGCTTAAATGACCTACATCTCCCTACCGCAGGGGTGGGGTGCAGAAGAATAGAGTAGCGGAGAAACCATGGAGGGCAGGAACAGGCCCTACTAGCTGCACCCTGAGGGGCTCACTCTTCACCTAGGAGTTTGTGTCCCTGCCTCCCTTACCTTGGCCTCACATCCATGAGGATCATTTAAGTTTGTATCATGCTCACAGAATGGAGCTCAGAGCCTCCAGCCTGGAGTAGTAGCTGCATAGTCAAGCGAGAAAGGCAGGGAATAGAAGGGAGGAGGCAACAAGCCCAGCCTGCCAGCCTGTTGCCCTCCAAGGTTCATCCTAAATGTCCATTCTGAGGGAATTTGCATATTGCTCCTAGGGAATTCAACATCAGCAACATCATCTATACCAACATGCCCATCCAGGCAGCAGCATCTATACCAGCATGGTCATCCAGGCAGCAGCATGCCCATCTAGTTCATACTTGTTCTAGGGGACACTTCAGCTGGAGGGAGGGTAGGTATCATCTGAGTAGGGGATTAGCCATCTGACCAGAGCAAAACCTTAGCTACTAAAGGGGTTTGAATGTCAGAACATTGGGACTGATGAGATAGCCCAGTGGGTAGGGTGCTTGTCACACAAGCATGGGGACCTGAGTTTGGATGCCCAGCATCCATGGAAGAAGTCAGCTATGGTGATACATTTCTGTAATCCTAGAGCTAAGAGGCAGAGTCAAGAGGATCCTGCAGGCTTGCTGGATAGCCAGGCTAGTTAACTGGTATACTTAAGTTCAGTCAGAGCCCATGTCTCAGAAAGCAAGGTGAAGAATGATAAAAGACAGACAGCTGACATTGATCTATGACCTTTAGACGTCACATAAGGATGAGCACACTGTATAGCACGCACGCAGGCAGGCATGCACGCACGCACGCAGCCCTTAGATCAAGGATGGATGGCAACTGGCATTGCCTCTATCTAAAGAGCAGGGTTGGCTGTGCTGAACACATTCTATGGGTGAGCAAGGTACTGCCACCAGCCCAGACCAGGAAGAGAAATCTGTAAGGCAGAGGTGAACAGGGAAAGAGACAGGAAATCATGGCCGCTGTCTCATCTTCTCCACATCTTTGGTCCCCCAAAATGAGCACACAGCATCTTCCCCTACTTTCTTGGGGCTATCTTCCCAGAGCCACTCAGTGAAGGTTGTTATGGGAGAAAATAGCTCACATCAGGGTGTGAAACTCCACACAGGAGTCACCCCCAGCTCAAATGCCTGTCCGTGTAATCCCAGAGATGCACAGACCTTAGGGTCTTAATGGGAGCTCATGAGATGCAGACTCCTGGGCTGTGCCTCCCTTGACCAAGCTCCAGCCATGAATTATAACCGAGTAGGCTTGGACTAGGAATCCAAAGATGTGTATTTTAACAGGGACATCCTCCTGTTGTGATTATGAGAAGTAAGTCTCTGGAACACCGAGAAACAGCTGCTGGAGGGTTTTACAGACACCATGCTGAACTTGAACCCAGACCTCTGGTATGAATCCCACAAACCTTATGATTTTGCAAATGGGGCACACTTATTTCGGGAATGTGCCCATGCTTGGCAGTAGTGAGGTACTGATCTAGGCCCCTGATTCTTGGGGTGGCCTATAATAGTCCCACCATGCTGGATTTTATAATTCTCTATAATAAGTATTTAGTGCTGTCCTCTCTATCACAGAAACACAGTTGCATCCTGATATTCTAGTTCAGTCTTTTCTCATTCCCTGGTTACAGCCCAATAAATTGATTCCTTCTCTCACTGATGGGCTCAGAGTACTAGTCTAGATGACCAGGTAACTTCTTGTATTCTGAAGAGAGTCTATGGCTGAGCCTCAACGGAGGAGGGTCTCGTTTACTCCTGGGGCTATATACACATACGTGGGAGATGTACCTTGCAGCCTTTAGACTGTACAACTAAGCCAGGGGAGAGCTGTAAGCCCTTTTGCAGGCTGCAGAGGCAGAGCAGAGGAACCCGAGGCTATGGCCGTAAAGAGCTGGTAATTTACAAGACCATCGACTGTTTTCTAGGGCAAGTTCTAAGCCCTATTGGGTAGGGAAGAAGGGTAAAGTTTCCAAAGGGGAGGGGAGGGGGATACAGAGCCCGGGTATGTATCTACAGGTCAAGATCTCGTAATGGGGATGTCGTTCAGTGGTAGAGTGCTTGCCTAGCATGCTGGAAGTACTGGGACCCATCACTAGCACAGCAACCAACCACCACGAGGAAAATTCAGTTCCCAAATCAAGATCCAATGCTTGAAGAAAAGCGCCACTAGGTGGCAATGTTGTTCCCAAAGGCTGCCCCGTTTTCATACTCAGGAGGCCAGTGAGAGGCCTTCTGGTCTTCGTAGCTCGCACCTAACTGTAGACCAGCAAAGACAACCATTATGGCTCAAATATCCCTGCACACCTCGTCTCGATGGCTAGATCAAAAAGATTTTCCACACCAGGTCTCACGCTATGGCAAGAATAGAAATGCAGAGTGTCTGGATCGGGCTGGAACAAACGCATAAGCTGTATTGGGCAGAGCTGACCCTAAACAATTCCTTCCCATGCCTTCCCAGAGCATCAGGGAGGTGCCAAGCTGCTGCGGGGAGGTGCCAAGCTGCTGCGGGGAGTCCAGCTCACACCTGAGCAGCACAGTTTAGGAATCCAGTCACAAGCAGAGAAGGGACGAGAGACCTTGGTATACTCATAGTCCATACACATGATCCACTCATGATTTCTTGATTGTGAGACGCACGCCTAATGGAAGTGAATGTCAAGAGAGCTGAAACCAACGCCCCTCACTATGCCTGCCATATTTCTTAGACATGTTTGTGTGTGCACGATGTGTGTGGAGGTCAGAGGACAATTTGGTGAAGTTGGTCCTCTCCTTCCACCTCCTGGGGACGGGAGTCAGGTTGTCAGGATGAGGGTCAGGTTGTCAGGGTCCTGTGGTAGTGCATTTACCTGCTGACACTTTCTCTGACCAGACAGCTTTCCCATCTCTGAATGGATTTGTCCGGTGCATCAGCAGGTTTCCCTGCAGGAGGCCCAGGGAGCCTTGGGCTCCTGTTTCTTCCTCTTTCTGTTAGTAGGATTGGTGTGTGGCTCTCCACTCCACACTCTCCTTGCTGCCTCACTTCCACAACCCCCATCACGTTCGGAAGGTTCTCACTCTCTTAACTAAATCTCTGGTCTCAGGAGTGTGATATTTATGTTGTAGAAATTGTGGCAGATGGCATCCCTGTTTTAATCCTTTTCTTTCCCATAGCTTCTTTTTTTTTAAAAAAAATTATTTTTTTAAAGATTTATTTATTTACTTATTTTTATATATGTGAGTACACTGTCACTCTCTTCAGACACACCTGAAGAGGGCATTGGATCCCATTACAGATGGTTGTGACTCACCATGTGGTTGCTGGGAATTGAACTCAGGACCTCTGGAAGAGCAGTCAGTGCTCTTAACCACTGAGCCATCTCTCCAGCCCGCCCCTTAACCTCTTAAGAATTATTTTAATACTGTCATTAGCAAACTCTTTGGGTTTTACTCTGTGTCTCTATATATTTCTTCTCTCACGTCCCTTCTTAGGTCTACAGAACGAATGCCCTCGCATCTGGCATTGTTTGCAGTGTTTCTGTTCAGAGATGATCCCTTTGTGTCTTCTGGTTTTTCTTTTCCTCTGACAGCTTTCTTTCCTACGGTGTGTTTGCTGCTGCACACAGCTTGCCTTCTGCTTTTCTTCTCTTGGCTCATTAGCCACTGAGATGTAGACAGCCTGCTACGAAAGCCACCCATTTCTCCTTGCTTGCCCACTACCTCTGTCTTTTGCTCACTTAATCCTTCCCATGGGTAAGAGCCAGTTTAAACCCAGGCAGGCAGCACCGATGCCGAGGTCCCCACCTCAATCTCTTCTCTAGTTCTTCCACACAGGCATATTTTTCCAGCTAGCTTTCTTGTCGGTTCCTTAGACATGAGCTTAGATAGTGTTATCCCTCACCAGTCTCCACTCCAGTCTCAGACCTTACCCTTTCCCCTTTCCCTGGCTCTGCATTCATCTCCCCTGGGTGCACTTTAACTTTTCTGCAGTTGGTGGCCTCTCCACAGATATCACATGGAGTGTCAGCCTCCCCCTCTGATCCAAAAAAGGACAAACGAGTCACTGGTTCCTCTCTTCCCTCAGACAATCTTGAGAAAACCAGCTCTGCTGAGCCAACCTTTTCTACCTCCTACAGTGTGAATGTGGACTCTGCTTCTCTTCCTTGGCACGCTGCTGATTTCTCAAGATGAGCCATTGCTCCGTTTTGATTCTGTGAGGTACACTTGGGTTCCCTCTCTCCACCTACAATGTTCCTATTGACAAGACATCAGGGTGTTCAGAGAAGATGTCCATCCTTCTCCCTGGCTTCCCACAGAACTCTCTGGTGACTCCTTAGGTCACAGGAAGTCCTATCACTCTCTGGTCAAAACTGTGAGGCTGTATCATATTCTTGGTGTGTGTATATCTTATTGTCTGCTATGGATGCTTACCTTCTAGTTAAGCTCTATTCAGGAGTGTCTATGGAAGGATGTGTTGGGGTCTGACAGGACCTTGGCATGAAGTCAGGAGTGCTTTGCTTACTCTTTCTGTTTTCTAATCTCAAGTCTTCATTTCTAGAATCTTCTCATTTTATTCTAGTTACCAGGGAGTCCTGGCTGGTCTCTCTTGATCTGGAACTGGAGTTCCATATGGTTGTGAGCTGCCATGTAGGTGCTAGGAATTGAACCCATGTCCTCTGGAAGAGCAGCCAGTGTTCTCAATCACTGAACCACTGTGGGACAGTAGACTGTGCCAGAAAACTTGGTACGGTTGAGGGGTTGGAAGCCCTGGAACCCAGAGGGGGCAGCAGGAACTTCACCTGCTTTTGACCAGGCCCCTGTCCTGTGACCATACTCCCTATATAGGAACATGACCTACGGTCACATAGATCAGAACAAAGTTCTCCATGCTGATGAGGTATCTAGTGGTCCTGAGGGTTTAGCCAATAAGCTTCCCTTCCCAGACATTCCTTCCTAAAAAAGGTATTTAATCTCTGCCCCACCCTGAGGAGGTGGCATGCATACATTTTCCACAATGAACAACCAATAAACAGTTTGGAACTAAGGACTGTGTCTTTCACCAAGAACTCCTGTAGGGAGCATGGAAAAGACTCTTGCCTAAAGAGCAGTGCTCCCTGAGACTCCCTCCTCAGAAGGCTCCTCTGCGCTCCCAGACAATGGATGCTAAGCTAAAGACAATTGCCAATGAGCTAAGTTGGAGTTGCTCCCCCTCCTCCCACTCAGGGCTGAGGAGCCTGTGTACCCAACCCCACTCCCAGCTCCCCTCGACCCAGTGGTGCCAGGAGTTTGGGAGCCCCTGGCTCAAGGCTCCTCACTGCAGGCCCATGGACCCCCCAGCCATCCTCTGTTCCTGACTCCTCTGTGGGTTTCCAGTAGTGACTGGGCTCCCAGGAGTCAGGGAAGCCCAGCTTTGGCCTCCCACATCTTGGGCTGCATTTTCCCACATCCTGAGATCTGCGCTTCCCTGAGCCAGCACCCGATGGCGATGGTGTCACAGGGTAAATGCAGTCTAGCATTTCTTTGTTCTGTCTGCCTAGCAGGCCACAGGGCTAAAGCAAAACCACAAGTTACCTCTCCAGTTCCTCTGCTGAAATTCTGCGATGCTGTCTACCCGCATTTGCTTAGACTGCCAGCTATGAGCGCAGCCCCCGTTCAGCCTCTGCCCACAGTCTCCCTACTCTCTTCCTGCTGGGCATTTCTGTTCCTATGCTGATTAGTTTCATGGCTTCCTCTACCCTCTGCAGCCTGCCTGCTAGGACCTTCCCTGTGCCGCTGATGGCCTGGCCTTCTTTCCGGGATCTCTCATCATACAGGGCCACTTTGGAGCCACCTCTGATAGCCCACCTGATATGAGGGGTTGAGGAGGGCCTGAATGCAAATGATGGATACAAGTCATGAAACAAGGTCTGGACTGAAGAGTTTTCTAGTTCTAATCCTGTCATGGGACTTTTGCTTTTGGTGGTGGATAACTGCATAAAGTATATTTGATTCTGAAAATGTAAATTTAGTGCAAGGCTTTATACAGTCAAAAGAAAAATGTCTGCTTCCCTTACCTCTATTTTTGCTTGTTTAGCATTTGGAGGTGAAATGAGGCCTCTTCTTAACAAACAGTACGAAGCTGGGTGGTAGTGGTGCACTCCTTTAATCATAGCACTTAGGAGGAAGAGGCAGGCAGATCTCTGAGTTAGTTCAAAGACAGCCTGCTCTACAGAAAGACTGGGACAGCCAGGGCTGCACAGAGAAACCCTGTTTTGACAAACCAAATGAGCTGGATCACCCCAGGGAGCACGGTTGATCTGCTTGGCTCTGCCTCCTGTGTGCTGGTATTAAAGGTATGTGCTACCACTCCCGGCTCAGCCGTTAGATACTTAGAAAGCTTTGAGATAGCATCAAAACTGCATATCTTACATAAGTACAAACAGACCAAGAACAATATATAAAGTCACACATATAGTTAAATGAAGGATATTATTATTCATAGGAGCAGATGAAAATGTTAGCCTTGGCTTTGTAGAGCATAGCCCTTGGGTAATTTCCCATCTGCTTCCCCCCACCCTTTTTTTCCCCCAGTCCGGTTCAGTGTTTCTCACCTACCCATTAGTTTTATAAGAAAAGTAACCTGAAAACAAATCAACAAGCCTTAACTAGGAGGAAAAACTGCAGCCATTCTAAGAAGGCATGCTAGTTGAAGGAAAAGGGAAGTGGGTGGCAGGTCCCCCCAAAAGCTTTGGGAAAGTGTTATTACATGGCTGGCCCTGCCTCCACATGGTGCTCTCAGAATGCCTCGAAACCCATGAGCTGCAATACCAGGAAACTCAGATGAGCTCTTTGGAAATTAAGTCATTTTACAATTTATTGCTGTGGTTTATCTTGAATTGGTTATAATGTCTGAAGCAAATGTGAAAAGCAACATTAGGACTTAGAAATATTAACATACAGCTCTGGGATTTCTTCAATTTGCATGGTTGCCCAGGGAGCTGCCAGGTCCAATTAAGAGTCTACAATTCGTGATGCGCTCGCTCTGTGTGCTTGCACTAGGCAACGGAAGGAGCTTTTTCATCTCACTGTTTTCTACAGGGCCTCCATGGCCTCGAAGGCCTCAGGGTCTGCACAGTAATTAATAGTTGAAAGAGCACAGGAAGGGGAATTGGGAGTCCTCAGAGCTTACAGGGCTCCTCCTACATGACACCGACTGTATCCTTTCTTTCTCCACACCTGAATATTCATTCTTAGGAGAAGAAATTGGACTCAGGGCCCTACTAGCTTCAGCATTCCCTGTGTAGACTGTCTCTGTATTCATGGTGGAAAACAGCCCTGTTTAATCACCTCAAGCATTTTTCATTAATGTGTTGTATTGTTTCTCACCTACACCTGCATCGGAATAAAAGATCAAGTTGAGTAGACGTCATCTGAGCTTAACTTTGCCTATCTCCCGAGTCTGGAGCAATGCCTGGCATGTAACGTACACTCAATGAATACCTACTGAGCACACCTGTGAATGTGTCTCATGGATTGCTGCTGGGTGTGTAGCAAAGCAGAGTGGCTGCAACATTGAGTGCTCTACTGGCTGCAATGCTGAGTGCTCCCACTGGCTGCAACACTGAGTGCT
>JANHMN010000011.1:19109855-19177477 GCA_030674055.1 Rhabdomys pumilio
CCACTGGCTGCAACACTGAGTGCTCCCACTGGCTGCAATGCTGAGTGTCCCACTGGCTGCCTGTCTGTTTCCACTACTGTCTCCTAGGCCCTATAGGCCGTTTGCCCTGAAACTCTTCCCCTTTTAAATCATCTCACCTTTTTGTCTATAACTCTACTAACCTGTAAACTTGACAGAAATTGCTTAAAGATGAGTTGTAACCTATAACAACAAAAAGAATAGGAGACCATGTATGAGAGAGGTCAACCTGTTTTTATTATGTTTAACTTTCTGAATGACAGAAAGTAGACGTAATAGAATTATCTGGCACGGTAGAACAGAGAGATGAGATAGTTCCTGCCAATCAATTAGGTTTGCATAGCTCCCCCCTCCCACAGGCTTAGGAAGTAGAAGCGCCAGGCAGCATTGTGCATTTGTGTATATGTGGGTGTGTGGGTGTGAACATGATTATGTGTGGAAGTGTATATACATGAAGGTAAGGCAGGTGGGTGGGTTAAAAGGCTGTAGAGTCCTTAGACCTGCCCTCTGTCTTGTCCACCCTGTTCTGAAAGTCAAAATTCAATGCAGGTCCATATACAGAAGTGGAAAAATGGCTACCACTGTGTTCCTCTCAGCCCCCAGAACACTAGCAGCTAAACAGAAACATTTGGATAGATTTGATAATCATTTATTGAAGAAGCCAAAGGACTTAGAAATACTCAGATACTGACATTGAGAGAGTCTCCCCACCAAAGCACATCACAACAGACAACAGTCCTGCTCCTTATACAAACATCTGGTGTACCTCATGCATACACACACAGCCTCAGTGTCAGAGAAGCTTAACAGAGTCTAAAACAGGCAAACACAGAGGGCCTGGAACACACACGAAGCCACATATAAGCAGGACACACTACATCGTGGTTCTTACCTGAGAGAGTTAAAAAAAAAAAAGGGTACTGTATCCACAAAAAACGACCATCACGGTTGAGATGAAGCGGTCTATAATGTGCTAGAATTCTGATAATGCCAAGGATAGATTTTGAGACAGTAGAACAAGAACATAAAGGATGGAAAACGATAGAAAATTTAAAAATACGAGAGAAGTGATCA
The DNA here is from genome assembly GCA_030674055.1 of Rhabdomys pumilio. NCBI lineage: Eukaryota > Metazoa > Chordata > Mammalia > Rodentia > Muridae > Rhabdomys > Rhabdomys pumilio. Next base: position 19,110,948 of record JANHMN010000011.1, read on the forward strand.
AACAAGTTATAGAGACAGAGTGGAAAGGTATAAAGATTTCCCACAATTGAAGAGCAAAAACTGCTAAACTGATCCGACCGACGTTTCAAGAGGCTGACAGGAAGAGTTAAAAACCCACCCTGGAGCTCGCACTAGGAAATATTTTACAAAACACCATCCCAAAGCCTTCTGAGGCCAGAGGAGGAGGAGTCAGGTGAGACACAACAAATCAAGTGCTTCAGTGATGCAGATTTCAAAAGCTACAGCAAAACAGACAATGGCAAACTCCTCCAAAATTCAGAGACTCACTCTGCTCCTGGGGGCCCAGATCAGAGTAAAACTTTCCACAGGCATCTTCAAAGTGGCATAGTCTCACATGTCCTATGTCCTTCATCCACAAGTGTTCAATAAAAACTTTTCTTCGTGTTTGTTTGTTTGTTTGTTTTGACACTGTAGCTTTCTGTAGGTTTCTCTGTATAGCCCTGGCTGCCCTAGAACTCACTCTGTAGACCAGGCTGGCCTCGAACTCAGTTCCACTTGTCTCTGCCTCCCTACTGCTGGAATTAAAGGCGTGCATCACTGCCTGACTTATTCTCTATCATTAAAAATATTTATTATTTTTATATGCACCCAGTGTCTGTTCTTTATCTCTGCCCCTCCCCAGGCTACAGAGAACACAGCTGACATTGAATTTAGTACGAGTGTTAAGGGGAGTGGCAGCTACTCCTTGATTCTTTTTGTACTTCTTTGCCTCTGGATTTCCCACACAAGTTATCAACAGAGATAGGCCCAGGAGGGCCAAGAAGGCAGAGCCTTCACCCATGGAGGTGACCGTCCTGCCAAGGGAGAGGCCATTCCAGCAAGCCTTGAGTTTGATTAAGGCTGCCTACACCATGACTCTGATTGTGCCTGTGGAAGTAAATTTCCTGCATCCCAGGAAAGAGGAAAGTCTATGAAAACTTCAGCTGACCTTCAGAGGAGAGAGCAGAAATGGCTGGCGGAAACCTGAGATTAGAGAGAAGGACAAAAGCTGTGAGTTTCTCTGGATGCCTCCAGACAGTCCTGCAAAACGTCTGATGTCATAGGACACTAGTCAGCTGAACATTGGAGGAAACCAGGCCAGAGGCCGGAGGCAATTGTTTTCACTGTGCAGACTGTGGTCAAGTCTCAGATGTTCAGATGTGGTCTCCCAAGATGACCCTTTCTGATCACCATCTCCCCTCCTGCTCCACTCTGCATGTACAAACACACGCCCTCTAGACACCGGTGGCTTCTGCTTCCTGGTCTGCATGCCTGTGAAGCACACACAGCTCCATCTTCCCCTCCTGACCTTACTATCTGGACCTACTTTGCAGGCACTGTTGGCCACTAGAGGCAGCAACAGCTAGCAGTTAGAAAAGGGAACCACCAACTTGCCTAGCAGAAGGCAGGCTCTGAGGAGAGCCCTGCCCAGCTGAAGTACATCTCTTAATCAAGCAGAAACCACACGGAAGCCATTGTGTATCACAGCTGGTGTGTACCAGGTGCTTACTGTCTCTTGGAAGCCATTCCTAATTAGGAAATGAGCAACCAGAGACTAGGGCAAATTGTAGAGTCTGATTCTTTTTCTCTCTTCCTCCTTCCTGCATGTCCCACTAGGGCTTATCCTGGATTCACCACCTGCCCACCCATATCTCAAAATACGTTTGGACAAACCAGTTGAGATAGTTATACCCCATCTGACAGCACTGTAAATTACGAAAACACTTTTTTCTGTCACTTTTGTTTTTATGCTGGCTAGCCCCATGCTAACCCTAGTCCTCACTGCCAACCGAGGCCTTTCTGCAGGCGCCTCTTTATGGGCTGCTATGTCTCCTCATCTCAGAATGTACAGCCACTTTACACGTGGCCCCTAGTCTGTCCGCACATCCTGGAATTCTGGATTTCCTCACATTGGCAACTTGTTCGGCTTCTACCTCTCCAGATATTGTCTCTACGTGGTTTCTGGACGATGCCTTGGATACGTCCTGGTCATTTCTGCCCCTGGACTTGGTGATGAACAACATGTCAGCTGAGATAGTTTTCCATTCCTCTTTGCTCCTGGAGGTCATGGTTCCTAGATCCTCATAGGCCTTACATTCTATGGTGGACATCTTTACAGGGAGATTTCCCATCCTGAACTTCTTCTGGCACTTCCACAGACTTAACACTTAAGACATAGGACATGTCTCACATTTTAGACAATTTGTGCCTGTATCTATATAATCTATATACTATAAAACTGTTTTCTGGCTTAGCTACTGAACTATCATTTTATGGTGGAGTTTTTGTTTTTGTTTTTGTTAAAGACAGGGGCTCTCTATTCAGACCTAGACTTTGGCTGTCCTGAAACTCACTATGTAGACCAAGCCTTGAACTCACAGCGATCCACCTGCTTCTGTTTCCCAAGTGCTGGGATTAAAGGTGTGCACCATTACATCTAGTTTTATAGTGGGTTATTAACTTTATCTTCTATGGTACTGTTTTAACAGTGGAGCATCCTACAGCTCCGTGGTTTGTTATCATTAAAAAGAACTGTAGCTCTGTGTGTGTGTGCTCGTATGCATGTGTATGCATGCCTGTATGTGCATACATGTGTGTATGCACATTACAGCATTTACTAAGAGCTAGGGGGTTCTTACTGTCTCCTTACAATTTTTGCCATTTTGACCTCTTCTTTCTATGAACTAAGTCAATGTTTCCAACCCACATGTGATGCATCTGCCGGTAGTGATGGCTGTGGGAACTGGTCAGGCTGACAGCCTTCAAGACAGCATGGTGATGGAGAATCTGGGTTTGAACTCAGTAACTCTGCATCTAAACTGAAGATCTACTACAGCCTGGCTGTGTCATCTGGGAAATGTTAGAAGGTATGTATGTGGTTTCCCTCCAAGATTCAGTTCCTCACTGAATATGCCCCACTTGAATATGAAGTGCCACATTAATAGGGGAATGTTGGTGAAGGATGGTGTGAGGGGGCAGCTGGAGGCACCTAAATGGCATGGCTGGTTGAGTCTCTGAGGCTGTGTGTGATGCTCCTCCTAGGCCAGTCAGTACTTGGTCCTACTAAATAGCTCAGTGGTGTTGAGCAGCCAGGGCTAAAAACATAAGATTTTGCCTCTCTTCCTTCTGACAACCATGGCTGGGTAGTGACCATGATGGTGGTGGTGGTGAGGTATTAGAGATGAAAAGTAAGATGTAGCTCCCAGCAGAACATTTAAGCTAGACTTAAGACTTAACAACATTGGCAATGGGTAAAGTCGGGAGTGTATACCCTCCAAGAAGCAGGGATCTGGGACTTTATTTGCTTTTAAATATGAGCCAATTACATCAAACAGGGACTGAGAACAGACAGATCATTTCAGGGAGGGAAGAGAAAATTTGATTTAAATATATTTAAAATTTTATTATTTCTTTCTTTCCTGTGCTGCTTCCCCTGGATTTTGAACTGTACTGGCTAGAGTGGACCAGCTTGACTTGAAACAGGTACTGAATGGAATCATAAGTCAGGGAGGGCAGGCTTGGTGATGGAAATCCAAGGCTCTGGGAACACCCTCGATGCAACTGAGAGTTCCCCGTGGCAGTTCTTAGGAGGAGAGTAGAGCCTCTTATAACTTTGGGGAAAACCAGAACCCGTGGGAGTGGTGGTAGGGGGGGTGGAGGTATAGAGCTTGGGACTGCACCTTCAGGGATGCTCTGGGTCTCCTTTCAGCATCTGGGAGGCAGAGGGAACTCTTAGTCAGGGATGGCCAGTGGCATCAGCTTCAGAGTATTTCTACTATCATGTCAGTGAGGAAAGAAATGTCCAGATGGAGCCCAGAGCTGACAAATAAGAGAAAGCATGTCTACCTCGGGCACCACTGTGGTAGAGCCTTTCAGACAGACTGGGCTTCAGGTTGGCAAAGGGGGCTCCCCCAGTGTCAGGAGCTATAATGGGACAAGCTAGTAATTAGCAGGTGATCATCCTGAAATGGCTTGCCTTGGATTATTATATAATCTGTGACAAGTGAGCCCTTATTCAGCAAGGGTGTAAGAGACTTATTTTAGGAAAGATTCCTGCTATTAATATGCTTTTCCTATTATTATTAAACAACATAACAATCACTAAGTAATAGCACACCCTTTGGAGCAGATCTCTGCAGTTCCATGAAGATGTACTGTCTTGTAGTGATGCTATATAGACAAATAGATGACTTCTTAAGTCTTAATGGTGATCCTATAAGAATTCCTAAAATTATATCAATGATTATTAAGCTCTTTTAGAACTGAACTGCTATTAAGTCCTTTTCTGATAGTCAAAACTGCGATGAGAACTCTGCCAGTCTCCTAAGTGTCACCAGTTAATTGCTTTTAGATAGTAATCAGATTTTCTCCTACTCGGAGCACATTCCAAGAGGTTGTAAAACAATTAACCAAAGGTCATCAAAAGGGAACTAACAATTTATTATAGGTGCTAGGACAGAAGATAAAATATTGCCTGGGTTTATCTATACAAAACTTCACTAATTTCTTAGTTATAGTTTTAAACCTTCAGTGAACCTGTGGAGCTAGGTGATGGATGTTTCGCCAGATAATTACTCCTAATGGATATGCATGTAAACTTCTATTTCAATTTATGATTTGATTTTTGGTGTGAACTTGTGATGGACTTTGTAACATGTGATCATGTATTCTGAAAGATGTATAATAAGTACTGAGGACAAAGAGATGAGAGTCAGATAGAATAGATGGATAGAATAGAGAGATAGAATAGAATTTTTTCCCTTTCCCCAGATAAAGTAGAATTTTTCCCTCCCCACCCAATAGAATCCTTCTGCTTTTCCCCTTAGATACCTTTCATAGGAAACTTTTTACAACTTAGTAATAAATGTTATAACTACTTTTATAAGTGTCCTTTTCTTCCTGACTTCAGAAGAGGAGGGGAAAGTTACAGCTGAGCAGTTCCTGCTGAGACAGAACAAAGGGCACATTGCCTAATGCTCTGCTGTTAGGCTACAGGTGTTAATCACCTAAGTCTGCAGTCTTTTACCCTCAGAAGAAGTTTTTAGGACTTTTTAGAAGTTATTGTCAGCATTTCAGTACAGGTCAGAGAGCTAGAAAGCCCTGAGACCCTCAGACTTTAAAGCCATCACCAGAGTCCTACTCTGTGCCCCTGCCGCGACCCTCTCAGGGCTGGGAGGCTCCTGGCACCCCAGGGTGAGAGGAGGAGCATGTGGCACCAAGCCTTGGTTAGATCCCAGACCTGTCTAAATGGCACAGGTGAGCAGAGACTAATGATACATCCATGATAAAGATGGAGCCATCTTGGAAGCTCTGCCTTCTCTCTCAGCCTCTGCAGGCCAGGGCATGCTGCTCTTTTTGGCAAAGGGCAGGGGACAGAGGTTCTCATCCATTGGACTTTTACAACATTCTGGTGTCTGTGTGGAGTCCTGACACTTCTGCACTTGGATCATAGCTACATGAAGATTTTGGTTTTTCTTTTTAACATCAGTCATGTGGTTTAAGCAAGGAAAGGTATTTTACACAGAAAATCAGGGGACAAGTACAGTAAGAAAATCAGGATTCATTCCCTCAGCATAAAATGTCTGCCACCAAGGCCATAGAATCTCCCAGGGCCTAACACTGACCTCAGGCTGTCCATCAAAGGACTGAGAACACAAGGAACCCCAGGATCTGCAGAGTCTTATCCTTCTGTAGGATTATTGGGCAGTGAGAGCAAACAGATTTTAGGATATGTAGGTATGTGTAGGAAACTTCCCAGGGTCACATACTCTGAAATAGAGCAAGGCCATAAAGAAAACACGCAGATTCCTAACCCCCATCTCTGATGCTCTCTTCCATCTGCCTCTTTGATCTTAACCTTTGCCCTGAAAACTTGCCATTTACAGACCCAGGCACACAATGGGCAATCCCTGGATTTTCATGTGTCGAGTGGCCCTTTCTGCCTGGAGTATCCTTCTCCCCAGTGCCAACCTGCAAGGCTGTCTTGCTCCTTTAGGCTTGAGTTTGGTTTCCTTACTACTAGACTAATTATATCTCACACATTTGTTGAACAGATGGATGCTTCTGTCCTCCTGATGTTTGTATTGAGTAGAAATAGTCAGAAAATGTAGCGGCTTATTTTCCCCGGAAATTTGGGAGGAGCTAAGGTGGGAGGAGAAGGTAGAGGAGGAGCTAGGGAGAGAGCACCAGAGAGAGAGAGAGGGAGGAACATGGAAGCAGATATGCGCATGTCTCTAGCAGTCAAAGGTAGTTGATATTTCTAGGTTGGGTATTGGGATACACCTCTAATTGTGTGGGCATCTTGTTATTGAGCATTACCAAACATATAAAGCCTTTGGTTAATCTTTAAACATTAGAGTCTCATTCCTACTGGCTACTGCATGGATGGCAGGATGGTTTGGGCTCAGCCTAGCCTTGTAGAGAAAGCGTGGAAGATTGGCAGAGCCATCTCCCATGCTGGTGTCTCGTGGTGGCAGGGCCGGTGTCTCTGGCCACCCGAGCTGGTGGCTTGAGCCGGAGGCCTGATCTGCAGCAGCGAGAGAGAACACGGTACTGCTTGTGACCTCAGGCCTAGCCTAGTCGGGAAGATGGCGGCTGATTAAGAACAAGCCAAGCTTGGGTGCCGCCGGTTTAAATATCTCCCTCGACAGAAAACATGATAAACAGGCAGTCAACAAATGTTAGTGCTGAAGGGAAGACAGCACAAGGGGGCGCTGTTTGTGTCTGAGTGCATGTGTGCGGACCATGCTGGTCTGTGATTTGGGGGGGTGCAGAACTTGTTATAACCCAGGGCTCTAGAACTGCCTCTGTTCTATGTACTCTTATGTACATCTCAGGCACCTTCATGACACTAATATAAGCTCAGTCCCTGTTACCTTAGTAGCTAGACTATCTCCACGGGCTCCTGTTTGAGCTGGAGACCAACCCCAGCTGGTTTGGGGGGCTGTAGAACCTCTGCGACTTAGGGTAGGAGTAGGTCACTAAGGATGGGCATTTAAGGACTGCATCGACCTCCAGTCTAGCTCTGTGTCTCCTGGTTCAGTCACTGTGGGAGGAGCTCCGACATACTCTCTTGCCACCAGAACCACTACCATGCCTTTCCTGCTGTGATGGGACCATACACTCTGACACCGTCAGTCAAAAAAAACTCAACAAAATGACTGTTTGTCATTTAAGTTGTTTCTGTCAAATATTTTGTCATAGCAACAAAAAAGGTTGCTACTGTAGATTTTGTATGGTAGCACTTAACATAAACTTAGGTGACTGTAATATAGTATTTATGTATGTTATGTATATGTATGTTATGCCACTTCTTAAGTTTATATTATATTATTTATCTCATTGTAATAGTTATCAGAAGTTTAGGTACCTAGACAATTTTCTTTTTCTTCTTTTTTGGGTGGTATAGGATCTTACTATGTAGTCCCGGATGGCCTGGAACTTGCTATATAGCCTAGGCTACCCTCTAACTCACAGAGGTCTGTTTGCCTCTGTCTCCTGAGCTGTAGGATTAAAGGTGTGACCACCATTTTCAGGACAAGCTTAGGAACCCAGCTACAGTATTTAAGGGCAGGGTTCACATAGGTGTCTGTTACTGACACTTGTTTTCCGTACATTTGGGTCACACTCTGTAACTTGAGCTGGGGTCCTTTGCGACTGAATCTTTAAACCTGCATCTGCTCATTCAGTGTTTCCTGAATTGGAAGAAAACTCAGTGACAGAACTCAGAACTGCATGCTCCTGGGCCTGTGGCTCTCCTTTAGCTTTTTATCCCTTAGCTCACTCTCTCACTTTACTCTTCTATCTGTGACAGACAATTTCTCCATATTCTCCTGAGATGGTGCTGTCAAAAATTAATTTCCCTTTTACAGATTACTTCTGGATGAGAATTATCTTTAATCAAGTAACTTTAAAGAGTTTATCTGTTATAGAAATTCATTTGTGGAGAAAATGTAGTGAGCACCAAAGGTGCACTGGTTCCCAGAACACACTCAGAGGTTCTTTGACATTCTCTTTTTGTTCTCTCTCCTCTCCTTCTCACCCTCTCCTTCCTCTCTCTCTCTCTCTTTCTCTCTCTCTTGCTCTCTTCCCTCCTTCTATCTCTCTCCCTCCCTCCTCCCCTCCCTCCTTTTCTCTCTCTTTCTTCTCTCCCTCCCTCTCCTTCCCTCCTCTCCTCCCTCCTTTTCCCTCTCTCTCCTTCCCTCCCCTTTCTCTCTCTCTCTCTCTCTCTCTCTCTCTCTCTCTCTCTCTCTCTCCCTCCTCTATGTAGCTCAAACTCACTATGTAGTCTAGGCTACCCTTGAACTCAGGATCTTCCTGCCTCGGTCTCCCAAGAGCTGAGACCACAGGCAGGAACCATCATGACCAGCTTGATGGCTGCTAGAGGTTGCCTTCTCCTCCCCTCTAGTTTTGCTTGGCAACTGTTTCTTGTGAGAAGAGGGTGACTGCGCTGTGTGGGACTTCTGAGGCAAAAGACAGGGACCTGCAGTTCCTCCTTGCTCCCTTGTATCATTTGCTTTGAGGGAAGCCTGCTGTTCTGTCTCGAGGACATGCTGACAACTCTACAGCATCCACGAGGCAAGGAACAGCCTAGTGACAAGAGTCCAGCAAACGAGGAGTGAATCTCAAGTCTCTAGGGAGGGAGCCCTGCTGCTGCATTTACCCCACCCTCAAGAGAAATGCTAGCCAAGCGTCCTGAACTTCTATTCCCCAGAAAGTTCCAAATAAATGCTACTTGCTTCAGGTCTCTAAGTCTTGAGGGATCATGTCTAAGTGAGTTTACATGACCTCCTGCTGCTGCTGCTGAGCTATGTATCTGCTTTTCTCTTCCAGTGGAGGAGACCTGGGTCAGGAGACTAAGGACTGGCAGCTCAAACGCTATTGCTCTCTGACTCACTAGAGGGACAGTGTGGCTGCGACAGGACAGCCGTGTAGAGAGCAACAAGAATGATGACCCCACCCCCACCCTATCCCTGTGCTATTTCTGCATATTCTGACAATAGGGGTCAACAGCTGAGCTGCAAATGCAAGTTTGGCTGGGAGGTGATGTTCAACTTAGCAAGAGCTACCACAGCACACAGAATAGAGGAACAGAGGAGGTCATATCCTTTTCATGGGTATGGTATTTTGAAGCTATGATGGTCTAAATGATAAATGACCACCATAGTCTCAGGCATTTTAATACTGGGTCCCCAATTGGTAGTGCTCTTTGGGTAGGGCTAAGAAGAGTGATCTTGTGGCAGAAGTATGTCCCTGGGGGTGGGAGAGCTTTAAGGTTTCAAAAGCCTTGTGTCATTTCCAGTTTGCTGTCTGTTTCCTGCTTTCAGTTTCAGATGTGAAGTCTAAATTCTCAGCTCCCTGCTCCAGCTACCACCATGTCTGCCACTTGCCACCATGTTATTCCTGCCATTCTGGTAAGTATCCCTCCTGGAACCATAAGCCCAAATACACTCTTCTGTAAGTTGCTTTGATTGTGTTGTCTTATCACAGTGATAGAAGCGTAACTAACACAGTAATTGACAAAATGTTTCCATGTCTACGATTTCAGTTTACCGTCATAATACTCCACTTTCCAGTTAGTAGGCTGAGGCTCAGAGAGCTTGGGTGATCCATTCAAAGCCACACAGCCAGTAAGTTCTAGTGTTGAAGACTGAGCAATGCATTCTGTGCTACTAAATTCTATTTCCCATTACTTTCAGATCCCTTTCTGATGACCTGCTTACTTGACCTTACACATTAGAGTAGGTGGGCTAAGGGCTTTCTGTGACATGGCTGCAATTTCCTTTGTGAAAAGACTTTCTGGTGCAGCTGACAACAGTGCAGGCTTCAGGCAGTATTTATTGCCTGAGCCTAGTCTCTTTGTACTCACAAGCGATTGGACCAGGATGAATGACAGACAAATGATACGGTTGAGAGCACAAATACGGTTAACTCAACTAATTCCCATTTCTCAAGGATATGAAGTAGGAAATATCAAGTGAATGGTACATTTGCCTGAGGAGGAAAAGGTTGCTCTATGGAGGAGAGAGGCCAGTGGGGCCACAGGGTGCTATTGCCAAGGTGGAATTTGTTAGGAGATCACAGAGACTAAGCAGAGAGTCAGGGCAAAGTAAAGGCCTGTGTAGAGTGCAAAGCTAACGTGTGAGACAGCAGGGAGACAAGACGGAGTATTAATGGGAGGCTTCATTCCATGCCTTGTGGATTCTTGGTAGGGCTGCCCGGGGAGAGGAAAGTAAACCTGACCAGCAAGCAAGGCCCCTCTAATTATCTTGATCTAGGACCATTCAATAGACACAGACTCCTCAGGTCCATGAGTTCCACCGCCACAAGTTTCCAGTGCCCACGATGTCCGCCATGCTTGCATGGATTCCTGGTAAGATCTGACCCTAATCTGAACTGTTTTCAGAGAGCTCTTTATCTTGGGACTAAATGTAACAAACTCAAGCTGGCATGACTGATGTAAAAAATGTAAAAAACCAACTGTGTGGTAATAAGGCTCCAAGGTACATAGCATTTTCTAGAACAAAATACATACACATGAAGACCCACAAAGAGTCTGACAGTTAAGTAATGCAGATACTCCCAAAGCTCAAGACTGCTTGTATTTCATGAAGGGGAGTTCTACCCCTCAGAGAACATGCTGTGCCTGGGAACTCACCAACTGTTGTTAACACAGCTCCAAATGGTACACGTAATACAAGGACAACTTGTGTCCACACAGTTGGGAGCTAAGTGGTATAGTCAGGGCAGCAGGCTCACGAAGCCTACTTGTCCATTGTAATGGATGCAATGCTTCCCGCAAGACTGTGATCAGCTAAAACGGTGTCTTCTGCGTGGCCTTTGACCTACCAAAAAATGATCTTTATAGCTCCAGAACATAGGCAGTATCAAGCAAGAGTCTGGACTGAAAAGAAGGGCTCTGGGCAAGCTAGCCTAATTCAGTGGTCTGGACAAGCAAATCTATTTTCTTTTTCTTTTCTTTCTTCCTTCCTTTCTTTATCTCTTTCCTTCCTTCCTTTTCTTCCCTTCCTCTTCCTCCTCTTTTTCTTCTGTTTCTGTTTTAGTTTTTTTTTTTTTTTAAACAGGATGTTACATAATACAACCTAGCTTTAAATTTGCAATGTAATTAAGAATGGGTTTGAACTTCTGGTTCTCCTGCCTCCGATTTCTAAATTACAGAGATGCACCACAATGCCCAGTGTGTGTGGTGTGTGGTGCTGGGGACCAAACCCAGGGCTTCACGTATGCTATGCAAGCAATATATATATATATATCAACAGAGCTACACCCCCAAGTCCATGATGAACAATTTCATTTTTTCCCCAATCACAGTTACTTCATTATCAAACAAAAGGGCTTCCTTAGAGATGTTTAAGGTAATTATAATTCTAAAATGATCTAATGTATGATTAGTCACACATCCCACATGCGGCTAGTCATCCATTAGCTATTCCCATTGGACATATATCGGCCACATTCCCATTTTATGTCTAATAAATGACTCAAATGACTCAAATGACTCAAACCAGGATACAGGGTTGGTTACTTGGTGTACAGACCTGGGCCATTCTTCTAAAAGGGCCTCCGTGGGGGATCAAGGATAGAAGAGACTTCATTGATGGCTCATTTCTTATGCCACTTACATTTAAAATAAATCAAGGTCAAATGGATAAGAGTGCACCGTCCACTCTTGCCACCCTTTCTCCCTTCTTTCAAAGACAAGCTGGGATGCTTAGTTCCCTTCTGGCAGGCTTTCCTGTAGAAATGCCGGTGGCAACACCTTCTTCTTTATTTAATACCTCACTAAACCTGGGTATAATATCCACACCCCTCCATCCTGGATCAGTCCTGAGCTCTAAGCTGCCTGCCTGCTGGGAGTTAGGCAGGTGTATCTGGAAGAGGGGGAGGGGAAGGTCAATGAGGTGGATGACCAGCTGGGGGCAGCGATCACAGAATTATCTTCCTCATCATCTAATGGACACACAGTGCTTTAACGCTTCCAGTCTTTTTCTCTCAGTTTGGGGAGGGCTGGAAATTCAGAGGATCAGGAATTTTGGAGAGAGGTGCTCGGAGTCCCCAGAAAGCACACACAGCCTAAATGTGGGGTTGGAGGTGGGTGGGAGGCTTATGGTGTATTTTAATGACCCCCACACAGATGCTAAGGAGAGTTTTCTCTAAAACTCTTCAAAGCCATTTTAGAATAATTTTGAAATTCCCATCTAATTGCTTCTCATTGTTCTTTCTTTGGCAGATCATACCCCCACAGTCATGGCCTTTTGGGCAGCTATGAGCCTGGCATCACCATCCCTCCTGTGACAGCATGGAAGGCTAAGTGGGGTTTGCTCCCAGGTAGATGGAGAACCTGGGTTCATCATTGGCTGTTTCTGGACTATTTTCTCATCTATAAAACTAGAACATTGGGCATTCAAGAAAATATTTTCTAAACATCCTTAAGCTCCTACTGTGTTCTGAACCATAGCTTCTCCTGTGTGGGGTGAGGATGGAGACTGTCAAGGACTCTGGGCAAGCCTGTGGGCTGTTCTGAACTCTGTGGCTTTGCTTTAGGAGTGTTATCTTGAAAGGCCTTCTGAGGTTACAGTCTTTCACATTGCAAAGCTCTTCTGAAAGAAATGCAGGTGTGAGCTTCGCCTCCTCCTGGTCTACCAGACTGCATGTCTGAATTTCTTTCAGGAAAAATTCCCTTATGGAAAGTTCTTGTGTCTACATTCAGTGTCCTTGTCCCCAAGGACACTTAGCATTGCTTTAGGAAACCATCCCAAATGTCGACTCACTGACTCACAACGTGGCCACATGTCCTGTTGCTCCAACCACAGGGCACTACTCAGAGGGGAGACAGAGGTCATGTTGACTACGTCACTAAAGGCCAAATAGCCTCTCACACATACACCACATACACACCAGTTGTATTAAATGTGATCTTTCTTGGTTCCTGCCAAGGTCAGAAAATCTTCCCACCCCCTTTGCAAGAGGTGGTGTGAGAAGGCTCACACATTTTTTATGCTGTCATATCCTCACACTTGTCAAAGGCTTGAGAACTGTTTAAGCGAGCATGCTGGCCCTTCTGCTTTGAAGACATACTCCTGCCCGACACCTCAGTGAGGAGTTAGAGGTTTCTCATCACCTGCTGCTCCATTGATTCCTCACTGGCTTCTAAACACTACATAAAGATAGGCCTCTCATCGGCAACCATCTTGTCCACTCCTTTCTGAGGGGAGAGGTCATAGGATGTGAGCAAGCTCACGCTGTTCTATCCTTTACTGCCTAGAGAACCAGGCCCACATCTCTGGACCTGTGCTTCATGGCTGGAAGGGGCCAGTCTTCCTAACTCCCCAACACATCTGCTATATAGACGGAGCCTCTGCTTGAAAGCACAGCTACCCTTGCTGATTTCCAAACACACTCAGCATTTCCCTCAAGTCCCTGCCTCTTACCATGATGTTTCCTTAGGCTGGAATAAGTATGCTTTCCTCTAAACAATACAGCTGGCACCTTCTGGAAACCCTTTCCTTTTTTTTTTGTTTTGTTTTGTTTTGTTTTTTTGTTTTTTTTTTTTTTTTTTTTTTTTTTTTTTTTTTTGTTTTTTTTTTGTTTTTTTCGAGACAGGGTTTCTCTGTGTAGTCTTGGCTGTCCTGGACCTCACTCTGTAGACCAGGCTGGCCTCGAACTCAGAAATCCACCTGCCTCTGCCTCCCAAGTGCTGGGATTAAAGGCGTGCGCCACCACCGCCTGGCTCTGGAAACCCTTTTCTACCTCCAAGCTCAACTTCAAGGCAAGGAAGTCTTCTCTACAGTCATCTCTTCCGTAACTACCTCGATATGTGCCACTGACACCAGCATGCCACGGAATTTCCACCTCACTCAAGTCAATCACAAGACTATCCTAAGAGCTACAGGTGACAGTTGGGTGACAGGGTCTGATGAAGGTAGACAAGAAACTTGGGGATTGCTTTTTAAATTGTCATTATTATTATTTTTTGTATGTATATATGTACGTATGTATGTATGCATGTACGTATGCATGTATGAATGTACATTTGGTGTTTGGCCAACATGTATGTCTGTATGCTCCACTAGATCACACAGGTAGTTGGATTCACTGGAACTTAAGTAACAGACAGTTGAGAGTTGCCTTGTGGGTGCTGGGAGAGCCGCCAATGCTCTTAACTGCTGAGCCATCTCTCCAGCCCCTATTATTTTAATTTTGATCAGGACAGAAAAAAATGAATTCAAAGGTATCCTGGATCTGAGGATCTTATATCTTGTTGAAAAGAGAGATGGAAGAAACAGCACAGAATTAATCAGGAGATCACCCAGCAGCAGTGCCTAAGCTCAAACTGTCTCAATCTAAGGGCTCAGATGAATTGAGACTCACTTAGGCCGTCCCACATCTGCTTTGGAAAGTCAAATTCTGCTGGTCTACATAGAGCCTAGAACCTTCTAAGAGAAAAGAAAAGTAAGAGAAAAGAAACCAGTCTATCAGGCAAATTCAGATAAACTAAGAGTAACTAATTCTGACTCAAGTTTTGTGAGAATAGCTGTTTTCTCCCCAACTGTGCTTTGTTTTATGTATTTTAACATCTATAATTTTGATGGGGTCATATTGAATTTTTAGTTTTATTGGTACTTCTAGGATGTTGCTTTTCTGCTTGTTAAATGATCCCAACAGTCCCTGACAAGAGTTCTGAATTCTGTAGGGTTGCCCTGGAATCTCAAAGTTCCCTTTGAGTCTTGATGAATACCAATAAATTTTAGCTTAAGTTTTGGTTTCTTTGCTTCTTCTGTGGTACTGGGTTTTGAACCTGGAGCCTTGGGAATGTGCTCTCTCACTGAGCTATGTGCCCAGCCCACTGAACTCAGTTTTAACCCATAAGAGACAGCCTCCTACTTCGTTAGCCACTAGCTGGCCATATCCAGCTTCACGAGTGGGCGGGGCCACTTACTTTCATGTTTCTCCTAATGAAAAACTCCTAGCTTCTGGCTGCTCAGAGTTAACAGTCAAGTCTTATACTTACTGTCAACTGGCATGGCCTTTATGTATAGATAGCTCTTGTCTTTGCCATTGCCCTGTTCTCATTGGGCCTGTTCTCCCATCGATCCTCTGCCTGTTAACAGGTCTAAGTTCAAGGCTAGACCTCAGATATGTGAATCTATCAGCTTTCTGTCTTTGCTCAAACTGACCAACTCTAAATTGGGGTAGGAAGATCCCCTTAGAGACCCTTAAAACTTCAGCCCTTAAGAAGTGATCAGACTTGGGGACTTTGTGTGTGCCTTGCCTTCTATTTCTTCACCCCTAATGAACGCTTCTTTACTGGCTGATGCTGTTTATGTAATTTGCTGTGTCTGAGGTCTCCCCCAACCCCCACCTTCACTGCTACCTGATGGCTTGAGATTTTTTTTCTGTCTTTTAACTCTTTAACTGGTGGAGAAAACAAGCCCCATCAAGACCCTAGATTCAAACACTATGACTGCATTTGGAGACAACTTGCTGGAGTCAGTTCTTTTCTCCCACCCTATGGGTCCCAAGAATCATCTCACACTGTCAGGCTTGGCGATCAGCCAAGCCCTTGCCAAAAAATTGTTGAAACATTAAAGAAGGTTTTTTTTTTTTTTTTTTTTTTTGGTGTGTAGTATGCATTTGCACACACTGGCACATATGTGACCGACCGCATGTGTCATAACACATATGTGGAGGAGAGATAACAACCTTTGAGAGTTAGTTCTTTTTTTAGGGACTGAGCTGAGGCTGTCAAGTGTGACAGAAGGCACAATTATCCATGAACCATCTCTCTAGCCCTTCATTAATTATAGTTTATATCTAATACCAAAATTTCTATACCTGCTTACTTTTGGTTAGTACTTTCCTGGTGGGTCTTGCTTATTTTCTATAATATTGCTTAAGATTTATAGTTCTTTTATACAATATACAGCTGAACTTTTAGCAAATATAGCACTGAAAAATATTTATATTTCAATTAATGTCTTGGATCTACTTACATGATTCATAATATGCTTTTATTTCTTTTTCTAGTATTGAAATTATATACTTATACTTTCCCAACATAAAAATAACAAAAGTTAGCTCCTTCTATTATTTTTCTTCCTTCCTTCCTTCCTTCCTTCCTTCCTTCCTTCCTTCCTTCCTTCCTTTTCTTCCATTCATTCAGAGAGATCTTGCTCTGTAGCTTCTGTGGTTTAGGCTGCCTCGAAACTTAGTCTTCGCATCTGGGCTTACAGATGTGAGACCAACAACTGCTACTTTTACCCTGCTCTTGAGTCGATCAAGGACCTCATCTTCTTGGTCTCTTTCCCTCTAAAGCACTCCATTTTTTAAAAACAGCTGTCCCGCCGGGCAGTGGAGGTGCACACCTTTAATCCCAGCACTTGGGAGGCAGAGGCAGGCAGATTTCTGAGTTCGAGGCCAGCCTGGTCTACAGAGTGAGTTCTAGGACAGCCAGGACTACAGAGAGAAACCTTGTCTTGAAAAACCAAAAACCAACCAACCAAACCAAAACAAAAAACCCAGCTGTATCCCCCACCCTGTTTCAAGTGTGTATTTTTCCTCATTGCTTGTATTAAATAGTTAATAATATTTAAAACGATATGTTAGTATTTGTTATACTCAGTATACCTTACACCTAATTCTTCCCTTTCATATTTAATTTAATTTTTTAAAAAATCAAGGACTTATAAGTATTATAATTTCTAGGTTCTTTTATGTCTGAAAACAGCTTTATTTTACCTTCATTATAAATTATAGTTTAGCTCAGCATAGAATTCTAAGTTATAAAAGTTTTACGTCAACAGTCTATCCCTCTCAATCTCTGTGGTGGAGAATACACACACACACACACACACACACACACACACACACACTGCACACACAGACACTTGAGCACACACATGAACTCACACACAATGCACACACAGTAATAACATTTTTATTACTGTGCTTTTGTTTGCTTGACTCACTATCACTCATGCATATTTCCCCCCATTTCAGACATTGTACTTCTTACATCTAGAAATCCAACATGTGCCATTTTTCATATCTTCCAGGTTTCTATCCAGCTTTTGAATGCATAAATATGCCCAATAACTATATATATTTATATCCACGTCTATTAATTCTAACTTCTTTGTCAATTCAGAGTTAGTGTCAACTGATTCCTGCCCTCCTCATTATAGAACACATTAGCCAGCTTCTTTGCATGCCTGATAATGTTCTATTAGAAACTAGACACTGTGGATTTTGCCTTATTTTACCAATGCTTTTATATTCCCATGACTATTCTTCCCCCCCCTCAAGACAGGTCTTTTCTGTGTAGCTCTGGGTGTAGACCAGGCCAGCTTCAAACCTGCTAATCGACCTGCCTCTGCCTCCCAAATGCTGGAATTAAAGGTGTGCAATACCACACTCAGCTCCCCCATGACTATTCCTGAGTTTTATTCTGTGATGCAGTTACATCTTTAAGTCTTGTAGAGAGACTTTAAGATCTTTAGTACCCATACCCAGGGATTCAAGGCAGAAAGCTAGGCTGCTTTACAGGACTCCCTTTGCCTAGCTTCCTACTTTCAGATGTTGTGCTGATGCCCAATGTCCACTGTCTGGAACATCATTTCTCTCATTTTGTCCATTAAAAAATTGTTTTAGGCAGACAGATAAATCTGGTCTTTGCCTCTCTCTCTTGGTCAGAATTAGAAGTCTCATATTTTTCTCCTGAACCACACCTTCTCTTACTCCAATTTGCTTATTCCATGCCTCTTACAGGCTGCACATCTCCAATCAGAGACTTGGGATGCTCAGAAAGCTTTGGACTTTGAATTAATTTTGGATTATGGATGTTCAACTAATAAAAATTGTACAAATATTACAAAATAAAAACAAAAACAAAAACAAAACCCAAACAAACAAAACCTCCAAACTTCCGGTCTCTGGTATTTGGATTGAAGATGCTCAGTCTGCGTCCTGACATTTCTTTACTTTCTGGGACTGTTAGTTCAGAAGGCATTCTGCTTTTCCTAACCGACTAGCCTTCCTTCTTCACTCTTCTTCCTATGTATCAAAGATGTCATACAGTAATCCATTTACCATCCTCAATTCCCTTCCCTAGTCTGAACATTTTACCCAATAGGATGCATAGTGGATTCTCAATAGATTTTATAATGAATGAATGAATGAATGAATAAGAGAGAATGGGGCACGTATTCAGCTAATTTCTGATAACTTCATTTTAGGACTAAGACATCTCTAAAAAAGACCCCTTCTTCCTATGCATCTCTCATTAGTAGAGCTGCAGTGCAGGCAGGTTGTCATTTATATAGAAATGGGAATTTTCACAAGTTAACATTAATCAGGACATATATTAATTTTCCCTGTGAAGGTGATAGGTTTATGGATCACAGCTAAGCTAGCAGAAAAACCCAATGCAGCAACATGAAGGTGATTCAGAGACTGATGCGTATTTCTTTCCAATGCTATAGATGAGGAACTAGATTTTTGAAGAGACTGGTGGTTCAGTTAAAATAGTTCCCAAAGCTCACACAGTTGGTTAGCAGCAGAGCTAAGAATCAATAAATTGATGCAGCACCCCCTTTCCCAGATATTGTAGTCCCTCCCTCTAGATGTCTGACATCCACTGTTTTTAACGTTCTTATCTAGATTTTTGAATGTGTGGAATATAATCAAAACTATATTTTTTATATCCATCTGTTAAATCTAACCTCTGTCAATTCATGGTCAGTTTTGGCCCCGTGTTCTCACTGTACCTCTATCTATCTTGATCTGCAGACAATTTGAATGTATTTCTCACTGGAATCTTCCTTGGCTTCCCAGTGACCCCAGAGTTAGTCAATAGTGGAATATTCATGTGATTTCCAGGACAAGGTCACAGCGTGGCTTATAATGGAGCAGCGTGACATATCATCATGTTCTTACACCAAGGAGAGCATCCTTTGAAATGCTAGCACCTTTGCTATGAGATATTTAATAAGTTTACAGTCTTTGTCATGTAGCACCCCTGTGTGGGGTGTCATGCCAACAGAGCACTCTACAAGTTATAAAATGGATGATGTAACAAACACAGCTCTTACATATAGAGGGCTCATCAGGACAGGATACCCCAGAAATTAGTTCCCTAACTGGAAAAAGTTTTGATGTGAACAAGAATAATTTTCCCTTTTATATGTTTTTACAGTGTCTATATAGACACTGAAAACTGTACTGGTCCATTATATTTAGAACCTGATATTCATAGACACAGATAGTAGGAATTAAGACAAGATAAGGAACAGAAAATAATGAAAGAAACATGAAGAATGGCATTGCAATGAACACACTTGAAATTCACATGCACAAAAATGCTTGTTGAATACAGGGAAAATTTAAATAGCTATGTGAGTTACAACCAAAATGTACATACTAAGCTACAGCCAAAATAAACATTACCCACAAGTATATGTCTGATTTGAAATGGTAAGGTGCTTATTCTGCTATTTATAAAACACCTGTAGCTTCCTACCTTCTGGATAACACTCCATTAGTTTTCCTGCCTTTTTTGTGTTTGAGTAAGGACACAGGGTTAGTTCTGGTCATTAATGTTGAGCCATTTCCCTCTGAAACATTTAACTGTAGATACAGGAGCCTTCAGAATCCCCTTCCTGTCTAGGATGGTAACTGACAACTTTAAACCTGACCCATTAGCAAAATTCTGTGATGGATAATAAATAGAGCCCTCCCTGTTGATATGAACATGTAGTGTTACCAGAAAACACATTCCTATTTTAAATCATTAGAAGAAAATTTAAGGGTGGTTTGTTACTACAGGCTAACTTGAGTCTTCCTGCCGGATGCACCTGCGCTCTCTCTTCTCTGCACGGGATTGCCTTGGGATGAGCACTGGTAAGAATTTAGGCACACTGCAAGAGTAATGTATAGTTAAGAGACAAATGAGATGGGGCCACCCTAAGATGAACAACAACAACAAAAAAAGCAATTTTGTCAGACTTGGTAGATTTTTATTATTGTACTATCCCTACTGCAATGCTCATTACTATTCTGTTGTTCTCTTTAAACAACCCGAGGGTTACAGCCATTACACATAGTGATTCATTCTTGATGCTGGATGGACAGGGAGGGAAGAGAGAGGATTCCATCTCTTAAACTTCTTAGGCAGATGCAAGAACTATTCCTAACCTACATGGTGTGAATTTCATCCTATGAATATTTATATATATATTTTCTCTCCTAAAGAGACTATGGCTCTAGCTAAGGATATTTTATATCTCTTTTGTGTACTTCTGAAATGGTCCTAACATATGAGTCATTCAAGCTGATGGCAGCTCTGCTCTGTTAGGGAGCCACAATAGGACCCACTACTGACAGTCTCTTGAGTGGACTCACAGCGGATGGGTCTATTCATACATTTTTACTTCCTGAAGCTCCTGGAACGTTCACTGAAATCATCACCACAGGAGTGGGGCAGGGCAGAGAGCAGCGCCTTTGCAGTCAGCTGATAACTGATGCAGCAAAGTGAATCAATTGAGACACATTTCTAAACTGGCTTCTTTGAACACCTGTTTCATTCTGGGCGACATGTTCTCTGTTAGGTTTATTTTCCCGTTCACTGCTTCAAGTCCCTGGTGCTTTTACTTTTCCAAATCTCCGTATTTGCCATTCTTAATTAGAAATGATCCACTGAACCCAGAAGCCAACTGGGTTTAACATTTAAAAACTCCGGGGTTGATAATAGAATAAAATGTACTCTGGGAGAATGAACCTACATCTACCCGAGTTCTCTGGATTGTCATTGGCCAAATCATACTGTCGCTTCCTTCCCACATCTGATTGTCCATCTGGAATCCCAGCTCACCCACTCCTCTGATTAATCTTTGAGTGGAGAGCTCTGCTAAATTTCCCTGTTTCCCTGCCCTATCTCTTGATTCTGAATTTAGCTTCACTTGGCAGATCATGTCTTAGAGACCCACTTATCGATGATGTTGTCTGGGATTCAAGGCATATGCTATTGGGTTTTGCCAAAGGTGGCATTATTCTCCAGAGTTCCTTTCTGTCCCACGGTACTTAGTCTGCGTGCTAAAAGTGGAGAAGGTTATTATTGTTTGTAGTTCTACACACTAAGCACACTGCATACACTCGCTCCACCACCCGACTGTCTCACGGTGCCTATAACATACCTGACAATAGAGGAGCTCTTGTGGATAGAGTGGTGATTAAGAAGCAGAGGGGAATTAGACAAGGATACATTGTATATATGTATGAAATCGACAAATAAATAGAAGTTGTCAAGTAATAAAATTAATTTAAAAAACATATAGCAGAATAGCGGACCTGAATCCCTTTGCTCACAGAACTCACATTATACTAATCCACAATTCAATTACTCGCATGACTTAACATGGATTCTATCAGGCTAAACCTGATTCTTCATCCAGCTAGCAAGCAAGTTCAAAATGATTTTTATAATTCATAAACGAGGTCTCAATCATGCTCAAAATTGAATTTTTATCAGAACAAGCTAAAAGATGGTTGGCCCATACCAGGTATGGTTAGAGTACCTCCAATAAGCATATATATTGAGAGAAAAAAAAAAGAAAGAAAATAATCACGTTACACTCGATTTCCCATAACAACAGGGACATTTTTGCTTGTCATTGCCACTAGGCTCCTGAATCAGGACCTGAACTGGGATGCACTTGTCCCATGTAGCCTTTGCCTGGTGTGGCTGACCAATTTCATATAGTCGTGGTAGGTAAGTTCCTGGCCTTAGTCTTGCAATATGTTTCTCAAGCCATAGGCTTAAAGCACTAGCCCCTTCATACAATAAATGGGTGTGGGTGTGTGCTGGTACCTCATTTTCTCCTTATTTGGCTTCAACCTCAAGGGTTTGCCTCTGGAGACTAACTGATGCAGTAGTGAGATAAAGCCAGATTCATACCACACCATCCCATTGTATATGTTAAACGAGTCCTAAGTGGGATCTGGGGAGAAGACAAGGGGAAGGTATGCTTATATCTCAATGATGAGTGAGCCGCCTTCCTGCAATTAAGAGCTCAGCTCTATGCTGAATTATCTACTGTTTGGTTGAGTCTAAAGAACAGATTCTATTAGGATCCCAAGACTCTTATTTGAAATCCTTCTTTTTCAGTTCTCCTGAGGCTCTTTTCTGTTCATGATCAAGAAAAATGAACTCTGTCTTTGTCTTGGTGACAAGACCTGCTGACAATCACTTCCTGCTTTTACCAAGCATATATCAATGTACCCAGGTGGGACCCCACAGTCTACTGGGAGTTGAAGGACATAGCCAAAGGAAACTAAGGACAAAACAAGTACTTTACCATACCTCTCAGAGTTTACAAGGATCTTTTGAATTGTCACACATCTGAACATAAGGCTCTATGAGTTCTCAGTTCCCAGAATCACATAATATGACTTAGACAAAACCTTGATACATTTCAGTAGTCTAGCCATATGAACTGGAGGGATGTTATAGCCCCATAGGTAAGGTGTCTGTCACTTAGAGTGAATTCGATTCCTGTGACCTAGGACTAGGGTCATATGGGAAGGGCTCCCCTTGACTGTTGGCAGAGCTAGGAGAACAGTATGAGGTTCTCACATGGCCTCTAGGATACCATCCTGACTCTGTTAGGGACATGGAGGCAGAGGAAGTGCTTGCCTATGAATCCCTGCATGCAGTGCTGAGGATGGACCCCCAGTGTCTCATGTATGCCAGTCAAATGC
Source organism: Rhabdomys pumilio (assembly GCA_030674055.1). NCBI lineage: Eukaryota > Metazoa > Chordata > Mammalia > Rodentia > Muridae > Rhabdomys > Rhabdomys pumilio. Next base: position 19,133,721 of record JANHMN010000011.1, read on the forward strand.
CTGTGAATGGGCTCCATTCACTCTCCTAGACACGACTGTTCCTCCCCAAGCTTTCATGCTTCAAGGTATCAGTAATGAACAGAGCTTTCTAAAATCCAGTGTGGGTTTCTAGGAAATCCTTACCTCACCCTGTCCTGAAATACAGCCTCATTGTCATTATCCACCTCCAGCCTCTTTGGACTAATTGCATTATCTATGCCCCACTAACTGTGCTGGTTGCCAGAACTTAGGCCATCCCTTTACACCCCTCCCCTCTATATCCCTTCATACTACATATCATGTACCATCACCCGGAATCTTATATATTTTACCTATATGTGTTTCTACCAGAATATAAGACCCATTTGGGTAGGAATTCTTATCTGTTTTTCTCAGGGGTTATTTGGTTTTGATGTCTAGAATAGTACCTGGTACACAGTAGATACTTTAGAGGTGTTTGCTGGATGACTAGGTAAGTGAAAATGATAGAGATACCCAGTTCTTGGTGAGAGCCACTAATGACTAGTCATACTTTTATTTTGTAGATAATAACCACTGCATTTACTCCTGGAGGCTGTAGGCCATTCCCACAGTCTTTTGATAGACTGCCCTGAATCTGTCTCATGATAGTACTCTGGGAGAAACCTTTGACACTCTTTCATGTCAGTGTTTATTAAAAAAAAAAACTATATCCAATGTCATTACTGGCATTATCTTATCTCAACCCTCTGCCTTCAGTACATTCTTTTATAAAACATTTAATCCAGAAGTCAGCTATTGAGATATTTTTGAGGTCTTGGCATGCCAGGACTGTGGCTGTGATGATGGTCACGTAACCAGGTTACCAATACTGGTAGATTCATTGTTTGTTTGTTTCTTTTCTATCTCACTTTAATTTCTGAATCCCTCAGCTCCTCAGAAGCCAGAAATGTTGAAGTAATGGCAATATGTTCTCTCCTGGAAGCCTCTCCTCATGTCTGGCCCTTCACTGAAGCCTTTTACTGTGACATTAAGCTGTAATGTCATCATTTTTTCTGCAACACCAACCAACCAACCAATCAGACATTGCAAAGGCTCCTTCTTTAATGATGTGCTCCATTACTAAGCTAGTCTGTGTGGCATTTCAGGGTAGGTAGAGAGCACCTAGGTGACCTGTGATGGCCTAGTTTTGAGGATTATCATCTATAGCTTTTTAGCAAGTGTTCTGTCAGGTGGTTTTAGAAATGCTAAAATATGAAACAACACGTCAGAATCTTCAACCCCGAAGGAAAGCACAAGAAGAGTGAGCAGCATGGAACCTCCTACATTCACTCCAAGCTCCCAGCTTGGATGAACTCAACCATAGAAACCAGGTTTGTCACCACCTTGCCCCCCTTGAGGCCAAGATGCCTACGTAAGTCCTCAGGTATCTGTGAGATTCCCAAACAACACACGGGATGCCATATTGATAGATTACCCTCAGAGTGTCCACCATGCTAACAATGTATAGATTATTTCTGTCAACTGTATTTTAATCCCTATCCACCTTTAGACATCTCTTCACCCAAATGCAAGCGCCAACCACCACTTAGCAACAGTCGGTACAGCCATGCCTACAAACTTGACTTTGCTCCTGGGTATGGGAACCACTGATCGGCCACCGTCAACAGGCAACAGAATCCTTGGGTATCCTTACAGATAGAATAACACTCCTTATCCTGTCACCCTGGAAACTAAAAGGCAGATACACGGGAACACTTCTCCATCACTTCTAGTTCTAAGTCTTCAAAGTCTCTCTGCAGCTACCCATGACTGGTCTTGCCCATGGTAGGCACAGCTTATTACCATGTCAATGGCACACTTGATGGTCATTGTTAAGCCTGAATAAAGCACCTATGCTACAACACTTCCTCCAGGACCTGGGTAGGCTTGTAGAGCTGGAAGAAGTAGATTTCAAAGGGCAGATCTGACAGGCTTATTCTGGAATCTTTACTTGGAATCCCAGTAGTGACAAAATCCAGGCGAAAGAAGAGTGGTGTCAGAGCCTGAGCCTCAGACTGTGGCCACTTCTCTGGCCCAGTAGAGATGGAAGGCAGGTGTGGTCACAGTTACCAGAATTAAAATGTCACTTTTCACTTTTATGGCTACATTGGCTTCCCTTAACTTGTCTTTCTAGATTGTGAAACTGGAATTCATCAAGAGTTTACATCCTCATGAAAAGCTATTACTGGTCTATAATGCCTATTTCATATATATATATTTGTGAATACATAGTGTGTGCATGTACACAAGCACATCACCCCTATAAGTACTTTGTAGGATATCACGGTCTCAACCTCCTTTCATGGAATCTGAAGCAACAGAGCCAGATGAATCCTATGCATCCCACTATCCTACAACCCAACTCATTATCTGCTCATTCCATGTGTCATGGATTGGCATGATATTTTTTTTTTTGAGAAATACTTATTTTCTTAGTACACTTTGGAGTTAATCTCATTAGCCATACATTCACACTGGATCTTTCCTCAATGTCATTTTTTTTCCTGGTCCTCCAAGAATGATATATGTATGACCCATGATATTCCATCTCCATGGTACACATGTAGACTACATATGGCAGATGTTAGATGCCAGACTGCTCTCTACAGACACTGCCTTTGAGCTGCCAACACATAACCATCTCTGCCATAACATGCCCAGAGCTCCAGACCAGTGTTTCTTCCCTAGTTCAATATTCTCTTCAAGTAGAGCATAGTTCCTGATGGTGTCTCTTTTGTCTTGAAGCTGAAATAACTCAACAGTTCAATTTTTAAGAGCATATGCTGAATAGGAAGAATGAAAATGGGGAGAAGCTTCCATGGACTGAGGTCCATGCCTTATGAATGTTCCCAAATGTTGATTATTTGAAGTATTTTAGAGTGGTTCTCTTATGGACTATGTTCTTCAAGGATGGAATTATCTGTAACTCGGTTCTGAAGTCTGTTCATTAGCCTTTATAGGGTCTGAGGCTTTATAATATTTATTGAATAAACAAGAGTCCAAGTAACAATATGCATAGGAGGAAGTTGTCATAACATCAGTGCACTTATGAGACAGAGGAGGAAAATTTGAAATGAAAATTCTAAAATCCACAGACAGGGCCACTACCTGTGAGGTTCAATGGGGATCCAGTCTTCCACCGTGAGGAACTGGTACTGGAGTGTTTGAGAATATAACTAAAACAGCGAGTACTAGGAAGGGCGATTTTATCCTTCACTTCCTTTTAGTGGGGGTCCAGGTTTGAGTATCCAAGAATGTGATACATAAGCCATCCAGTTGAAAATGCCCCCATTTTCCTGTATGTGTTAATGATGCAGAAAATGTTTAATTATGTCTATTAATGGAATAGAAGTGATGGCATATGGAACCGAGATGTCATTTCCATTTTTCTTTGGAGAGTGTTGTATGTGCTTTCCCCTAGCAGGTTTGTTTTTTGTAATGATTAGTTCTAGCTCAGGCTATTAATAAAATGAGTTAGTATTTCTGCTGTACAATACCCAGTAGGAGAAGAGTTTACAGTACAAAGAACTCACGCAGGGCTTAGAACTTGCCACAGTTAATCACTCATGTGGATAGCTTTCTTGCACTGAACGATTCAAAAAAAGAAAGAAAGAAATTAAAAGCAAAGAACATATATGTCCCGGAGAGCAACTCCCAGCATGGACATCCCAAGACAGAGCTTCAGCTAATGTAATGAAGTCAGCACAGGAGGTGGAACCTGGACCTGATCAAGGCCACTGAAGCTTTTCTTCCTTGGGAGGCCATAGGCCTCTTTGTGCATCAGTTCCATTATCTGTGAGGTGTTCTGTGTACTAGGCTCACTGGTAAGGAGGAGGTAAGAGTCCAGAACAGCTTGCAGACATAGTACAGCGATAAAATACTGAGTGTTTGTAAGGAAACAACGAAGTATCATTGTTGCCTCCTGTTCTGGACGTGTGCCTTGTTTTACTTCCTGAAGGCTTGGGACCTTGGGCTTTGGCTTCTGATACATATTCCATTAAAACATTTTTCACTTCTCCAGGATTTTACTTTTCAAGGGCAGTTAGTCTGATAACGTCTAGGACACCCGAGGAACAGGTCCATCCTTTCTTACGTAGTTGATTTATTTTAATAGGCAGTTTCCCTAACTCCATTCACCGAGCGGGTCTCAGAGTGTGGTCCTTGAACCAACAGTATGAGTATTACCTGGACTCTGGTAGAAATGAAAATTTATGTGTCTACTCCAGATGGACTGAAACACATAATTCTGAGAGTGGGGCCCAGGATCTGTGTTTCAACAAGCCCTTGAGGTAATTGTGATATATATCAGACTCACATATATATGAGTTTGAGAACCACTGCTTTAGGCCAAAGGAGAGAATGGAAAACTGGAATTTGAGCATTTGGATGTGCCAGAGAAAGTGCTTAGGGTCTTTTCCAATCACCCTGTACAACTAGCTATTTACAGCTGGGTACAAAGTGATGTGTTAAGTTGTGTTAAAGGCCCTTCTCTGTTACACATAAAAAGAGCACACCTATCTGCAGTCTATGCATTTATATGTATTATGCACAGATTATATATGTACATGTGTTACATGCTGACTTGTCACATGGGGTGCTCTTAAAAATGCATCCCTGCCTCTGTCATGTTCTGATTTCCCTCCTTGATTTAGTTTCTTTGTAACAATTCTTGCTTTCTAATATGAGGCATTATCTCTTTATTTGTGCTTTTGTCTCTTGCAGTGAGAATACATATCTTCTGAAGGTGACAGGTTTTATTCCTTCATATCCTATATTTAGCATCACTACTCTGAATGTGCCTGATTTCATCATTCACGTTCCTAGCTCTAAGAATCATACCTAGCACCTACTATACACTCAGGAAATATTTTGCTCTGGGAGTTAGAAAAACACTGGGGTCAGATCAAATGCTGTAGCTCCTGTATACCTCCTAATCTGTCCGTTTCACTACAGCAGAAAGCTTGGCCTTTCAGTTCCTGAACTGGGCTCCGAGATAAGTCCACCCACAGGATTCTGGTCAGTGCCATCCTCAGGAACATAGTTCATCATCTCCAAATGTGCCCTTTGGGTCATACTAGTTATGGAGCAGTATTTTGAGTGACTGACATGTTCATAATAGCTGTCTGGGGCTAATATATAGCTATGCAAAGGAATCGTGAGACACACCAGGGAAATGATAACATAAAAAGAGAAGTTAGGGGCCCAAGTTCTAGTTTTTACTTTGCCTCTAAGTTGTCATATGCACTCAGGCAAACAGTATTGTCTGTCTTGGTTTTATCTTACTGGTCTCTTTTCTTCTTGCAGTTGTTAAACATCTGTTTATTTGTTGTCTTACTAAAAAGCATGTTTCCTGAACTGGTAAGTTCTATGAGAACAGAGTCTATTGGCCCACCCACTTTTTAATGCCCAGCCAGCAGTTGGAGACATTTCTTAAATATACAGAGTAAACAAGTCTCTGGGGGAACTAACCGGTGATTTCAGCCTGTGCTCTACAAGTAACCGAACAGCAGGTATATAGATGTGTGTCACAGAGACCCTGACCTAAAGAGCTCTCTAGTCATAAGGAAGAACAGAATCCTGGTCTGCACTGGCCACTGATGCAGAGTGGAGGTGGCTATGCCATGGGAAGCTCAGGCTAGCCACCTGGCTATCACCCCCGTGGCTTGGAAAAGCACGGCTATAGCAAAGACAAACTGCAGAATCGCAAGTCTATTATTTCTAGTGTTCAGGTCACTAGGAAAATATACAAAACACTGCTGACCTCTCCTATTGACTGTGAAAAACCACTGGAAAAAATTTGTTGACTTCTTAGTGTCTGCTATGAGAAGTATGTTCAAGAAATGGAAGCCTCCTTGTCTGCTTCTGCAGGCCCTGCACACACTTGTTAGGTGATGAGGTTTCTAAGGATCCCCCATTCACCAAGAACTAAACCCTATAAGGCTCTTACTAGCTCATGGAAATGCCCTCCCTCACCAGGCTTGGCTGAAGGGAGCATTTTTCAAAGTATCTACTTCTGGAAATGTATGTTTCCCTAATGGGTCTTGCAATGTGCTATGGCTTGATATCAAAATCTGAAAATAAAACTGAACAGTTGATTATCCCCTGAAGGTGCTGACCTGTCATTACATGGAACAAGTCCAGAATTGACCTGCTTGTTCTGGACACCTTTGCCCCCTCTTCCTCCACTTTACCCTCTCCTCCAATCCCTCCCTCCCTGGTAGAGAGAATTTTACTCCTAACTCTGCCCCATCCCTTCTGCCTTTCCCCCATTAGTCTCATCTACAGATGGTCATTCATCTTTGTTCTGGGAAACAAGTTCTGTTGCTAGGAAACCAGGAAATAAAATTGCTGTGGTTGATAGGATTCTTATTAATGACTGCGATTGCAGGTGTTCCACCATCCTGCCACTGAGACAGACACAATCTATGCATCTGTACTCAGCTTGACAGGTCTTTCCAGGAAGTGGGAAGGCAGAGAATTTAAGGGCCTCCGAGCTCAACAGAAGGTATTTATAAATCACTATATATCAACAGCCTGCTTTAGAATCATTTTATTAGAACACATCCAAGAAAGAGACATATGGAAAAAAGACAGCAGCAAATCTCAGTCATGCAAATGCCCGTGTTAAGGTTCTCCATTGGATTTAAGTTCAAGTACAAAGAGAGTCCTTTCCTGAGCCAGGTGCAATTCCAGAGAATGACACTTTGCACTGCGAACATGTACCCTTTTGCAAAGTTCAGAACACTGAACAAGCCACTTTCTCACAGTAAAAGTGTGAGACACATGGAAGTGTAAACTTTTAAGGACCCTCTTCCCTGCCCTCCCCATCACCCAGCCTGGGAAGTGAGCCCAACTTCGGGACCTCTTAGAAATAAGGTTTAGTTTATTGAAAATAAAGCAGTGGGCCTTAAAAAAAGGTTAGAAAATGAGTGTTTTACATATATATATTTATATTATAGTATATTTATATCTATTTATATGAAATGGAATCATCCCTGCCTCTTGCCTTGGTGTGGGAGTTGGGGTTGGGGTGGGGGTTCCATGAAACTTTCTTAAGGGTTAGAGTTCTTTCTTAAATGTTATGGAAGCTGGAGGACTTTAAAAAAATTTATTATGAAAAATTGGAAACATATACAAAAGTGAGAAAAGTATACTGAACACCCATGTACCATCTAGTGTCGACAACCATCAACAGGTGGCCACTTGGCTTCATTTAGGTCTTCTTGCGTTCCCCACCCCACCCAACAGGATTGCTTGAAGTAAATAGGACTAGAATGGTGGTCTTTGCCCCAGAGACCTCCGAGAGGAGTGGGGAGGAGGCTGCATCAAACAGAAATGTGTTGAGGGAAGTGGCTGCTGCCAGTATTTGGGAGAGGCTGGATTTGACCCTCCCCATCTGTATCTCAGGCCCGCCCCCACACATTCTCATGATGTAGAGGAGAGGAGTTACAGCATCGGGATGGCCTTGTCCAGACTGGGGGAGGGTCACTGCTCACAGAAATGTTCAACCTGAAGAGAAACTAAAACCAAATGTGTCCAGTTAGCTACCCTGTCTACTCCAGTTGCAGACTTTTTGGGAAGTAAGGGCCTGATGTGGGGGTGGGGGTGGATTCCCTGGTGTGTCAGGTTGGGAGCTGGGGGAAGTACATGGCGCGCTGGGGCCTCTTGGTAAATCCCTGTTGCCCCCACCATTTTGGACTTTGGATCGAAGCTCAGCAACCTCAAAATTGCACCCAGGAGAGAAGCAGGGAGGCCCGGGGTGAGCCCATGGCCCAGGTGGGCAGATTTTGCTTGGAACATGTTGCCCTCTGAGCAAAGGCTGCACCCCATACCAGCCCTGTCAGAGCAGTCTCAATAGAGTTGGGTGATTGGAGTCCTGGTGGGAGGTCCCAACGGTGCCACGGCTAACCCGGTGAGCTGCAGGGACAAGTCCCAGGCTGCGCGCTAAACGTAAGTGGAGAAAGGATCTCCAGGTCCCAGGTGCCACCGAGGAACAAGGTTGCCATCCTGTTAAGAAAAGGGCTGGGCTCTGTGATTTGCATATGACTTTGCAAGAATCTGCATGAGATCCCATCGCCCTTTATAGAGAAACAGTGTTAAACCATCAGTGCAACCTACTCCTAGTAACCCAATGCACAGACTACAACCTGCAAGACATAACCGTTCTTTCAGAAGAGAAGAGAGAGGAAGCAGAGCTGGGTAAGATCTCCCTCAGTCTGAAGGTTCAGAAGAGTCCAAGCAGGTCCAGGATCCAGAAAAGGATCACTGATTGGTCACGATGCCAGAACTCAAATCCATCTCTTTTCAATTCATGAGACCTCCCCACATAGACCAGTCCTGCAGTGGTTTCTCAATGTCTTGGACAAATATATAACAGGGGCAGCAGGAACAGCGTTACCAGGAGAGTAATAAATAAGTAGCCCTACTGGCATAGAGCTCTATGCTTACACAGTATCCCTGTTATACTTTTCTTAAACTCTTTCAGAGTCCCACACCCTACCAAGCCTAGGTGTAACATTTAATTGAGAAAGAGAAATAGAGAAAAGGTTGCCTATTCCTGTAGATGTTTGACAGTAATGGGTTTAAAAATGTGTGATTTATATATACATATATATATGGTCAGAGCCCATGCTATATAACAAAATGTAGTTTTCTTACAGCTGGTTTGGCCAGACTACAAGGCAGTCTGAAGGAGTAAAATACTAAGTGGGCTACTGAGTGTGGGCAGATTAGTGACCCAGTATCTATGTCAAACAATGTTGTTTCTCTAAGGAAAATGACAAGCTTCTAGTGGCCACTAGCAGAGTGGAGTATTTCAAATGGCAATGGGTCCTAGGGAAGAGAGAAGGACAGTGTCTTGACTTCAAGTTTGACATGGAGTCAAAGGCTCTTTCACGCTGACCCCACAGAAATGAGAAATCCAGGTCCAAACTCTCCCAGTCAGAATTTCAGCCGAGGAGAAGAAACTTGAGCAGCAAGCTGAATGGCATTTATTCTAGCTGTCCTGAACTCAGGGAAGGCGGAGACAGTCCAGAAGGCAGAGGGAGAAGAGATTTGCAAGAAAGCCTGGAGCTGACTACCTGCACATGGAAGTCACTCAGGGTCAAGCCCTCATGTGCCCAACTATGTCACCGCAGTATGGTTATAGGGCTCTAGAATATGAAAGCACAATGTCCCCAGTCTAATGCCGCCATGATAGGAACAATGGAAGGGGCATGTATCACCGATGCTCACTCAATAGTCTCCTGCTACGTTTGTTACCATTCCTAGGCTAGTTAATATATGCGCTATAAGGCCTGTAGAATTTATCTCAATGGTAGAACTGGATAATTTTATAAACATTGGATTTTGCATCCTGTTATTCTTTATTTGCCATCACTAATAGTTTATAGAATTTTGAATCTTTTATGTGCCAAGGAGCTGAGTATTTATATGTGTCACTCCACATACTTGTGTATGTGGTGGGTATCACTGCCCTCATTTTGCAGACAGAGTCCTGAGAAGTCCTGCCCAGAATCATAAAACTGGGAAGTAGATGCATGGGGTGAGCTCTGAATTAAGGTTTGTCTGTCTTCAAAGCTGTCCTTAACCAGCTTTGTGCTGCCCCCATCTCTTAGATGATGACTGGACATCTGTATGACATCGGGTCTAGAGAATCTCTCACACACAGGACTATTTTATATCCTGGGAACTAACTGGAAGTGGCTTGAGTAATTTTATTATAGAACCATTAAGTTCTATAGAAAATTCCTTATACCCTTTCAACCTCATGCTGTGAATGGCTCTGTATCTGCAAATCTATTTGAGGATGGTTTGATGTATAGAGATACTCAGGAAGAAAACCCACATAGACACACTGAGTACACGGTTTTCTAAGAATCCTGAGAAATGCACACACCTGCCCAGGAAGACATGATTGGATACACCCAGTAGGCATGTCAACAGAGTAATAACACAGATGCACGGTTTTTAATTTTTTTGTTGTTGTGAGAAAATATCTCAATAATTAGCCTAGGCTGACTTCAAACTCACAACCTTGCCTCAGTTTCCCAAGTCAGAGAGCCGGGATCATAAGAGTGTACTACAATGGCCAGATGCCTAGTTATTCATGATCCTGTTGAAATGACTTTTAAAAAAAATCTGACCTAATGGAAGGACTGGTGAAAAATGTTTTAAGTGGAGGAATAAATGCTACTGAATTTTCCTATTGGAAAAATAGCTATCAGCTTAGAATTCAGAATAATCTCACATGTAATCATCCCATGCCTTTGGCTTCCTGTGCAAGCATGAGGGTCAGGGTCTAGATATACTCCCTGGTGACTGTAAGAGTCCTCGGAATCCTCAGTCCTAAGGGCTTCTCTATGTTCCAATTGCCCATCTTCTGGACACTGAGTTGGCAACACTTTGTATCTGTCATCTTCAAGTATGTGTGAGAAACATTTGTCTTTGGCACTTCTCATAAGGTGCAAGTATCAGGGAGACTCGATTTATAGCTCTATGACTTTTATCAACTGGATTTGCTCAGCACTTTGGGGGAGAGGTTATGTTGAGATTTCCTTGTTTTTCTCTGCCCAGGTACAGTTGCCTTCATATAAATCTTTCACTTGATATATTGTAGGCCATGTCCTAAGAGTTGACTCATAATGAAGCTCCCTGAGGCATAGTGAGATGTTCTGTAGTCACTGTGAACATGGGAGATAAGGCTAGACATCCAGGGAGATAAAAACAGCCACAGACAAAGAACATATTTATTTAGGTTATATCTTTATATGCATTCATGTCCCACGAACCACGGCAGGTATTTTGCAACAGACTGTTAAGTGAATCTTAACTGCAAATTGCCAGTGGTGTTCTCTACTGTAATTTATCTGACTGTGTGTTCTCAGTGTTTTGTTCTGATGGGTTAGGAAGCTTCTGAGGCAGGGATGTGCCTTAATTGCCAGTCCTATAGCTAAGATAACAATCAGCCTCCTCTTGTCCCTGATTCATGGCATATCATATCTATCAGGCACAGGGGATAGTGAGCACACATACAATACACAGAACATGAAACATTCTTGGCTTTTGAGTTCAGTTATATCCCATTCTGTTGATCAGGAGGAAATCATAGTATTTATACTATTTGAGACAAATGTTGCTTTGTGTATTTTCCTGCATCATCCAATGAGTTTCTTTACTGGGCTTGGCCTGTGTGGGGCCAGGTGTATAGAGGACCAGGGTTCAGACTGCTCTACACTTTTTGGTTGTATGACCTTGGGTAAGCTATTTACTCCTCAACTAACATATTCTATAAAACCTGTCATCTGTAAAATGAGGAGAATGATACTTACCTTGAGGACCAGAGGCTCCTCATGCTAGGGGCTTAGGCATAAAGGCAGGGGTTGTGGTTACTACCCTGGATTGGCTTTCTTTCAGCCAGCCTGTGTGTCTGGTCCACAGTATCAGTGACTTCTTAGGGAAAGGACAGCATCTGCCCCATTAGATGAAGAGGAGCTTTCTGCCTCGAGTGGGAATTCTGCATGTTGTCCGTGCTGCTCCATTATCTAGGAAACTTTATAAATACCATAACTGGCTTATAAAACTACTTTTCTACCTCAAGTTTCAAACCAGAAACCAGGCTGGGAATTCTCCTTGCTGTAGCCATCAGAGTTAAAAACTGGGACACACAGTGAGGAAACTAACTACTGGATACTGCACAGGGAGAAAACACAGGTGCTATGAAACACAGCTTTAGATCAACTCTTCTCAAGAACTGAGTTTTGTAGCTTCTTGTTTTGCTTCCTCACACAAGCTACGCTGCTCCAAGAGCTCCCGGGACCTAACACAGTGCTGGACACTGAGCTCAGGGCTCCGTCTGCATCCTGCAGGAAGGACATGGGCAAGGGATGGGGCTGTGGGGTGACTGGGCAGCACAGGTAGGTCCATCTGTGAGGTACTTTGCCAGGGACAGACCAGGTGCCTGGTCTCCAGAAGAAAGCCAGCCCCAGCCAAGCCCCCCACCTTTTCTTCTCCTCTGTCTCCCTCTTTATAGGGACTGCTCTCGTTGCGCTCTATGCCCAGACAGTGTTGGAGATAGCCTTGAAGCTGCTGCACTTTACGGTTTCAAGTTTATCAGAAACCTTTCCCTCTGCCCTTGACTGTGTCTGAAGAGGAAGGGATGGTGTGTGTGGAGGGTCCTTGACCTTACAACAAACTTCCCTCCTCTCAGAAACTTGATGTTCGTGGCCTCTATAAGGAGCCTTATGTGCCTCCTGGAAACCCTTCCTTTCCAAATCACCAGGGACTAAAACCAAACTCAATAGACTTCTCCTCTTTCCAGGGCTCATCTTTGTGTAAAATCTCTATGCATGCTTCTGTGTTCTAAGATCTCCCTTACCTGTCCCTCCCATCTCCAAACAGCAGAGGTCAGTGAGGAGCCCATCAGGCCCCTCTCACCCTGACTCCTGCCTCTGGACTTTCCTTCTCTTGCCCAGTCTTTTCCAAGGCTCTGGACTTTTATAGCCAAATCAAGTTGCCAGTTTCTAACCTTAGCTTATGAGCAAATCAGCTGAATTACTCAAGACACCAATGAGAGGTCAAGAGCTGTTTCCCAGCAGGCATCCTGCGGGCAGACAGACAACACACTCTAGTAACCAGCTAACAGTCTGAGCTTCTTCCTATTCTTTAGAAAACACTACCTATTAGGATTTTTGTTGTTGCTGATAAAAGCACTATGGAAGTACAAAAAGCCGCCTATCAGAAATAACCATAATTTATATTTTGGTATATTTCCTTCATATATACATATATGTATACATGTATATATAGACACATATATGTGTATATGGACATATAAACACAAAGCACACATATGTACACACACATGGTCCCATTTTGTGTTTAGGAGCAAGACTAGTTCTTTCATGTTAAAAGAAAGGAAGTCTCAAAGCAGATGGGAAAGAAAAATAACTCTGGGCCTCAGTCCTGGTAACCTTTCACCCGTGGCAGCCATAGTCACTGCTTCTATGGTGTAATGTCATAGGCCTGATGGCCAGGAGAAATCACCAGCCATAGTCACTGCTTCTGTGGTGTAATGTCATAGGCCTGATGACCAGGAGAAATCACCAGCCATAGTCACTGCTTCTGTGGTGTAATGTCATAGGCCTGATGACCAGGAGAAATCAGCCTAACCAAACCTGTTCCAAACCACACAGCAAATACCTCTTAAGCATGTGGAAGATATATTTGAAAACACACTAATTCATAAGTACAGACAAGCAGTAGATATACACAAAGCACGCTGTTCTTTCTGAGCACTCCCTGTGAATGCCTACCTCACCTCTGTGTGCTGGAGATAAAAGTAGGTATCAGACACGAACCCTGTCATCATGGATCTGGTGATTCAGTGGGTGAGATAGAAACTCATTCACGAGAAGCAGAAGTGAACAGAGGAGGAGGGAGAGACTGCCTCACAGAGTGCTGAGGGAGGAGTGAAAGCCAAGAATCATTCCAGTATGGAAGGAGATGTGTTTTAGCAGGACTCTCCCCAAGGTCAGAGACTTGTCTATCAGGATAGAAAATTAGAGTGAGGCCGTATAACAGATCGGATAGATCAGTACATAAAAGACATGAGTCAAAAAACCAAGCAAAGAGGATTACATGTATACCAGAGAGGAGAGCTCTGCAGACAGCTGGGGGTCCCGGGGGTCGGGGTAGGGGTGGGACAGAACATAAAGCAAGGGTTGAAACTGTTTGAAGTATGAGGCTGCTATGGTTCAGAGGCATGTTGCTGTTCCTGAAACAGTTAGGGACAAATTTCCTACATGACACAACAATGTAAAGCCAGGCTCAAGGGCAGGCCCTCCACAATGGCTGCAAGACAGCAAGAGGGAATGAATCACCACGGGACACAGTAGCATACTAGCTTCCAGGAGCCAAAAGTGCACTCACATTCACAGATCTGGGGTTCTGGGGAAAATGACACTGCTCTGCCCCGAATACAGAAGTCACACCAATTAACTGGATTGAAGAAGAGGATAAACTTGTACAGAAGTCACATCAGTTAACTGGATTGATGACAAGGACACAATTGTCTGGCACTGAGACCAAGGAAGGGAAGCACACAAGTCAGACCGAGCTGGCAGTGCTCATGTCTGCTGTGACCCCGACTGGCTATCTGTTTATTGATTTGCTGCGTCTTCAGCTGAGCACAGTGCTCATGGGGTCAGAGAGTGCCTGGCTGTCTCACCACTGCTCCTCCATCTTGGAACAGTAGGTGCTCAGAAAAGAAAAACATGGTGGATGATGAATACCAAAGCGCCATTCCAGGGGCACGGGTTCAGATTCTTTTGTCATGGGTGTCGGAAGGGAGGTAACAAAAAATATGGAGGGAGGTGAGAGAGATATAAAGAAGAACTGGAACAGAGACAGCCAACTGCAGTTGGTCAAGGCATAAGGTGACGAGTGTCACATGGCAGGGGGAAAGGAGCTGTTTGACAACATGAAGAAGAGGAGGTGATGAGTTAGTTGAACACTGAGGTGAGGACGAAGGGGAGAGTCAATGAGTGTGCTGGGCTAACAGAGGAACCCTCGCTGAGTCCACATGAGGAGAAAGGCAATTCTTTGGCCCCTATACTAAAGACTCTCAGGGGTTCTTGGATGATACTCAGAAAAGTGTTGATTGATAGCATTCAGTGTCTGCCATGATCCACCCAACCTTTCTTTCCCTCAACTCACCACACAAACCCTGAAAACTTCAACCAAGCTAACTTTCTCTTCTTGTCCCAGTTTTCCTATATTTCCCTGTCTGGATTGAGCTTCTTCCCACCCCCAACATCTTCACTGTTCTAGTTTGTTCTAGTTAGCAAAGCTGTGTGTGGAATCATCTCTGACCCTCCCAGATTTAATGTCATGACCCTTTGACCACAATGCCAAATGCATCACCTTGAGTTCAATTGTTCACAAATTGTCATTTGTGTATTTAATGGACATTTATCAAGGGCCAGCTATGAGTTGGCACTGGTAAGACTTGGTGATGCAGCCGAGGTCTGAGATGGACATGGTTTTATCCTTGTGGACTTAAAGTCTGCTGGAGAAACCAATCACATGACCTCACAGGTTCTTAAGTAATCCCTGAAAGCAATTGGCACCAAGCCAAGCTGCAGCCAGGAGACAGTGCTGGAATGAATTCCTGTTAGTTCTGGTTTTTCTGTATCCTCCTTGATGCCAATTGCTTGGCCTTTGTGACAACATATAGAAGTAACTCAGTCCTCCGACAGATCAAGGAACTGAAGACCAAAATCACAAGCTGTCTATAAAATCGAGATTGAAGAGGCTTACTGTGTACACAGGTGTTTAGTTTTGTCACGCACAGACTTCCTTTCCATGTCTTGGATCTGATTGCTGGACAGCCAAGTCACAAACTCATTGTATTTATCATCCTTCTTCTAACATGTTTCATTGTTTCAACTCTACTATGTGTCATATAGTGTCGTATAATAATACAAGCCACAATGTGACTGCATCTTACTCCTTTACTGGTTCTTACTCTTCAGAACTTAGGGGCTGACAGAAACCTATAGCACGTGTTTGGTCTTCATGCTGGTCCATTCTTCTGTGGATACATAAATGGTGAGCTATTTTGAAATACTACATGTAATAAATGCTTTTTGTCATGGCCCATGACACTCAAGCTTATTAGTGCATTAAAAATCAAATGATGCTCTTATCAAGAGGCAAAACAGAGGAGAGGAAGATAAGTCACAAACTGAGATATTTACATATATAGCCCATACAAACTAATAACTATATGCTCCTCTTATTAAATACATAAATAAATAAATACTTCAAGCAACCTACTAGATAAATAGATAAAAAAACTTGAGTGGCGACTTTGGACAGGAAGAAATTTAAGGCTGTCTCAAGGATGTGGGAAAATGTGCAGTTCTGTGAGGAATCAGAGGAACACGACTTCCTCAGAAGCAGATGTTACTCAGCCACCAGCTCACAAGCCAGGAAAGCAGAATGTCTGAGGGTTTCCTGCACACTGGGTGGAATGTAAATTTGGCTCAAGAGACACATGCACAACCACCACCTAGCAGTTCCACCCCTAGTCTGACATGCTATAAAAGCTGATCTATGAATGCCAGGATATACACAACAAGGGCGCTCACAACAGAGTTATTGGAAATAGCCTTGATGCTTTGTGCAAAGAATGAATAGATCTTAGTATATTCACATGATAATGAAAATAAACAAATAGCTCTACACACCAGCATCAGTGGATCCCAATGAACAATATTAGTGATGAAATTAAAGCAGAAAAGAGTACGGGGTCTGATTCTAGTCAGAAAAACTACATTGCTAGTCACATTGAAACTATATTACCATGGAGCATTTATATAGGAGGTAAGGTCATAGATTAAGAACATTATGAGTATGAGGGATATAGTCACCCCTAGGGCAAGAAACTTAGGGCTGTGTCCAGGAGGGCACATGGAGGATTCTGGGAAATGGTTGGTGTTCTACTTCAACCTCTGTGTGGTCGATATCTGCTTATTTCATACTTATCCACTAATGTCTTCAGTTGTGTTGTGCATTTTTAGAGCACATATTTCACACTTGGAAAAAATGTAAAGTTTACTATTAATCAGATGTTTATAATTAGGAATGCATCTCATAAAAATAAGTTTATAAAAAGTAGTTATTCAGAGAAGCCTATAACTCTCACATGTGGTACTAACATAGATTCAATAGTAAATGTTAAAAAATACTATGTAATAATATGTAAAATTATTGAAATAATATGTAAAATTATGTAATGTAAAATATAATGTAAAAATAATATGTAAAATATACTATGTCTAATATGTAAAATTAATAGAAAAAAACAGGTGCAACATTCACAGCTAAATAAAATGTGAAAGAGTAAAATAAATAAATATTCCTTTAAAGCATCTGCTTAGAAAAGATGGTCTTGATGGCAGCCAGGAACTTTGTGCAGAAAGCAGCGGTCAGGTGCAGGGCTGGGCAGTGTGGATGGATGTAACAACCGGGCAGAGTTATCTTACATGTGGATCGATGTAACAACTGGGTAGAGTTATTTTACATATGGATCAATGTAACAACTGGGCAGTTATTTTGCATTTGCATCAACATTCAAAATGTAGATTCCCCTTGGTGCAGTAATTCTGAGTTAACTTGCTAATATATTCACAAGTGTGAAAATAGGATCTGCACAGGATATAATTGCTACCTCGTTAGCAATGGCGACAGATTGGAAACATCCTGCATTTCCATCAACAGAGGGCAAGTTAAACAGACTGTGGTACTGTATTGTGAGTGTGCCACCATCAAGAAATGAAACAGCTTCATGTCCTGCTATGGAATGATTTTGCAGATTTATTACATGACAAAATATGAAACAGTACTATGTGCTACCACTGAAAGTATTTTTTTTACCTTTACTTATGTATGTATATGTCATGGCACACATATGGGGGTCAGAGGACCAACGCAGGGGTCTGTCTCATCTTTCTGTCTGCCAAGTGGGGTTCAGGGACTGAGTCTAGGTCACTGGGCAAGGCAGCAAGCACCCTTACCCACTGAGCCATCTTAACAGCCCATTTTTTTTAAAAGAATAAATAAATGTATAAGGTTTTCTATTTAAAAGGATAGTCTCTAGAAGAATGTATGCATTTTATATTGCAACTCTATTAACACCTCAATAATTCACTTAATAACCCAGAATATATCGCATTAAAGAAAACAGTCTGAATTAGATGAGCACGAAGAAATACAAAACAGTTTGGGTAAAGGATGTTGCAGGAGACTTCTCTGTGATTTTATAATTCTCCTGTGGTGTTTAAAAGTTTGATTCTATATCAAAATAAAATGCTTTGATACAAATGTTTCAGAATTCCCACTCTTTGACATATTATCCAGGATTAGAATGAATATTTTAGGCTCCAAATTGATACAAAGGAGAACTGAAGGGAAGATGAACTTCAAAGCAAGGACACTTTTGACTTTTAGTGTCAAAATCTTCTCGGCTACCAGGCTAAATTTGTCCTTCAAAGCAGCACTGTCCTGGTGTGGACAAATCGTATCTGAGCAGACACATTCATCATGAGAACTTCTCTGCTGCTCCCCTCTGCAACTGGCAGAAATCAGGCCCCAGCACGCTTGTCATCTCATTTAAGGAGCACACAGGACCCTATGGTCACATGCAGGATAGAGACTGTACTATATAGAGCAAATCTATGGTTCTGGTTACCAGGGGAACTCAGTTCAACCACACTGAATTAAAAAAAAAAATCCAGTGTGGTAACATATTAGACAAAGTTTTCTGTCCTCCTCTCCACCGACTATTTCATTGTGGTGTGGTGTGCATTTCCCAGCAGCCTGTTCTCCAGACAACACGTTTACAGAGTGAAACTTGTAGTCTGGTTTGTCACTAGACGAAGAGAGGTGACATGGTGAACTCTGTGCTACAGGACTTCTTGAAGCTTGTAAGCCTCAGCAGTAAGTCCCTATAAAAGAGGGGACAGAAGTCTAATCATCCTGTGACACAGAAATGGCTGCTCCAGCATAAACAGGGGCAGGAGAGGCTCCAGCTGAAAGCAGGGCTGGACACCGTCTAGGGTCTGATCTGTATAGTCCTGTAACTACTTAGAACAGTTTCTCTTAGAAAGACAGTCCTCAAAGCGGAGTTGGCTGCCCCTCTCAGGGGGCACCCATTGCCTGTTGCTCCTGGGAGATGTCCCATGGTAAAATTATGTCTTTACTGTGGCTCCATGGAGAAATCCTCCAAAGAGGGTGTTTGGATTAGTATCTTTTTCTAGGCAATCCTGCTTTCCAGCAATAGTGATCACATGATCTAACTCCAATGCCATCCACAGAAATCTACACCTCCCTGCCCCACAGTGGTCATGACAGACATGTTGCAGAAGCCAACAGTAATGAAGAAATCAGCATCCAACTGCCATCAAGGTAAACCTAAACAAGAAGCTTTAACCAGGGCTCAAAGTCAAGAGTCGGGGCAATGCTGAGCCACCTGTCAGCCCAGTAGGTTTTCCCCAGCATGCTACATTATAGCAACAGGTACTGTGGCCTGTGCTTCTTACCACAGTGCATTCGGAGAGAAGGAACAGCAGCTTCTATAAAGCCACAGGCTGAAATCTGTGTCAGTCTGTCCAGAGTCAGTCTGTGCTGTCTACCCCACGCTGCTCTGAATCCCTGTGCAAAGTTTCTGCTTCAGGTTTCCAAAAGAGCTAATGATCACACTGGGCCAAAGAGCTCCCTGTAAGTACCAGAATTCCAAGCCATTGCTATTCATTTGGGAGCTCTGAAGAGCAGGCTTCCCACAGTTTGCTAAGCCCACCCATTAGGCAGTCCTTCCTTCCTTCCTTCCTTCCTTCCTTCCTTCCTTCCTTCCTTCCTTCCTTCCTTCTCTTCCTCCCTTCCTTTTCTTCCTCCCTTCCTTGCTTCCTTCCCTTCCTTCCTCTTTAAATGTACAATACTTTTTCCTACCTAAGACCAGAGGAAGAGAGGGTAAACAGAATACTGGCCGATCTCTGGGGAATCCTCTAGAACAACCCTTGTTCTGAAAGCTTCCACTTCACACTCCATCTCTGTCCTCTCAGTCATGCCCACCTGTCCATCTGTCCATCTCCCTGTCCCCAGCAGAACATGTGGGGCTGGAAGCATACTTACTTGGGTCTTGTTTGCCCCGGTCTGTCGCCAGCTAATACACTTGAACATTGTGGCTTGTTTTCAGATTTGCTTTTTGCCTTCCACCAAAATGTTAACAATGAAATAGAATTCCCCTTGTACGGGACTACAGCAGGGTTGAGTTGGCCCTGGAAACTCCTCCCAGGCGGCTCCAAGATAGGAATCAGCCTTGCTGCATCTCAGCGCTCACTGCCAAGTGCTTAGAGACCAACAGGAATCTTCTCCAGAGGCTGAACAACTCTAGGGCAGAATCACACTGCCACCAAGGCCACAATGTGAGTCACAAGTACTTGGTATTGAAGAGTCTGTGATAGGCATTGCTAGCCCAGAGCCATAGTGTCTCTGTAGCACCTCAGTGCAACTTACTCAGGGTTGCTGTGGATTTGTGGTCGTATATAGGGGTGTGTGGCTGGGGGGGGCAGGAGCAGCTCAAGAGGGGGCAGCAGTGGTCTTTACTGTCCACAAGCAGAACTATGAAGGTCATAACAAAGTATCATTTTAAATGATTTAACTTGGGTGATTGACTTGGGCCTGACTCTCAGAACTGTCATTAACTGGCTTTGTGACTCTGAATAAATAACATGGTTACTTGTTAACAGCGAAGGATGTGGGTTTGATGATTCTGGGACTACTCTAAATTGTCTGTCTATCTGTCTTCCTTTTTTCTCTCCTTCCTTTCTTTTCTTTCTCTCTTTCTCTCTTTCTCTCTTTCTCTCTTTCTCTCTCTCTTTCTTTCTTTCTTTCTTTCTTTCTTTCTTTCTTTCTTCCCTTTTTTCTTTTTTTTTCAGACAGGGTTTCTCTGTGTAGCCCTGGCTGTCCTGGAACTCACTCTGTAGACTAGAGGGCCTCAATCTCACAGAATTCTGTCTGCTTCTGCCTCTCAAGTGGTAGTAGCTCCTCTAAATTTCTATGATTAGAAATTTCAGGTTCACCCTGAATGAGATAAGGTATTGAGTAAGGCCCGCAGTCTTTACAAACCACAGCTCCGCCATCATTAAATCACCCTTCCACTCTCCCTATTCTTATCCCGGGGACGCCTGTGCTGCACCACCACCTAGAACTAAGAACTCTGCAGCTGGAGTGTCTGACATGGGCAGAGAACTCGTAAGGCTTCCTCTTACCTGCCTGGGCTCAGCCAAGCCACTGCCTTTTATGACACTTTCTTGCTTTTTCAGATGATTGGCAATTTTGATGATGGATTTCTTCTGGGAAAAAATTCAATTTTTTTCTCAGGTACTGGACATTTCCTGTCCTCTGGTGGACTTTGCAGGGATTGGAGCCACTCATATACACAAAGAACTTCTGACAGAGAGCCTGTGACTGCAAGTCCTCATACTCTGCTCAGGGGCTCTGAAAAGCTAAGTTGATGCTGTGACAAACATCACTGAGGGGGGAGCTGTGCTCCCAGGGGGTGACAGCACACCCATCGATGGGGATCTGGGTGTCCTGATGGTCCTAGACGTCTCTCTTTGTTGAACTCTGCTATCATACCATCTCCCTTCCTTCAGCTACCTGTCCACCATCAAAAGTAATGACAAGAACACTATGCTGGGAAAAAAGATGACTTCCAAGTCTAGTCCTGGACTTTAAGAAAACAGTAAATAACACAAAATGATTCAGTAAAAAGTTCAAACTACACTTGGCGCTTAAAATCATAAACTGGAAGTGATATTTTCTTATGAGGAAGGACTAAGATATTGAGGAAAATCAGAATCCTTTCAGTTGAGATTTATGCTGTGACTATAATCTAACGTTAGTGCTGAGGTTGGGGTGTGCCTGAGAATCAGGACTACATTGCTTTCATGGTTCAAGTTCCAGCACATGCACTCCCAGGCTTGGTAGGTGGAGGTATAGTTACATACTTTTTCCTGGAACTCCTTTAAGGGCTTGGATATGGGAAGGGAGGCAGCATAACTCCATCTAGGGATATTTTATGACTCTTCAGGCCCACTGAGTCCCAAGACTGTGGAGTGGAAAAGCTATAGCTCATTCCCCCCAAGGTTGCTCTGAATCCTAGGAGCCCTTACAGGCTGGAGGACAGCAGGTGGCACACATAGCTGACCAGGACACCGATCATGACCACATGTCTTGTGATTCTCTTGATGACTTTTAAGAATTTCTCAAGTAAAGCACATCACTTGGTGTTAGTTTCACACTGCCCAGTCTCCATACTGGGAGATATTTAGCTTTCTCTTTAGAGGCAAAACACAGCGAGCATGTTGCTAGTTTTTCTGCCCTGATTATCTGAAGTGGAGACCTCCCTTTGGGCTCTTGGGTCCCTGAATCCCACACACATTTCAGATAGGATCTCATCTGGTTCTTCAGAAGTCTAGGAAAGACAGTCACTCCTCTGTTTGTATAGACCTGAGACAGTTGTGACCACCATGGGTCATAAGCAGGTCAGTGTGGAGTCCAGGACTAATCTTAGGACCCATGCCCCTGTTACCACATCACTATGCTCCCCAGGGTAGATGCTACAGCACCTACCTAGATCTTTCCTGACAGTACAGCCTCAGCTCTTATGCCTACAGACTGCTCATCTGACACAAAAGATCGAGGCCCTTGGCTTGGGTAGTGTACAGCTGGCGATTCCTGCCTGGAGCATCAGGAGGAATCAGACTGATCTTAACACCATGTGAATACATCCATATACGTCTTGTATACCTTCAATAGATCACACACACAGGAATCTCAATTAAGGCTCCAATGTGAGGAATCTGACTTAGGCCGCATTCTTTGAGAAGCTCTTTCTCCACCTGTATTCATGAACTCTTTAAAGGATGAGATTCCCTTTCCCCCAAGTGATCCATCCCTTATCCATCCAGAATAAGTTTTACATCTAATTAAAACAGACAAGGTGTTTATCTCTGATGTTCTTAGCAGAACCTGGAGATGCTATTCTCTTTATTTCTGGATGTTTTCTTTTCCTACATTCAAGAATGAAAGCTGGAGATGGTGAGGCCTTACTTCATCTACTATTGTACCCTTGGCCTAGAGCACAGCACCTGACATAGACCAGGCAGGCTTCTCAACTGTGCAGGAATGCAGAGGGTGTGAATATGCTGGTGTTGGGCTAGGCTGCATCCATGCGCCAGCACAGGGTCTAGGTCTCTACCAATACACGGATGAAGGGGTTATAGCCTTATGAAGATACCCACTCAAGGGCTACACCCTTACCAAGCTACCAATGCAAGGAAAACATCTTCATCAACTCAGGATTTTATACAGATATCAACTTAAAGTCATGGTTCTTTCTCTGACTCCCACCTAGTTTTTTTTTTTTTTGTGTGTGTCCTAACACATGTTCCTTGTGTGTGTGTGTATGTGTGAGTGAAGACTATTAGCTTCTAACGAATGCCAGAGGAGTCTATACTCATAAGGCTTCTGTGAGTAGGCTGCCTTGTCATAGGTATCATGCCATGGCTGCTATCAAAGCAGCAGGGAATTGTGGGAATTGTTCTTGTCTTTGTTGGGCCCTTGCCACAGCTGTCTCCCTGACTTCCTTTCCAGTTACTGAAACAAAACTGGTCATAACCCACCACACTGGACTGACAATCCAGAGTTAACACCATTGAGTCAGCCCCTCAAGCCTCCAGGCTTCTCCTCATTCCCCGATTCACATCAGCAGCCCTGGTCTATCCTCTATCCTGACTCACACCAGCTCATTCTGTATTCTGATCACACACCGGTTGTGAGATGCTCCAGCAGAGTTTTTTTTCCCTTATTATTATTGTTATCATAGAGGACAGCAGCCATGGTTACATTTCCTCTCACTTTCTCTCTCTTCAGCTAACCTGGGCATGACTAGAGCCTAGCAGTGCTTTTTGCAAGGACAGTATTTCTTGTAGGATGGGCATGTGAGTACGTGTTTACTGACAACATCCACCATGCCTGCCCTGAATGCATGCACCAGGATCATCACAGTGCACATGTCTATCCTCTGGAGGACATCCATTACCTTAAAAAAGATTCTTCTTCACTGACACCTCATCATTGCTAGAATTCAAGGAATCTAGATATTCCATGTGTAGTGAACCCCAGCACTCAAGGTGAAAGGCATGGGATGAAGAGGTGGGATGTCCTGCCCCGAGTAGCACCCGCACATCCTAGACAGAACAGGTTTGGCCCACTGTGGGCTGAAGTAAGCACTTTCATTTGCCTTGAAGAAATAAAACCTTTGTGTAATACAGGCCTGTGAAAAACCTAATTATGCAGATCCATTTGAGGATGAAACAAAAACAAGTCTGGGAGAATTATTAGTGGGATTTATCTACTGAGGTGCTCAGCTCAGCTTTGTAAGGGTTTAATGCAAAATTATGAATAATAAACTGTGTTCGCACTAAGGAGGGGGATGCCCATAGCATAAGCCAACAGTCCTAGTTCCTTTGCCACAGAGAAAAGTGGTAGAATTTCCATCTCTTAGGGCCTTAAAGAAGAGCTAGACAAGGGATTCCCACATGGTAGTGAGAAAAGAGGCTACATTTCCTTTCTTTAATCTTACTAAAAAGCAAAGAGTATGGAGAGGGAACAGAAGATGTGGCTAACATACTTAATGGAATATTTTATATTCAGAGCATGCTAGAACACAGAGATGAGTTTAGACAAGAGAATGGAGTGGGCACAAAGTAGCCCTATACTTGAATTACCAAGTCACCTGCCTAAGTAAGTCTGTTCACATAAAAGGCTTGGAGATTTTATGAGCAGCACTGGGTACTCTAGTAGACACGATGACCATTTTAGGAAAACTTCTGAATGCAGCAGCACGACACGATGGACGATATTCACAGCCAGATCCTGAGTGCAGGCTGCCCACCCCTCTAAATCCCCCATTTTATATAGAATTTACATGCCGAAGGAAGCCCATTGGAAGGTAGCTAGAAAATGGAATAATCTGGCGACATATTAATATAATCAATAGCTTGAGAACCTCAAGACTTCTAATGTAGCCTTTAAAGACTTGAACAATGATATGGCGAGAGTCTCCAAATACCTCCAGCCCAAGGACCCAGCACTGTTCAAATCTAATCATTCAATGTCTGACATAAGTAGATCACAGTCTGTTAATAACAAGCTAACCCAGAGGTCAAGGCTAGCAACAACTATCTATGCCTGAGATTCCAGAGGCTAACATGGAAGGTGGAGGAGAAATGCCATTCTGTTTATATAGAGGTAAACCGAAGAAGCCACATCATCTTAGAACTAACAGGTAAGAAGCTGCTGATGGTTGCTGATAGTGATGAAGCCAGAAGTTGGAACTCTGCTCAAGAATTCACAAAGCTCTTCCCAGTCTGCTGAAGCACTGCATTCATACCCTGAGACTGAAAGTTAGCTTTTACCAAATGTCAGGCAGCTACCAAGCAGATATATATATATATCACTCACTCTTCGCAATGATGCTGTGAGAAGGTATCATTACCCTGTTTAGTGGATGGGGAAACTGACCTGGGCAAGCTGGCGGAAGTGATGTCAGAGCTGGGAGTCATCCAGCTCCTCTGTTCAAATGCTTTCCTTCACATCACAGCATACAGAACACAACAGGAAATTGGAAGGGTGCCTCAACCCAAAGTGGGCTCCCCAGCGCCCTTCAGCCAACCACGGACATAAATCATTCCTTTCCATCTGAGGAGGAAGACCTGGCATTCTGAGGAAAATCTACTGCTGGAATGATTAATTGTGAGGCGTCTCTACCCTGACCTCCTAAAGCTGTTGTCATGTACCCTTCTGTTGACTATGATCAGTTTATCTGAATAAGTCCAGAGACTTTTATCTGATCACCTGGAAACCAGGCTTCCTTGTCTCCTAGGAAAGATGGAAGGAACTGGACCCCGGTGGTAACACCTATGAACTCAAGAGCTCAGTGAATGGTTTCACTAATGGAGGGAGACATAGGTCGCCAGGGGCCACATGACTGCCTTGTCCTCACTGCTGGGTTGGGAGAATGGTGAGATTATTTTTTAAAGGATACTGCATATCCACCAACAGTCTATTAATATTTTTGTTCGAGAATAAGTGTTTTTTCTTTCTTTTTTTTTAGGCTTTGTATATGAAACACAATCTCCCACTTCACCTTCTGCCTGTATCCTAGGGCCAGAGAAGGAGGGCTGGGAGCTTCTGCTCCAAGAGGACAAGTACTCCAGCTTGCTAAGCTTTTGCTCAAAATTTCTACATTTCTTTAATGTCTGAAGAAATAGGATGTTTGTATGCTTAGCTACTTTTGGAAACCTGTTTCTAGTTGCCTCTTAATCCTCTATTCCCTGAGACCTAACAGTGTATACTTAAAATATTCATTAAGTTCATCAATGACTCCCAACCCCTGATGCAGGCTGCATGCCAGGAGGACAGCAGTGGAACAGACAGACACAGCCCATGTTCTCATAGGGGACCAGTGGCTTGGTTATAGAGACAACAGAGAACAAGAAATCGCACGAATGGGGATTCACACTCCACAGACAGCGCACGTCTCTCCACAGGATCCAGCACAGAGTTTGGCACATGGCAGGTGCTTTGACAGAGCATGTGTCTGGTCTGTGTGTGGCTTGTGTAGAAAGAACACCCGGCTGGATTAAGTCAGCACTGTGTGTTCAGTGGTACTGGCTGGGCCTGAGTTCTAGTTCCTGCTTTAACTCTGATACTACATTTTTTCTTGGGTGAGTTACTCAGTGGATCCTCAGTTTTCCTTAAAGAAAGGAGTAAGTACTAAAATCCCTCATGTATGATAAAAGGCCTGCTGTCAAAGGTGTAGTCTAGTCTCACTTACCTTGCCAGCAAGAAAATAGACAAATGGCCCCAGCCTGGGGTTTCTGTATATGTCAGGATCCTGGGAGATGGGCTAGCAGCTGCAAGGGGCAAGTCCCCCAACAACAAAGCTAGAAGTCTATGTCTGAACACGGGCAATATCACACTTGACTTACCAACCAGGGACTGCTTTAAAAAATAACACTTTTATTCATAGGAGATTTTAGTTATACTGTTAGACAACAGCCCAGAGAAGCCAGGAAAACATAGAGATAGTTTCCTTTGTATTTTTATAAGTAGAAAAAAACCTCTCAAATGGTCTATTTACTCTGTTTCTGAAACTGGCTCTAAACCATGAAAGCAGCTGTCAGACAGAATTAACCTTGAATGTCCTTGAGTCTATCAGTGTGGTTAGGGTGATGTACGTTCTTATCTCAGCAGGTCTAGGGACGGTCCCATACTGAGTGGCTTTCTTCCCAATAAGGAAAAACCTAAGAAATGTGGCAAGGTACCCACAATGTAGAAAAAACTAAAATCAAGACTAGGCCTAGTCTATTGCCTGAGGCAGAAGGGCAGCTGGAAGGACCTGGAGGAAGTAGGGACAAGCAGTGTTTGGGGACATCTAACTTCACCGATAGCAGTACAGATACACAGCAGCAGACTACCTCCCTCTGGACTCTGGGTAGGTAAGTGTGAGTGGGTCAGGTCATGGGCCCTTCCTCTCTCTCTGCTGAAGATTCCAACAATCGCTTTCCTCAGGCAGCTTGAGCAAACACATGAGGATAGGATAGTGTCTTTCCTGCATTCCTCTCAGGGCTCCTCATGCTGCTTATTCCAAGATGTGGGAGACAGGTGGTCAGGTTTTCTTAGAGGATGACTTTATTTTTCAGAGAAACTTGGTGGTTTCTCTGTCCCTAAGCTCTCAGGAGCTGAGCCTTGGGTACATGGCCAGTTTTACCCACTTAAGTCTTTCTGGGTCAGAGGTCCCTACTGAGTAGTGTATTTCTCAAACCACTGGTCTAATTTTTAAAATATGCCCTAATCAAACCATTGTAAATATGAGTCAGTCACAGACATTTGTGTCTCAGGACACAGTTCCAAAC
The DNA here is from genome assembly GCA_030674055.1 of Rhabdomys pumilio. Taxonomy (NCBI): domain Eukaryota; kingdom Metazoa; phylum Chordata; class Mammalia; order Rodentia; family Muridae; genus Rhabdomys; species Rhabdomys pumilio. The sequence goes on from JANHMN010000011.1 coordinate 19,161,269, forward strand.
TCAGCCTCTCTGAGGTCCACTCTCTAGAGGGAGAGCGGTCCAGCGGTTCCCGTAGGGGTGATTCGGAGGGATCAGACACCTTGCCTTTCTCACTGTTCATACTGTGTGACTGTCCCAGTCCAGCTATGTCCTTTCCCCCTTGGAGCCATGATACAGCTCGCTCCCGATGTTTGGCTCCAGAGTGGAAGAAACTTCGAGCACAATTCTCCAGGGCGGTTAAACCAACCACAGCTTGGGGTAGAGGGAAGGAAGGCGGGGACTCTGTCTTACCTTGTCACTCTCCACTGTGTTCTGAGAGGTCCTGGAGGCAATGGATATGGTATCTGGCTGGCTGCTCCCATCCCCCTGGCTGTCACCGTCCTCTACTCCATCCCTGCAGGAAGAAGAGAAAAAAGAAACAGGGGTGGGGGTGGGGGGAGCCACTGTGGGTTTAGAGCACACAAGGTTTTCCCAGCTGGGTTGACAACATAGTGCCTGAACATTCCTAGCAGGGATTGCGTAACGTTATCCTGTTAACGGGTACAGAGTAAGTGATTTTGGTGAAAGCTCATTCATTGCATTAAGCACATGATCACTACATGACCTAGCACAGCACAACACAACACCTGCCCCATGTCTCTTCTGGCCCACACTCATCTGGAAGATGGGGCACTAAACCAATAACAACAATAGTAAAACTAGGAATGAGACTATAATAGGCAGGAGGAAAATACAGCTCACTTAGAGCCCAGGCTTCCAGCCAGCCAGTGGGTTTCTGTGCAGTAGCCAGAGTTCAGTGTTCTGCATGTTATAACTAGGATGGGGCTTGCCTTGCTGCTGGTGTAGAAAACACAAACAATGGACAAGAGATTCTATCTTTTTCTTTGTCTAAGATGCAGCCATGCTATGCTGTTCACGTCAGCCTTGAGTTCTTGGGTCCAAGCAAGACTCCTGCCTCAGCTTCCCAAGCAGCTGACACTATAGGCATGTGTCATGAAACTTAAGATGCATTTCTTTTTTTATTTTATTTTATTTTATTTTATTTTATTTTATTTTATTTTATTTTATTATTATTTTTTTAAACTCGAGTTTCTTCTGCTGGAGAAAATGGGTTGGGCTATTTCCTCATGGGAAGGTTATCTTTAGCAAAGTCCTGATGGATCTTTAAGCTCCTGCCACTGTCTTCTTTTTGGTGGGTCTTACTGATTTAATACTTATTGGTGATGAATTCTTATCAAAGTAGAAGGGAAAGACATTTGCTTCAGGCCTGGGGACAGCATAGGCTATGGCAGCCTTTGAGCCAGCTCTGCTCCCTGGTGCCATTTGTGCCACCCCTTCCTGGACCCTAGCACCACAAGGCTTTGACACCACATTGCTCTTTCCACTCTCCGCCTTAGGATTGTGTCCTAACTCTGTGATGGAACCATGGTCAAGCCCCTGCAGGAATAGTTGCCTGGGAATTGCTGACTAGTCTGCATTGAGGAAAACTTGGGGGATGTGGGCTGCGGTTAACAGGATTAGCAGAGGAAACCACAGTTATTCCCATGGATACTTTCAAAAAAGTCATTCCATGCTGCTTGTAGAGGGGTAGAAGCCTTGAGAGATGGGGGAACTGGATGCTGGGGAATCTTATCCCACGAGCAGAGAATTACAGAATGACTCCACCTCACCGAGTCTGAATGATTACGATCAGGTGAGTGTTAATGGGCATGCGTGTGCATGAGGGTGCCTGTGTGTGCACCTGTGCATACGTCATCTTCCTCCCATGCAGAACATTTCTAAGTTGGCTACTTTCTCACCATTGCTTGTGGGGTTGGAAAATGCCAGCTTATTTTAATAACATAAGCCACACATTCGTAGGAAGGCAAAATCTGCTGTGAAAAGAAATCATGTGATACATTCCAAAACCAAAAATAAAAGGACTTTCAGATCATCTGTTGTTTTGGATGGTCTGGGCCATCACCCCCTTCCCCCCATTTATAGATGGCTGGGATCTGGCTGTACTTTCTGCTTGCTGTTGTTCTGGCCTATTATGGACCCTTCTGGTCCAATACAGATGAAGCCAGTTCTGGGGGGGCTGAAAGGGCGGATCCAGGAGTATGGGTGGCATCCCCCAAGCCCATGTAGTCCTCCATAAGCTCTGCTGCTATATCCAGGAAGCCAAGCTGAGGGAAGTCCACACTGCCTGGTAGCTCTCTGCAGAGTCTGTGAGGGTTCTCTCCACTCCATGAAGAATAAGAGAAGTAGGAGACAGAGAGGAGGTGGCAGACATTTCTAAGACATGCCCTTCATGTGTTCTAGAAACTCTCCAACTCTTTCAGATTTCAGAACAACCCTCACATTAGCCTCAACTAAGTTTCCTTCTCACAGAGTCCTGGACAAGTCATTCCTTATACTGTATTCCTTTCTATATTCCTTGTGAAACACAAGCTACCAGAAGCAGGGTTTCTCTCTTCAGGATTAAAATAAGACTGTAGTCTGGACCCAAGCACATAAACTTAAGACAGGCCCTTTTTCAATATACTCATACTTGGTCTCTGTAGCAATGGGCAGTGATCTGATCCTGGCCATCACTTTGCGTGTGTCTCTGTCTTGGTCATACCCAACTTCTGGTTCCTACCTCTCTCAGTGCTAGCATTCCAATGCATGCCTCTGCAATGGTTTTTCATCGCTTATCCTGGTCAATACTGAAAGGTCAACTAAGTCCTGTGGCTTATGCCATTTGTGAACTGGGGAGGCATGGAATGCACACCACCAACAGAGACCACTACTCTTAGAACACCACTGTGCTGTGTATTTTTGTCTTCAAGATATACGTAAAATTGTTGTATGATTTCCTCCAAAGGTCCTTCCGCAGAGCCCTTGGAAGTGATCCTGCCTGTGGTGACTTGAGACGAAAACACCTAAGAAGCCATCTATTGACTTGGGAGAAGAAGGAACCAGACACTCAACACATAGGTCCTCTTCTTCCTGAAGTCATTAATCACTGAGGGTGAGTAAAGAGGACTCCTTAGGGGCTGAGGAGATATCCTTGACACAGCAGCCTACCCCAGTGTTGCACAAAACTCCAACCAATGTGGAAGTCTCCCTGCTCATGGCACAGTTCTCCCCAAAGCCTTCCCCAATGCCACAGAGTCATCACTGTCCCCTATTTGACAGTATGTACTCTCTCCAGATGCCACTGTTCTTATGTGCAATTCTATGTGCAACACATGGTCGTTGGAAGGTCCTTGGGAGAAGTGACCCAACTTATACTTCCTCTCACATTCTGGTAGCACACTTAGGCAAAGAGTGCATCGGTGAACAATAACTGGTGAGAACTTTAAGATGGCAGAACTTGCCACAGGCAGAACCTGGGTCTTCCCAGGCGGAGGACAGCACCATTCCCACTAGAGATGAAGGGTCACCCTGTCCCCCCTCCCTCAGGGACATGACGGAGCAGTGACTGGGGACAGGTGTTGGTTACCTCTTACTATTGTTCCTCAGTTTGGCTGGTGTTTTGGGGAGCTGGATTGGCTCCTTTAAAGCGCCTTTAAGATGAATGATCCTTTCCTGAATCACTTCTCGAATGTTCTTGATCCATTCCTGCTTGGTTTCGATGTTGGAAGCCTGGGGTACCACAGGAAGAAGTATTGAGAACCCCAGCTCTTGTTGCCTGCAAAACCATGTTCAACTCTCCCCCCATAGGCTTCGCTGTTATTCCAAAGACACCAAACCTTTAGGGGAGCTTCTTTTGCATTTTATCCTTTGACTCTTTAGCCCCAGAGATGTGCAACTTCAAGACTCAATGTAGATTTTTATGGAGCACTTGTAAAAATGTTTCATAATTCATTATGCACTGATCAGTCTGCTATTGGCTCTGGAGTTGAAGCAGGATCAATTGCTCTCCGCTGAGCCTGGGTTAACAATTGAATTGTGGATCCTATGGGGCCCCCGGAGGCATTGGAATGTGACATCTGAAAGCAGTAGCTATTTACTAGCAGGGTAATGGGTATGTCAGAATGTTTAATAGCCGTCACACTCATACAGCGTGCACAGGCTGACCGTCAGTATTGGGGTCTCAGGCTGCTAAATGTGCTTATTAGAAGTAATGCTCTCATGCCTATGATACCCCATCGCCTGCCTGGATCCCTTTTTAGGTAATTCTTCATGACAGGTAGCAGCTATTTTGCAAATTAAGGGTGGACACTGTGAAGCTTTTGCCTGAGATGGGCCATCTGCTCCTTGGTGATGGACATTTCCTTGACTAGTATGTGACCAATGGAAGCTCTATTTGCACTAACTCCACCTAGTCAGGTTAGTGCCACCAGGAATGGAAACTCAGAAGGAGCCTGAACCCGGAGAGCTGAACTATGTGGACCCCCCAGGCTGCTGTGATTTATGGGAGCTTTTAGAATACACTTCCATAGAATAAGGAATTAAATGTGGCTCTTTTTATGGCAGTAAGCAGAGCACCTTGTACGTAGAAGATGTTTAGGGCAATCTGCTGAGCAAACACAGAGCGACTCAAGATGTCTTTGCTAAAAGCTTGTGATTGTTCTTGCCCCTGGAAAGAGACATATGGACAGAACCCAGTTGACTGGGCCTTGTTAAGGTCAATGTGTTATCCCCTGTCCTCTATAAACTCAAGGAGAATATCTGCTTTCGAGAGATCCTGGGCTTACCTTTATGGTTAAATTTGCCTTTCAATACCTGCAGCATAAAGCTGTCATTCCCAAGAGAGGTCTGGTGGTTCAATGGTTTCTAGGCCCTGCGTTTTGGTGTCTCATGCCTGCTTCCTTTACCCTACCCAATTACCCCAACCCTGGGTTTGTGACAGAAGAGAGCAGTACTTACTTTGAGCACTGTTTTATTGTCTGAGGATGGGGTGCGCCCAGACCACAAGGCGAATTTGCAGGGGTCGCCTTCTACATGCTCGGTCACACCCAGCTCTGAGGTCTGTAGACAGGAAATGCCTGTGAGAGGCGGGGAAGGGGAGGGCAGTGGGGGAAACTTAGGGCTGGGATAGGAATGGGAAGGCAACAAAGAGGAGAGGGCCGAGGGAGGGGCTTCTGTCAATCAGGCTTCAACAGACTAGATATTTTGTTCATAAACCCAGGATGAAAGGACCTGCTGGTATTTGCCTGATTAGCAGGTATCGGGAGGGATGGTGAAGAGGAAGGTGCTAAAAGCAGACAGAAAGACCTTGAACTCTAAGATGGAGGATGTGGAAGGGAGCTTTCCAAGTAGGAGGCCTGAGCCTTTGTCCAGGAGGGCTTTGGAGTAGAGAAGCGGGGAAGAGGCGAGCTGTATATGACTGTATCCCTTCCTGCCCATGGGTTCTACCAAAGCAGGGAATCTTGTCTGGCCCCGCCCGCCCCACCTACCAGTAGCTTGTTCTTGTAAACATATTTCGTGTGTCCTGAAGAGTCTTTGATCTCTTTGCTAAACACCAAGGAGATCTCAAAGAGGAACAGATGCCGCTCCCGCCCCTTCCGGATCAGCGACTTTGGGTCCCACACTTGGAAGGCATCCTGGAGAATCAACTCCCCCTGTACATCCAAGTTCTCATCGAACCCTGAAAAACACCCATGTGCCCTGTGGAGTTTCTCCAACACTACACTCAGGGGAGGCTGTGTCAGATTCCCCCTTGGAGAATGGATTTCCTAGTTGGCTATCAGCTTGCATAGAGATCTAATATAGCACATCTGCTTCTACAACTGTACTTAGGCATTTCCCATTGCCCATTCCCTGAACCGTGTCTCCTATAGACATGTGTGATATGAGTAAGGTTTGCTGAAAGGTCCCGATGTGGGAGGAGCTGGGGGGCCTCCCAAACGGTCAGTCCCCAGAGCTGTTTCCTCCACAGCTCCTATTGTTCCTAGCTGAGTGGGGCTGAGGTGGAGCACTGTCTGGTGGAATACGCTTGGTTCTGCTGTATTTGTCATTGTCTCATTTCTTATATTCCATCCTTAGCATTATTTATTGTTTCTAAACAGTGTTGGGCGCAAGCTTCCAACATTTTCTATTTATATACTACTTTGGATCTTTCAGAAAGCTCCCAAGCCTTACTGTGCCCAAGAATCACCTGGAAGGCATGTGAAGACATGGATTCTGAACACCTCTCTCCATCCAAGAGAGTTGACTCAGTGGGTGTTAGGCAAGTCCACTGATATGCACTTTCACCAGCTCTATCGCACAGGTCTGCAGATCGCACTGGAGTGGCTGGATTGGGACTAAGGGACAGTTTGGACTAATGGGGTTCTTCTAAAGGAGGACACCCAGCACTGGGAACCAGGTGTACACGGGAATGAAGGGGGTGGAGAGACTGTGACAACAGGGGCCCTTTCAGATGACATTGGCTCTATTGCCATAAGCCCTGGGCATTCTTGTACTAAGGGTAGTCCAGGAAGTACTGAGACAACACCAAGTCTCTTAGATGATGGTAGTGGCAAAGGAGGTATTGTGGGATGATGCCAGAAGAAAAAGGGCAGCCACAAACTTATTTGCTTAGCATCTGCTTGTCAGGCTGGAATGATGAGTCTTCACCCAGCTATGAAATTTACCCCAGCCTTGCTCCTCCATGCATCTGTTTTACAACATCAAGGCCATGTCAAGCGAGTCTTACTTCATACTGCACTTGTTCTAGATGACAAGAACACGGTTCTTGCTGACTGAAGTCCTGTCAGGGTCACATGACTGGGCTTTCTTGGCTCCCAAGAAGGAAAAAAGACTAGTTGCACAAGAATGTCAATATATTGGATGCCACCTAACTATTCAATTAAAAATAACCATAATAGTAAATCTATGTTATCTAGTCTTTTCTATGTTAAAGAAGCTGGGCCAGCTGGTGCATCCCTATAATCTTAGATGTTCTGTAGGCTGAGCAAGGATCACTGTTTCACAGCCAGTCTGGACAGCTTATTGAGACTGAGCAAAAAGCTGTAGACATAGCTTAGTAGTGGAGTGTTTGCTAAGCATGGACAAGGCGTAGTTTCAATTTCAGTACTGAAAAAAGGTGTGTGTGTGTGTGTGTGTGTGTGTGTGTGTGTGCATGTGCAAGAGCACACATATGTAAGGTTGCTATCACACTAAATTTACTGGTGTATACTGTGTGTAACCAGCATTTCCTGTTATTCTGACTGTGAAGGAAATATAAAGGCTATGCATATGATCAGGTTTGAGGGACTCTGGTTTATAGTTTAGTTTATAGTAAAGACCACAGCTTGCACTGAATTATCTCATGGACAACAAGGTGTCCACACAGCTAAATGGCACCTGGAGGCAGCTCCTCACACAGGTAGCCGAGGACCCATTTAACAACTTGTTTTGATTCCTCTTTTCCAGGCTTGTTCCTAGCCTGACTTCATGCCACTTCCTCCCATAACACAAATCCCTGGTCTTAGGAGTGGAGGTGGAATCCCAGGAGGACTGGGGAATTGGCTACCTTCCAGCATGCTGACATGCATGGCATCATTGGCTTTCTTGGGGACACTGAGCATCACCTCCAGGCCATCCTTGAGTTCCCCTTTCCCTTCTTCACAGCAAGTTAAAAGTTCCTGGGGAAAAAAGTCCAGACACGATTAGGATCGTCTCCCAGGTTTCCCAACCCTCCTTGTTCTGAGCCATGGAGTAAACTATATACCAGCCTCACTCTGTGACAGTTCCTCAGAGAGAGCTATAAAAAACAGTAAGATGGGGATTATTGACTATTGCCAAAACCCTCAAAAGACCAGATGAGTTTTATCAGGTCCAAATGAAGCCAATCGAACCCAGTTTCCAAAGGCTAGAATTTTAAACCTAGAGTATTCTGTTGCAGTCCTGCCTTCCTGGAGAGGGGATGGACCCAGTGAAGCATGGGACAGAAATGCAGGGTAGTAGAACCAAAAAGGAAGGTGTGAAGGAAAAGAGGGTGTGTAGCACTGCCTTTGTGCATCTCTGCATGCCCACGGCTGATAACACTTTTATGTACAGCCTCTACTTCATGAGGACTGACTCCCATCTGCTGGGAGCAATCTGAAGCTAGAGACATTATAGATTTATAACAGGTCAGAGTTTAAAAGAATGGCAAGGACAAGGGACACCTGATCTGGGGCCAATGAATGAAATTCTGGATGACAACTTTTGGTAACCACATAGGAGACTAGGGTGAAGAGGAGGCCAAGCAGGCCTGAGATGTAGCTGGGCAAGCACGGCTGGGTGTTGCCACTCTAGCCTGAACACATCCTTTCCATTCCTCCCCTCCTAGGACAGGGCTTGCCTTACTTCCTGGGCATCATGTACTCTGGCTCTCATCTTTCCACTGCAGTTTCCCTCATCAAAATCCCAATGACAGATACACAGTGTCTGCCTGGTAGAGGAAAACTATCTTTTCAACCATCTTACTAGTTGCAAGACCATTTGGAATAGCTTTTGCCCCCCAAAAAAAGATGTGTTAAAAAGAAAATGAGTTCAAACCTTGTAACAATAATTATGATGTCTCCTGGCAAATCAATTACAGGTACTTGCCAGCAGGAGAGTATCTTTTCTGTGGGATACTCTGAAACAGGATGTGTCTGGCTGGCTAGTGCTTCCTGTAGTGATCAGACATGGCTTTAATGGTATAGTTCTTTGGAAAGTGACACAGGAGCTAGCTAGGTAGTCCTCTAAGGAAAAAGCAACTACACTTCTGCGGGTTAAATGAGACCAAGAGGCACATTGTCACTGGGAGATCTTGTATGCTGACCCAGGCAGAGCACATTCGGACGATGCAGAAAAGGGATGGAATCTCACCCATGGTTCTAGCCGCCTCCCTGCTTCCCCACTGTCTTGGGATTATCTGTTCCACCAAGCTTACAGTAAAGCTCTCTCCTTGGGAAAACAGTGAGACTCTGAAACAAAAACCCAGCCTCTGGATTTTCCTGCATTATCTTGGAGACATTTCCATAGGATCAAAGGAGGCTGGGGTATTCAGGCAGAGCACACTTTGGGGGAAGGTGGAGTTCTTGGTCCTGTTCTTTCCAGTTGACATAGTGTCATCATTGTACTGAAAGTCATGCTTCTTCCACCTGAAGTTCTCTGGTGCCCCCACCTTTCCTAATGGTAACCCTCCCAACGTTGTTCTCAGACATCAACAAAGGAATGCCTAAGGTAAAGCATAGAGGATCGAAGGGAAATAGGCTTCCGTTTGCAACAGAAAGCACCAATTAGTTCAATCCCCTAAGCAATTTAACAAGTCTACCAATCCACCAGCACAACTGATAAATTCTCCAGGGCCCTTGCAATAGCTCCTGATAAGGAGGTGCCTGCACATTTAATTTAGGCTCCGAGAAAGGACAGCAGCAGCAGATTTACAAGCAAAGGATCAAACACATCCAAACGACACGGCTTCACTTTCCTGTAATAGCTAAGTGATGAGCCCCAGAGGGTACTGACAATTAAAGATCAATTTATTTGGAATTAAACTGACTTCAAAGGGAAAATAAATGCCATGTTATTTATAGAAAGGCTCAACACACTGTTTTTACCCATGGAGGCACCCTACCACCAGCACATTTTAAAAGACGCTAAAATTATCTTTTTACAATAATTTTACAGCTTCCCTGCAATAAAACCGCGGCTACCTTTATTTGTTTGCCTCTTAATTCCTGGTACAAATACCTCCCCGCCAAAACATTTCATTCTGGAGTGGCAGTCCAGAGCCCAACTAATTCCAACTCCATTCCCTTCTAAACCCCTCTCACATAACTCACATAACCAGGGAACTTCAGCATTACCGGGCTAAAGGGAGAGGAGAGTGGCTGGATTTCTCTGAGACCATCTTAATAGATTCCAGATGGGCAATGCGGCTCAGAGGATCAGTATCTATTTTCTTTCAAAACTCACAACCCTATCAATTCCTGCAAAGGCTCTGTAATAGATAAATTGAAAGCCACAAAAATCTATTTTAAAACCAAAATTACAAAATGGTTTTATTTTCTGTGCATGGGTGCACATATACCATCATGCGTGTCTGTGCACCATTTGCATGCCTGGCACCCATGGGGGCCATGGAACTGTTATAGACAATTCTGAGTTGCCATGTAGGGGCTGGGGATGGGCTCAGGTGTTCTGCAAGACACAGCCAGAGCTTTTTAACTGTGGAGGCATCTCTCTGGTTCACACAAAGATCAATTTTGAAAAAGGCTATCAGCACAAGAAAGCTACCTTAGAAGGGTCCAGCATTAAGCAGGACATGGAAGGAAAACGCTGTTCACGGAGTTCTAGGCTACAGTCTACAAGCTGAGATTCCAATGCCGAGAAGACTCTACAGCTCCTGTGGCTTAAATGTCAGAATCACACTGAGGTTTTAGCAAAGAGACTCCTTGCCCTAAGACCTTATGGGAATTTCTTGTCTTTACATGAAAACTTTAAAAGGTAAAGAAGCAAAAGCAATTGTGCCTCAAGAGTCAACATGTCATCCACACAATCTATGCCCACGTGAATGACTTCCATGCTCAGCAAAAGCCCAGCACATGATGTCATTCTGTTTCTAAGTCATTCTGCTAGGCCAGATGGTCCCCGTGCCTGTGCTCTTTTCTGAAGGATGAGGAAGGAGGCTGGAGGGAAGACTGGTTGCATGGCTCTGCACTCACACAGAAAAAGAAAAAAAGTACTGGCCTGCTCCCCCAAGGTACTGCCTTAAGCCTCCCACAAAGAACTGTGGTCACTGTGCCTCTGCTCCAGAGACCTGGGGAGTGGGGCTCTGATGAGGAACGTGTGAGGAGAACTTTGGGTCTGAACGTCAGAATGGCTTTCAGGTTTGGGGAAGCTAGATTCTGCAAGATTCTGCAAGATTCTGCTGCTGTCTCTAAACATAAATGGAATTGAACTTTCCTCTGCAATTACACTACTTTCTACAAGTCAACTAACTATCCTTTTGTCCTTTCCATCAGATGAACAACCAACGATATATTCAAAAGGCAGAAAACCTCTACCCCTACACTTCAGGAATTACTACAGACATATTTATATTGAACTGTCTGTATCAGTTTTCCTGGCTTTCTATAGAAATGATATTATTTTTAGAATATGGGCACATCCTTATATAAGAAAGATAAACCCAACTGACTCAGTGTTTTACATAATCTGATTACTGAACTTTTTCAAAACTAGAGTTTGAAAATCCGCTGTCTTGGTTAACTTCAGAGGTGCTCCTAATATACAGGTCTCTACAATTCAACATGTCATTGAGTTTAATGAATTTTTTTTTTGGCTATTTTCCATCTGTGATTTTCACAGACATAGTAGTCAAGGAGATGGAAGATACCAATGGGTGTATAGGTCCCAGCATCCTCAAGACTTCCATCTTGGCTCCAGCAAGTAGGAAACCCACAGGAGGAGGAGGAAATCTACTCAGGAAGGATGCTCAGAGCTGCCCAGTACCTGAGGTGATAATTTCTAAGAGTCTATAATGGTAGCTGGAAGGGAAAATTAGTTACAACTTATTCCCGCATCCTTTTTTTTTATCTCTGTCCCCAAACAAGCATGTGGAATTCTGTGGGATAGACACATGGTCTTGAGCCAGCAATGGTGGTGTGGGCTCATCTGAGGCTCTGCTGTAGAGAAAAGGCTTCAGATGAGGGTTGCCCACTGTTAGAAGTCCCCTGGTCAGGAGAGAGGGTTGGGTGGGGAGGGGAGGTACCTTCAGGAGCAGCTGGTACTTGGTAACCCTCTGGACAGGCTTAATTAAGTAAGAAGAGATGGAGTTGGCCAGGCCATGCCGCTGCTGGATCTCCTACAGAAAGAAAACAGATGTAATGAGACAGAGCATAGGGCGTGTGTGTGTGTGTGTGTGTGTGTGTGTGTGTGTGTGTGTGTGTGTGTAAGGAAGAAGAGAGGATAAAGAGAAAGAAAAAATAGACAAAGGTAGACATTCACAAGAAAAACGCTCTTTAGTATGGGGTGGAAAGAGAGAGGCAAGAGGAGGAGAGGGACAGAAGAGAAGGAGAAGGGAGGAAGGAAGGGAGGAATAGAGAGAGGGAGAGGGAGGGAGGGAAAGAGGAAGGAAAGGAGGGGGAAAGAGAGAGAGAAGAAACAAGAGAGACAAAAAAGAGAGGTGGAGATGCAGAGTCTGAGAGAAGTTGAGAATTGGCAGCAAAAAGGGAAAAGGTTTTAGAAAAGAAGTGGATTCATGGAACAGATGAGGAAACTGAACAGCACTGGGGGGATAACAGGAGAAAGGAGTGAGAGTCAGTAACAGACTGAGGGGAGCAGAGGTAAGACAGGGAGGTTGGAAAACAGACAGTTATACAGGGGCCAGGGAGAGCCGGGAGATCCAGAATGAGTCTCGTCTGCCATCACCCTCCTTATGTACAAGGTTACAGCTCTTCCTATCAGCCCCTTCTCCATCCCAGCTTAGATCATTATTCTGTCTCTTACACATTTCTCACTACAGTCAGCAACACCTCTCGCATTCCTCAGGGCTTCAGAGCTGGAGACCAAAGTCACTCTTAGCAATGTCCTCAACTGCTATGCATGGTGAGCATCCCCATAGCTCACACCCTGGTCAACACGATGGCTTTTAGGTGCTGTTGGTGCCTCTGGTCTCACCTATTAATCCACCACACTGTGCCCAACCTCAAACTGAGCACCTTCTGAGTCTCCGTGTAGTTAGGACAGAGACGGGTAGAGATTAGTCCCTGTACTCAAGAGCTTTGTCATCTATCGGAGACTGTGCAACACATAGAGACTAGAGAACTGCAAAGGTCACAGAGACTGTCACAGTCAAATGAAAAGATAGTACCGGAAAGGGAGGCTGGCGGAGATAAGGTCTGGACAACACAGTTACCACTGTATTAGGAAATGAGGACTAGGCCTCAGCACAGAGGGAGGGAGTAAGGTTCGAAAGTAGGAAACCAAAGCAGGAGCAGGGAAGCAAAGCTGGGTCGGCTATTGACAGAGCTGGGTTGGGGGGAAATGAAAAGGGATTTGTAGGCAAGGTTTTCAATGATAAAACAGTATAGATCTTAAAGAGAGCAGATACATAGTGATCACCTCAGAGAAGCTAACAGTGCCTGATCACAGCAGAGTGGGAAGAAACCGGAGAAACAGACAAATTAGGAGGTTCTCACAAGAGCCTCAGCACATAGATAAAAAGTCATCATGTGACTGAGCAATGCCATCCCCAAGATGGACCCAAGAGAAATGAAAAGTCATGTCTGTGCAGGGACAACCCAGATGTCCATCAGCTGATCAGTGGAGCCTGTGACAAAGACCACATACTATATATCCCATTTATATGAAATGTCCAAGCAAGGCAGAGCTATAGATATGGAAAACGAGTTAGTGATGACTAGTGCTTTTTGGGGGTGGGAGGGTCTGCTAACAGCTAAAATGTGTATAATTATTTTTATGGGGAGCATATGTGTATATATACATGGTCACTTGTGTGGACATGCACACGTGTATGTGAAGATCAGACATCAATATTTAGGATCACAGATGACTTTACTGTTAAGCTGTAACGTAATATTTTATATTCAACATATGGTAATTGCTAGAGTAATAAAATAAAAAAGATAACTAAAAATTGGGAGACTTCCAGCAGAAGCTGGTGATAGCTATGTTTTTTCTAGGGAGGGTAGTTTTTTTTTAGAGTATCCCACACTGACTCGCAGAGCAAGAACACTGAATAGCACGGTTCAGCATTAGAAATGCAAACACATACTGTCCTGTTTCCTGCAGCTGACATATTCCAGATCCACTTGACACATTTAGGAAATGCTGTACTAATGCTCTCTTTACTCTAAGATGCCAATGCCTTGAAGTGACCAAGTGGACACGGTGCATAGCCCTTCCCAAGCTCCTCTGCTAGAGCTGACCTACTGCAGAGAACAGCAGACTTTGCCTAGCCGTGGGCATATCTGGATGCAAGCTGCCCTCTGGGATTTGAATCAGAGAGTCTGCATGGCTTAGGAATGCTTCCTGGGTGATCCTAACAGATCACATCTGGGGTAACTGCTCTAGATTGACAAGGGGACAACTGCCAGGTGACAAGTCTTATGTCACTTGGGTAGGACTGAACTTATCAGGAAGGTCTAAAAACTGGAACAACTCTTGGCTCGTCCTGGATATTCCAGCTCAGTTCTCAGAAGACACTCACTAAACTCTCGGTGTCATGGCTGCAGGTGAGTGGAATGTGAACTATTTGCTTTTATAATTTGGAGCTCATGAAGGTGACAGGTTAAGTTGGGATGATCAATATCACTCCATCTCTTTTATCAGAAACCGACTAGGGATACAGAGAATGTGGGACTATTGGAAATATAATATGGTACCAGGCATGGAGACATGTACAAACAGGAATCAGGAGTATATCACTGGGTTTCAAGGGTCTTGGATGGAGTGCGTGCGTGCGTGCGTGAGTGCGTGTGCACATGCACACGCAGGAAGGTACATTTGTTGGTGAATTGCCACAAATTCTATGACAGAGGCACAAAGCACAGGGCATGCATACAGTGCAGGGTTGTGCAGGATGCAGCATTTGACTTTGTGAAGGACAGGGATAACTCTTCAGCACAATATGTATGTATATATTCACATGTTTACATGTGTATAGGTGTCTCTGTGTGGGAGACAATCTTAGGCAAAGGAAATGCTGGGCAAGCATAAACACAGAAGCATCTGAAGGATGTCGAGGGCACAGAAATTGTGTTATTAAAATGCTAAGTGGAAAAGGGAAGGGCACAATCCATTTACAACTTCAAAAAGACCCTCATGGATAATGCTGATGGCTAACCAACCAGAGACACCTTAAGGAAACGCACTGTCAATCAAGGGAATCATTTCGTATAGAGAATCCAATATAATATCCAGTAACTCCTGGTAGCAGCTGAGAGAAGTACTTTTCTTAGACTTTTATTTTACTCTAGCAATTCCAATTTCAAACACCTGAGGCCATTTCCAAATGAATTCTGTTTTAAAAAGCCATATATGTTTGCTTCTTACCTAGCTTCTCCCACTCAAACCACCCCTTCGTCAAGCAACAAGATCCCCATGGAATCAGTCTACTCTGGTGGTATCAGCTGAGAATGGTGCTCAAGAAGTTTATTTCGTAAACTGGAGTTAAAGACCCTGGTTGTGTTCTTTAGCCTTTGTGTTCTTCTAGGGGCTTAGCCTGCTACCTTACACACATTTGAAGACGCCTCAGAAGCAATGAATGCAGTGAGGCTGCAAGGTAGGCTGACGGCTATGACACATTACTGAGGGAGCTTCTGTCACTTCTGACAGGACTAGCAGAGGCCGTCAGCGTCAGTCTGTTGCTCACTAACTTTCATTTTTCCTCATTTTTAACTTTCTGTCTCACACATCCCTTGTGCTCTTCAATACCTTTGGATCTGTTTACTTTCTAACCAAAAGGCCATTCTCTTTTGGGGGAGACCAACACTAAATGGATCTTTCCCAGGAACCTTACTCCCCTAAGACTGCTCTCATTCAACATCCAAGGTTCTGAGAAAGCAGAAGATCCCAGCCTTCCCATCTCTTGATGTCCATGACAACAGTGTTCAGCTCTGGCTGTACAACATCTGCCACCTCAATACTAGCCATGTATCATAGCATCGGTCCAACTCATAGCATCTCAGAGGAGTCAACAATCAGTATTTATCAACAATGGCTACAGTGCAAATGAAGATTATCAGTGAAGTGGACTTCAAACTAGAGTGGGTATCAGAGACACCACTGGACTCCTTACAACTCAGGTTGCCAGGCTGTGTCCAGAAAAGATTATGTCAGCTGTTCTGGAGTGGGGAATTTGCACTTCAGAAAGATGCTCAGGTGATGCAGATGGGCCCAGCTCAGGGACCACACCTTTTGATTGCTATGATTGAGAAAATAAAATTCCTTGGCAGCATCAGCTACATCATCACATCTGTAAACACAAGGTCTATGTCTAGCTAGGCTTGGTATCCAAACAGAATAAAATTTGCCTCATCAAAATCACACTTGAGACGGAATGAGGCAAGACTGAAGACAAATACTGTTTTGTTTTAGTTTTTTAAAATATTTTATCCATAAGATAAAGGTTTAGTGTGGCCAGGAAAGAAGAACAAGGAAGAAAGGGCAGACACTCATCGCAAAGCAGAGGAGAATCCATTCCCTTCCTCCCCTCTCTCCCCTCCATCCCCTCTCCTCTCCCCTCCCTCCCTTCTCCTTTTTCCTCCCTCCCCTCTCCTCTCTCCCCCCTTCTTCTCTCCTCCCTCCCCTCTCCTCTCTCCTCCCTCCCCTCTCTTC
>JANHMN010000011.1:19177487-19215084 GCA_030674055.1 Rhabdomys pumilio
CTCTCCTCCCTCCCCTCTCCTCTCTCCTCCCTCCCCTCTCTTCTCCCACTCCTCCCCTCTCTTCTCTCCTCCCTCCCCTCTCCTCTCTCCTCCCTCCCCTCTCTTCTCCCCCTCCTCCCCTCTCTTCTCTCCTCCCTCCCCTCTCCTCTCTCACTCCTCCCCTCTCTTTTCTCCTCCCTCCCCTCTCCTCTCTCCCTCCTCCCCTCTCTTTTCTCCTCCCTCCCCTCTCCTCTCTCACTCCTCCCTTCTCTTCTCTCCTCTCTCCCCTCTCCTCTCTCACTCCTCCCCTCTCTTTTCTCCTCCCTCCCCTCTCCTCTCTCCTCCCTCCCCTCTCCTCTCTCACTCCTCCCCTCTCTTTTCTCCTCCCTTCCCTCTCCTCTCTCCTCCCTCCCCTCTCTTCTCTCCTCCCTCCCCTCTCCCCTCTCCTCTCTCCCCTCTCTCTTCTGCCTCTCTGACCCTGGACTGTCAACAATGAGATCCACAGCTTACATCAAAGAAGGTGCCTGCGTGCTCCAGGATCAGCTGGTTGGAATCAGGCTTGTTTTTACAGTAGGTGACATACATCTGAAATTTGTCTGCCTGAAAAAGAACAAAGACAACAAAAGATGAGCACCCACTGGTTCCTCCTCCTCTTAGTCAGACTTCCTACTCTTGTGGTAAAATGCCGTGACTGAAAACACCAGGGAAAAGGGTTTACTTTATCTTACGGCTTGTAGTCCATCATCCATGGAAGTCAGGACAGGAACTCAAGGCAGGAAGCTGGAGGCAGGAACTGACCCAGAAGCCATGAAGAAGTGCTGCTTACTGGCTTGCTCCTCATGGCTTGCTCAGCCTGCTTTCTTATAGCATCCAGGAACCAGCAGCCCAGGGGTGGCACCGCCCACAGCGAGGTTAGCTCTCCCACATCAATCACCAGCCAAAAAAAATGCCCCCAGGTTTGTCCACAGGCCAATCTGGTGGGAGCATTTTCTCAATTGAGGTCCCCTCTTCCCAAATGACTCTAGCTTGTGCTAAGTTGACCTAAAGCTGGTGGTTACACTTCCCTTCCTCACTATGTCTAAAAGGCCCAGCATGGCTGCACAGCGACTGAATTCCTTATGGAAAGTGCCATGTGTTGCCTCAGCCCACAGTTTGTTAAAATGCTAGAATGTTTCTTCTCTTATTGGAATGCAGAAAAAGCCTACTAAACAGAAGTTCAGTTTAATACGAGGTTATATTGGGAAGAAAGAAAAATGGTAACGTGTTCTGAAGTTGTGTGGAACTTAATTATCAACTACCCTCACTTTAAATCATCAACAATCATGTTCTTTTTCTTGGAAAAGAACAAAGGCCATCCATGCCCCTTGAGGCAAATATAAACAATGGTAAAAGGAAAAAAAAAATAAATGCACAGAGGGAGGTCCACTTATATTTCAGATGCCTTCATTAGAGGGAGCTTGGGAGCCACATAGGCCAACACCCCCTCTCCCACTGTCAGAGTCTGGACAGTGATTCCCAAAGAGGTTGCTACCTCAAGCCCCCTCATGACCTCACCTCTCCACTGAGAAGATGAATTTTGAAAACTAAGTGTTTTTTCATGGGTGAACTACTGCTCATTTCCGTGTCTTTTGAACACCTGGTATATCCTCTCCTGAGAGGGCGACGTACATATGCACTTATACCAGACATCACTGGTATCATTAAAGGTGTTCTAAAACAAATTTTAGGGCTTTAAACTACTTAGGAGTTAGTAATTATCACTAAGAGATGATAAAGCATACTTATTTTTGATTTCAAAGGGAGTCCCCAAATTGCTTGAAGTAACACAAAATAATCCTTTTTCTAGTTCAGTCTTGTGTTTTCTATATTGTCTGTGTAGGAGATTGTAAATTATTTTTATCAGCATCTTTATGATCTATGAATCAACTTGCACACTGGCACAAAATAAGATGGCGGCCTGAGCCTTTGTGAGGAATGAAAGTAGGCTTAGAGGCAAACTCAAAGAGTCCATGAAAAGAAGGCCTGCCTGGGAATCAGGTCCTGAGTTGTAGGACCAGCTAGAATTACTTGTATGTTTCGGTGGGTATTCTGCCTCTTTTCTAAGATAGAATCAGTTCTGAAATCTAAAACACATCCATAGTCCTGTCTGCTCCAAAGCATGAGCTCTCTATATGTGAATAAATTCTGATAGGCCATTCTGGGTACAGATTACCAATAAGTAACTATTCCAGAGCAGAATTCCTAGCCTGGGGAGGATTTAGTTGCATTTGGTGTGGTAAGTGAACTATATCCATGAGCCTGAGCTCAGAATTGTGTGCACTGGAGAGGCTACTGAGGTTTAATGTTCCAGCTCAGATGATTAGAACCTGGTACATCTGGCCCACTGACCCCACCTATGGTGATGGCAGTGGGAATGAGGGCAGCTGCACACTCATCCTGTAAGTCAGAACTGGGACAGACGGCACAGGAGTCTGTTCTTCTCTATTAAGCAAAGCAGTGTAACCCATAATTAGATGGATGGTGTTAGCAGGTTCTAACATCTACATCCCCAAAAAGCAACTGGTGGACTGGGCCTTTCCAAGGGCAGTGGCCTGGTTCTACTCTTCTGACCTCGTCATCTAAGAAAGTTCCTAGAGAGGTGGAGGTGGATCTTGAGTGATGTCATAGTTTTCCCAGGGATGGCTCTGTGCTCCAGAGATGTACCACCTTTCATAGATCTACGCATGATGCCTCTGCAGCACCTGGTCCCAAGAGTAACAGCAACCCTTATGCCAGGCATGGGGCAGAGGCTCCAAGCAGGACTCCTGGAAACCTCAACAGTAGGGGAGGAATTCAGATTGGTTACCCAGGTAACAAAGCAGTGTCCCACATCCTCAGGCAGCTGCTCGTACTTCTCCAGCTCTTTGAGGAAGATGCTGTGAAGGAGAGAAAGGCTTTGTCAGACACCGTGGTCTAGAGGACCCCACTTACAGGATTGTACTAGGGTCAACATAACAATCACGGCCCAGTTATACGTGGATTCTGCGCTCTATACGTGAGGTGAGGAGCTGGCTTTTTTGTTGGGACTTGTTCAATTAAAATGTACAGTAATTGACTAACCAGTGCTACTTAAAATAGTCCTACCCCATTCCCTCCAGAGGTTCATGAATTGAGATAAAAATAGATAATGAAATACCATAGCTGTATTAGCTTTTTCATTTTATCAGCAATTCTGAATTTATTTTGTTAACCCACTACTCTAAGCATACCATAAATATATGATATATATTATATATAGTAAATATGTATAGTAAATATATACATTATATCATATATATTTACAGTATTATATATTACAGCATATAATATATACACATATATTATATTATATCTAATTATATATATAGTTAAATATAGTAGATATATATAGCAAATGTATAGTAAATATATGTGATGTTTATAATATATAATAAATATTATTTATATGTATGTATAATAGTCCCAAGATGAACCTAAAGTTGAGCTGGAAAAAAGCTCAGTCCTTCATTGGCCTCTTTACAACTTTCAGCTTTCGTCTTCTACCGAGGGCAAGTATTGCCGCACAGATGTCATTAGAGAAGAGTAGCTAATGGTGGGGGAGGGGTGGAATGGAGTGACTTACTTATCTGACATTGTGGGTGTCTAAGTCATGGTTCATTTCTATGCCAAAACGTTATAAAGAAATGATTGCACTGACTTCAAAGTAATGAATGAAGTAGAAGGGTCAGTTTTAAAGGAGAAAAGATAATAAGCCAGCATTACTGTGATGGAATTTGCTTTCTACAATGTACTCAAGATCTTACAAACAAAAGAATAATTATGAGGCCCCAGGGAAGCTTACCTCTGGGAGTGGGAAATGTAGTCTTTACAAAGAACAATTTGATAGAACCATCAAAGTGTCAGAATGTACTCAGGCTTTCTGGAGTCCGGGATTTTCTCCTTATACTTCATCTACATGTATATATGACATATATTCCTGGGCACTGATAATGGTACCATTTATAATGGTAAGTATGGTTGGCAGAGAACAAAATATTTGAGCTATGGTGTAGCCACAAAACTGAGTAACTTGTAGACATATTCCACACCTCCACAGAGACAACACTTATTCTGTCTCTTCATATGGGAGTTCTCCTTAACAAAGTGACGATAGCAAGGAGAGGAATGTATAGAGACCACATCACCTGTTATCTAAGCAGGGAATATGTATTCTACTTCCAACACAGGAAACTAATAAAACCATTACTATAGAGAGCCAGGTGAAGAAATAGGGCGTGGTAGCTGAGACTAATCAATGTTAAATTTTCTGTTAAATTTTAATATTACTCGAATGGATAC
Source organism: Rhabdomys pumilio (assembly GCA_030674055.1). Lineage (NCBI taxonomy): Eukaryota > Metazoa > Chordata > Mammalia > Rodentia > Muridae > Rhabdomys > Rhabdomys pumilio. Next base: position 19,181,823 of record JANHMN010000011.1, read on the forward strand.
TTTAAAAACAAAGGTAAGATATCTTGTATTATCCCACTAATTGCCTCAACCATGAGGGGAAAAGTTCACTTTGATTTGACTTATTCTGTGTGGTCACCATTATTCATATTCTTTGGCAGTTTCTTATAATTATTAAGTGGTCACAAATGTTATGCATATTGCTTGTATTTTCAATGATGTAGGAAGATGTTTTGGTGGTGAATATTAATACGTGTATAATTTAAAAATACTTGGCAAGAAAAGAATGCCAATAATGATTAGTAAGATCGTAGATGACATTTTTCTTCATCAATCTATAGTTTATATTTTTTCTACAATACACGGTAATTGCTAGAGTAACAAAATGGGAAAACAACTGAAAACTTTGGGAAGGCTACCAGGACTCATCTGGCAATCATCTTTCTCCTTGTAAGTATGAATTTTAGAGTTTCTTAAACTGACCTGTAGAACAAGAATATTCATAGTGCAGTTTTATTCATAGTGGGTTTTAGAAATGCAGATACACTCTCAAACCCAATCACGTCTATTGCTGCCTTTAAAGGACCGCAGGAGATACATGCCCTATGAATTCTAAAGCAGAAATAGGCAAAAGTTCTCAATAATGCTAGAACTCAGGATCAATACCAGCTCAAGGCCCAAAGGGAGAGAAACATTTTTGTTGCACTAAGGCAATCAGGCTTATCTTTGTGTGTGTAAGTAAGGAAGTGTGTGTGTGTGTGTGTGTGTGTGTGTGTTTCATATGTCATTTATTTCTTTTAATCTCTTGAACCGAGTTTGAATATATTTTTACTGGATGGTCATGGCTGCAGGTGAGGGGAATATGAGCTATTTGCTTTTGAAATCTGGAGCTCATGAAGGTGACAGTTAAGTCAGTAAATCGATATCATTCGACCTGCTTCCCTGAGATGTGTTTAAATTACAGCCTAATGGCTGACAACACCCCCCACAGAAGCCGCACACTCCCTTGCCTGTTCTGTGGCAACATCTTGGCCTTCAGCACATTAGTGACTATACGTAATAAAACGTGGAGGAATGAGAGGAGCTCTTTCAGAAAGGAATAAGACTTTTAAAGACCTGTTAAAACCGGAACAGTGCCACCTCTGTTAAACTATCATGATACCTTTAGCATTTGTTGATGGCACTCTCTGAGTTGAGTTCTGACAGGGGACTCTACCACCCTGAATCAGTTTGGTGAGAGTCTCCCTGCTTCTGGGAAGCCTTCCTGGAATGACTCACGACCTTGCTCAGAGGCTGGTGTGACACATCAAAGTTGTATGTGTATCCAAAGGTAGAGTTGTTGGAGTCCTTGTGTGTGCGTGCGTACGTGCGTGCGTGCGTGCGTGCGTGTGTGTGTGTGTGTGTGTGTGTGTGTGTGTGTGCTTGCTCTCATGCCAGCGTGGTGAGAGCTGGAAGGTTGTGGCGTGGCTTACAGAGGAACAATGGACAGCACATCTAAAACGTGAAGGTGGGAGTCAGGACACTGCTTCCTGGTGGAGTCAGGCTGCATTTCTATGTTCTTCCCCGTGGAGCTCACCACATCTCTACAGACTCATAGACTAGACTCAAGAGGCTCTAGACTGCTGGGGCTAAGGGAGCAGTTAGCATAAGGAGAGGTAAGGAACTGGAGGGCAGTCAGGAGCCTGAGCACACTGGCCAAGGAGGGGAGTTCTTCACCACATTCCCAGCACACCTTGGGGACCTATGTTCAGCATGGGCTTCTTGGCCCCGTCCCTCCATTTTACTCTAGAAACTTTAATGTGGGTGAGGGATGAGGGGGGATGCATAGCCTCCAATCTTAAGTAGCAAAAGCAAGCCTTGCCACTGAATGTGTTTCCCAACACTCCTTCACTAGCTAACTTGTGTGATCAGATGAACAATTTACTTGCACACATTACACCGAGTAATGTTAAAATGAGGCAAACTATAAAAAGGAATTCTCCACCCAATGTTATTCATCTGCAATAAGATCTCTAACTAAGATGCTGCTTAGCAACAAGACAAGAAAGTGACAATATGTGAAAAGTGAAACCAACATTACCGTGAGGTATCTAAGCCCGATGGCTTCTTTGTCTGGGTGTTTAGATTGTTCAGTCAGCCTCAATGCTACAAGCTTATACACAGCACAAACAACAACAAGATCACAGCCTTCTTCTCTATGCTCTGCTTAAAGTTGGTAGTTACCCTTCTATTGAGGATCTGGGACCCAGGGAAGTTCACTAGCCTTTCCTTCCTTTTCTTCTAATGACTCAATGACACCTGGGTTCTTTGTCCATGGCAGTCTGAGTAGCTCAGAAAGTGTCAGCTTCCATAAAACAAGAGGATAGAGCTAGATTATAGTCAGAGGCTGCGTGAGCTTTTCCAGTAAAGGGGATACAACCAATACCACGGGCATTTAGGGTGTGCTCGCAGAAAGCGCATACTTAAAGCAAGGCTGCCTGTGGGAAAAGTAGCTGCAGCCTGCCTGTGGCCTGAAGCATGAATTTGCACAACCTCTTTCTCTCCACTTGGCGGAGCCAGTGCCTCACCAAAGCCCACTGGTCTTCAAGGGGAAGTAAACCAGTTAATGTGACAAAAAGAGGGAGAAACAAAACCAAATCCAGACAGATGTGTGTGCATGTGTGCGTGTGTGTGTGTGCATGTGCGTGTGTGTGTGTGCATGTGCGTGTGAGTGTGCGTGTGTGCATTGGTGGGGTTCAGGACATGATATACTTTATTTATTTATTTATTTATTTATTTATTTATTTATTTATTAGCTCATGAGAAAATACATTTTGGAAACCACACTTTGCACATGTTCCTGAAACCTGTTTTTTTTCTTTTCTTTTCTTTTTTTTTTGTTACCATCTCTCCCTCCTCTCCCTGTTGAGCCCATCCGGCATGTCTCTTAACCTACTACTGACTGACTACTACTCCATCCTCCTGTCCTCCTTTCCCTTTTCTCTCCCTCTTTCCTCTCCCACCCCAAATCTTCCTCTCCTCATAATCTACCCGCTCTGCTCCCTCATTTCTACACCGTCTAGGTATTTTGGTTCATTTTCTCACCTTACCAGAGCCCTTTCCTGTGCCCCCTTTCAGTCAGATTACTTCCACCTGTTACTCCTTTCTCTCTTAGTCCCCAAGACATGTCTGTGCTGTCTACCAAGGGATAAGATCAGCATCTGCCCCTGACCATCATAAGGCAGGGGTAATCTGAGACTCTCTTACAAACTGTTTCCCCATCCTACCCTTTGACAAGCATTTGTTCAAACTGCCCCTTTTCATCAACGAAGCCATCCCCACCTGTGGAAGCTCTCTTTGCTTCTATCTCAGATACCCTCTCTCCATTAACCTCCTCCACTGGACACCATTGTCTTCCTCTTGAACTAATTTTGTGCCTAGACTCACCCCTTCTCAGAACTGTCTGCTTCTCACAAGAGGTCAGAGTCTGGACTGGATCCATCACTGGGAACAGCTTCATTTCACAATTGGAAATGGTCTGACCCAAAGAAAACACTCGAGGGAGATGATCAAAGTGTGGTCAAGTGTGGTGGCTCACACTTTAGTCCCAACCTTAAAAGGCAGAGGCAGGTTCAAGGGTGGCCTTGTTTACATAGTGTTTTAGACCATCCAAGGGTACATAATGAAATTTTGTCTTTTTTTTTTTTAAAGCAGTCTTTGCATAGCAGCTTTCCTAGCATCGTGAACCTCCCACCCAACCAGTCTTCACCCCTCTGTGCACACTGACTGTGCCTGGCTGACCCTGGTCTGGCTACATCATAGACAGGATGAGGGGTAAGAAGTGAGTGCAGGGAAGGCGTGGCGGGAAGGCTGCTGGGCTTGGTCTCCCACCTTGCCCTGGCTGACAACTGATATTTTTCCCCCAGGTTATTAGTGTAGAGGTGTGGGACCTGACTGACACAGCTGTGGAATTAATGGGTGGGAATGTGACTTAACTGTGAATTAAACTGCTAATATCTAAGGTGTTGGGGAGGGAGAGAGAAGACCTAAGAGATTGTAGTTAATTCCCTGGAATCCAGTGTCTGATCTTGAGAGGGAAGTGCACGTGTGTGTGTGTGTGTGTGTGTGTGTGTGTGTGTGTGTGTGTCTGTGTGTGTGTGACAGAGACTCTGTTTCCTGTCACTCTTTCTACTATAAATGAAGGGGGCTAAGCATAATAGTTGAGAGGACTCTTTGGGCCCTTACAGTACAGACCTTATAAAAATGTTATTTTCAAACTCATATGAATATGACTAAATACCCCCACCCCCAAAGCTGAAAAAGAAGAAACAGAGCTGGAATTTAACTGAAAAGGAAGCATTTTAACAAAAAGCTGTCATTATCGAAGCTGAATATCTAGCACGGCAAAGTGAAAACAATTACTAATTTTTAATTGCAAATGTTAGATTGGGTAAAACTTTACTCTTTGGAGGATCTATTTATAGAACACACCCCATCATCTAAGTGTTCCAGGAAGGCAATGGAAACAGGCTTGAGTCCTGTGTAGACAGCACAGCCATCTTTGATTTAGTATAAGTGGCGGGAGTTGAGAGCAGGGTCCTCATCCCACTCAATCTCCAACCAGGGCGGAACCACTCCCTTTGTAAACTAAATCCTGCATATTCTTTACAGAAACAGAGAAAGTAGAATTTCTCTACTTAATACCCACAAAGAAAAAGATTTTTTGAGACACATCTTATCCTCTGGGACACACACACACACACACACAATTTGTCTTGGTGGCCATTTTTCAGAGACATCATTTGGATAGATCAGTGGTCCATGGCCGAAATGTAACCTCTGACCCAGGCACCAGTTTCTCAGTGTCCACAAGCAAATAGCCAGTAATGACTCAAATGGCATTACCTACAAGTTTGCAAGATGTAATCTTACTATTAGCCTACCTATTCATCCTTCCAACCATCCTTCCACTTACCCAGTGAGTGTTTGCTTTAAATTCATGTGGTTCCAGGTTCATGGTATGAGGTATTGGATACACAGTGAATGGTACCAGTTTCTAAGTTTCTAAGTTTGGCCAATTAGCATTTTATCTCTTTTTATTAGAGATTTTAGAATTGTTATATTTTCTCTATTAATCAAAACCTGTGTGCCTCAAGTAGAAAGCACACAGTACAGTAAAACCTCAGCCCCTGGCTAATACAGGAAATTAATACACAGCTTGAGATCCTTGGATGTTCCTTTGAATTGTGGATAATTTAGGCCGTTAATTTCTTTTAGTCAGTAGCTTTCTGAACACATTGCAGAGTTCCTTGAGTTGAATGCAGAGACACAGTAACTCAGCATTATCACTACGATCAATTATGATGTCACACCATACTACAGTGGCTTTGTGGACCAAACAGTAGGATGCAGGATGTTCTGTACAAACACTGAGCAGTCCTTTACCACAATGATATCCCAGGCTAGCCCTCCATCCTCCTGCTTCAGTCTCCCAAGCGCTGGGATCACAGGCATGGGCCACTTCTCTCTACTTACATCTTTGTTTTATTGTCTTTTCCTTTTCTGTCATTTATTTCTCTCAAGTTTTACAAAATGCTGCTCATTCAGCTACTCATTTGTTCAGGTGCTTGATTTTTATAATTGTCTGTCTGTCTGTCTGTCTGTCTGTCTGCCCGCCCATCCATCCATCCATCTATCCATCCACCCTCTATCTATCTATCTATCTATCTATCTATCTATCTATCTATCTATCTAATATTTATATGTATAGTAATCTAAATTACTGTAGTGTAGGAAACTATACAACCAAGCAGTGAAGAGGCTGGTGGGGAAGACAAAGAGATGCTGCCCTGGAAGGAAAGTTTAATCTGCGTGGCATCCTTTAGTGTGGTTCTTTAATGTTCTGAATCAGTAACTTGCTTGGCAGTGTTGTTGGGAAATGTGTCTATTCCCTTCATTTGTAGAGTGCAGGATTTCATATGGCTTAATTTGAATTTAAAAAGAGTTTGTTAGAGTTTTGTAACATTTTGTAAGTTAGAGGTAGAATTGCAGCTATTTAGAAGACGATAATGCCATTTATCATGGCTTGCTAGAGTGACACCCTGAAATCAGAATGAGAAGCAGGGCTGAGTTAAATTTGTTGTTATTAATGGCTCTGTTTTAAGTGGACAGTCTTCCCCCTTGTTTTGGAAAGGGCAGAGTTGGCTGTGGTGTGGAGATGTCTGTATTCAGCTAATGTAGGAAGAACCTAAGGAGAGTGAGATTTGCTGATGACATCTGAAGATCACAGTTAAACCAATGAAACAGTTATTTACCATTTGCCAGTCCTCTCAGATAGCCTGGAGGAGATGGGATGGTAGCGAGGAGGGCTCAGATTATAGAATTTGGGGCCAATGGCCAAGAACCTTTTTATTAGGGTCTTATTAATGTGATTGTCATGAGGACAAAATACTTTGTCTAGAAATTGCCAGGTAAACCAAATAAGGATGTTTATGATGAAAAAATAAAAAGAGGAGTGGAAATTTTTATTAATAGTCTAGAAAGGCTGAGCAAATCCTCCTCCAGCCACTGTTTACTGACAGGTTATTTAGCATGCTGTGGGGACTAAATGGTTTACATCACTTTAACTGATTCCTTGGCGGGGTAACTCATCACAACAGTGACTCTCCATTCCTTCCCGAGCCCTGAATTCTTTCACATCAACTCCTGCTTGCCTGGGGGTCATTCTTAGCAGAGAGCTCTACGGAGGTGCCATTTTCCAGAGTGGGACTGTCCAATATGGGAGCCACTCTTTTTCACATATGACTATTTAAATGTATTGAAATGAAGTACAATGCCAGCGGAGCTCCTTAGCAGTTAGTAGCTGCACAGATGACACCATGTTACTGTGTTGGACAGTGTACTATAGACTTCACCTCTGCACACAGTTCCCTGGACAGTGTCGTCCAGTCCTACCTCAGGTGGTCCTCCATTTGTGCACATGGTCTCCTTGGGACTTGTGAGGCTGGCTGTGCTGTCTCCGGGGTTTCTGTCTCAGCACACCAAGTCCCAGGAGTAGCTCCACTCAACTCTCTGTATCAGGCTCCTGGGGGGCCTCAGGGACTTTGTGTCACATTTTTTTTTCAAGAGTCTCTCTACGTAAATTTTAGAAACCAAGTTATTTCTACCAGTGGGTCATACTGATCTTCTTGCTGACTATCTACTGACAGAAAACACATTTAGCATGCAACCGAAAGGATTCTTACATCAAGCTTGGAAAAACAGGCTGTGAGGTTTTAGTGGTCTGTGATTCTACTTCAACAAAAACATAGATAGTGGTGACTGGCGGTGGCTTCTGTAAGTTATCAAGAAATGTGATGTAGCAAATATTTTGGAATATTTATATACATAAATGGTTGGGGGCGAGGATGATGGGAAAGTCGGGAATGGAGGAAACTGCTCAGACAAATGCTGAAGAGAATTTGAAACCCAGAGAGCACAGGTGTAGGATGGTCAGTCCCGAGTGACTGCTAAGTCAGGACTTCCCACAGCCTTAATGGAGTATAGCCCACTCTTGCTTCCTCAGTGTGCTGGTAACCATGTTAACTGTGCAAATAGGGGTGCTGTCTGCTCCTCACGAGAGCCAGAAAGTGGCACCACAGGGCAGTTACTTCTCTTTCCACTAAGAATCCTGAATGATTGTGGAGATGATAAGCAAGAAAGGAGTCTGGCAGCAACCGATGATGAGATCTGACCAGGTGAGAAAGAGCATGTCAGGTGAAATAGAAGGTTTACCAGGGGCTTTGCTCCACTTGATGGGCAGCCGGATGCCCGCCATTTACCCTGTCGGTGTGCTCTGCTGGATCCCCTCCCCCAACATACTTGTTATGGAAGTCGTAGATCTCCTGGATGTTGCCAAAGATGATGTGCTCCTTGTTGAGGATCCCAGGGGGTATTTCCTCCACACCACTGGTCATTTCCCACAGGTAGGTCTGTAAGACAGTGACAGATTCATCACCAACAAGTCTGCCGCAAGTGACCCAGACAAAAGAGGCCCCTCAATCATGAGGCGAAGTGGGACCGTGACTGCATACGGAGTTAAAAGGTGAAGTGTTTAACAAATGGAACAGAAAGCAAAAAAACCTGACTGCTACGTTACTCTGAACCTCAGCGAGGGCAGGCCCCAGTCTTGTCATTCATCAGATCTGTGTCACGGTTTATGTTTTGAAATGAAGTGTCTGACATACTTTTCTCCCCTGATGCTGCATTTTCTTTTCTTTTTTAGGTCTGGGTCTAGCTCCAGCTTGAGAAAAGTGTAGACCTTCTTTTCAAAGGCACTTCAAACTCTTGTGCTGCTGTGCTGGACTCTGGAAGACCTCCCAGATGGTCTTTTATTCTCAAGCAGAAGAGCAAGGGCACTGAGCTGCTCTCAAGAGATTGGCAAGGGCTGGGTGCCGCTTCTGCAATGGGGCTGGGACTGACTGCTGCAAGACTTACCTCCAAGCACTCATGTAAGTCCCTTACATAAGCCTTTTCTGTCTGGAGCAGTTCAGCCATAATGAACCTAGGAGGAAACACATGAGCTTTCAGTTGTTTATGGATACATCACCTCTTCTCCAACATTACTTCCTCAGCCCTGCCACATCTGAGCTTAGCCAGTTCCACTTCCTTGTGCTTTCTCATGGCTATGTCACTGTGCTGATATGCATGGGCTGTCAACTGTACGCGTGCACAGGCGTGTGTGCACGGGTGTGTGTGCTCGCACTGTAGCTCAGCAGTTGGACGGTCTGAACGACAGTTTTCTATGTCTCGATTACAGCTCCCAGGACCGTATCTGCTCGGTAGTTTATAGACTTACACTGATATCATTCAGGACTCAAACAGGCTCCAAGTCGGGCAGAGATGACCTGAACTCTGGGTTTTACAGTTTTCTGTAAAGAATCAGGTTGTATTTATGGGCTAGTCAGTGTCTGGCATAACTACTCACCACAGCTGCTATAATCTGAGAGGCAGCAGAGGCAACTGCAGATACATTCCAATTAAACCAGGGTACTCAAAGTCTTGTATGTTTTCATACAATAGTCTCTGTTTGATTTCTTCAACCAGTTAGTATATTATACTTATTTTTAGATTATAGACTACACAAAACAGGATGAACCCAATTTAACTTGTGGGCCACAATTTGCTGATCTCTCATCTTGGTTGGTTCCGTTTGGTGTCTAGGCAGTATTTCCAATGAGATTTATTTGCATCACAAACCTGTGCATACAAAATTAGCATATGCTATCTAGTTCATAAGTGATTGATGCATTTCAGGCTCCTGTGAATAGAAGTTTATGCTCTGTGTCTTTAAGAAGAGGACTCCTTTCTTGGACTCCTAAATAACACAGCAGACTTGAACATGTATGACTTCATTGTAGTGCACCTATTTACTTTTTCCCTACATGATTTTTATTAGAAATAGTGCTTGCTAGCCAGCATATGACAATCTAATTGATACGCCCTATATATTTACACATTTATCTTACATTCTCAGAATCAGCTTTACGTAATAGTTCACAGTAAGAATTCCTGTTTCCAGGTGTTCTGTCACATGAAAAATGTGAGAACTAGTGTCCTCAAGGTGTGTCCTTTTGAAAACATGACCAGAAATACTATGTAAGCGGTATCTTTCCTGGGATCTTCATCTTGCTGGGTTTTTCCTTAATGCAATGTGTCGTTTTGATAGTGGCCTTCTACTAAAGTTAAAGGATTGATGTAAAGACTACACTTTTGCAGAAGTTAATGAGCCACTCTCTTCTTATTCTTCCTCTGCTGGTAGAGCAGAAAGTGTGTGAATATTGCAGTTAGATGAGCAGGAACTGAATTATGAATTTGTCAGTCACTAGAAGCAAGACCTCAGGACTTCTTATCTATAACACAGCTGACCACCCAGGACTGCTCCAAGGATTAAGTAAGATCCTGTGAGAAACAGCCTGGTGCACAGGATCCTGGGAAGTACTCAGAGATTAAGCCTTAGGTTGCTAAGAAACTAGGAAAGATCTGAAGAAGCACAGCCGGCTTTAGTCATTGCCTTAGGTTTCCTTTCTTCCTCTTGCTCTTTCTCTCCTACCTGCTTCTTTCATGTTAGTCATCTTTATAATGCACTCCTCCATTCTTTCCACTACCTGAGGCTTGATGTTCCATACAGGCATAATTTCCCCTGAATATTTATAATACGGGGATGGTTAAATGGGAGGACATGGGACTCACGAATATAGAGGGCTGGCTGAACTTGGAGAACAGAGCAGGAATCTAATGATAAATTGGTCCCAGCTCTCTAAACAGATTTTTGGCTCTAACCATTCTTATACTGAGAAAACATAATTCAATTTATAAAAATCTCAGGTAACTTTAGATTCTTCCATAATGTTTGAATCTTAGCGCCCCTTTTCTTCCTTAGCTGCCTCATCCCCATGTGGGTCAACTAGACATAGGAGTAAACTTATCAATTTTACCCCTGGCATCTACAATTTACTCTCAGGGCCAGTTTCAAGATACATCTTCCTTTCTATTTAAGATATTATTCTCCAGGTAGAGATTGAAATACAAATATCTGAACCAGGTATGGGCATGCGGGAAGGGAGATGTTGGAATCTCTCATGCGGCATCTTATGTTCCTCTGGACCAAGTACATCTGTAAAATCCAAGTAAGAAAACTGATGCTATCAGCTGTTTGTCCTTCCTTCTGTCAGTCTTTCCTTCTGTCCTTCCTTCTTTCTGTCCTTCCTTCCTTCTTTCCTTCCGCCATTTTTTCTTTTTGTCCTTCCTTCTATTCTTCCTTCCTTCTGTCCTTCCTTTCTTCCTTTTTTCTTCCCTCTCCCCTTCTTAATTCCCTTTTTTTTTTCAGATAGAGTCTCATTACATAGTTTAGACTGGCTTTGACCTGCCAGTCTTCCTGTTTTAACCTCTTGAGTGCTGGCATGTGTCACTGTATTCAGCTATGAGGCTTATTTGTTATGTAATTTTGGATTCCTCTTTGTTCCTCACCTAAGTTTCAGTTTTCATATCCAATAATATTCCATAAACTTCTCTTAGTCAATTGTGGCATCCCTGTTACTCTGGAAACCAGAGTTCATATAAAAGAGTATAAAATACCCTTTATCACCAAAGAGTTTATAATCTGGCTAGTGAGATATGACCACAAAATAAGTAAAATTATCTATCTATCGATCAATCGATTGATTGATTGATAGAGATAAAAATAGATTCAGAAAGGAATGGAACAATGGCATCAGAGGATGTTGGTGAGGGCTCATGGAGGCATATGCTATGATCTGGATTTTAAAGAATCAATATGGTTGAAAGCAGGGAGCAAATGAAACTATACACACAGACACACAGACACACACACACCCCAGAAAGAAGGAGAGAGGGAAGGAAAGAGTCAAACCAGGAGGGAAAGTATCTGGGTCAGGAACACTGCATGAGCAACTGCATCTCATGTTCTTACTGCCAGGGAAGTCAGGGACAGTAATCAGTCCCAAGTGTTACTTGAACAGGGAAGAAGTCTGAAATGAGGCCCACTTAGGTGGGGCCAAATATCAAGGAGTCTGATCTTTATTCAGAGGGCAGCACGAAGCTATTTGAAATTTGGAGCTGGTGAGAGATGTAACAAAGAAAACATGGTGTATGCGATGTCAGCTGCGAAGAGTCAGAATTCGGATCGATCGATTTATTTATTTATTTATTTATTTATTTATTTATTTATTTATTTATTTATGTGGCATTTGTGGAGAGTTGCTTAGCCTCCCTAGGTCTGATTTCTGTTATGTGGAGTGGTTTGGTTACTATTGATCTTTGACACTGTGAAGTAAAATTTGATGGTCTGAGGAGTAGGTATGCCTTGAGAAGTCCCTGCCACATGAAGAGCAGTTGGATACAGAACGGAGAGGCTGAGAGGTCCCCAGTCAGCCTGTCTCCTCAATGTCCACCCCAACACCTCCAGGTAGACCAGATGACTCATCAAGTTGTCACAAGGGATGGGTAGTAGGGGAAATTAAGGAAGATCCTGCTAGCTGCAGTGGGAGCCTCCCCTTGTCCCCTGTCCCCCCACATACTCTTTCTTTCGAGCTGACTTCCGTTTCTCTTCATTGACCTCATGGTTAGCATCCCGGAGCTTGACCTCTCGATCTGAAAGGCTTGCTGGGATGATGTCCAGCTCTAGGTCCTTGTTATCCTGCATGAGAAGTGTCACAGAGGTCACCTTGGGGAAGCAGTAAAACAGCCTCATGGAAATGGGTGACAAGAAGTGCAATCCTTCAAGGTCTCTCTATAGGGTAATTCTGCCTTTCAAGTAAAAAAGATGTAGACTGTTCTGGCCAAATAGCTAATGCTACTATCTGTAGCTACAGACACGTATCTGTTTTCCAGGCCTTTGGTCTTGATTAAATCTAAACATGAATCAGCCAGAATTGGTTCTTCATCAATAAAATAAATGGGAATCAGAAACATAGGAAAGTCTGAAAACATCTCATTTGCCAAGAAAAAATAAACTATTTTTATTTAAACAAGCATTTTCCCTTGGAAACAAGAACAGAATTCCTGATCAGTGACTGAACCTTGTAACTGCTCATCCCTGCTTGTTTAAGTCATCATTGGTGTTGCATATGAAGGAACCCAGGGGAAAAAAAAAACTTCACTGGCTGGGGGAGACATAAGCCTTAAGGTTTAGTGGTTTGACCACTTTACTTGAGGCTGCTCTGCTTTGGAGCATGGGCCTGTTTAAAGACATAAGAGTGGGAAATCCTAGGATTAAATGCCAGGCTGGATTTAGCTTTTAATTCATAGGTTACCGACCTCTATTATTAAAAGGAGATTAAAAGTCGGTCTTCCTTTGCTTCATGGAACTTAGTACCTTCTTTTAGTTGAAATGTCAAATAGCCTTTATACACACTGTGACCCTTATTTCTGAAAACCATTCCTATAAAAGTGAGAGACTCTAATCATTGACTGATTAACATAATTGGTTAGATGCTAGTACTGATGAGACCAAAAGAAAGGGTTTACTCAACAGTTAACTACAGGAAAAGAAAAAAAAACCCCTCTGCTTCGTATTCATAGGCCTTTCTCCTGGCCCGCCAATTCTGAAGTACATTAATCACAGTGGGGGAGGGGGGAGATGAATGGATCAGCATGCTCCCTCCCACCCCAAAGCCTGCTAAAAATGCATGAGGTTTATGGACTCGAAGCTCAGAAGATGGCTTTGGAAACACACTCCCTCAGTGGCAATGCAGCCAGTGGCTCTGAGGGGAGAAGGGAGGCAGCTCCTGTGGACAGCACCTCATACATACCTCCGTGTTGACTCCTAGGGCTTTCTCCAGGGAGTACCGATACTTTCCCATCCTCAGGGAGAAATCTCGGTAGTGCTTGTCCACCGTGGTCACCCATTTTCGTATCTCTGTGGCATGGATGTGGCCCTTTTCCACAAAGCTGTCTGCTAGCTGAATCAGAAGCTTCACCTTCTCTTTCGTTTGCTGTCCCAAGAGATAGTCTAACATTACTGGATCGCATTATTCTCAGGCCCCTTTGCCCCAAACCCCCTATGCTCTGCACAGTACTAGTGGATGCTAGGTTTGCATGGCAACTTTGTCACTCACCTTTTGGGTAGCCTAGAACAAATTATTAAAATCTGTGCACTGTTAGTTTCTTTACCCACAAAATAGGAATCATGATAGCTCTGTTTCATGAGGTTATTGAGAACATTAATGAGCCAACAATGCCTACTGTCTAGAACATGCCCAGCACACAGTAGGTGCTTACTACAGCCACTGTAAGAATCTTTGCTGTGGAACACTGTCTTCCAGGTGTGATATGGCCACAACTCTCTTGGACTGTCAGCAGCTCTGATCACCTCAAAGAGAGCTGTGTAAATCTGGGCCTATTGACTTTCCATCACAGAGGAGAGGTAGATCTTCTGAGGCCTAACCTTCCCAAGGATTTACAGACAGTTAGAGGTTATTAGGAGGGAAGTTCTCACAAGTCCATGCCAATTCCAAAAGATATATAAGCAGTGAACAGTTTCTGGGGGCAGTGACACTTCTTTTAGTGGTACAGTGGCTTGTAACGTTCCCATGTTCCTGTAAGTAACCCCTGTAAGTTCCTAGTGAGTATAACTGCTTATTTGGTCTGTCATTGGTACCTTAACCAGGTAAGAGGCAGTGTTCATGTCTGTAGAACATGGAGAAAGTTCACATAACTAATTAAGTCAGAAACATTAGCCATTGCTATTGATGTGAGATCTCTTATATTAATATAGCCATTTATTTATAGTGCATGCTATAATAATCTCATCATATATGAGATTCATGTGAGTTTTAAAACCTCTTTAAGAAGCAGAGGGGAGCAGAAGGGGAGTGGTCTGGAGACCATTCCACCTGGGTATCCATTTCTTGTGCAGTCACCAAAGGTAGATGCTGATGTGGATGTCAGGAAGTACATGCTGACAGGAGCCTGATATAGCTGTCTCCTTAGAGGTCTGCCAGAGTCTGACACATTCAGAGGCGGATGTTCACAGCTAACCATTGATCTGATCAAGGGGTTCCCAATGGAGGAGTCAGAGAGAAGATGGAAGGAGCTTTAAGGGTTTGTGGTCCCATGAGGAGAGCAACAATACCAACCAACCAGAGCTCCCCAGGGTCTGAACCACCAGCCTGGGAGCACATAGGGAGGGACCCAAGACTCCAGCTGTATATGTAGGGGAGGATGGCCTTGTCGGGCATAGGTGGGAGAGGAGATCCTTGGTCCCATGAAGGCTGAACACTGAGTGGGGGGCAATTTGAGGGTGGGGAGGTGGGAGTTGGGGGTAGGTGGGGGCATATCCTTATAGAAGCAGCAGGAGGAGGGGATGGGATGGGGGTTCCTGGGTGGGGGGGAATAAGGTAAGGGGATAAAATCTGAAATGTAAATATAACATCCAATTAAAAAAATATCCAAAACCAGAAAAAATAATAAAAGAAGCAGAGGGGGATGGAAGAGTCACTGTGAGCTGGATGTAAAAGTGCAAGGTTCAGCTTTTAGAGCTGGTCCAAAATCACACCATCAATAACGACAGCAGTGTTTGCCTCTGATCCTGTTCCTAGTTCCCACCCCTCTCTGTACCCAAGGCAAGCATTAAACATCTGTAAGCTTGTACAGGCTAGGATCTGATGAATCTGACTAGCAGACTTCTATCTGCTTTACTGAGATTTTTTTTGTCTTTCTGTCTGTTCAAGGGAGATATTACAGGGCTAACCTGTCAAAAGTCTGACGTGTGTTGGGTTAACTTCATTTGTAACAAGAATGTGTTCAGGATTTCCTCTGTCTACAGTTCTCTGTAGAGAGCTGTGGGTTGGGCTTCAGGGATAAACAAAAGGAGAAATAAAAAATATTCATTTGTGCCTATCTAAAATCTCCAGAGAGGATAAGAATTTCATACAAAATAGTTGACAGCTTGGGGCATCATGTAATTGAATGTCAACGTGGGAAGTATGTTACAGCAGAGTGATTCTCCAGTGAGGAGATGAAGGCAGAGCTGTATGGGAAGACAGGGAAGGTCTGCTGGTAAGACATGGAAACGGACAGATGAGGACAGCAAAGGCCTCCTCAACTTTTAGTATAGACATATGGATTCTGAAACTAAAATTTATCAGAAATACCTGGGAAATCTTGAGGAAAAGGAAATAACATTTAAACAATATGCTATAAGGAAAATGTTCTTTTGAGAAAAGGAGGGGGAAAGTTTGAAAGATAGCAGATCTTTCCCATCTTGTAAGATGCAGAGTGAAAAAGTTGATAAGCCAGACACCATGGAAAAGAAACCCGGTGTCACAGGCACCACTGAGAACGGTGACCCTAAGGTGGAAAAGCCTGAGAAGAGAAGCCTGGTCATGGTTAGGGAAACTGATAGGTACTACCCAGCTGCTTTGTGGTGCAGAAAGTTCCAGCATCAGAGGAAGTCCAAGACTGAAAAGTGGAAAAACAAAGTGAAGATTCTTGCCAGTGTCACAAAACTGTTCAGGGCTAACAAGAATGCTGGTGATCACAAAGCTAAGCCTTGCAGGCTGCACAGATATCATCCCACTGACGGCATGCATGAGTCTGCTGAACCACAACAAAAGCCCTTTGGCCAGTGTGTGAGACAGGCACACCATCAGCATCCTGGAATCATCTTTATGGAATACCAGGGGATCAAGACGTCAGTTTTCTTTATGGAGCTGTAGTGGCTTGTTACTTGTAATTGGACCTCCTCCCTCAATCAAATTCCTCTGTGTAGAACACATCAGAACCCTGTCATTGTCACCTCCATAAGAATTAATATCAGCCATGTAAAATTCCCAAACACACTGACGTTAATTCAAGATGCAGCAGTGGCAGCCTCAGACACCTGGAAGGTGGGAATCCTTACCACAGAAAGAGAAAGACGAGCTCACAGAACATCACAAGGTTGACATTCTCCTTGGCAAACTTGCCAAGGATCAAAGCTATTCCTCAGTTCCTGAGCTACAGGCAATCCGTTCCTTCCTGCTAACAAATGGAATTCACCCTGACAAATTAATGGTCTGAACTTCTTACCAAGAATCTAAGCAAATAACTGATTTATTACAAGAAGACAGCAGGGCCTTTCTTTACCCTACCATTCTAGTCTCTAACGGCTCTGACTACCCATGCACCAAACTCCAGGTTCATCCACAGCCCTTCCTAAGAGAGTAATGCTGAAGCAGGAACAAAACACTCTCCCTGATGTATGGCCAGGTCACAACACAATTAGTCTCTCCTCTTTCAGCATGGTGGGCTAGAGTCACGGGCTGGAAGGGCTTTGGAATGGAATAGAAGAGGTAGGTGTGAGGCTTGGAGGAATATCCCTCCACCATGAATCAGCAATAGTAACCATGCCAGGAATGGACTAAGACAAGAAACCTGGGCTCCTGAAGACTTGCATGGCATTTTTCTCAGGGTTTTTATTTTTTCCTATGGAGGAAACTTTTAAAAAATTTGTGATTTTCTTAAAAGTGGCTAATTTTTGTTCTAATAATCAAGAATCCCTTTTTATATAAAAGTCTTGGAAGTCACTATTCTCTGCTCCTGGTCAGGTGACTTGACTGAAGACGGTGTCCTCGGCCAGACAGTGGCTGGTCTGCTAGTGGAACATGGATCAGAAGGCACTGAAGCTGACTGGGATCAATAAGGAAAAAGCCTGTGATTGAGGTTATGACTGAGATTTCTCTATGTCCTCACAGAGGCCAGGAGTGGACAGTGAGCAGACAGTGTGGTCCAGCTCGATGCGCCCTGGCCCTGCCTGTCTTTGCAGGAGCCATCTCCGAGGCTCTCCACTGCTGAGCCACAGCCGTGCTAAATGTCATCTCCATGCATGGTGGGAATAGCACCTGTGCATCCTATCCTCAGGCAGGTAGCCCTCCCTGAAGACAGGTGGGTATAGTCCCACAGTTCCACAGACAGGCCTCTATTTCAGCATGTGTCATCTTCATGGGCCTGAAAGTCCAAACTTTCACGTTACTCATCTGCCCATCCTCACTAGCTAGCTCAGTCTGGTGTTTTAGTTCTATCTTTAGCTTTAGCTCACTGCCAGGTGAGCAAAGATAGACCAGTCAGCCCAATGGGGTACCAACCATGACCATGCCCCCCCTCCCAGAATACAATATGAAGCCATGTGACCTGTCATCTTTTTGCCTGCAGCTGAAGAGATCAGAGGCCAAAACCTGTCCTATCAGGACAGCCTCTCAGTGTGGGTAATCACTTTTCAGGTGTCCTGGCTTTAAAAAAAATGTCTGTTTAAAGCCCTCTTTAACCTTGGCAGCATGGTGACTCAGCTGAGGATGTTTCTCTGGTGATCTAAGCTACAGAGACAGGGGTCAGGTGGGGGCTTGCAGAGTAGAGGAGAGAGGCAGGGAAAGTAACAGTAGGAACACTCTAGGGCACTTTGGAGTCAGAAACAGAAGGACCACATGAGTGCTGAGGTTTGAGCAGCGTGGGTTACACAGTAAATTCCCCCTCTCTCATGTTTCTTCAGACAGACAGGAGCTTAATGCTACTAAGTATATGGGGATGCTGGGAGCTGCACACACTGCAGGTAAGAGCTGCTTCAGAATTGGAAATTCCTCAAAATTAAACAGAGAGGCACAGGATGGCCCAGCCATTGTGCTCCTATGTGTACATATAAGAGGACATGCTCACACAAAACTTGTATAGAGTTTTAACATTATTCATAAAGCCTTCAAACTAAATATCAGTCATGTGATAAACAGGAAGTAAATATCATCAGATATTTACTTATTAATGATAGAGCTAGATCCACATAATGAAATATTATTTAGTCATCAAAGGAGATGACAAGCTGACACACTGAAATACAGGTGAATATGAAAAATATTGCGCTAAGCGAAAGAAGCCAGGTATGGAAGATTACATATCAAATGATTCTATTTATATGAAATGTACAGCGTGGGCATATGCCTGAGGAGAGAAGGGAGGGAAGAATTGCTCCTAATGTATATGGGGTTTCTGGAACTCAGCTGTGGCAATGATTATATGAGCTTCTGAATGCACTAAACATCTCACTGTATTGTTAAAAAAAAGAAAAAAAAATCTAAAAAACACTTTATTTTTAGGAAAAAAACCCCAGAGTTCTGTTAGATGCTGAGAAGTTCAGCTTCCCTGTTATCAACTGCCTTTTCCCCTATAATTTTTGAAACAACAAAAAGTATCATTTGTATTCTTCTAACTAGATTGCCTATAGATGCACCACAACGTGCAATTGTGTGTTCTTATCTTCACCAAATCTGTCTCATTTTTATTCTTATGTTTGATGGTTTTTATATAAAATTGCCTTTCTATATTCAGTGTTTCTTCAGCTTGATCTCATCTTTGAAGCAGAGTATAATAATTCAGCATGACTCGTTGTACTGTGCAATTGTGAGGGCCACCATATTTCCTCTGTCACTCAAGGTCAGTTTGCTCTCCATACCAAGTTCACTTCAATGGTTATAGAGACTAGAAGCCAGAGCTGACTGGTTAAAAGCCTCTGGGGAGTTGGGCTGGGGTAGGGCAGGAAGCTTCAGTCAGAGGTTCCTCATCTGAGCTGAGGAATAGCCAGTAGATATTCTGACACCATTGACTCTGAGATGGAGACCATGCTATATGGGAACACAGTAACTACATACAGACATAGCTCAGCTGGGCGGAAGACAGAAGACAGAGAGCCAAGCTAGAAAAGCCACATTAACATAGACTTGAGTGTCATAGTTCTGAAATCTATCCAAGATTCCTAATGTTCATGCATGTTTGTGACCTCCCTTCCATACATTAGCTGTGCCTGGGGAGTGCTGGCAAGGTGAACGAAGGTGGTTCTTGTCTTCAGGGATATTGTAGGAGATCTCCCTGCAAGAGACTCCTTGAGATATTCAGGCTAATATAGGAGGTAGCCCTGCACAAAGACTCCTGGAGAAAACATGACTTGTGCCAGCTCCCAGAAGGCTATACAAATGAGGACTGAGCACAGTAGGGGATGACACTGAGGTGTTCAGCAGGAAGAGGTGGCACCAGACTAGAAAGGTGGGCTCCTTTCCAAAGCACCAACTAGAAAGAAGGGACACTGTTTTTAGTGGAAAAATTGTATGAGAATGGTAGTGAGGAAAAATTATCTGATGGATCTCGTGGGGGGTAAGAAAGTGCATCCACTCTGCCGAAGCCCAAGCTGGTGCAAAGGAACAAGGGAGCTGTGGTGTGGGAGGCAGGGGAGCCTGAACACACTGAAGACCATTAAAGTTCCTAAGAGATCCTTTAGAGATAAGAAGAATGGAATAGATTAGAAGGAAGGGAAGGCCAGGAGAGAGCAATCTAAAGAGGAAGCTGCTATAGTTTACAGCAGAGATGACGGACAAAGCTACAAAGCAAACTGTAAAGGATAAACTAACACGACCAAATTCTCTGCATTTCCACGTTCTTTATAAACAGACTCTGCTCCCAAGGAGTTCCGGCTACTGCTGTTGTCCACCCACGCAGGTGGAGCTGATACCGTAAGCACCTCATGTTGATGGTTCATTAATGACACCATGAGTGGAGGGCAGAGACACCCACACTGGCAACCTCAAAATCCACTTTCATTTGGATTTGAGCAGGGTTCTGTTCCTCTGCTACATTCTTTGTGCCGTTTCTCTAGCTGGTGTTGAAATGAACCTGCTATTTGAACTCACAGCTCGTCATGGCAGCCGAGAGGTTCCTAAAGCTCCCAACGATGCAAGGCTGCCTGCTCAATCCTCAGTACACAGCACAGTCACAATGTGGACAAATAGTTTTGAATACTGGCTCAGGGAGCAGGCCAAGTTTTGTTAAACTAAGCTAGAGGAACACGTGCTATGGTACTGAAGGGGTCTCCGCAGAAGACAGAATTAGCGTGTTCTCCTCTTTGGCCCCCAATAAACAGCTCTCACACTATGTGTAGAGGGATCTCATAAAAAGCAGGCAGATATACAGGGCACTACAAAGAGAGGTCTATTACACATTAACTTCCCATTCAAAACGAGGGCCCTTGCGTTACATGCTGGCTGTGAAAACTGATTTTTTTTTTTTTTAAAGAAAAATCAGCTTTTTTTCCTATTACGGCAAATCCTGCTACCTCAGTGTAACAAGCTTGTGAAATATGTACAGTTTGTTCCTTAGAGACCTAGCCTGGTCACTTGCACATCTGGGGACAAATGGAAATAGGTCTGAAAGCTGGAAAGTCACCAGCTTTTGGAGCCTGTCCTTGGTGGCTTCCCAACACAGTTCTGGGGACAGTGGCTTTTGCTTCCCTTACATGAAGGTGGCCAGAGCAAGGTGCTGAGAGGATGATTCGTGCTATGTGGCAGGCACCCCAAGTTTTCCTCAGTTCCTGAGTTACTGTTCCATCCCGTGAGCTGTACCTCCCAAGACATTCCAACTTCAAGAATATAGATATAGGTAGAAATTAGGTATGTCTAACCCACAGTCCTCAGGCCACATGCATCCCCAGAGACACGCATGTAGCCCAATGCATTTGTAGATGACTACATGTCACAGTGTCAAGGGCTGGCTACTCCGGGAAGCTGTCTACAATGTATGCATAGTTTAACATGAGTGTGCCCTTTCACCTCTTCTCAGCTCTGAGAAAACAAAGGAGACCCCAGAATCTGGATCATGATGATGAGATGTATTAGTAACCAATATCCTGTTTGGAGATATAATTTGGGGTTCCAAAGGAGACAATCCCACACATGCTTTCCTTGTGCCACTCAGACTACACAGTTCTGTGCACAGAGCCCACTCTTGTTTTCATATGTAAAGTTTCCCACAGAGAGAAGCACTAGGAGGACTAAGGGAGGGGGATGGGGCACTTCCTACCTTGGCAGGCACCCTGAATTCTCCGTACTCTTTCAGTAGCTCCTGAGTCTCCTCTGTGGTCTCTCCAGTGGAGGTATGTGTTGAGAGGTAATATTCTCCTGTTTCTTGGATCCAGTCTAGTGCCTGTGGGAGGAAACACCACCACTAGTCCCCAGAAGGCAGCTCTCAATGGGAAAACATGCCACATTGGGAGGAAGGCTTATGTTTGGGACCCAGAAAATGTGACAGGATGGTGGGTGTGTAGCTCTGAGGGAGTTTTGGTTTTGAGTTTTTTAACTTATGAAGGCTCTCCTTTGAGTTGAGACAGCTCACCCTAAAGCAGTAAACTGGGGCGATCATATATCAGGCTCAGTTTGCATTTATGTATAAACTGGGGTCTATCACAGGTCAGACCCAATGAGTAGAGTACCTGTGTATAAACTGGAGGTTATTATAGGTCAGACCCAGTGAATACCTGTGCAGCCCATCATATCTCCTGGTGTCAAACTCAGGATTGAATGCTAGGAAACCCAAATTATGAACAAGGGGAAACCTGTTCTCCCTTATCCTGTCACCTCTATCCCCCGACTTAACTCTGACTGCTAGTGTGGTTCTCTATATAGCCCTCAGCAGTGAGACAAAGCCAAGGGGAGTTCTGGACATACCTGCTTAGCGCTGCGCTCAAACACCACATATTGCTGACACTGGTCTAACCGCCTCTTCTTCAAGGTCCAGAAGTGCAGGACACGATTCTCCCTCTGCAAGAGCTCACTCAGGATGGCTGTGGGTAAAGCGGGTGAAGAGCATCATGGGAAGGCTCTAAGCAAAGTCCCAACTACTTCAGTTCCACTACCGGGGGACTGGAAAGCCTCCCTTTAGGACTAGTAAAGCACCAGAAGAAAGGGAAGGAAAGCTAGAGATAGATACAACTCCCCACAAGGGACCAGGAGTCGGGAGAGCTTGGTAACGACCTGTGTCTGAGGATTCCATGGACTTACTACAGTGTCCCCAGATTCTCATTACAGTGCTTATGGTAAGAGAGTTTGGAAAGAGAACTCCTGAGACAACAACTGTCATAGCTTGTCTGGAGCCTCGCAAGCATGGGAGCCTCAGCGAGGACTCCTAGGCATTCCTGAGGAGCTTCTGGAGGAGAGGCAGGATATGGGTGGCAGTGAGAAGGCTGGGAAGACATTAGGGTGGCCCACAGAATGAGCTACAGTCTCAGCCCTGCACAGGAGTTAAACATAGGGCACTTTGACAGCAGAGCCACCGTTAGAAGCTTCTGGGCACAGGGTGGGTGGAAGCTGGGTGGTAATGGGGGCTACGTGTTGTCTTAGGCCCAAACTCCGCACAGGTTTTGATCTGATCCTAAGAAAGGCTGAACGCTCTTCTTATGTCTCCCAAATGACACTATATTTGAGACTATATGGAAGGCATTTAGTATGACAAGGGAGCCGGTGTGTGTGTGTGTGTGTGTGTGTGCAGTGAGGTATCCAGTACATGTCATCTGTCTCCTCACTGCTCTTAACACTGTCTGGTGACCTTGATTGATTTCTTAAGTGTCTTAAGTGGTATGCTCTATACTTGAAGCAAGCAAATTTATTTTGTCTTATGTCTGCTTCTTGTTTCCTGCAAACTATTAAATATACAGTATTAAATGTGCGTGATTACATATACAGTAACGAGGACATAGAGAAACATGTTTCCTAAGCATTCATTATGTGTCGGGTACATTTTCATAATACTCATGACGCATGGATCGTGATGGCTCCCACTTTGTAGATGAAGAAGCTGAGGGAAGACCTGAAACTTGTGCAGACTCATTTAGATAAGGAGGAGTAGAGTTTGGAGTTAA
Source organism: Rhabdomys pumilio (assembly GCA_030674055.1). Classification (NCBI taxonomy): domain Eukaryota; kingdom Metazoa; phylum Chordata; class Mammalia; order Rodentia; family Muridae; genus Rhabdomys; species Rhabdomys pumilio. The sequence goes on from JANHMN010000011.1 coordinate 19,204,966, forward strand.
GCAGGATTCTTTGACCAGAGACCACATTCTTAGCTACTCTTGGTCTCCCAGGTCCCTGGGGAATGTAAAGTACACATTATGAAACTTTATTGATGCCACAGCCTGAAATTCATTGATATTACTTATTCTTTAGTTTCCCTCACTGCCCTGGGCCTGGAAGTTTGACTATAAGGATGGACTCCACCCATGTCCCTTTAAGTTTGATTGTAAGGATGGACTCTGTCCATGCCCCTTTAAGCTAAGGCACTCCATCGGCCCTGTGGCTCACTCACTGTCCATGTATTCAGCATGGAAGTTTCCCCTCCTTCCCAGAGTGGTCAAGTGTACTTTCTCATTCTCAGACTGACCTCTGACCTCTGGCTCAGCCAACTGACTTTCTCTGACAAAGATACTGTTAGCCGATATGACACAAACAGGAGCTCGAATTGTGTCTGTAGACTTGACCTGTCCCTCACTTCCCTGTTGCATCATGGCAAGAACTCTTGGGTAGCAACTGTCCTTTGGATTCGGAGCTCAGAATGAATAGACAAGAACCTTAGCTAACATCTGGAGTCAACATCCAACAGCTGCATTGCTGAGCTTAGTCACAGCAGCTGACGGAATGTTGATGGTTACAACATACCGTCACCTGGACAATAGATGCTCGGGGTGAGCAGCAGTGGCAGTTTTGGTTGTTGCTCGCAATCTGCTCCCATATTAAAACCCAAATGTAAGTGGCACTGGTTTTGGATCCAGGCAGCAGATGACAGACAGATAGACAGTCTCGCCTCCAGTGTCTGCATCTACCAGGCAAGGATCAAAGAAGCTTTTTTCCATGTGCTTGTGTCCTGTGGTCAGGCTCTCTGCACACTGCACCTTTAGGAAATCAACATAACCAATCCAAATCATGGGAAGCTCTGGAGAGTTTCAGGTGCCACTATTCGCCCTCCCCTCTACCTCCTCCCTCCCCCCCTGCCTCCACTGCCTGGGAGCTTGTACAGATGGAGCCCGCTTGTATCCAGCCCGCTCTGGGTGCCTGTCCCATACAGTGTGGGTGTGATTGTGGTCTCTCAGTGGTTGGCCTCGCCCAAGCTGCTATCTGCAGAAGTCGGAACATATGCTCTGACATGGAGTCAGCCACCCACAGGGCCTCACTCAAAGGCAAAATAACTCACGGGGAAGGAGCTCTGTTTGGTTCCTCTTCCTGTTTAATTCTTTCTAGTGATTTGGATCATCCCAACTCTTGAGTTATCTGAGCAGGGAAGGGATCTCCATCCAAAGCCGTCCTCACTCTGACCATGGCGTCCCTAAGCCTGGCTCACCCTCACTCCAAGTCAGTTCAGGTCTTCTCCCTGGCCTTAGTCGCCAGGGCTGTGATTTTCTAGCTGGACAAGAGCATATGTATAAAACTGGTTTCCTACACCAAGGCTAATTTCTGTATGGCAAGAGTGAACACTGAAGGAACAAAACGATAATTTAGGCCAGTGTGATCAGACAATAAGCAATTTTAAAGGATATATGCTGTTTTTCATATACTCACAGACTTTATAGAATTCAAAGAGATAATAAATATGACATAGAACAGTAGTTATATAAATTCTGTCTGCATACAGAATGCAGGTTCTGACTCTGTAGTTCTGAGTGAGTCCAAAATTCCATTTGTACTAGTGTCCAAGTGACACCAGTGTTGCGAACTGGACACCACCTTTTGAGCAGCAAATGTTTAGACAACCTTTCTATTAAGCAGTGTGGCCCAAGACTTAAATATAAATGAAAAAACAAAACAAAACAAAACAACCAAACCAAAAAACTCAACAACTTGGGGAAGTCTTTCAACATGCTAAGAAACTGTATCACCAGGGCTGGTTTCACTCCACAGGAGACTGTTTCTTCTTAAGAGAGATCACCTGAGAGCCTGATACACAGCCTGTTGCGATGAGAGGCGGGGCATGGCAACTGAAGTGAGCTGTGGCCCCGCAGGCCTCTTACTCACCTTTTACTTGCTGTTCAGGTCCCCTGGTGTGGCTGGCAACACTGGGCATGCTCACATTGTTCCTGTGGATGTACTTGAGGAACACCTCGGCATTCCGCCGTGCCAGAGTGCAGGCCTAAGAGAAATGGAGATGTGAGGCCCAGTTTCCAGTCCTCGTGTGGAATTCAAGAGGTGTGAAGAGCTGCCTTTTTGGAATGACTAAGGACTTGATGGTGATAGGGATACTGGAGGGATCCAGAGGGAGAGGAGTTCTGGAGGTCACTTCCAGTTCACGGGACACTAATTCCAATTTACAAGGCTCCTACTCTGAGCTCCTTTAGCCAAGCGTTTTTCTTTTCAGACAGAAATCAGAAAGCAGTCGATCTTTCACTAAGCTGATTGGGCATTGCTAATGTTCACACCCAGGCTGGCTTTCTTCTGTCACAAGAATGTCTCTTAGGTGACCACCGTTGAGAGCCCAGGGAAGAGAAACTCGCTTTAGCACAGCCCATCTAGCAAACACACTTGATAACCTAATTCTAAATCTAAGCTTAAGTTGCCAATGATTTTCAGATTTATTTGATTGCCAATCATGTTCCCCTTACCTAAATAACACTAACAAGTACTCTCTTACTGGGAAATATCAACCTCCATAAAAGAGTCAGAGACACTGAAGGCTCCATCAGCAGGGCTGGCAGAGAGGACAGGCCACGTTCTCCTGATGGTACACAGGGCCGGGGGCTGGGAAGAGCAGCAGGAAAGAAGCCCTTCAATCTAGAATCCAGATATGCTGACAGCATTTCTAATGTCTCTTAAACTCATATAATTTATGAATTTCTCTAAAAATCAGTTTTATCCATAGCTATGAAACTAGTAATATACTTGCTTCTTAATTTTAAATTAATAATTTAATAATATATTCAATTAATGAATAATAAACTAAATTATCTGTAGATCAAGTTAAATTTTAAAATCTTATATTTATCTTTTGATCATACAAATTATGTAATTACAATGATTGCTATATAATAAATATAAATTTAAATTATATGCTTTTATGATTACATAAAAAGTAGCAACAAAGCTGCATCTGGTTAAAGCCAGTTGATGGGCTCAGGAACTCACAGGCCAATGAACTGAAAGCCACTAGTGAACGTCCAAGACTACGGACTCTAGATGAATCAATAAATGATAAACAGAAAGCTGTATACCATCTGTTGGGCAGAGAATTCACACAGTTATGGGGAGTTTTTTCTCCACAACTCTAGGAATATATGAAAAAATGTCAGCCCAGATGCTTTTCTTTCTTCTTTCAAAGACTCATTTAATTTTATGAAGAAATAGTCTTTACTTTTCTCTCTGCGTGCATATGTGTGATGTATGTGTGGTGAACTATGCAGGTGTGTGGGGTATACATGTCCATACCTGCATGTGAGGAGGCCAGAGGAGGAGGTTGGGTGTCCTGTTCAACCACTGTCAACCTTGCCTCTTGAGACAGTATCTCTAAGAGAACCAGAGCTAGGCTGGCAGCCAGCAAGGCCCAGTGACCCTGCTTCTCTGTCCTCCATAGCACTGGGGATATGTAGTGCATAAGGCTGTGACTGGCTTTCTACGTGATGCTGGGAATTCGAACCCAGGTCCTGATGCTCACACAGCAGGTACTTTCCTGCCCCAAGCCATTCCCAGTCCCGAGAAATACTTTCTTTTTTTTTTTTGTTTGTTTGTTTTTTGTTTTTTGTTTTTTCGAGACAGGGTTTCTCTGTATAGTCTTGGCTGTCCTGGCACTCACTCTGTAGACCAGGCTAGCCTCGAACTCAGAAATCCACCTGCCTCTGCCTCCCAAGTGCTGGGATTAAAGGCGAGCGCCACCACCGCCCGGCTAGAAACACTTTCGTGACCCTACTTTAAACCTTTCCAATGCTCCTTCAATCATTTTCAATTTTGTTTTATAATAAACTTTTAAATTATTTTAAGCGCCGTATGGGAAAATTTCTACTTATCTGTGTTAGTTTAACCTGCTTATTCGTGGTTCTGACTGATACCTGTACCAACACCAGACAGTAGGAAGGAGGGTAGGTCTGTAAGGGGTAGCGGGGTCTTAAGAAAGAAACAGAAAGATTTGGTGGTCAAGAGGAGAAGAAGTCTAATAAAAAAGGCAGCTAAGTCACTGAAGTGTGACCTCAGTGGTCAGGGAACACAAATTCTCTTGGAGAAACCCCAGAGGAAGAACATGAAAGTTTTGGGGTGAGTAGAGCCTGAACTGGGAAGCCTGCTGCCAGGGGACTTTCAGAAGGACTTTCCTTGCTACTAAAAGCCCATATGGGCCAGGGCTGGTTTCCCTCCTTGAGACACTAGAGCCGTATCAGAAACCCCCAGGAAATGTGTTTCTGCTTTCATATAGAAGAATAAACATTGTGATATGTATTGTTAATTGAAATTGCTAGATTGATAAATTGCATCTAATTCATTACCCTAAAATTTGCAATAACTACTAACAAAAGGTTCATTTTAATAACTTCAGAAGTAGGCGTATACTATTCAGGCAAAAGAACATTTCAGGGCTAAGGTTGGGGTTATTGATCAATGATAGAGTGTTAGCCGAATAGGCACGAGGCCCTGTGTTCAAACCCTAGCACTATAAAAGAAAACAAATTATTTTTTATAAACTGAATATAAGTGAGTAAAAGCATGTGGCCATAACCACGTGATCTTGAAGTATCCTAACACTGCAGTGGCAATAATAATGTATCCAAAAGTGTATGGCTTTACACATAACCCAGGAGCTGTGTCTTCAGGCAGGCAAAGGGAAGCATTGATGAAGGTGCGGGAGAGGAGAGGGCAAGGCTGAGTCTGAGACCTGTGTGCTATTGCATACTAACCTTCAGGAAGGCTTCCTTCTGCTCCAGATGCTTGCTGAGGAGTGGAATAACATGGTCCATCTCTGCCGCCGGCCCCAGCTTGTCTCTCCCGCCACACCAGTCCTCGTCTCTCCGGTACTCTTGCTCTAAGCTCTCCAGAACACTGCACACCTGGGGAATCATGGAAACAGAGGCTCGTTAAATGACCTGCTCAGGGGGTACTCTCTGCAGATTTCTGCAGCAGAACTTTACACACTGCAGTGACGTCCAGCCTGGAGATTTAGAGCAGCCATCACTCCCAGGATATTCTGAACAGATATTTTGAGAACCTTGTGATTGGAGCTTAGACTGTGACTGGAGGTGCAGCTTGTGGAATTGTCTCTTTACAGCTGATGGCTAAAGGCCGAAGCTATAGGGGTTGATAATATCACTCATGAATATGATGAAAAGTAAGAGAAGAAGAAATAGGCTGGAATTTGGGGGCTTCAAAGTGATATATAGAGAGAGACACATAGAGACACATAGAGACACACAAAGTGATATATATCTCTCACATAATACACATATGTAACATATATCATATATGTGCATAATGTATATGGTATATATCACATATATACATACATATATGAAATATAGCTCATGCATATCTGCATGTATGTATGTATATATTATGTTATATAGCTATATTGTTATAACTTCATGATAACTATGAATTATGTAGACCAGGCATGGAGAAGATACTTGATGGCTTGCCTCAGCATCTGTACTTGTCTGTCAGTCAGGAGCCTCAAGCAATGGTGAAGTGGAAAGCTGCCTCCCTTGTGTGATTTATGGGCCATAAACGAAAGTCATCTTTCAATTCCCCTGGGGATAGATGTTCAAAGTCCTGCCATAAGGCAATGACATCTTTAGCATCCATCTTTATTATAAAATTGCATTTCTTTCTGAGGAAAAATACATTCGAGATAACTTCAAAGACATATTTTTTTAAGTTATAAATATTCAGAGAGACCATGCCAAGGGACCTTATAAATGACCTCAGAAGAAAACAGAGCATCAGAGAGAGTTCACAGGGAGAATTATGTTGAGTGTTGCAATGGGAGTCTCACAACAGCCTGGTATCAGTGCATGGAGGGTACAGAAAATGGAAACTCAGCAGACACTTGCCTAGGAAGTATAAGAAGAGAGCTTCCATCCCTAGCGTGGCAAAACCAACCAACCAACCAACTAACCAGCCAGCCAGCCAGCCAACCAACCAACCAACCAACCAACTAACCAACCAACTAACCAACCAACCAACCAGAGAGCAGAACCCCGAAATTCTACACTTCCCTTCAACAGCTTTGGATACTTGTTGGGCACAGAGATGGGAGAATAGCTGTAACCATCTTGGCTTTCTCTGAAACAGTCATTCTTCTTAGTAAAGATTATGTCTGTTTGTTTTTGAGACACAGTCTTATCAAGCCCAGGCTGGCCTTGAAATTGCTATGTAGCTAAAAGTGACCTTGAAATTCTGGTCAAGGGCTTTATGCATGCTGGGCAAACATTCTACCAACTGAGCTACATCCTTGCCTAAGGATGTGGTTTTAGGACAGGATGTTTACTGAGTTATGAACTCAGCTGAACAGTGACTCAGGAAGAATCCCCTCCTCATGCTTTCCATGTCATGAGAAGTCTGTCCCCAATCAAAAGATCATTTGTCTAGCCCCACTTTCTTACTTTTAATGCAAGACACAAAGCATGCATGCAAACTTATGTCTTCAGATAAAATAGATAACAAAGCATGCAGAAATGTCAAGACTAAGACACTTGAGACCTGTTCCACACTAGGACAGAGTCAAAGACTTGAAGAGGTCTTGTACAGTAGGTCTGGGTTCTTCCGACTCTGAATGTATTTTAAGTAGCCGCTGATCAGGGAGCATGAGAGACACATGAACAAGCTCGATGCAAGTTTGGAGTCTAGATATACCAAGTTCAGGAAAATCAGCTGGATCCTAGGTACTTAACCAGAAAACAAATGCTGATTTATATTATCAAGTGTGGGGGTAGTTGTTACACAGCACTATTCTGACAGTGGCTGACTGATATATTGCTTATTCAACACACCCAATTTCTACTTCAACACCTCCATACTGATCTGATGAGTTTGAGAAATTTATGAAAAAGAAAATCACACGATTCCTTGCTATAAAGGAAAAAAAAAAAAAAAAAAAAAGAAAAGGTAAGAAAGCCAATGGTAGTGTTTCCATAAGTCATTCTTTTATTCTTACAGGTTAGTGCCAATAGGCCTGGCTTTTGATGCTGTACTGTAATTTGAGGCAGAAAACAGCCTCTTTCATCTTCCACTCATGTTCATAGACTTCCCTCTCACCTGCTCAGAGGTCTTGTAAAAGGCCACAGAGGCATTGACGAGTTTCAGCCGGTCTTCCATCTTTAGCATGAGTTGTTGCCAGTGGAGGGCCACCTTCTCAGCACATTCTCGGATGGCGTCAGCATCATAGTGGCCAGCCTGGAGCAGTGCCTCCGCCTTCTGCTGTACCTGCAGGGCGCTCTGGTGCGTCTTCTGCAAGGAAGTGGCATGAAAGAGGGACTGGGCACGAGGGGAGGAGAGAGAGGTCCATGGAGCAGCCCAGGTGTGATATGGGAGGGGTGGAGTGAGGTGTGGTTGGAAAGATGCAGAGAAGTTAAAGAACTTTAAATGACTGATCCATTTGTCACGGTGATTAATACATTACTGTCTTTAAGGCACATTTACACAAAGGAAATCATACATGTCATTCATCTCTCAGGACCCTAGCTCCTGACCCCATTCTCAGCCTTCTACTCCCATTATCCTAGATTTTAAGGCTATTTCAGTTCACGTAGTAGAGAAACAGAAGTTGTGTAGAAACCTTGTCAATGATTGACCCCTTAGTCTCTTTCTCAAATTTAATCATAAAATTTCTCATCGCTGAACTTTCAATGATTACCGACACAGCATCTTACAGATTAAATAAGCACGTTCCCCCCAGACACGTGTAACACACATCTCAGCTAGCAATGCATATCTGAACCATTAATGATCAGTTGAAAAGGATTCCGGTAGAATGGGGAAACTTGGTAGGTAACTAGACCAGAAGAATGAACTCTCCTGACCTCACCCTAACCCACCAGTTAACTCCACCAAAGCAGCAGACCTGCAGGCAAGCATGAACTCAAAGCGGGAGTCTTTCGTTATTTGCAATGGATTTTTAGAAGACAGGCACTTGCTTTATGGTTTCTGATTAGGGCTAACTTTGAGAACAAAGACCTTAACTTCAAGAGGCTGGGGACTAAGTAGCAGGGATAAAACAGCCAAATGAGGTTCAGGCTTTGTAAGACAAACACAGATGTGATGATCCCTCTGTTGGATGGTTTTATGTCTGCTTGACACAAGCTAGAGTCATCTGAGAGGAGAGAACCTCAATTAAGAAAATGACAAGCCTGTAGGGCATTTTCTTAATTAGTGATTGATGGGGGAGGCTATCCCTGGGCTGGTGGTCCTGGCTGAGCAGGCCATGGGAAGCAAGTCAGTAGGCAGCATCCTTCTGTGGTCTCTGTCAGCTCCTATCTCCAGGTTCCTATCCTGTAGAAGTTCCTGTCTGGATTTTCTTCAGTGATGGACAGCTCCTCTCCAACTTGCTTTGCTCAAGAGATGTTCTAACCCAGCAGTAGCAACCCTACCAAAACAATCTCCATGGGGCATCAGAGTGCTACTGACTCGGGAAAGCTACCAGCACCGTGCCCTGGGCTGCTGGATCCTTCCAGCTAATAGTGGTGAACAAGGGTGGCTAGAAGACAGTGACACTCTAGAATTCTTTTCTACCTGGCTTGGGCAGCAGGGCTCAGACCACTTTTATAGCACTCCTTGGGTCTGAGGGCAACTCTCTCATTTTCCCCTAAGCTTCTCCTTGATCTCACCACATACATCTGCCTTTTCCCCATCATTAGATTTCATCCTGCACTTCCTACTTACTCAGCTCTGTCTACCTGGCTTCCATGTGCTCTCCCCATCCCGAACCTGCAGCAGCTCCACGACTCCACCAGCATCCCTGGCCCTTTGGAGATTTTACCCCGACAGCCTCAGTTCTAATGACTGTCAGTGCTGGGCTCCTTGCCGCTAGATAAAGCTAGAAAAAGTAAATGAAAGGGCAGAACAATCCCTCCGAAGTGCTGACTTTCTTTGTATAACTGCCACTGTTCCCTAAATGAAGACGTGCCAAGGTTAGCCTTGCTAACTGCTCACATCTTCAGAGCAGATCTTATCTGCTCCCATGGCTTCTATGATTTTCTCTTCGAAGAAGGCTCTTCTTAGTGTCGGATCCTCTTCTGGAGTCGTCTTCTGATGCAAGGGAGCCTACTTCTCACCCTTCTGAGGAGGTGCTGCCATCTGTGGCAGGGCAGATGCCAAATCCTCAATAGAAGCTAAACCCATTTCTTTAAAATGGTTCCTCAAACTCACTGGCCACTTATGTTGGTGGCCTCCTCCTACCCATTTCCCCTGCCACCAAGAATTAGTGACAATCTTGACCTCATCCCTGACTGTTGCTTCCCACCCCTCCAGCCCAGCTGGGTCCTCCCAACTTCGTCTATGCATGTTTATATAGCAGAAACAGCCAGTTTTCTTTCCTTCCAGTTGTTTCACAGATCCGTCCTGTGCATTGTCTTTTCCTTTTCTTTTCATGTGGCACGCTAGAATTTGTCTTGGGGTTCTGAACATGCCAAGCACACAATTCCACCACTGAGCCCCATCTCCAGTGCCTCTCGCATGGTTCCAGTGGTTCTGCTTAATTTGATGGATTAGGAGGTGCCCCTGTTACTCTTTTCATCCCTAAGGCTTCCATCTTATGAGCACCACTTCTTTCTCTCGGTTTAAAAGTCTTCAGCTCCTCTCTCATTGCTTCAAAACTAGGTCCAAATTGACTGTCACAAAAGCCCTTCACGACATGGTCTGTCTTCACAATACCAACTACACTTTCTCCCTAAACCTCCAAAAGCAAGCCACAAACTTTCCTGCCTTGCCCATCTTTCTTCCGGTCCTTGGTAGATGCTATAAGCCCCTGTCAAAGATCCCTTCTGTCCTTTGAAACTTGCCTCAAACCTGCCCTCCTTCAGTGAACCTTTTCAGATGACCTGAAACTCAGGGCAAACCCCCTTTCTCTGAATTCAGTTGTTACTTAGCTAACTCTTGGAGGGTTCCTGTTGCTTAGAAGGAAAAACTGTCACAGTGGGGGCAGAGGTTTGTGTGTGTGTGTGGTCAATCAAATGACTGTCACTTCTCCAAGGGTG
>JANHMN010000011.1:19215094-19230751 GCA_030674055.1 Rhabdomys pumilio
TGTGTGTGTGTGTGTGTGGTCAATCAAATGACTGTCACTTCTCCAAGAGTGTGTGTGTGTGTGTGTGTGTGTGTGTGTGTGTGTGTTCTGTGCTGGGCCTTATGATTATACATTGATTGTTCAGGTTCCCACAGCCCTTCTATGAGGTGGATTTTATTTCCAGCTCAGAGATTAAGACATCAAGACACAGCAGGCTAAACAGCACAGCTCAAAACCTACATAAAAATAAGTGGTAAAACCAGACTCCTGTCTGACCTATTCCCAAACTTACATTCTTTTATGGCACATGACTTTTCCTCTAGGATTGGAATAAAATCTACGGCATCTCTCATTTGTGAAAAGGTTCTCCAGATGAATGTTAGTGATTATGACAATTATGTCTTCTGCCCTTAACATGGAATAACTGCCAGTGCAAACCTGTTTTAATGTTTTATCTTCAGAGAATGCAGAGTAATCTCCAGTTCTGCGTAATTTGTGTAATGTAATAAACTCGGCTCCTTACTCTGAAGCTCATTATTCTATAGCAGTCTTGAGTGAGACTTTCTTCTTTAATTTCCTGAATGATAAATTCGCATCCGTGTGGCCTAATCTTAGCGTTGCTAAGCTTAAGTCATTATTTTGTGCCCATTTTCACTCCTTATCATTTAATCCTATTGGGCATTAGAGTTTTAAGATTCGGGTTATCAAGGACATTAATATTTAGTAGGTGTAAGTACAAGAAAATTGAACCAAATCAATTGAATTTATTATCCAGTTTTAACCACTTTTCTGGTATAATATTTATACTCAAATGCATGGGAGGATTTCAAATAAAAATGGATTTTAAAGTTGAGCTTCTCTGGCTGAAGGTCGCAGTTTCTGAGGGCACAACAGCGCCTCCAGAACACTAACAAATGAGATTCCGTTTCGTTTAATAAACTACACTGCGTTGAGGCACTGTTTGGTTCTCCGTGAAGTGTTCTGGGGACGTTTTCCTAAAAACAAGACTTATCAGGGACAAATTCTGATCTTTCCAGGGAAAGCTCCAAAGCAAGGCTTAGACTGATCCTGGCTTGGCCAGGGTCATTCCAGTGTATGACTGCTTTTCTAGATTACTTATCAATAACCTCTCTTTTCCTTTTGTTTTGATTGAGATAGGGTCTGTCTACATAGCCCAGGCTGACTTTGTAATCCTCCCGCTTCAGCCCCCAGGAGTTCTGGGATTATATATTTGGCATCCCCTTTACTCTTAAAACGTCTGTTTACACAACAAATTTCATTGTTTCACCAAACGCTATCTTCCCTGTGGAACCCTTGAGTTTGCTTCCTTAGGTAATAAGAAGGCAAATTATACCCCCATCCCACCCCCAGCAATCAGCAAAAGACCTGCAGTAATGCTGGCACACAGGGAAAGCCAAACTAGGCTGCTTAGCCTTCCTTTAAAATCACTTGCATCCAGCCAGATATAGTGTGGTACGCGTTGTAGTCCATCACTCAGGGGGTCGAACACTAGGGCAGCGATGAGTTTGAGTCTTGCTTGGGCTAAATAGTTAAGTTCTAGCTCAACCTGGTCTACACAGTGAGACTCTGTTTCAAAGAAACATCGCTTGCATCTTCTCTGGCATGTTCTTCTGATGCAGAGCCCAGTTTAAACTTAGTGCAGACAACCACAGGTTGTCTGGAGGAGCATATGAGCAGTTCTGGCTGTGCTCCTTGTTCATTTAGTTACACCACAACCTAACAACCTTCCATCACCAAGATGTTCTAGTAATTCTATATGCTCTGCTATCCCAGAGATTACAGACACCCTAGAGTCACCTATAGTTTAGCATCAATTATTTACTAAAGCAATACCCCCACAAAACCCCCAGGAGGGATTAGGAAACATTTATCCCTAGCCAGGCTCTACTATGTAACAATGAGCAACATCTCCCCAAATTAACACCTGGGGCATACACAGCCACACAGAGTTTAGTCTTTCAATACTCTGTGGAAACATTTACCCACCCATTATCAAAGTTCATTGGGGTTCTCTAGTATGCTGTGAGGCTTGGTCTGACTTATTAGACATTTGGTTAAGAGACTGGAAGTGTAATCACCCAATCCAAGTATTCTTATCCAAGGAGAAAGATGACCAAGAGTTATCTTTGCCTAAATCCCCCATAGCTTCACGTAATGCTCCAGTCTGTTGACAAACCCTCACGGCTGCCTAAGCCTATACAGCAGTGGTTCTCAACCTTGCCAATGCTGTGACCATTTAATACAGTTCCTAGGTTGTGCTGGCTTCCCAACCATACTATTATTTCATTGCTGCATTATAACTGTAATTTCGCTACTTTTATGAGATATAGTGTAAATATCTGATTTGCAGGATATCTGCTATGCAACCCCTGTGAAAGGGTCACTCAAGCCCAAAGGGGTCATGACCCATAGGTTGAGAACCACTGCTATAGACACTTGACCAGTAAGTACCTGGTTATAACCCTAATCTAGGTGTCTCCTGAAGAACTCTTACCATTATCAATTTGGGATTGCCAATAAGCTGTAATGGAGACCTAAAACTCCTTGCTTCGGGTAGTTCTTCTACAGCAAGCAGATTGCTCATACTACATGTGAATACACTGCTTGCTTTTCAATCTCAAATCCCAGATGGTACCTACAGACTACTAATACTTCCTGAGAAGATATCAAGCAGTTTATAGAAACATGTCAGTCATCTTAACGCCAGTTTTAGATGCATGAAAGATGGCTTCTGGAAAATTAAACGGCTGAATTCAGTTAATATCAGTTTACAAAAGGCTATCAATCAGTTGGACTGCCACATTAAAAGACATTTATGAGCATAGATAATTAAAATTCAATATTTTTCTGCCACTGTTATGTAAAAATTTTTTGCTAGTGGTAATTTTAAAAAAGAAAATAGCCCCCTTGTAGTTCCTACACACCCAGAAGTAGGCAAAGTTTTCCACTGAACCACATGTACCAAGGATCTGAGGTTTTTGTCCTTTGCCTTTTCCCCGCTGGTGCTGAACCTATTATGTTTTTAATATAGTTTTTGTGGGCCATTTCTATTCTTTCTCAGACACCACTGAGAAGCAATCTGCTAAAGTCTCTCTGGGAGGAGAAGGTCCTAGCAGGAAGATAATTGAAGGTATTATTTAAAGCAAGGCAGCATTACTTTATCCAAAGTGAAACTTTCTTTTAAAATGTGATTTTTTTTTTGTTTTAAACCTTAGTAAAAAGTTTACCAATGTCCCAGCTGGTAAACTTCTACTTGCAGTTTATTCTTCAAATATGGCTTCTGCTAGTATAACTGAACAGCCACTTGGAGCATGCAAACTATACAATACAGTTTATTGCAAGCCTTGTGGTCCTTGTTAAAAGTCAGAATTCTAACCTAGAATCCAAGTTTTATAAGTATTATTCCAATTTACTACTGACCTGAGCAACGGTTTATCTTCATTTTCGAGTAGTTTTCAACCAGAAGCCTTGTCACTTTCTACCTTTGTATTTCTCACTGGTATATAGTTTGTGAGTAAAAATGGGTAAAAATCTAACTGCACTAGGGCCTTAAAGCCTGAGGGGGCAGCAAATATTCTCATCTGAATACATGGCTCCTAATATCTTGGGACAGAATGAAACCTGCATTCTGCATACCCCAGTGTGAAGGAGGCTTCTACACTATGTTACTAGAAAGCACAAGAGCTCTACCACCTGGGGCAACAGTGGTGTTTCAGACAGTCATCCTACCCGAGGCCCAGAGTCAAAGAGGTGAACAGAGACAGTGTATCCAGATTTGGGGGTTACCTCGATGGCTAGCTGGAACTGTTCGTGCTCCCGCTGTAGCTGCTCTGCCTCAGACAAAGAGCTGGCGTTGACCAGGCTGGCGTTGAGCATTGACTCTCCATTGCGGATCCATCCCAGAACCTAGGGAGTTGGGGCAAGCACTCAGGTGAATAGCTCTCCACAGTTTCTCCAGAGCTGTTGCTTTCCCTATGGCTACGTCAATCAAAGGACTATCTTCTCTTCTCTGTTAGAGAGAGGACAGCAAGGATCCTGAAGTGCTATCTTTCCAGTTTCCCTGTATCTGCCGTCATAAGGTATGTACTCCCTGAACCAGCTTGTCCTCACATCATTTCCTCCCCGTATCCCTCTGCTGTCCCAAGGTTCCCACTAAGTTAATTAACATGACTGCATCTGGGTGTATTTTATGCATGTCTAAACTTCTTTCTCAAACACAGAATGAAATAGAGAAATTCCAATTGTTGGTATCTTTTTCTTTCAGTGTTTTTATTATTTGTGTATTTATGTTTTATTTATTTGCTGAGAATTTCATACAGTGTATTTGGATCATATCCTTTCCCTCTTCCCTAACTCTTTCTTTTTGTTTTTTTAAAGGCCCAGTTCAAATAAGAACCTCCTGAATTTGTCACTCTTCTTGTTAAAAATAATCTTTTCCTCCTGCAGTATGGCCACTGTATTTTGTATGGGTCACTTTAGCGTGACTTACCACCGAACAACTTTTTGGTTATTTCAACCTATATTTTACCTCTCTCATAAAAATGTGAACTCCCTAAAGTCTAGGGCAAACTTCTAGTCAAACTTTAATCTCCCATACTCACTTAATGGCTCTTGCATAGTAATGTTTTGAAAGTAATGAAGATTACCCAAGTCATGCTCTGGGGACCTATATCTTACACAGCAGCCCAGAGTATACAAGCTTGCGTAAGCAAACAACTCAAAGGAAGGATGGAAAGCAAGCAGAATTCAAAGGACATCATTACCAAAAGGAAAAGTAAAATCTAATGAACTTAAATTACCCAGTGGCCTGAATACAACTTTGAAGGTTCCTGATAAGTACTGGGAGAAATGAAATCTAAAATGGGAAACATCAGGAGAAAGGGGAGCAGGAATGCCCAGAGATCAGTGGTTCTCATGTCCACGAGACATGGCTCAGTAGCAAAATTACGGTTAGGAAGTGGCAACAAAAATAAATGTATGGTTGGGGGGGTCCCTTAGTCCATTGGAAATATATTTTCTTATGGTCACGACCCACAGGTTGAGAACTGCTGGTCTAGGGCAGTCAAGAAAATAGAGATATTGTAATTATCAGGCTAACAGACTTGGCACAAATAATCCAAAGGGAAGACCTAGACTCTGAAGACTTACCTGGTGTGTGGCCACTAGAACAAGGCAACTATCTCCTTTTTTAGGGAGCCTGAGACTCTTGCTTGGTGAAGAAAAAGAATTCTGAGATTTCAAAAATCAATGAATACCATCTGTATGTCACTCCTTGTAAAGGAGAAGACACTGCAATCTATTTCTGATTGGTTCATAGCTTTTTATGTCTTGTGTTGAACAAATGGAAACTTTGTTCTTCTGGTCTCCAGCCCCAGAACTCTCATAGGCACCCTGCAGATTTCATTCCTAAGCAGAAGCTGACTGATGCCTTATTGTACATAGATAACACAAGGAATAAATCCTGCCGGAGCTGGGTGATTTGGATTGAGATGTTAATTCGTGGCCAATCTGGCAGATTGTGGATGAGATGCCAATCTGTATAGTAATTAGCTGTAGGAAATAACTGTTCAGCTTGTATGTGTAAAACCCTTGTTGTCCCTGGTGGACTGTGGCTGGCTGGCTCGAGGTGCTAATGACTTTGAAAAGCTGCCTGTTGATCTGGGAACATTCACAGACTGCAAGGCCAAATTCTTTGCCTCTTTGGAAAAACAGAGCTCACAGTGTATATTTTTAACTACGTCCCTCTATCATGTTTTGCTGTTTCCTGCATGCTTTGGAGACTCATTTGTGGGTGTCATCAAAATACCTTCTGCATGAGCGTTACCAGTTAATGTTAGTCTACTCCTCAAGAGTCTTGCTAGAATATTTTCCTCTAGTTTAGCCATGTCAGTTGTAGCTATAGTGGTGGGAATACCCACTTCCCAGCATCCCCACTGAGTGATGTCAGGCACTTGCATATATACTTCTTTCAGTAAATCACTGGATACTCTTGTTTAGCTGTATCTCCAAAATGCTGTGTATGAAGGCATTCTAGAACTTTAGAGTCCTAACCATCTGACTTTAGGAATACAGAGATGCATGGACGTTTATTGCATGGCTTTAAGCCAGGGTGGAACTGAGCACTGTGAGTCAATTCTTGAAGCAAAACGGGCATAATGGATAGAAGAATAACATCTGAAGTCAGAGAGCCTGACCTTGTTCCTTCCTTGGCAAAATCGATAACTTCCCTGAACCTCAGTGGTCTCCTTCCTCCATGTCTGGATAACCCCTTCCCTCTTTTTGGCATCACGGGGCTGAGGCAATGTCCCAGGAAATGCTAAGCTGGATGATAATGACTGTGCTGCTAGTTTTGATTTTCAGCTTGGAGCTAAGATGGGCATTGCTGTGATTCTTCAGTTACAATTCTCCCAGCATAGAAAAAAGCCATTTAACTTTATTCAGTTATTTAAATGAACACCATTTCCATGTCGCACCCATCTCCGGGTTGCTATCATTCTTTGTCCTCAGATCACTGAGAGTCCTGTTGGCATAACTGTCTATTAGGAGGTTCTTTCAATTCTTCTGGTTCATCAAATGTGTTAGTTATTATCCCTTGAGCATCCAAGTGTGCTAGGTAGTGGGAGAAATACTGTAACTAAAATGAGAAAATATTGGTTCTATTAATATCAAACTGTGGCTTTAGAAACAACTAATCAAAGGTCAGCTTTCTCACCTGTAAAATGTGTCTACTTTCCTTCACTGAACAAAAGAGTCAGAATAAAAATAAAATCCTTAACGTAAAAGCACTTTTCAAATCATAATAGTCTCACTTCGCTCTAATCAACGGCAGTAACAATGTACCTAATGGGTTAGCATTATGGTTTAAATGTAAAATGTCTTCCATAGGCTCATGTGTATGAACACAGTCCCAAGATGGTTCTTGCTACACTCTTTGGGAGGAAGTGGGTTACTGGGCAGGCCTCAATGCTTTAAACAGTTAGTTCATTTTCAGCTCCTGAGTGCGGACCTCCTGACAAGCATGCCTTTTCTGCCTGCTCTCACGGCTTCCCCACCATGATACACTGTATCACTGTGTATGCCAAAAGAAACCCTTCTCTTGCAAGTTGCTTTTGTCAAGGTATTTTATCATAGCAAGGACAAAGTGACTAGGACTTTGATGGAGACAGATAGCTTTAAAGGTCATTTCCTGCTCTAACACTTCACACCCTGATAACATCCCAAGACTGTCCCTCGAACCATGGAGAACCATGTGTATTCAGAAAGAAACTGAATATGTAGAAACCAGAGATTGGAAGAATATTACTGTTTGGGGACCAAACCACTAGGCCAAGAATTCAGCTTAGACTGCTTTTGTTTAGCAGGAGAGCGAAAAATACAGACCTTTTATTTCCTCAGGTCAAAGAGGCTCATGTAAGCCCACACCAGGAATAGACAATGGCTACCCACAGATGATGATGCCCTGAAGCTGGGCAGCCTGGATCCAGTTCTCTTGGAGGTTGGGGAAATAGCTTGCGGAAGACTGTTCTTCGATCATACCCACCATAAAGCCAAGAAGTCGTTCTCAAGTCAACTGACTCAGGATTGTTAGTGTAGATGACCTCTCTCGAGGCCTGGTCACTTCTGTGACTCCAACCACAAAATAAATTCTTGGCTCCCTAGATGTCTATCTTCAGAATTCCTTAGTTCTGGAAGTGCATGAGAGTGTATGTGTTCATCATTTATGGCTTTATAGGCTGTGTCCATACCCTATTATGTCCTCTTAATTATCTCCACTTGAAAACAATGTCCTTTTGTTTCTCTTGTTTGGACCTATGCCAACTCCTTTCTGACTCTGACACACACTCACCAAAACTGAACCCAGTAATCATTACAGAAGAATAAGGGCAGGCTAATATTTTTTCTTTGTTTTAAGTGATTATAAGCAAATTCTGGCCAAATTTGGCCCACAGAAGCAATCCAATTATTTTAAAAATACAAGGTCTCTCAATTTATATTCAATATGTACATACGGAATACATATGGGCATGCATTCTGTTTTATGCCATTACATCATCCCCAACCACCACCTGAATTTATCTGATAGATGTGAGGTCATCTTTACCTCAAGTAGTAATGTTCCTGGAAGCAGCCAGAGAATTCTGTGGGGCCTGGAGAGTAATCTGAGTGGCATTCTGGTGACCTGGGACCTGCACTGTGTGCTGTAATCAGTGCAGTGGTTTCCCTTTCAGGGTCTGGCTTTCTCTAGAGATATGTGTCCTGCCTGTCTTAGATACAGCCGATCACTGAACAAGAAATCTGTGGCATTCATCAGTCTGTGACATTTCATTTGTTTGGGATAGTTGAAGATAAATTTCAGCCAAATGTCTATAAATTCTTCATTCTTTAAAGCTTAACTTTAATATAATTTCCAGATAACTACCTTTAGGATTATGAGGGCCACATACAGTCGAATGTAAACCACTAATATATGGTCTCAAGAACAGAGCTGTATCACAACAGTATCGATTTCTCTGATTTTAGCTTCATTAATGGCACTTTAAGGTGTCTTCTCTCTCTCTCTCTCTCTCTCTCTCTCTCTTTCTCTCTCTCTCTCTCTCACTCTCTCTCTCTCCCTTCTGCCTTCCCACTCTCCCTCTCTTTCTCTTTGAGAATATCCTCTCTCAATCCCACATCTAAACTTAGCTTCACTGATCAATACTGACATCTAAATTAACTCCCTTTTCCAAGTGTCAACAGCTTAGAAATCAATATTTCTTGCTCCACCAATTTCCATCAGACACAAATGCTTCCTTTGAAAGTGGATCAGATGAATCCTTGATGAAGGAGCCTCTACTGACAAGGAAAACAAGTCTGACTAACGAGGCATGGTGGCTTAACCAAGCAGCAGTTCCTACTGCCGTGGAGGACCACTGGCCTCTGCAAAGGCCTCTGTGGGTTTCTCAAGTGTCAGGTGAGCACTCGTTCTTTCTTGTTTGTTTGTTTTTCTGGACACAGGCTTTCTCTGTGTAGCCCTAGCTGTCCTGGAACTCACTCTGTAGACCAGACTGGCTTTGAACTCAGAGATCCACTTGCCTCTGTCTCTCGAGAGCATTCATCCTTATATAGATTTTTAACTATAATTCCCCTGTGGGTTATCCATGCCTTGCTGCTGAATAGGCACCTGCAGAAGGAAATGACATCCTCCAATTCATGAAATTATAAATGGGAATGCATTTAGATATAGCCCATTGATGCTGGAGCAAAACATAAAGCAAAAAGCAAAGCAATAGTATAGGTTTTTCTTCAAAGTCCAACAGGGATGTTCTGTTTCCTACTTTGTTTGAAAGTCCAGTCCTACCACCCACTAATCATGAAAATGATTAGGCGTGGGCACACAGGTAGACTTTGACGTTCGGAAGTCCTGCTGACCTCAGGCAGGTACCATTCTCTGTGGAGCCAAGGCTACCTCTGCCCATCTTCTCAGATATGGTGAGGCCATGGAAGCCTGACTGTGTTCTGTTGCTGATTCTCTCTATGGCTTCTGCATGCACAGGGGGGTTGTGGGTGCCTGCAGAAGAAGACCCTGGATTTTGGAGATGCAAGTTTCAGCTGACAATACAAAAGGCCCCTGTTGCTTCCAGATCCTATGGTACCCCAGTTTTCTTACTTGTAGGCAATACTTCACCCAGTGGCTTGCGTGTTCTCATGAAGTAAGATTGTTCTTTTCTTCCCATATGAAAATAATGCACTGTTCATGATTCTAAGAGTATTAAAATTTGTGTGAGTGTGTTACTACTCTCATGCTGGCACTTCCACCATGTCCTCCATATGAATAACAGGTCTTTCTGGAAACTCAGGTGGGACCCTGGTCTGATTAGGCTGAGAACTTCTAGACAGCAGCTCATTGAGCAAGCTGGGTGTGTGGCTCTCAGATCTTCAGAATACATGTGCATGAGCTCTGGCTGAGCGCTGATTGGGAGCTTGGGATAATGGAGACCATTTCACCCAACATGACAACCATGTAACAAGTATGACATAAGCATCAGAAAGAGGCACCCTAAATATAAACAACTGAACAATAGTTAAATAAAATGACATGTCAACGCTAACACAGTTAGTGTAAATCTAAGTTCCAGTTATCACTGCTCATAAGAAAACATGTTTACGAGGAAAAGATGCTTCCCTGCCCAGAATAGTCTGGAGGTGGACCTTGGCCTCCAAAGCAGGCCCCTGGGTCTCTTGAGAGGGGGTGATGCAGATATCAACAGCCATTGAGGTAAGGTGGCAGGCTGACATGCTAGGCATTCCTAGACCTCTGGAGGATTGTAGTGTGTTCTTTCCTTATTGTGACTATTGTCTGGGACCCTCTAAGCTCTAGTGGCTCCATCTGAAGAATGGGATAGTGTCTGCCTCTGAGAGAAGCTATGAATGTTGCTGGGTACAGTAACAGCACCCAGAAGTGGAGCTGCTAATGTTTTTATGTCTTCAGTCTCGCTCTATCAAGAGAAGCCTCCATCCACTGTCCACAATAACTGCCACTTAGGCTGCTTAGGAAAGCAACATTTACAAGTGTGCCACAGGTGTATGTTTCTGAATATGCCCTCCAGTAATATGCTTGGTATAATACCTTGTGCAGATAAGAATTCTCTATCTTTTTTACATTAACTTTTAAATGGCAAGAAAATGCACTTATATGATACATATGCATGTATTCACATGTGTGATTGTGTATATGTGTGTGCACACCCATGTGTGTGAGTGCATGTACATGCATGTGTGCACATGTGTGTGTGTGCTTGTATGCATGCCTGTATGTGTGTGCATGTGTACATGTGTGGTGTGCATGTGCGTGTGTGAATATACGGAGGCCACACATTGATGTTTGATGTTTTTCTCAGTTTCACTCCCCTTTTTCTTTCTCTTTTCCTGCTTGCCTGCCTGCCTGCCTGCCTGCCTGCGTGCTGCCTGCCTGCCTGCCTGCCTGCCTGCCTGCCTGCCTGCCTGCCTAACAATTGATTTCATATGCACGAGTGTTTCACCTGTGTATATTTATATGCATCACGTGTGTGTGTGGTGTCTGCAGAAGTCAGAAGAAGAAATTGAACCCTATTGGAACTGGAGTTATGGACAGTTCTGAACCACCATGTGGATGCTGGGAGCTGAACATGGGTTCTCTTCAAGAGCAGTGAGTGCTCTTAACTACTGAGCCATCTCTCTAGCCCCAGCACTGTTTTCTGAGACAGGGTCTCTCATTGAACTGGGAGCTTGCCAATTCAGCTACACTTGCTAACCAATGGATTCTGAGGATCTGCCTGCCTGTACTTGACCCTACCCCATCCTTGCTCTTTGGGCATACTTACTCTGCTATGCCTGCCTTGTTTGTGTGGGCTGGGGATCCAAACTCAGTTCCTTGTGTTTGTATAATGAGCGCTTTACCCACAGAGCAATATTCCTCGTTCCCAAAAGTGTTATTATAAGGACCGTACACACATTGGAAATAATGATAATTGCTACTATTGAATCATTACTTACCAACTCTGTGTCAGGAGCTGGACTAGGCACCAAGGTGCCCCAAGGAGAGCAACCTGGCTCTACAGTGGAATATAATTACTGAGAAAGGATTTTTTTTTTATTTCTCATTGACTATGTGACAGAATCAAGCACAGGAGAGGAGAGAATGGATTCAGTGAAGAACACTGAGAATTCTCGGGGACATTCCTAGAGCATCATATGAGAGAAGATTAATGCATTCATAGCCCGAGCCATGGTCCCACTGGGTCTTTTGTGACAACAGCCAAGCTTGCAGAAATTAATCCATTTAATTCACATGCCAAATTCTTTTCTAAGGCTGGGTTACTCAGAGGGCACACCCGTGGCTCCCTGTGCCTCCCTGCAGGAGGGCAGGTGCCAGGCAGGCTCACCTGTTTGACCTCAGCCTGGAGGTGCCGCAGCTGGAGACACTGCTCTAGCCGCTTGTGCGTCTGCTCCGCATTGAGCTCCAGTTCATGCTGCTTCTCGTGGAGAAACTCCAGTAGCTCCTGCACCTGAGCTGCCAGGTCAATGTCTTTTTCACAGATTAACTCGATTCCTGGTTTTAAAAAGATGCGAACAATTAAAACCCAAGCAGCATGAAGCCAACAACATTGCTTTAATTATGTAAGAAAGCTGGACTTTGGGAGTGGCCATTACTGGCCTTCTCCCAACTGCTATGCAGCTCACGGTGCAGCTGGACAGATCCTGTAATCAGCTGGACAGATCCTGTAATCAGTTCTCACTTAGAATAATGCCAGCTCCTTACGATGAATGAATCCTTTGTCCAGGAAGCAATTTTCAACACATGACAGGACCAGTTCCTTTTCATAAATGGAAGAGAGGGTGCTGTAACTCTGGAGATCCATCCTAGGTGAGACAGCTCCTGGCAGCACCTGTTTGGAGACTTGCCAACACCTAAATTCATAAGCAAACTTGAGTCATCTTGGACATGATAAAGCCAAATCAAAGGGACCCTGTCTCAGGAACTCCTGCCAAAAGCATGTTCTATTTTAACTGGTTAGGTATAATTTATGATCCGATGAACGTAGCTAATGACTTAGGTCTCCTAAGAAACCAGTGCTATCTTCCAAATATACATGATAAATATTCCCAATAATACCACAGGGACAATGAATATCATTCACATTCAGAAAAACTGTTACCTTTAAGTTTGGCTCACACACAGAGTCTGCCCATCATTCTACAGACTCAGAGTAGGTCTAAGGCCAGTCACTTGCTGAAACGATTCCAGTGTTTATGAACATAGCACCCAACCTAGAAAAACAGTCAGCATGGAGCAGCCACTGCAGTCAGTACCCACTAGCCAAAGGCTCTGTCCTCCCTCATCACCTCCCTGCCTCACTCTTTCTGTATGCCTCTCATGACACTCGAGTGCAGATGTGTACACTTCCTTCTCTGTCCGTCAGTAACAGGTCCGGCTTCACATTAAAATCCTTGCAGATAAGTTCCCACATGAGAATCAACCTCAACCTCAACACATGGCCACCTATAAAATCAGTCTTCTAGAGAGATGCCTCCATTACCCTGCCACACCATCGGAAACTTGTCCTTGCCTCCAGCACGCCTGCGTCTGCATCTGGGAAGCACAGGCAAGTCCGCCCACACTTGGGGAACTCATTTCTGGAGGCAAAAATAGAGTTTTATATAAGGACAATATGGGAGAGTGGGAAAAAATATTTTCTGGTGTTACATGATAATAATTTCAGTATCTTTTTATGTTTATTTTTTTTCTGTGAGTTTCATAATCCCAAGTCCCAGCTCCTGAAATATCTGTGGGAGACGGAAGAGAACTGCTTGTTCTTTTGGCAGCCACCCCCCTCTGCTTACTATTTTCAGTCACCAGAAGGGTGCGGTAGGTAGAACATCTTCTGGACTGAAAAAAAAAAGAACAGAAGCAATTTCTACTCCCTGTGGCTTGCCCATGTTGAGGTCTGGGGTTAGCAGGGGTAGGATGAAAGGGGTACTGGAGGCAGGGGGATAACTCTGACCCTGTGCTGACTTTCTGGAAATATCATTCCAGACCCATCTCTGCTTCACTGCAGTTGCAGTGTGGGCTCTGTTCCAGACAACTTCTGCTTTACCATGTCTCTAGTGTTCTGAGTGCTGGGCTTTGACTTTCTCTAGCAGGCATGTGACTGAACCCTGCCACTGCACCTGTGAATGGCTGTCAGCAAGGAAGCTTCTCAGCATGTGGTTGAGAACTCCAAGACCCAGGCTGTGCAATTCTGTGTGTCTTGCTTGTTATTGTCTTATATAATGTGAGCGGAGACTACAGGGATGAAGAGGATGCCTGCTCCAACCCTCAATTACAGGGGGAGGGATTGAAAGGAACACACGGACTTATCCTGGCCACACCTAGAGGAACCCATTCCACACTCTTCCTTCCTCTGCTCCTAATCACACTAGTGCGAGTTCTAGTTAAGCCCTACCAGCTGGACGGTCTCCAGACATCACCACTGAGTAGAGCTTTTGTTGACAACATTGCCCTCAATTTAATGATAGACCTACCTGTCCTGTTTAGGGACAGTAATAATGTCCCTAACAATAAAAATTACTCCCAGTAATAAGGCAGAAAGACAAGATTGTCTTTTTCTCCCCTCAACAAAGTGAATGTATTCCTCTTTAATTTTTTTTTTTTTGAGATTTCTTTTCAGTGTCCCCCTATAGGGAACTGGCCCAGTTCCCTCTCATGGATGACTTCTTATACCTCACATTGTCACTGGAATGTAGGCTCTCTGATGATGCTGGGGCCATGTTTGATCCACTCACCACTGCCTCTTCTCCCCTTGTTCTCAGCTCATATTGCTCATTTATCACTCTGACCACTGAGCAATCAGGCCTCTTTGAGGGCAAAGTGGGTTTGTGCAGAATGGTGGAGAGCTCTGAGGAGGGACAGGCTTAGCTTTGAGGCTATGCTCTGAAACCTGTTAGCGGTAACAGTCTTGACTCTGTACCTTTCCCCGAGCCCTGCTCTCCTCATCTGTAGAATGGGAATCATAACCTATGGCTGCCATAAGGACCAGGTATGGTATATATGGTATCTGGCATTTTGTCAGCTCCAAATACTCTTTTTCTAAATAGTTCTTTTTCTTGAGGGAAATTAATGAGAATGTAGTGCTGATTACTAATGAAACTGCTAAGTGTCTTATAAATATGAAATCTAGTGACACTTACGTACTTATTCAATGTATACTGTTATAAATGAGGATGGTTTGAATATTACTAGATTGACACTGTCAACATGGTTCACACTGGATTCATCTGAAGAACCTTTGAAAATCACTGTGTCCTGCGAACACTACAGACCCAGAATCTCCAGCTGGGTGGGACTTGGCCATTAGATACTCTTAAAGCTTCTGAGTAGAGTCTAACAACAACCGGGCTTCATAACCACCATACAAGATGGCAGAGGCCACAGCCCAAGAAGCAGGCATTCTTTTTCTGTACTGAGTTGTAGAGCACTCAGCATTCTTGTGTGTGTGTGTGTGTGTGTGTGTGTGTGTGTGTGTGTGTGTGTGTATCAAGGTCACAGCTAATACCACATGACACTTCAGTTTCTTAGGCTTTTAGATCATGGTGCCACTTTATTTTGATTTTTTCTGAGGTGCTAGAATTGGACCCAGGACTGAGCATGTGTCAGGCCAATGAGTAATGCTCTCAGCTGCCATTATCATTTTAATTTCCTCAAGGAAAAAAGAGAGCCCTTAGGGGCCATTGTTGAGCATTTCTGGCTATATTACCAGACCTAGAAAGTTTTCAGCTGTTTCTGTCCTTAAATATCTGTGTTTGCCATAGAGAGAGAGCATCTTCTCTCTTTTCTCCACCCCTACCATTTATCTTTTTGTGCCATTTTGTCTGTAAAAACCAAGGTAAGAAAGTACAGTCATTTAGTCAGGTTCTTAGGTCAATGTTGACTACTCTGGCTATACCTCAGAAGTCCTTAAGGACAGCCTCAGCCCAAACCAGGCCAATTAAGGATAGCTCCCTGAGCAATGAGGCCAGGCACTGGTGTTTTAAAAAGTGTTCCCTAGATGGTTCTCAATGTATAGCTCTATTGTGAAGTGTTGGCTTACACCATGGTATTGTGAAGCATTGGTGAGCACTGGCTTACACCACGGTATTGTG